>JAVGWX010000010.1:30918085-31518085 GCA_036924085.1 Ariolimax columbianus | reverse complement strand
CTCGATTACAGGTGCATACCATAAGACCTCCCCGAAATAGAAGCGTAGTAAATAAGAAAAACGAATCGAAGACTCCTACATCCCATGGTAGAATATTTGTGTCCAAGGCAAGCTTTTACAACTATTGTATTGGTAATCTTGGGACAAGTAAAAGCTATGGGCGGCTAACTCAATACGAAAAGATTTGACGAACAGCGTATGTGTCGCATGTAAATATAACGAGCGGTTGAGAATATATGGCAATGAAATATGAGCGAGCAAAGACTCCTCAGTGGTCTGCCATGGTCTTTAAAAAGACAAGAATAGCACCACTGCTCCACAGAGAGCATATCGTAAAAGGCGACTGTGTGACATGGCATACCACCGGTCATGGTTAGGTGGTTTGTTAAGGGCATCATAGATGGCGCCTAACAGACTGTTGGTTTACTTTGCTCGTGTTTGAGTTTATTAAGATGGACTCGCACATCGGTTAACCACCTTCCAAGAAACAGGTAGTATACAGACTCTGTAGGGTCTTCTAAACCAGTATAAAGATGTTAAGTTTATGTAATTTAAGTTAAGATGTTTCTTCTTCTTTTTCTTTGATGTTTGTCCATAAAATGGCATTTGTGACGTTGTGTCGAAGTTTACATCTAGGCTGCGATATCTACGCCTTTCGGCCTGACACATCCGATTTCAGCACGGCATTCTAGAGACCTGGTTTGCCTTCTCTTTTCGAGCCCTAATCTCCTAGTCAGGCTGCACGGTTCCAGTCTGTTTCCATAGCTGCCATTTGGAGACGGAATAGAGTCCTGGTCAGTTATGGGTCACTGACACTAATGCCGGCAACCAGCTATGAGTCGGTCGTTGACTGCTGTCAGCTTATTCCCCTCTGCGTGGTTTCTTAGCTTCATGATACTGGTTTGGAAGGCTCTACAGAGTTGGTATGCAACCAATTTATTCCACCGTATCGATACAAAAAATAACTGATCATTCAATCTATTTTTGAATGCACTAAATGACCTAGCCTCCACCACATGATGTGACAATGCATTCCAAGCATTCACCACTATCTAACTAAAACAAATATTTCCTATTATCTAATCTGGACATGTCTTTAAACAATTTAAAGCTGTATTTCAGTTTCTCATAGTAAAATATAATGTTGTTTCAAAAGATACTGATAAAAATCTTAATGGCGACATCTACAGGCACAGACGAGGCAGCCGTCATTGACGTTCTGGGAAACCACACAAGCGAGCAGAGGCTGGAGATTGCTAAAGCTTACAAGACAGCGTACGGCAAGGTGTGTGTCATTACATAAACTTTCAGCTCCCGCCTGTGGAGCACATGTCTCCTACACGTACATGCAAAGTCCTGCCCTGATTCAGAGTTTCAGCTCTCTTTTAGACAGGGGCCAGCGACATCCTTCTCATGAACAGGGGTCAGTAACCTTTTCCTGGACAAGGGTCGGTAACCTTCTCCAGACACGGGTCGGTAACCTTCTCCGGACACGAGTCGGTAACCTTCTCCTAGACAGGGGTCAGTAACCTTCTCCCAGACAGGGGTCAACGACATCCTTCTCCTGGACAGGGGTCGGTAACCTTCTCCTGAACAGGGGTCAGTAACCTTCTCCCGGACAGGGGTCAACGACATCCTTTTCTGGACACGGGTCGGTAACCATCTCCCGGACAGGGGTCAATGACATCTTTCTCCTGGACAGGGGTCGGTAACCGTCTCCCGGACAGGGGTCAGTAACCTTCTCCTGGACAGGGGTCGGTAACCTTCTTCTGGACAGGGGTCGGTAACCTTCTCCTGGACAGGGGTCAACGACATCCTTCTCCTGGACAGGTGTCGGTAACCTCCTCCTAGACAGGGGTCGGTAACCTTCTCCTGGACAGGGGTCGGTAACCTTCTCTAGAACAGGGGTCGGTAACCTTCTCCTGGACAGGGGTAGGTAACCTTCTACTGGACAGGGGTCGGTAACCTTCTCCTGGACAGGGGTCAGTAACCTTCTCCCGGACAGGGGTCAACAACATCCTTCTCCTGGACAGGGGTCGGTAACCTTCTCCTGAACAGGGGTCGGTAACCTTCTCCCGGACAGGGGTCAACGACATCCTTTTCTGGACACGGGTCGGTAACCATTTCCGGACACGGGTCAGTAACCTTCTACTAGACAGGGGTCAGTATCCTTCTCCCGGACAGGGGTCAACGACATCCTTCTCCTGGACAGGGGTCGGTAACCTTCTCCTGAAAAGGGGTCGGTAACCTTCTCCCAGACAGGGGTCAACGACATCCTTCTCCTGGACAGGGGTTGGAAACCTTCTCCCGGACAGGGGTCAACGACATCCTTCTCCTGGACAGGGGTCGGTAATCTTCTTCTAGACAGGGGTCAGTAACCTTCTCCCGGACAGGGGTCGGTAACCTTCTCCTGGACAGGGGTCGGTAACCTTCTCCTGGACATGGGTCAACAACATCCTTCTCCTGGACAGGGGTCGGTAGCCTTCTCCTGGACAGGGGTCAACGACATCCTTCTCCTGGACAGGGGTCGGTAACCTCCTCCTAGACAGGGGTCGGTAACCTTCTCCTGGACAGGGGTCGGTAACCTTCTCTAGAACAGGGGTCGGTAACCTTCTCCTGGACAGGGGTAGGTAACCTTCTACTGGACAGGGGTCGGTAACCTTCTCCTGGACAGGGGTCGGTAACCTTCTCCCGGACATGGGTCAACAACATCCTTCTCCTGGACAGGGGTCGGTTAGCATCTCCTGGACAGGGGTCAACGACATCCTTCTCCTGGACAGGGGTCAATAACCTCCTCCTAGACAGGGGTCGGTAACCTTCTCCCGGACATGGGTCAACAACATCCTTCTCCTGGACAGGGGTCGGTAACCATCTCCTGGACAGGGGTCAACGACATCCTTCTCCTGGACAGGGGTCAGTAACCTTCTCCTGAACAGGTGTCGGTAACCTTTCTCACAGACAGGGGTCGTTAGCCTTCTCCCAGACAGGAGTCGGTAACCTTCTCACAGACAGGGGTCGATAACCTTCTCACAGACAGGGGTCGGTAACCTTCTCCTAGACAGGGGTCGGTAACCTTCTCCTGAACAGGTGTCGGTAACCTTTCTCACAGACAGGGGTCGTTAGCCTTCTCCCAGACAGGAGTCGGTAACCTTCTCACAGACAGGGGTCGATAACCTTCTCACAGACAGGGGTCGGTAACCTTCTCCCGGACAGGGGTCGGTAATCTTCTCCTGGACCGGGGTAGGTAACCTTCTCCCGGACAGGGGTCGGTAACCTTCTCCCAGACACGGGTCGGTAACCTTCTCCCGGACAGGGGTCAGTAACCTTCTCCTGGACACGGGTCGGTAACTTTCTCCTGGACAGGGGTCGGTAACCTTCTCACAGACAGGGGTCGGTAACCTTCTCACAGACAGGGTCAGTAACCTTCTCCCGGACAGGGGCCGGTAACCTTCTCCGGGACAGGGATCGATAACCTTCTCACAGACAGAAGTCGGTAACCTTCTCCTGGACAGGGGTCGGTAACTTCCTCCTGGACAGGTGTCGGTAACCTTCTCCTGGACAGGGGTCGGTAACCTTCTCCTGGACACGGGTCAGTAACCTTCTCCTGGACACGGGTCGGTAACCTTCTCCCAGACAGGGGCAGACTTTCTTCTCCTGGACAGAAATCACCATCACCTGAACAGGAATGGACAACCTTCCACAGGACATAAATCGACAACCTTCCACAGGACATAAATCGAAAACCTTCCACAGGACATAAATAGACAACCTTCCACAGGACATAAATAGGCAACCTTCCACAGGACATAAATAGACAACCTTCCACAGGACATAAATCGACAACCTTCCACAGGACATAAATCGACAACCTTCCACAGGACATAAATAGACAACCTTCCTGACTGGGTTTGCAAACCACACCTGAATGACCCAATCAGACAAAACGTATCAGCGATGTTTCAGCAGAGCTTCTTTCAGCTCTCAGTTATAAAGAACTGTTTGCTGTCTGCTACAGAACAGACTAGACTTTCTGATCTTGCGATATTATTAATTGAAAGCCAGTTGATGAAACTTAATTGATTTCGATAAATTTGAAGGCCGGGAAAGCAAAGTTATTATTTACTTGAGATTTACGGTTAACATTAAGCACACAGGTTTGGTCTCGTACGGGAGGAGGTCCGTTCCATGAGTTACCGCACTGGGTGCCACCAACTCTAGTGACATCCCTGGGATACAGAAAACCATCAATGCAAAGTACCCTTAAAGTGCCTTGTTACATGCTTCCTAGGAGCGAAGAGTAGCATCAGGTTCAGCTGAAACATACTGATCAATACCCTCCCCCACCTCATGTTCACCTTCGTGCTCCAGGAATTAGGGTGTGTCACAGCGATCCGGCACATGAGGTGAGGATTGACACTATAGTCCCCATAGTGGTGAGCGCACATTGCGCTACAGCAAGGAGGACACGGGTCCATCTTCTCAAATACACATCGGGATATAAAAAAGCCACTAACCTGCTACCAAATAAAAGTTAACTTAACTCAGCACAAGAAGCGTCGAACAATGACAACAACAACATCAATGCTTACTTTACAGGGACCAGCTATATTGATGGCCCTGTGCTTTAAGGAGACATGACTAGACTAAATACGATATGAATTATTTGTCCAAGACTATACCAAATCATCATCATGTAGCATGTCCTTTATAGAATGTCGCTCAGTCTGTCTTCTTCTTCTTCTTCTTCTTCGTTCGTTCTCAATCTCCCACTACCAAACACTGAAAGGGCCTAAGTAGCAGAATGTAGTCCAGAGAACGGAATGCATTGTGTCGTAGTTTACATCTTGGCTTCGATATTTGCACCTTTCGGTCCAACACATCCGACTTCAGCAAGCATTTTTTGAGTACCGGGTTAGCAATCCCTCTTCGATCCCTTCTCCTTAGCCAGTCTGTCCTGATGCAGCCTATTATCCAGGATCACCGTGTGGAGGTGTAGAAGGGTCTTGGCAGCTATGGGTCGCTGACCACTGCAAGTCGCTCAGTCTGAAAGAAACTCTTTCCCTTGCCAAAACTCCAGCCTCTGCCACAGTCATACCCAGGCATTCCTGAATATCTTGGTGCCATCGTCTTCTTGGTCTACTCTTACCTCTTTTGCCTGTCACCATATCTTCCATCACTGTTCTTTCAATACCGTTGTGTCTCTTTATGTGACCAAAAGTATTTCAATTTACTGGCCAAAATGGAATTAGTAAACCAGTCGAATGTCTATATTTGTCTTTTTATCCGTCCAGAGTATTCTGAGGATCTTTCTGTAACATTTTGACTTGAAGAACTCGATTCTTTTTCTATACATTTTGGTTTGTAATCGTCAATGATTCGCAGCCATATGCTGCCATGGGAAAAACACAGGATCTTAAGACTCGCTTTTGTCGTTTTGTTGGTGCCCTGCCATAATTTCTTCAGACTGTTTAGCCTCTGCAATGCCATAGCTAGTCTTGTTCTGGTTTCTTTGGAGCAGTTGCAATTTTTTTCAATACACCAAATACAATATGAATTATTTGTCCAAAACTAGACTAAATACAATGTGAATTATTTGCCCAGGACTATATTAAATACTATATGAATTATTTGCCCAAAACTAGACTAAATACAATGTGAATTATTTGCCCAGGACTATATTAAATACTATATGAATTATTTGCCCAAAACTAGACTAAATACAATGTGAATTATTTGCCCAGGACTATATTAAATACAATATGAATTATTTGCCCAAAACTAGACTAAATACAATGTGAATTATTTGCCCAGGACTATATTAAATACTGTATGAATTATTTGCCCAAAACTAGACTAAATACAATGTGAATTATTTGCCCAGGACTAGATTAAATACAATGTGAATTATTTGCCCAAAACTAGACTAAATACAATATGAATTATTTGCCCAGGACTAGATTAAATACAATATGAATTATTTTCCCAAAAGTAGACTAAATACAATATGAATTATTTGCCCAAAACTAGACTAAATACAATATGAATTATTTGCCCAGGACTAGATTAAATACAATATGAATTATTTGCCCAGGACTAGATTAAATACAATATGAATTATTTTTCCAAAAGTAGACTAAATACAATATGAATTATTTGCCCAAAACTAGACTAAATACAATATGAATTATTTGCCCAGGACTAGATTAAATACTATATGAATTATTTGCCAATCTTAATCATTATCCAGCTAATGATATTTGTGTTTGGACAGGATCTTATAGAAGACATCAAATCAGAGCTAACTGGAGACTTTGAAGAGGTGTGTGTTGCCTTGTTGACTCTTCCAAGAAAACTTTATGCGCAAGAACTCCATGCTGCTGTTTCTGTAAGTTAGCAAGAAATTAAGAAAATTTAATCAAGAAAAGAGAAACATTTTAGTGAATAGACTTCTTTTTCTTCATTTTCTTTTATTCAATACACATTATGCAGCATTTTACAGTTGAACAGCGAAATATCTACACTTTTCGATCAGTACATCTTCTTTCGATAAGTCAACATTCAGGTTACCTCCCCCTAACCTTGGCTCTCCCCAGACCGCTCGCAAGACAGAAAGTGATTTCAAGTGATGGTTTCTTTTCCTAGATGAATTAACAGCTATATCTAACTGGCTACTACCCCGAGCACTCTGGTTTTAGGAGCAAGAGACTCACACCTCATCCCTTTCTCATGCAGTACGAACAGTCCCACCACCCACCCTGTCAGTGTCTATATGTTGTGCATGCCTTATGAGAATTTGGTTACAATTGACAGCTGACTGCAAATTCCACCCCCGGTTATGACAGCATTTATTTTTAATGAATAAAGATGAGGGGAGTCTATGTACTCTGTAGCTGAGAGATAGGTGCTCGCCTCTGAAGAAACGAAAAAGAGAAATTGTGGGTGTTCTAACCCTGCGTTTTAAGCGTCCCCTGGTCATAAATGAAGTCAGATCTGCACCTAGTCCTATCAGAGATGAATGATTAAAATAACCATTGGGAATTGTAAATCGAAAAAACAGGATGTTAGCCGGTGTCGAAACAGAAATGAAATTCCTACCTTATAGTGGACTACAGGATTGCCAAAAAGGAGGCTGACCTCCATCATGCAAAGACTCAATAGATCAGTCATATCTGTTTGTCTTCTCACTTGATTGCAAGTATATACAAAAAATACACCTCTACACCCCTTGAGGTAGAAGATGATCGGCCAGGAGAAGAGAAAGTAAAGATGAAGAATAGACATGTTCAGACCACATCAGCTGACTTCTCAGCATCGTTGGTCAGTTGCAATACATCTTCGACATTCCCAGCATCTTGCTTGGATGGTACAACCTGATAGGTTTTCCACTTGTACATCTCTTGACGCTATCTTTTCCCTTTTAGCGTTATCTTATAGGAGTTAGAATTAAAATTGTGGTCAGGTGCAACATACTGCCCAAGATGTCCACTTCACTTCCACACAGTTCTCCTGTGAACAGTTTGTGTTACAACAATCTGACCAACAAAGTGAGTGTGGACATCGTGATCCCCATAGTAATGAACCTACTGAGGTGTCTCGCATTGCACTACAGCCAGAAGTAGCCAGGTTCTCTTTCTTCATTAGGTTTCAGGACTTAAAAAACCCCCTGTACCAGCTACCAAATAAGCATTGCGAAGAATGAAGACCACAACATGATTAAGATGCTAAACATTGCATGAGGCGTAATGGTCAGCAGCCGAGACTGATTCGTAGCATCAGTGACAGCTGCCAATGTGTCAGAAAGGTGTAAATATATCAGTGAAGCTGTAAACTACGACACAGAGGATTCTTTTCCTTCTTCGTTCTGAAACACCCGCTACCAAGCCCTGAAAAGGGTTTTGCAAGTGGCAGGATGTTGTCCGGAGAACAGAATACTTTGTGTTGTAGTTTACAGTTTGACTGTGATATTTGAACATTTAGGTCCGGCACATCCGACTTCAGTAGGAATTTTTTGGATACAGGGTTAGCCCTCTCTCTTTGATCCCTTCTGCTTAGCCAGTCTGTTCTGTTACAGCATGTTATCCAGGATCTTGGTGTGTAGGTGTAGAAGAGTCTTGACAGCTCTGGTTCACTGACACCAATGCTAGCAGTCAGCTTTGGGTCGCTGACCTCTTCAGCTCATACACTGCTCAGCCATTGTGATCTACAACGCATTCCATTCTCCGGACTGCATCATGCTACTTGCAAAACCCCTTTTCAGGGCGGCTTAGTAGCGGCAGTTTAAAAACAAACAACGAAGAAGAAGAAGAAGACCCCAGAAATGGAATCCAGTATCAACACGAGCAGAGTTGTTTTCCCCTTGAATGTTTTTCCTTCAATCTCTCAAGATTTGATTGTCATCAAACGTTTTATATAAATTTTATAAAATATTTAATTTTACTTGCTAAACGAATCGTTAATATTGACTTTTAATTTTGGTCCAATGTTATAACAAGGCTGACGATGTTGTTTCTTGTATGTGTCGTAGGGAGCAGGAACAGATGAAACCACCATCATTGAAATACTGTGTACCAAGACCAATGAAGAGATTGAGGAACTTAAAGCTGCTTACAAGGAAGGTAAGGTGCAAGTCAAACAAAAAAGACGATTTTTCTGGCATTAAGGAACAGCTGTAGCCAAATGGTACATAGGTTGAAAGGAATAAGACAACTGTAATCTTCCAAGCATGTTTATTGTTGTTGTTTGCGAATGCCCACAATGCGTAGATTACTCTTTTGTGCACCCTGAAAAGGACGTTAAGTGGTGGCTTGTAGTAGCTTTACTCACATCCTGAGCATGCTGATGAAAGTGGACCGGGGTCCTCCAGGCAGTTGTGCTATGCTGGCTTCATCTACGTGTTACTCGCTATTACAGGGATCACGTCGATCCCTTACCTCGTTAACCAGGCTGCCGTAAAAACAGCCCGTTTCCATGGAGGAGGGCTACTACGAAGCCGAGGTGAGGGTATTGGCCAGTATGTTTTGCCTTACCCTGACTAATATGTCTGATCAGTATATTTTGCCTGACCAGACGTTAGTCTTTCTCTCCAAGCATATTTAAAATTTAACTAAAGAGGATTGTGTATGGGGTTAGTAACATTATCATGTAAAACCATTGCCATTAAAACCATCCTGCGAATGCTCAAAACGTATTTCCTGTAAAGAGACCAGTTATAAATGGGCCAGCGGGGACGGCGTGGCCTAGTGGATATGTGGCACGGCTCACAATCCGAAGGTGCTGGGTTCGATCCCCATCACAGCACCGGCCGTTACCTCAGGGAAGCAAACCCTTAGAAAATGCAGGAGGAAGCAGACCCTTACATAAAATGCATGCTGAAGTCGGATGCATTGGGCCGACAGGCGCAAAATAAAAACCGCAGTGTAACGCACACCACCTTGGAGATTAGAGAAATAAGGCGAACGCAAAAAAAAAAAAAAAAAAAAAAAAATGGACCAGCTACAAGAGGACCAACAATAAATGTATAAGCTGTTAAGTTGATGTCTGACAGTGTATGAAGAAGAAGAAGAAGAAGAAGAAGAAGAATAAGTATAAGCTGTTAGTAGTGACCCTATGTTTCCCATGTAATGAAATTGTCAATTGTTTCCCTGACATATCACAAATACGAGGGAAAGTCAATTAATAGGTCACAAATACCTTCTTTTTTTTTAGAACCAAATTAGATATGAACTTGAAAACCATATATTATCGTGAAATGTCTCCCACCAAGGTGGGTCATGCATTCTGATGCAGGCTAAACAATATGAACACCCTATTGCATCTTTACTCGCTTGTCAGCTCTAATCATCAACACCCTTCACTCGTTGCACAAAGACTTCTGTTGCGACCTGAACATGAGGACCAGGTCTGACTTCATCAGCAATTTCTGAGCATCCTTGAGAAAATGTATTGACCCAGATAGACACCGCTTTATGCGACAAAAACTTCTTATTGTAAACAGAGAGTCTTTTCTTGTGAATACCTTTTGCAGAAAATCCTTTACCCTCAAAACAACAAAATGCACAGAAACACGCTGATCTTTGATTGTACACTGAGAACACAGACATCATTCTGTATCAGTGCTGCGTCACGTGCGTGCGACACCTAGCGTTTGCTACCTACAGTAATCACAAAGCTGGACGTTGTTATCACCTAACGACACCTCTAGAAACTATCAATTACATTTTTCAATTATCAGTTTTAGACATACTTACCCATGTACATTCATATACCAGTACATAATTTTCAAGGTGTATATGATCTAAGTTAATAGAACAATCTATCGTCCTAGAAAGACACTGACAGACTGAAATGGTAATATTTTCCAGAGTATGATAATGACTTGGAGGAGGACTTGAAAGGTGATACATCCGGGTATTTTCGCCGTCTGCTGATATCCATTTTGGCAGCTGGCAGAGAGGTAGATGAAGGTGGAGTTGACCGAGAAAGAGCTCGTGAGGATGCACAGAAATTTTTTGATGTAAGAAATTAATATGTGCACTAATTTTCTGACATTCTGCATGAATTACTAATGTATGTATGTAGAAGCATGCGAGTGTACTAAGGAGGGTTGTGTATGGTGTATACATGTTGCTAGCCAACTTTGGAAGAATCATCACATCTGGAGCGATCTGATAAAGACAGATAAATCATGTCACAGACAAAAAATCGTTTAACAGAAAACAAACAATAAGGACATTCTGACAGTATCGCTTGAGTGTTAACGAAGCCCGAGAAGGAAGCAAAGAATAGTAACACTGTAACCTATTAGACATGTTGTAGGAGAGTTAAGCATGGAACTTTGAGCCACAGAAATGTCAACAAATATAGACATGTCAAGGTTTGATGATTAGCATGTATTTTTGTTCAAGACATATGCTCCACAGGAAGCTGAACAAATTTTTTTGATTATTTGAATCTGATAGGTAGCCAAATATGCACTTGAATCGAACCCACAAAGGTAAAAAATAGTGGGGATCCCGAATGACAAAAAATGAAGAACAGTACAGGAAATAAAGGACACCTAATCATGGTTAATCATAATTAACAAGCATAATACCCTCATATAATATTAGTGCCGCTGGGGTCTTTGTGTAGGACAAAGACAAGAATAGCACCACTGCCCCATAGAGAGCATGTCATAAGAGGCAACTAACTGTTTGACATGGTATAACACCGGTCATGGTTCGGTGGTTTGTTAGGAGTAGCATTGATTGTGCATAACAGGCTGCAGGTCTACTTTGCTCTAGCGTTTGAGTCTATTAAAATGGACTCACACATCAGTTAACCACCCGCTGCGGCTCTTGTCACAACGCAGCCGAGTAATAAGCTGCTCGAGCCTAGCCAGCTAAGCAGGCAATCCTCATCCTGGCTTCATTCAGCACACACCAGAGCTGGGACCTGCACAGGGACATCCTCCTCTGTAGATGTACAGGTCGACTGAGACTAAGATGAAATCTTCTTTTTCTTCTTCTTCTTACGCTGTCAGACGTCGACCTTTATTTTTTTTTTAAAAGCAGTGGTCATCCTGAGGCTGTCGACACTGCCGTAGAGCTTGCCTAGTGTTGCCACTGGTGATGGCCACATCTGCTCTCTCTGATCCTCGTATGTCGGGCAGTTTTGCAGTAAATGTTCAGCGGTCATTTTCCAGGTATCACACGGGCATTCGTCGGTGCCACCTATCTTCAATTTGTTGAATAAGTGGTACCTCAGTCTATTGTGGCCAGTGCGAAGTCTGAAGACCACGACCTGCTCTCTTCTGTTCAACTGGTAATAGGCATCGTTTTTTTGTGTAGCCAGTATGTTCTGTTTCCCATTTGGTCATGTATCTAGCTCTAGTAAGCCGTTTTGACTCTTCGTACGTCATACTGGTATCTAGTTGTGGTAGTCTTGCACCTTCTTTTGCCAGTCTGTCTGCCTCCTCGTTGCCTTGGATGTTGCAGTGGGATGGAACCCACTGCACCACTACCCTTTTTGGTGCGAACTGCTGGGATAGTTGACAGAGTACTGCTCTTATATCACTAAGTTCAGTATTTTTCTGGCTTTTTAGTGCTGTGACTACGGCCAGTGCATCTGTAAGCAGAACTATATGGCTTTCATTCCTTTTACCTGTCACCATTTCTTCCACTGCCGCCCTCAGTGCCTCTGCCTCCGCTCTGAAATTGCTTGTGTATTTTCCAGTTGCCAATGACAGTGTTATTTTCCTGCCATTTGGTAGGCTCAGGAATGCCCCTGCCTCTCCGTTCTGTGTTGTGTTTGTTACAGAGCCGTCGGTGTATGCATGGGTCCATTCCATGCTTGGGTAGTTTTTCGTTATGTACCTCAGGGTTGTATTTCTTCTTTCTTTTTCAGTCTGGCAGTTTTTGTTTCCAATACCTGGTATATTTTCTACCACCTCTGGAAATATATGCTGCCTCCAGGTAGGTTTTCGTACAGTAGGGATGGGCTTTGGTGTTGTTAGTGCTTTCATAGGGTCTTCGTGCATCTTTGCTTTGGCTATTTCTGCAAAGTTTCTCCGCTTTAGTTTCCCATTTTCGAAATTGTTTAGTCTCTGGTGCATTGGATGGTCAGTCAGTCTTCTGAGTTTCTCTGCTTGCTGCTGGGCTCTGCAGTCTCTTCTGTCGGTTATGGATTGCAGTTTTGTAATCTTTTCAAGTTCTACAATTGGCGTTGACTTCATGCCTCCTGTTATAACTCTCATGGCTTGGTTTTGGAGTTTGCTAATTTTATCGAAGTTCGCCTTTGCTGCAGTTGTCCATGCCGCAATGCCATACTCGAGAACTGGTCTCACTCTTCCAGTGTACAGTTTCTTTAGTATACTTTCGTCTGCTTCCCTGCCTGTATCCATTTGGATCTGTTTTGTCTTTTCCTTTCTTTGATACTGGTACAAGTACTGCGTCTTTCCATGCCTGGGGTACAATACCCCTTTTCCAGTTTTGGTTCAGGACTGATAGTAGTTTCCTCTTTGCTGTTTGGCCCTGCCCCATCAGCATTTCGTTTGTTATCACGTCTTTTCCGGGAGATTTCCTTTTCTTTAACGTTCTCTTGGCATCTTCCATTTCATTCATTGTTAATTTTGCCATCATATGCTCTTCTGGTGCCATATGGATGTTGTCGTGCCCCTTTTTGCTCTTCACTAATGTCCGTATGCCTATCTGCAGGGACGTCAATGTGGTTTGCTCTGGCATAATGTTCAACAAAGGCGTTTGCTGCTTTTTTTCCAGTGAGCATGTTGTCACCCTGCTTGATTGTAATTTGTTTGTTTGATGGAGTTTCTTCATTCATGGCTCTGACTAACTTCCATAGTTTGTTCCCTTTTTTGTCTAAATTGAGGCTTTCTGTTTTGTTTTTCCAGCTTTCTCTTGTTGTTTGGTTTAGAGTGTATTTGTATTTCGCGGTGGTGGCTTTGAGGGTGATATTTGCCTCCATAGATTGTTCTCTCTCTGCCGTGTTCCTAGCATTTGTGACTTCGTCTTCCGCTTTCTGCAATTCATCATTCCAATAGGGCTTATAATTTTTCCTTGCCCCTCTTGGGATTGTTCAGTGGCAGCTTGCATTATTGCTTTGCTTAGGCTTTCCACCATGGGCTTCATTTTGTTATTCCGTGTGTTGATGGTTTCACACAGCCCATCTGTCAGGCTTGCAAATCTGTCCCAGTCTGCTCGTTTGTAATTCCAACGTGAGAGCGGTTTTGTTTCCATATCAACTTCTAGCCTAATTGGCCTGTGGTCGCTACCTGCCAATTGGTTTAGCACCTGGCGGTCTATTTTGTGGTGAATGTCCACTGTGGAAAAGGCCAAATCTGGAGTAGAGGTGGTATACTATGTTCTAGAATAGAAGCTAGGGCTATCCTCTGGCTTATTGATTAGACAGAGATTTGTGTCTATCTCCCAATCTTCCACTTCGTCACCTCTGCTGTCTGTGTCCGAGTATCCCCATCTCTCCGAGTGGCTGTTGAAGTTTCCAACTACTATGCAGTTGGAGTCTTTGACTTCCATACTCGAGAGTGATAGGTCTTTGTTTGGTGGTCCGTACAGGTTGAAGATGCGGATCTTCGTCTCTTGAGCCATTATGTCAACTCCTACAATCTCTGCTTGTCCGGTGTGATTGACAGCTACCACGCTACTCGGTATGCAGTTACGTGTCAGTATCAGAACTCCTCCTTTGTGACCTTCTCTATCCAGACGGAAGGTCTGGTATCATCTGATTGAGAATTTATGGTTGCTGTTGAGGTGCATTTCTTGGATACATGCCACGTCAATCTTACCTTCATGCAAGTGATGTGTTAGGGAAAGCTTTTTGTTAATGACTCCCTCCGCATTCCACTGTAGTATTCTGAGGGTCTTGTGTTTTTGGTCAAAATATGAAATAAAGATATACAAGTACTCTTTTATATACTCTTGTCAATATATTGTTTGAGGAATTATGAGGCACTCGGAGGTCACATTGGAACTGCCAAGAAAGGGAGCGGAACGATTACCAACCTTCATTTTGCAAATGGCATTAATGGGTTGGCGGGTTCAGAAACAGAACTCAAGGAATGCGTCAGAAGGCTTGATGAAACAGCTTTTGACTATGTTATGGAGATAAACACTGGAAAGACAAAATTAATGACCAACAATGCCAAGGGCTTCAACAGTAGGACAAAAAAGCACCTTCAAGCAAGGGATGCACTCTCAGCAGAAATGATGATGTTGAATGTTCACAATTAGTAAGTTTTCCCTTATGTGCCCACCAGAAATGGCGCACATTTCTCACATCCCGATCATGCTGACGACAGTGGGCCAGGGTCCTCGAGGCGGTTGTGCTATGCTTAACTTCATCTGTGTGTCGCTCACTACTATGAGGATCACATCAATCCCCCACCTCCCTAGCCAAGCTGCCATGAAAACAAAAGTTTCCAGGAAGACTTGCGTGAAAGTGAGATGGGGGTCTTGGAAAGTATATTTTACTTGACCCTGACTAACATGTCTGATCAGTATGTTTTGTCTGACTCTGACTAACATGTCTGATCAGTATGTTTTGTCTGACTCTGACTAACAAATCCGATCAGTATGTTTTGCCTGACTCTGACTAACATATCCGATCAGTACGTTTTGTCTGACCCTGACTAACATATCTGATCATTATGTTTTGTTTGACTCTGACTAACAAATCCGATCAGTATGTTTTGTCTGACTCTAACAAATTCGATCAGTATGTTCTGCCTAACCAGACATCAGTCTTCTCTCCCCTGCAGCAGAAATAAATGAGTAGGGAAAATCTGCCAACTAGGCAGCCCCAAAAGGTGTCGTCATTAAGGTGTCATGTTTGTTGAACCCACTAATTCTCATCTGTCACTATGTTATGTTCGGTTATGTTAAGAAAAGACATCATTTTACTCAGTCCCTAACAGTGAAGAGCGTATACTAGTGGTTCCTGTAGCTCTCTGGTTGTATACACTCTTGCTCTTACTCTAGCAAGTAGATCTATAGTTTCATGGCCATTTTGGGATGAAAAACACTTTGATTCATAGAATTGATTGTGAAATGTGAACTTAGAAAAAAAAGGTCAACTGTTAATGGCCTCCATAAACAATTTGATTAACTGGGAAAATTAAGTTATCTACTTTAGGTGAAACAATATCTCTACATTATTTTTATGTGAAACAATATCTATTCTTTGTGTGAAACGATATCGCTACTTTATGTGAAACAATATCTATACATTATGTGGAACGATATCCCTACATTATGTAAAATGATATTTCTACATTATGTGAAACTATAACACCAAATGTTTTAAATTTCAGGCTGGCGAGACTCGCTGGGGGACAGATGAAGCTGAAGTTAATGCCATTTTGTGCTTGCGAAGCCGACAGCACCTCATTGAAGTATTTCGTCAGTTTCAAATTATTGCAGACAAATCTATTGAGGAATCTATTCAGAGCGAATGTAGTGGAGCTCTCCAGGAAGGCTATCTGGCCATAGGTTAGTTCTAGAAGTTGGAGATAGCTTATCTGTAATCTGTTGTTTGTTATCTGTAATCCTAACGTTCAGCCAGTCAGATTGTCTTCTTGACGCCAGGTAACCTAAAAGTATTTAAATTGAGTCCGACTTTTTGTCCTTGTGTACAATGTTGGTCCAAAAACATTACTTATTCCATCTCGCTATCTCATTGGTGGATGGCAGAGTGAAACACTTACAGTTAGTATGGCCACCAGAATATGACTTCTCATGTCAGCTATTCATATTGCCTGATAAACCTGTCTCCATTTCCTTAACAATTCAGTAGCTATTGCTTATTAAATGAAGTTCCGCACCTCATTTTGATGTGAACTAATTGTGGGAAATATTCATTAAAACACAACTTTCTCAGAAATTTAGAAAATTCAGAGTCGCAGGCAAAATACAATGGACACACACAGACTGATAAAGTAGATACACACAATTCCTGATGTGTAGAAGTACGCCCTGAGGAAAAATTCTAAGTTGGTGTCCCTAAGGTGGTGATTCCATCACTATTCTGGTAATTTCTGCGACATCACTGGATTCCAGGCTGTATTGGATAATGACATTCCCATGGATCAATTAGCTACCTTGAGAGGGGGGGAGGGTCTGATGCATGAATAACGGCTTGTTCTCCATAGAAAGACGACCAAGCTTGAGACCTGAAGAGACCTTACCACTCCAAGGTCTTACCATCCTATTATCAGTCATGTCTGAAATGTCTACTACTAGTGCTTCTCTACAGCCTTCTAGGCATAAAAGAAAGTTCTAGAAACATACCCCAAACGTGGTACAGGAATAAAAGAAAGCTTTAGAAAGAATACCCCATACGTGGTACAGGAATAAAAGAAAGCTCTAGAAACAATATCCCATATGTGGTATAGGAATAAAACAAAACCTTCAGAAACAATATCACATATGTGGTACAGGAATAAAAGAAAGTTCTAGAAACAATACACCCATAGGTAGGATAGGAATAAAGGAGTAAAAAAACTGGTTTTTCACAGTGATCAGGAATGTTTGTTTGAAAGAAACAGCAAAAAAAAACAATGAAGTAAAAAATATATGTTAATATGAATATCAAAACTAACATCTCTTGTGAAACTAATTGGGTCAACTGCTTCTTAATTTTTGCAAATCTTTCAGTTGAAAGCATCCAGGATACGCCCGGCTACTTTGCCAGACGAATCAAAGAAAGTGTGCAGGGAATTGGGACAAATGATGCTAATTTATTCAGAATCATTGTCACCCGAAGTGAGGTAAGCTAAGTACACAAGAATATTTAGAATTTGGCTCTTCTGGGGCCTTTTGCCAATGACTGACAAGGCAGTTGGTGACACTCATTATCCATACCATTTGCCATTTTATGAAACTGAGCACCTATAGGTCTTACCAGAATGCAGCAATGGAGTCTTTCAGCGCTACAACAAACATCATCCACTTCACCCAGTCCCCAGACATCCTTAATATGGTACTCCAGCCAAGATTCGTGATTTTCATTTAGACATCTATGTGTCTTCGTCATGTTGTCGTAGGTCAATCTTTCTTTCAACTTCCCTTCGAGGTCCACCTCAACGAAGTTCTGGTAACAGCATTAAGTTCTCTTCTGAGAATAAAACTGATCCATTTCCAACATCGACAATTCATTGCTATGTATATGTCTTCTTGGCTGCCCTAAGCAAGCAGTTCTTGGTTAGTGATAGTCTTCTGCCAGAAAATTATATGACTCTTTGTTAGGCAAGCTGTGTTGAAAGATTACAGCTGTGGCATTTCATACTCTCTTACTGCCCATCACTCAACACCTAACAGTAGTACATTTTTTTTAAAAAGAAAGTGAGGAGCTACAGTGGTCAGCGACCCATAGCATGACCGCTAGCATCAGGGCCAGCAAACCAGAGCCGGAAAGACCCTTCTACACCTCCACGCGGTGATCCTGAATAACAGGCTGCAGCAGGGCAGACTGGCTAAGGAGAAGGGATCAATAAGGGAATGCTAACCCGGTACTAAAAAAATGCTTACTGAAGTCAGATGTGTTGGACCGAAAGGAGCAAATATCACAGTCAAGCTGTAAACTATGACACAACGCATTCCGTTCTCTGGACTACCTTCTGCTACTTAAGCCCTTTCAGGGATTGGTAGCGAGAGATTGAGAATGAACGAAGCCAAGCCAAAAGAAATTAAGGTAAAGGTCATTCCAATGGCAACAACTGCCGTCGAGGATGAAGATAACTCATCATGTACTTAGCCGCAGCCTATGTGGGGTGGGATGACCAGTTTCTTTCCTTGCTGTTTTTACCTTCTCCAACTCATACGTCAGGTACCCATTTACAGCTTAGTCGACTGAAAGAACCGTCCTACAGAGTAAGATCCACGGCCTGTATCTTTTTGTGAACATCCGTGATCACGAACCCTGATATGCTGTAATCCCAGTCTAGCAACCAGCACACTGTCGACTATGTTACACGCTCCACGTGTATATTCAGAGCTGCATGTTTGTCCTTACTGTCAAGACTTGAAAATCTTTAAACTAGCAGAAGCTGGTCTGGCTGGTCTTTATTCGCATGTTTTTTATATGGCATGGCTTGGCTTGGCTTTGTTTATTCGTTCTCAATTTCCCGCTACCAAACCCTGAAAGGGATCAAGTAGCAGAATGTAGTCCAAAGAATAGAATGCATTGTGTCGTAGTTTACAGCTTGACTGCAATATTTGCACCTTTCATTCAAACACATCCGACTTCAGCAAGCATTTTTAGTACCGAGCTAGCATTCCCTCTTCGATCCCTTCTCCTTAGCCAGTCTGCCCTGCTGCAGCCTGTTATTCAGGATCACCGCGTGGAGGTGTAGAAGGATCTTGGCAGCTCTGGTTCAATGGCCCTGACGCTAGCAGTCAGCTATGGGTCGCTGACCGCTGCAGCTCATGCGCTGCTTCATGTTTTTGATATAATGTGCTTCCAGGTACGTTAAGGTATCACTCTGTGCTAGTGCTACACTTTCTTTTTTTAAATTGGCATAGGATCTTTTAACATTTATTGTCATGCCTTCTATCTTATGAGATGAATATTCAGCTCCTCCTGTTGGATAGATACACTCTTTCAGTTTTATCTTGATTTTACAGGCGTGAGTCTGTGGGCAGTGCAGTGCCATCTGCATATTCCAGGTTTTTGTTAAGTGTAGAGTGTAATGTCCATCTTAATCCTTATTCCAGGTCTTTGTTAAGTGTAGAGTGTAATGTCCATCTTAATCCTTATTCCAGCCATTTAGTCTAGAGTGTAATGGCCATCTTAATCCTTATTCCAGCTCTTTAGTGTAGAGTGTAATGTTCATCTTAATCCTTATTCCAGGTCTTTAGTCTAGAGAGTAATGTTCATCTTAATCCTTATTCAAGGTCTTTAGTGTATAGTGTAATGTTCATCTTAATCCTTATTCCAGGTCTTTAGTGTAGAGTGTAATGTTCATCTTAATCCTTATTCTAGGTCTTTAGTGTATAGTGTAATGTTTATCTTAATCCTTATTCAAGGTCTTTAGTGTAGAGTGTAATGTTCATCTTAATCCTTATTCCAGGTCTTTAGTGTATAGTGTAATGTTCATCTTAATCCTTATTCCAGCTCTTTAGTGTAGAGTGTAATGTTCATCTTAATCCTTATTCCGGGTCTTTAGTGTAGAGTGTAATGTTCATCTTAATCCTTATTCCAGGTCTTTAGTGTATAGTGTAATGTTCATCTTAATCCTTATTCCAGGTCTTTAGTGTAGAGTGTAATGTTCATCTTAATCCTTATTCCAGGTCTTTAGTCTAGAGAGTAATGTCCATCTTAATCCTCATTCCAGCTCTTTAGTGTAGAGTGTAATGTCCATCTTAATCCTCTATGACTACCCTCTGTTGTTTGGTGTGTTGCCCAGTCAGTGGAAGGAAGCGAATGCTTGTTATGGGGCTCCCTGCTGTACTTCTGTTTCGATGTGGAAAATGGTCTCTCTGTTGAACATTGCAAATGAAATGATTGAAAAAATGCAGCTCTGTTGGTACTTTTGAGGTATAGACCATTAACAACTCTCCTCAGCAATCTCAGTCTTGAGCTGATCTTCCTGCCTCTCTCCAGTTGAGGTCCAGGGACCGAAGTTAGGAGAGATTAGGAATACTCTAGGGAGGAGAGATTAGGACCACTCTAAGGATGAGAGATTAGGACCACTCTAGGGAGGAGAGATTATGACAACTCTAGGGAGGAGAGATTAGGACCACTGTAAGGAGGAGAGATGTAAGGAGGAGAGATTAGGACCACTGTAAGGAGGAGAGATTAGGCCGACTGTAGGGAGGAAAGAATACAACAACTGCACTTTCATTCATGTCATAATATGTGACTTAAGAGAGTTATTCATGGGGCTAGCTTCATCGTGTCAAGACTACATTAACCATTACAGCAAAAGCCCTCAAAATGCTGTGGTAAAGACTCCTTAAAGGAGTTCAACTGTAGTGGCGACTTTATACTCTGGCTGGGGTGACAAAGGAACAAGAAGAACGTGGACGGACAAGTATGGCTCAAATACCATATTCAACATACCCATTTGTGTTATCTGCTATCCCTGATGAAGGTAATTTGGTTGTAACGCAGGTTTTCTTCACTATTTGTTGTTCTATAATGTACTTCTTCTTCTTCTTTCGTTCTCAATCTCTAGCTACCAAGCCCTAAACAGGGCTTTGCAAGTAGCCGAATGAAGTCCGGAGAACGGAATGCGTTGTGTCGCTAGTTTACAGCTTGACTGCCATATTTGCACCTTTCGGTTCGACACATCCGTCTTTGGCAGCATCTATAATGTACTAACCTACTTTTGGAAAGGTTTGCTCTTTCTAACCATATCCAAAACAGGCATACTCTGTTTTAATTATACTAGCAGATCCGCGCAGAACATCTATCCTGTCAGTCGAACTGTATGAAAGAAACAACAAGCAGTTTCACAATAAAAGTATCTTCCTCTTCCAGCATCCCTCCCATGCTTCACATCAAAATCGCACTCATTCCCTGAACTTCAACCCGTTTATCTCTTCCCCCTTTAGTCGATGTACCCCCTCCCCACCTCACTCAAACCGTCCGTCTTTTCCTCCTTCAACCGGGCCATCACCTTCCCATCCCATGCCCCCTCCAACATGTCCATCCCGTTTCCCCTTAACAGCCCATATCATTCATCACATCTCCTTCAAATGGATCAGTCCTTCCTTTTTCTACTTCCCCCCCCCCCCTCCAACCCCCATCTTCGCATATTTTCCTCATCCACCCACATATATACTCCCCAACAATCCGCCACCTTTCTATCTTCAACTGCCCCCCCCCCCCTCCTCCTCAATCGACCCATGTTTTGTTTTTTTTTGCATTCGCCTTATTTCTCTATTCCCCAAGGCAGTATAAGTTGCACTGTGATTTTTATTTTGTGCCTGTCGGCCCAGTGCATCCGACTTAAGCATGCATTTTATGTAAGGGTCTGCTTCCTCCTGAATTTTCTAAGGGTTTGCTTCCTCGGGGAAACGGCTGGTGCTATGATGGGGGTCTTCTTCTTCTTCGTACGCTGTCAGATGTCAACCTTAATTTTTTCGAAAAAAGCAGCAATCATCCTGAGGCTGTCGACACTGCCATAGAGCTTGTCTAGTGTTGCCACTGGTGATGGCGACATCTGCTCTCTCTGATCCTCGTATGTCGGGCAGTTTTGCAGCAAATGTTCAGCGGTCATTTTCCCAGTACCGCACATGCATTCGTCAGTGCCACCTATCTTCAATTTATTGAATAGGTGGTACCTCAGTCTGTTGTGGCCAGTGTGAAGTCTGAAGACCACGTCCTGCTCTCTTCTGTTCAACTGGTAATAGGCATCGTTTTTTGTGTAGCCAGTATGTTCTGTTGTCATTTGGTCATGTATCTAGCTCTAATAAGCCGTTTTGACTCTTCGTATGTCATACTAGAATCTGGTTGTGGTAGTCTTGCACCTTCTTTTGCCAGTCTGTCTGCCTCCTCGTTGTCTTGGATGTTACAGTGGGATGGAACCCACTGTACCACTACTCTTTTTGGTGCGGACTGCTGGCATAGTTGACAGAGTACTGTTCTTAAATCATTGAGTTCAGTATTTTTCTGGCTTTTTAGTGCTGTGACTACGGCCAGGGCATCTGTAAGCAGGACTATATGGCTTTCATTTCTTTTGCATGTCACTATTTCTTCTACTGCAGCCCTCAGTGCCTCTGCCTCTGCTCTGAAATTGCTTGAGTATTTTCCAGTTGCCACTGATAGTGTTGTTTTCCTACCATTTGGTAGGCTCAGGAATACCCCTGCCCCTCCGTTCTGTGTTGTGTTTGTTACAGAGCCATCGGTGTATGCATGGGTCCAGTAGTTTTTCATTATGTACCTCAGGGTTATGTCTCTTCTTTCTTTTTCAGTCTGGCTGTTCTTTTTTCCAATACCTGGTATATTTTTTGCCACCTCTGGAAATAATGCTGCTTCCAGGTAGGTTTGCATACAGTAGAGATGTGCTTTGGTGTTGTTAATGCGTTCATAGGGTCTTCGTTCATCTTTGCTTTGGCTATTTCTGCAAAGTTTCTCCGCTTTAGTTTCCCTTTTCCAAAATTATTTAGTCTCTTATGCATTGGATGGTCAGTCAGTCTTCTGAGTTTTTCTGCTTGCTGCTGGGCTTTGCAGTCTCTTCTGTCGGTCATGGATTGCAGATTTGTAATCTTTTCCAGTTCTACAATTGGCGTTGACTTTATGCCTCCTGTTATAACTCTCATGGCTTGGTTTTGGAGTTTGCTAATTTTGTTAAAGTTCGCCTTTGCTGCTGTTGTCCATGCCGCAATGCCATACTCGAGAACTGGTCTCACTTTTCCAGTGTACAGTTTCTTTAGTATACTTTCGTCTGCTCCCCAGCTTGTGCCAGCATGTTTCCTCATGATTGCCATTCTTTCTCTGGCTCTCATTCGGTTTCTCTCGATCTGACTTTTCCATGTCATGCGCCGATCAAATGTGACTCCCAAGTAGTTTGGGTTGTCATTTGGCCGCAGATATTTGCCGTTAAGACTTATTTTGGTGTTTTGTGGTTTGTTTGAAAGCGAGAATATCGTACATGTTGTTTTTTCCTCATTTATTTTGACCAGCCATGAGTTCGCCCACTCCTCCAACGATGTTAGGGCCTGCTGCATCTGATTACTTGCTATGGTGAGATTCTTTTCAGAGGTCCACATAGCCAGATCGTCTGCAAACATGGAGCTGTGGACTCTTCTTGGTATATTCTCTGAGAAGTTATTTATATACACCAGGAAGAGTGTGGGTGACAGTACTCCTCCTTGGGGTACTCCCTGCTCAAGTGTCACCTTTTTGCTCATCTGCCCTTGTACTTGAACTCTGGCTGTTCTGTTTTTGAGGTAGTGGCTGATCCATCTGTACATTTTCCCACAAACTTCACTTCTTCGTAGCTTGACTAAGTCCCTCTTTCCAGACCTTGTCAAATGCCTTTTCTAAGTCCACCCAAACCGCTACTGTGTGTTTTTTCTCCTGGTAAGCATCCTCTATTTCCTTGATGGGGGTCAAACCCAGCATCTTCGGCTTGTGAGCGGTGTCACTTAACCCCTAGCCCACATAGTCCCCAGAACCCACCCATCTCTTCCCCCTTCTCTGTCTTCCCCCCCTCCCCCTGAACCCGTCCATCACTTCCACCTCCAAAACTTTCACCTTATCTCAATGAATACCTAGTATGAACAGTGTTTGGCAACCGCATGGGCTAGCGGACTTTATTTCTAATTTCTTGTGTATAAAAGGTTTGCCTCTCTGTATTCTACCGGCAGAGGCACACCATTTTCCACCCCGGACCATAGTCATTCAGGCGATATCAGGACATATTAACCAGTGCTTGGATGCGTGTGTGTGTCTGTATGTACCTATGATAGTTAGGGCGATCTCTAGGGCCAACCTCAAAGTGCAATGGAAGGGCCTCACCCTGAGAGCGCATGTTGTGAGTCTCTTCTGTATTCCTCAGTGACATTTTTGTAAGTTATTATACTTTTTAATTGCAACTGACAAGTGTTGTGCATGAGAATAGCAGCATCATTATGTCATATGAACTACTACAAGAGTATACAAGACTAGAGCTTGATATGCCTTCCTGTAAAGCTGGGGGCAGGGAGGGTGGGGGTGGTGGACATTGACAGGGGTGCATCATAGGGAATATAGGATTACATCCCTTCTTTTGAGACGCCGAGTATTTATATTATACCCTCCCTGCAGAAAGAAAACCAACATTTTACTTGTGTGCGATGCAGTCCCCTGCGGATCAGGAGTTTAATACAACCAGATGGCTACATGTTCTTTCCATATCCATGCAATTCACCATCTACTGAAGCAAACTGAGCACTTACGGGTCTGTTCTGAGCTCAATGACGTCAAATCTACTTAACAATAAAACTACAAAGCTACAGGAACCACTGTAGCAATAGCAAGCTTCTCGTTTGGAAGTCACCTGCAGTGGTGCTTTCATACTCCTAAAAGAATTTAAATACAATGACAAAGATAATGATATAGTCAATGACATTACCACAGCAAGAATAGACTTACCTGAGATCCTTCTAATCTATTCACGTTTTTCGCTTCAAGTAAGGCATAGGGACCACTGACTGATTAACAGAACACCTGTTCGTGAGCATTTTTAATAACTTTCGAAGCAATGATTTTACATGATGGGGTTGCTATTCCCATGCACAACCCTTTGTAGTGGAATATTTGGTAGGTGACAGTGTGCCTATCATTGTCAACCCAGCCACCACGTACTTTGAATGTTGCTTGACACGGGTTGTGTTGTTTTCAGATCGACATGGCGGAGATTGAAGAGGCATACGAAGCCAAGTACGAAACAAGTGTGATAGATGAAATCGAGAGTGAATGCAGCGGAGACTACAAGAGAATTCTTATTGCTTGCTTGAAAATGCAGGATTAGTTCAAGAATCCACTGAATTTATTAGCAGTGGTTTTCAAAATAGATGTTGTCATTTTAGTGTTTCTGAAAAGCTTTTATTTAACTTGACATGGCTGTTGTCAGTCTGCGTAGACTTCTAATTATCCTGACCGTTGTCTGTCTGCGTGAGATTTCTTTTTCTGCGTTCGTTATCAATGTCCCACCACCAAGCCCTGAACAGGTCTTTGCAAGTAGCAGGATATAGAATGGAATGCGTTGTGTCACTAGTTTACAGCCTGACTGCGATTTGTTCACCATTCGGTCTGACACATCCGTCTTCGGCGGTTGTAGATTTCTATTTCTCCTGACCGTCATCTATCTGCATGAACTACTATTTTTTCTATTTTAGCCAACTTCCCCCATAACCTAGAGAGCTGAAATTGTGTAAATAGCCTTGTCTAATACGACTTGTTAATCTATCAAACTGACACCCTTATAGTCGCCAAAAAAAACAAAAACAAACATGTCTTAGTATAAATAAAAGCTTGTGCTGAAAAACTAAATTTAAAAAAAAATATTTACTTATTTACTTGATCTTTATAATCAGCACAAAAGGTCTTTGATACTTCGTATTATTGGTTTTCTGATAGCAGTATCTTAGTGGCTCACCTAATTTGTATGCTTAACATTGCCTTAACTTATTTTGCTAAATCTATGATCTAGTGCAACCAAAATCACCAGTTGTTTCTGTCAGGTTTGCCTTCCTTAGACTTTCAATACTCCAACGTCTCCTGCGGGGCTAAGGGCTTGTATCTTGCTGTGTCTTTCGTCACCCTTTGACCTGGCTTGGGAGATCATGTTGCTAACAATGCTACCACCAGCATAGATCATATGGATATTGTGACACTGAACCTGACAGTTGTGACTTACATTTTTTTAAATTGTGTATATGCAACTAACATTTGCAAATAATAGTTTGTAAATCTAACAGATTTATCTAAAAATGTGTAGGAAATTGTATTTGTATATTTCTGGCATTCGATTAAATCTTGAAATTTAGAAGGGGAAAGGCAGAAAGAGTTGATCTGCAAAGAAAATTAAATAAACCAGCAGTGATTTGCGTGAAATGTAGTTAGTTATTTTATATGATACATGTGTGATGCTGCCATGTTTTATAAATACTGTTAGTAAAAATCTACAAAAATAGAGTTTTTATTATTACTTCACGTAGCATGCCCTTTACAGAAAGCAGCTCACATCACAACCGACCCTGTTAGACTCTCGATCAATAGACTGAGGTACCACCTATTCAACAAATTGAAGATAGGTGGTACCGACGAATGCCCGTGCGGTACTGGTAAAATGACCGCTGAACATCTGCTGCAGAACTGCCCGACATACGATGATCAGAGAGAGCAGCTGTGGCCATCACCAGTGGAACTGCAAGAAAAGCTCTATGGCAGTGGCGACAGCCTCAGGATGACCGCCGCTTTTTTCGAAAAAAATAATGGTTACTGTCTGACTGCGTACGAAGAAGAAGAAGAAGAAGACTCTCGATCTTTGGCAAGTTCTTCTGCCTCGGTCATTGTCATGTTGAGAACATCTTTGATGTTTTTGGGTCCCACTTCTTTTCGGTCTGTCTCTGTCAAGTTTTCCAGGTATCATACACTCTAGTATAGTTGTTTTGTTTCTAAACCATTGTTGTATTTTATGTGGCCGAGATATTTGAGTTCCTTAGACGTAATTCTGTTTACAAACCAATTTACTGTACATCCAACTCTTTTAGGACATCTGTGTTTTTCATTTTCACTGTCCATGATATTCTGAGAAGAATTTTAACTAGAAAGATTCAATTTTCCGCTTAAGTGTTTGTGTAAAAGCCCATATTTTGCATCCATTATTAATTTACCCTGTACAGTTTTTACATAGCCATTGATCTAAATCTGCCCCTTGGCACATTTCTTTACAAGTTATTTGTAATTGCACTGTCAACATTTCTATGACTGCCCACAATGAGCTGTGATATGGCTATTTATAATATTTTTTGCTAATGGGAGATCCAATTGGTATCGATTGGTTATATTATTTAGTTATGCCACTTTAACCAGCCACACACCAGGCAGACACGTCTTTTAACGGTATCAAATAAAACAGGTCCATATGTTTAGTGTTATGCAGATAATATCATCAACAACTGTGAGTCAGTTCAGCATGGACATACAAAGAATATAACTTCCAATACAACCAACAAATTCATCAGAGACAAATGTTATACCTTAGTTACATGTTTAGAAAAATGATTAATGGTTCTAAGAACCGACTTTATTTTACCTGGGCGCCACCATATGTGTTGTTTCTTTCATTGCTGACAGTACCGACCAAACAGGCACAAACTTCGTAACTCCCACGGCGGCTCAAAAATGTTCCACTGACTTCATCAGTTACACATTTACAACTGGGTTGACTAGAAAACCAGTCATACCATTAAACAAAACCGACATGCCCAGTCTGATAAACTGAGCGTGACGTGATTTGAAACTCGTCCGTTGGGATTGTGAATCAAGCTGACGATCATTGACCACCTAAGAAAAATGGAAAGACAAGAAAAAAACAACAGATTTTAATATTTCAGATTTTGGTATGAGGGATTTCATTTTCTATGCATTTTGACAAGATAAGAAAATATATTGTGGCTATCAAACTCAAAATAAATCTATCTTTGTGATTACTTTGTTTTGTTTTGAATTAATCCCTATCATTACGTGTATCCTTGCTGACAAACAAGCAAACAAGTATACAGATGATGTGTTGAATGAGGCAACACACTTACACACATTAGACTAACAAAGCCTCACCTTTTGTATTAAAAGTGAAGATTCCCCCCCCCCCCCCCTCCCCGTGCGCCATATATAACATACTTCAAATATAAAATACAATCCCCCTCAAATATGAAATACAATCCCCCTCAAATATGAAATACAAACCCCCTCAAATATGAAATACAACCCCCTTCATATATACAACACAATCCCCTCAAATATGGAATACAATCCTCCTTAAATATGCAATACAATCTCCCTTAAATATGCAATACAATCCCCCTTAAATATGGAATACAATCCTCCTTAAATATGCAATACAATCCTCCTTAAATATGCAATACAATCCTCCTTAAATATGCAATACAATCCCCTTCAAATCTGAAACACAATAACCTTCACATATGACACACCCTTCAAATATGAAATAAATCCTCCTCAACTATGCAATACAATCCCCTTCACATATGAAGTACAATCTATCAGAATGTTGGACCAAATGAAGACGTATTAACCATGCACTTGTCGAAGACATGCCCCATATGGATCTGAAACAGTTTTCATGATGATGATGATGATAATGATGACCATTGTAAAAACACACGAACGACCTTTTGACAAGATCAAATGGGCTACCCAATAGTATGCTTCAAGAAACAGTCCGGGGGAACAAGAAATAGAAGATTACCCAGGATGCACTGTACAAATAATATTCTTCTTCGTTCGTTCGTTCTCAATTTCCTGCTACCAAGCCCTGAAAAGGGGTTTGCAAGTAGCAGGATGTAGTTAGGTGGAACGGAATGCATTGTATCATAGTTTACAGCTTGACTGCCTTATAGCACCTTTTGGTCTGACACATCCATCTTCACCACCCATTTCTGAGTACCAGGTTGCCTTCCCGCTCAGTTCTTCTCCTTAGCCAGTCTGCTCAATTGCAGCCTGTTGTCCATGATCACCACATGGAGGTGTAGAAGGGTCTTGGCAGCTCTGGTTCGCTGATCCTGACACTAGTAGTCAACTAGAAAGAGACAGCAACAAGGGTGATGGACAGACAGACGTGGAAACAGACAATTCCTAATTCCATGAGGTGTGACGTATCAAAAAACTCCTAGGTATAACGGAAAGATGAAGAAGGGAGTTCCCTTCCTAGTTTTTTAATATGCTGTCCAAGTCTGCAAGCTACACACAAAAACCACCCACACACACACAAATGTGTTATTGACCTATCCTTTCTTGGCAAATTTTACAACTATGGAATATCGAACAGTTTGATCTAGACAATTAGTATAAACTCAATAACTTTCTAACTTGACTATAAGCAAGCAAAGAACATACATAGACCATGCTGTTGCTGTTTGTTGTTTAATGCCCACAATGAGTAAGTTTGCTCTTTTGTGCACCGTGAAAATGGTGTTGTGACGGGTTGTAGTAGCTTTCCTCATATCATGAGGGTGCTGAAAAAAGGTGGACCACGGTCATCCAGACGGTTGTGCTATGCTTGGCTTTATCTGCATGAGACTCACTACTACAGAGATCACATCGATCCTTATCTCATCAGCCGGACTGCCTTGAAGACAGCCTGTTTCCAGGGAACGCTACAAGGAAGAGAGATAGTGGTCAGGGTCAGTATATTTTGCTTGACCATGACACGACGTCCTAGTCAGTATTTCATTACCCCATACATAGACACAAACAGACCATACATAGACCGTACTGCTTTGGTTGGTGATAGATGAACAGTGTCATTCACCTAATCACAAAGGTTCGCTCTCACCTCACTTAATCACTCCTCATTTATCCATGTGGGGTGCGAGAAGTATTTTTAATTTAACTTGCAATGGAGTGTACAGGTAGTTTTATTTCAGATGCAGCACAGTGAATGAACTGTCAGCAGCAGCGATATATAGCTGACTGCTTGCATCAGGGCCAGGGAATCACAACTGACCAAGACCCTGTTCTGCCTCCAAGTGGAGACCATGAGAACAGGCTGCACTAGTGTAGTCTGTCTAAGAGAATAGGAATAGCAGAGAGAAGGCAAACCTGGTATTAAAAATGTTGTGCTGAAAATGGGTGTGCCAAGCCGAAAGGCGCAAATATTGCAGCCTCACTGTAAACTATAACACAACATCCTTTTAGGACGAACTCTGAAGAAGAAGTAGAAGGTGAAGAAGATTATACAGACAAACATATGATTGGCATGTCTTAGTACTATTGAGGGCCCATTATTGAATAGGGATTTCTTCACGCTTATATTTGTCCCCAGCAGCACCTAGTAGCCAGCTTTTTTTAGATTTTAAACAGTCAAGTGTTCTTTTACAAGCACACCGTGTGCATGGGGCCTCCAAGTTTATCACCCATCTCTGATGGAATTAAGCACTGATCTCACTTCCCTTGAGACGAGGCGAAGTTTAAAGCTTGTGGGATTGGAACCACTCACTCTTTTGTCTTTTCTCAGCTATAGTGACACCCCTACCCCACCATAGTTCACTCTCAAATAATTAAATATATTTATTTCATTAACTTGGCAGTTTGTCACAGACTTCTCCTGTCACCAAACAGTCTATCCTTCAAATAATCATGTCTATTTACCATGTAAACTTGGCGGTCTGTAAAACTTCTTTGTCACTAAACAGTCAATCCTTCAAATAATCGCATATACTTACCATGTAAACTTGGCAGTTGGTCACAGACTTCTCCTGTCACCAAATAGTCTATCATTCAAATAATCATGTCTACTTACCTTGTAAACATGGCGGTCTGTCACATACTTCCCCTGTCCCCAAATAGTCTATCATTCAAATAATCATGTCTACTTACCTTGTAAAAATGGCTGTCTGTCTCGGGTTTCTCTAATCACCTGCTCCATATTATAAATTAGACGATAACAAGTTTGTCAAAATACATCTATCTACAAGAACAAGAGGGCACAGCTATAAAATAGTTAAAGAAAGGTACAGATTAGATATTAGGAAATATTTTGTTAGTCATAAGAGAGCGGTGAATGCTTGAAACGCAATGCCACAGGAAATAGTGGTGGCTGTGGTCAATTAATGCATTCAAGAATAGATTGAATGCAGTTTTTAGATAAAAAAAAGTAGAAGAAACTGGTTGTATACAGACTCTGGAGAGTCTTCTAAACCAGTATAAAGACATTAAGTTAAGTTATTTAGGCTATCCCTCAAATAATCACACCTATTTCCCAGATTAACTCATTCACTCCTGCGAGCCGATGCATCGGCTTCATGATTTTTCAAGTTCCCCATTCTTAGTTCTCCTAAATGTTTTATTTTGATTATTGGTGGAAGTTCAGATTTTGTACTTTTCATTTCTTTGAAGAGTTAGCGTGTTTCATTGAAATAATGTTTATTTTCGTACTTGGAAACCAAATTATTTTTGTTGAGGGCAGCTTTGAATCTAGCCCATGCCCCTTCAGTCAGACCAATTAGAGTTTTTACAGTACAAGCTCGGTCATGGTTAGATTATCATATTACTAACGGTAGTAATGATGGAGATATCGATCGTTCTGATAACGCTATTTCAATTTCTTTATCTAGTCTTAGTTTTAGCGATGAAAGTGAAACTAAATCTATTGACGAGGGACAGAGCACAGCGACAGCAGTCTGGTACCCCAGAGGTAAGAAGAGACCATGGGGAAGACCTACAATGTATAGGTCAGACTCCCTTGCTGTACGCTGCAACATCCGAGATGTCTCTAGAGGAGCACTTACCACGCACTGGACTTCCATGGCTCCAAGACAGGTTTATCAAGATCATTCATTGCTTGATCTGTTTTCTGTTCTGATGTTTGGCTTGGCTTCATTCGTTCTCAATCTCCCTCTACCAAACCCTGAAAGGGCTTAAGTAGCAGAATTTAGTCCAGAGAACGGATTGCGTTGTGGTGTAGTTTACAGCTTGACTGCGATATTTGCACCTTTCGGTCCAACACATCCGACTTCAGCAAGCATTGTTTGAGTCCCGGGTTAGCATTCCCTCTTCGATCCCTTCTACTTAGTCAGTCTGCTCTGTTGCAGCCTGTTATCCAGGATCACCACGTGGAGGTGTAGAAGGGTCTTGGCAGCTCTGGTTCGCTGGCCCTGACGCTAGCAGTCAGCTATGGATTGCTGATCACTGTAGCTCATGCACTGCTCAGTATCTTGATCCCTGTTCTGAGTTTGAGATATCCAAGCTTTTGAGATCCATGATTAAAGGTTACTGTTATCAAAATTCAGTTTATTCCCGAAATAATCACATCAATTTCCGTCATAAACTTGGTGGTCTGTCTCAGGCTTCTATCACTGGGTCCATATAGTGTGTTCTTCCACTGGGTTGGTGGGGGCCACGCTCACTGCTAATCATCTCTACCTCCAAGTTAAAAACAAAACAAACATTGATCTAACAATATCAAACCAAGACACAAGAAAGTCCAAAAAACAAAACAAACATTGATCTAATAACAAACCAAGACACAAGAAAGTCCTAAAACAAAACAAACATTGATCTAACAATATTAAACCAAGACACAAGAAAGTCCTAAAACAAAACAAACATTGATCTAACAATATCAAACCAAGACACAAGAAAGTCCTAAAACAAAACAAACATTGATCTAACAATATCAAACCAAGACACAAGAAAGTCCTAAAAAAACATTGATCTAACAATATCAAAACCAAAACACAAGAAAGTCCTCAAACAAAACAAAAAACATTGATCTAACAATATCAAACTAAGACACAAGAAAGTCCTTAAATGAAAACAAAAAGACAGTTTGCATTATTTCAAATTATTTTGTTATTTCTAAAGATGTGCAGGAGTGACAAATAAAGAGAGTACTTGATGATGAAGTTGATGGTCAAGATGATCATATGTACAGTATACTACACAATGTGCCTAATTATATTATAGACTGAAGCATTCCCAATGTCCTAAGTAACTATTTCCTAAGGCAGTCAAGCAATGATTCTAGTCTCTCTGCAAGATCTGTTAATGCAAAGTTATGAGTAAAAACAGGTCTGGCTGAAATCATCCCTAGGTTTGAGTCAAGTAACTATTTGCTAAGACAGGCAAGCAATGATTCTAGTCTCTCTGCAAGATCTGTTAATGCAAAGTTATGAGTAAAAACAGGTCTGGCTGAAATCATCCCTAGGTTTGAGTCAAGTAACTATTTGCTAAGACAGGCAAGCAATGATTCTAGTCTCTCTGCAAGATCTGTTAATGCAAAGTTATGAGTAAAAACAGGTCTGGCTGAAATCATCCCTAGGTTTGAGTCAAGTAACTATTTGCTAAGACAGGCAAGCAATGATTCTAGTCTCTCTGTAAGATTTGAGTAGTAGCATGCCTGGCTGGAATTATGTAGTCAGGGGGCATATGTCTAAATCTCCACGTCGTCATGTGCATCACAAAACACCAACACATGCACAAAATTATTGAATCAAACTTGTCAGAAAAAAAACTCAGAAAAAAACACAAAGATGGCTATCATTGCATCAGCAGGGCCTCACTGTGCTAAAAATGTCAATATTTTCATTAAATGATATCATGTGTGCTAGTGTTGTGTGTCGAGTCAAATCAATTGCTGTGTGTTGCTTCTATATTGAATGTTTTCATGAAGTGATACAAGTTCAAAATGCTGTCATAGATAGAAGTTGAAATGAGGGGGAATGAACTACATTGCAACTGAATGTCCTCTAACACATAACCAGCCTCTGTACAGTACAAGCCTGGCTCCTGACCTGGTCATACTAACAGGAGAAGATGCAAGTCTCTGGCACCTTCAAACAGAGTACTCTTGATAGATGAAGCTGGTGACAGTTAAAGACTAGAGAGTTTTAAACTAAATGAAAATGCTTAACAAGCCGAAAAGCACAAATATCACAGCCCAACTGAAAAATATGCCTAACCAACTGGTAGAGATACACAGCTCAACTGTCAGATGTGTCGGATTAATTGGCACAAATTACACACTTCAGCTGTCAGATGTGTCAGATCCATTGGCACAAATAACACAATTCGGCTGTCAGATGTGTCGATTCAATTGGCAAAAATAACACACTTCAGCTGTCAAATGTGTTGATTCAATTGGCATAAATAACACTTCAGCTATCAAATGCGTCAATTCAATTGGCACAATTAACACACTTCAGCTGTTAAATGTAGCACGTCATGTGGTAGACTGAATAGCACAGATATCACAGTCCAACTGTTAAATGTGCTGGACTGACTGACACAGATATCACAGTCCAACTGTTAAATGTGCTGGACCGACTGACACAGATATCACAGTCCAACTGTTAAATGTGCTGGACTGACTGACACAGATATCACAGTCCAACTGTTAAATGTGCTGGACCAACTGACACAGATATCACAGTCCAACTGTTAAATGTGCTGGACCGACTGACACAGATATCACAGTCCAACTGTTAAATGTGATGGACCAACTGACACAGATATCACAGTCCAATTGTTAAATGTGCTGGACCGACTGACACAGATATCACAGTCCAACTGTTAAATGTGCTGGACCAACTGACACAGATATCACAGTCCAACTGTTAAATGTGCTGGACCGACTGACACAGATATTACAGTCCAACTGTTAAATGTGCTGGACCGACTGACACAGATATCACAGTCCAACTGTTAAATGTGCTGGACCGACTGACACAGATATCACAGTCCAACTGTTAAATGTGCTGGACCAACTGACACAGATATCACAGTCCAACTGTTAAATGTGCTGGACCGACTGACACAGATATCACAGTCCAACTGTTAAATGTGCTGGACCGACTGACACAGATATCACAGTCCAACTGTTAAATGTGCTGGACCGACTGACACAGATATCACAGTCCAACTGTTAAATGTGCTGGACCGACTGACACAGATATCACAGTCCAACTGTTAAATGTGCTGGACCGACTGACACAGATATCACAGTCCAACTGTTAAATGTGCTGGACCGACTGACACAGATATCACAGTCCAACTGTTAAATGTGCTGGACCGACTGACACAGATATCACAGTCCAACTGTTAAATGTGCTGGACCGACTGACACAAATATCACAGTCCAACTGTTAAATGTGCTGGACCGACTGACACAGATATCACAGTCCAACTGTTAAATGTGCTGGACTGACTGACACAGATTTCACAGTCCAAATCTGAAATGTTGCAGACCAACTGGCAGAGATAATACAGCTAAACTACTAAATGTGACACAATGTATCTTAAAATAAAATTCAGTTTATCCGAAAAGGTTATGTAACTGGCCCCATGTGTACACCCAAAGTCCATTACTGAACTGAATGACAGGCCGATGTACACTGCTATATATGCCATACAGGCACCAAAAGAGGGTTCCAAATCAGATATCTAATTTAGGATTTGACATTGTTTTTTAATTTTTACATTTGCCATTTCTTCTTATATGGTCTACCATTACTACTTTTTAACATACTCTCCTGACCACCTTTGCTTCCTCTTGGGAGTACCTCTGTAGTCTAAGCTGACCATCTGCCCAGGTAAGTTTATCTTCAATCTCTATTTCTTGGTGTTACTATGCTCTTAGTTGTTGCCGTTTGTTCCATAGAAAGGCATTTTGATGGTAATGTAGGTTTCCTTTATGCTCCTGTTCCAGCGCTGTGTTTAATATGTACTTGTCAATGTTATTATCATCTTCTGAGGGCACTGAGATGGTAGAAACCAGAAAAGGAATAGGGAAAATGGGAACTCAGATTTAGAAAGGAAATTTATCACAGATGAATTATGTTATGAGAGTATACCCTCCAGAAACATGGATACATGTACTTACAGATGACTGATCTAACAAAGCCATATTCAATGGATGTGGAGTGGTCTATTAGACTAAGGAATGGAGAAGAAAATTATAGTATTAACAATGGGAACATAACTATCGTGCAGAAGCAGAGGCACTGAAGACCGCAGCTGAGCTTGTACTCCAAGATAAAGATATCAACCAAGAAAACATAGTATTCCTGACTGATGTTGCGTCAGTATTAGCAACGCTAAAACAACACAAAGATGAAGATCTCGAACAATGTATGTTTTCCCTGACACAGCTCTCAGCAGAACACCCAAGGTTGGTCATAAAGTGGATCCCATCCCACTGCAATATTAAAGGCAATGAAGCTGCAGACAAACTAGCAAAGCATGGAGGAGCATCCCCACAAACAGACCTGAGTATCACATATAATGAGGCCAAGACCATAATTAAAGCCAACTTCAGGGTAAAATGGGCTGATCAACACTCCAATTTCCAAAAAGAAGACAGCTACTTTAATTTAACTAGAGAAGAGCCAAGTCATCATCTTCAGAATGAGAGCTTGGAACAACAGACTCAAGGACCATCTTCACAACAAATTGAAGAATGGGACAGATGACAGGTGTCCATTTGGGAGCATACCATGACCATGGAACATATCCTACAAAGCTACATGCTCACGCAGGAAAAGAGAGTACAATACTGGCCTCCTGAGACATATATAAGACAAAAGCTGTATGGAGATAAATCAGCCTCACAAACAAAGGTGTCCCTTGTTATAGAAACCTGGACCTTGATCTGAGGATGAACGAAGAATAGGAACTCAACATGGGGCTAGTAATCATTCTATACAATCTAATGTGACATGGAGAATATAACTGTTACAGGGCAGGTTTTCTGTCAAAAGCTAACTGAAGTAGTAACCGGCTGTAACATAACTACAGAAGGACCTCCCACACTTGACAGTTCAAAGTGTAATAGACATACTAAGAACAACACAAGCAGGCTACAGTGCGGGGACAGTCAAGAACTAAGGAATGCTAATCTGCCTATTGAAATTTCATGTACTCCGCCACATGGCCTCCTTTTATTTTTCTTCGACATTCGTTGAGAAAAGGACGTATGTGGCGTTGTCTTACAGTTTACAGTGACGATGTGATGTATGTGCCTTTCAGTCTGATACATTCAATTTCAGCACAACATTTTTGAGACCTGGTTTACCTTGCCTCTCCGATTCCCTAATCTCTTAGTCAGGCCGCATGGTTGCAGTCTGTTTCTAGGGACACCACTTTGAGACGGAATAAGGTATTGGTCAGCTATGGGCTGTCAACTCTGATGCAAGCAGCCAGCTATGAGTCGCTGACTGCTGTCAACTCATTCATTGTTCCATCTCAACCTGGTAACATGACTGATGAAATACATTAACACTTGAAGGGAATGTTACAAATTTCAATTTGATGCCTGAAAGCATATGAAGAAGAATAGGTCTTGAATCGTGTCAATTTTTATATTTGCTAACATCTTAGTTGTTTAGATTAAGTTAGTTATTTGTTGTACCTAGTCCCTGATGAAGATCTTTTAGTAGAAAAGCAGATGTAAGAATCATGTATCAAGTCACTTACATACACTCTTGGAGAGTGAAAATTACAGCCCTATGTTCCTATAGTCAACAAAGAATAAATGTTCTTGGTTTCTGTAGCAATTAGTTTTACATTATGATGTTGCTAGCCCACCATGCACAACCCCATTTAGTTGTTCTTCTGTCTATGAGGTATCAGCAATTCCTTCTTTGAACTTGAAAATAGCAACAAAATAAAGTTCTTCAACTTCCTTGCAAAAAAAAAAAAAAATTTCAAAACCAAATCGTGCGCAGCAAATAAACGACAAAATTGTGACTGCCACAATAAGACAGGGAAATGTGTGTACAAGTTTCTACTCTTCAAAGCCAAGCCCAGCATCAAAGCAATTGTTCAATCTTTATAATGAAATCTAAGTGCGAAATTCGTAACTAAAGATTGGAAATAGAAAGAGGCCTGGCATAACTTAGTGAGACCTGGTCTGCTAATGGAAGAATATGGTTGTTGTTTGTTTGGTCTGTGTGTGTTTGTTTATGAGCATAGACGGTGAAAGACAGAAGGTGGGACAAATAAAGCTAACATTCTCTTATGTTATGTGGCAATGTGCAAGATAATTGGCCTACAGAGCTGTTCTGTTGAGTTTAGCTGTATGGCAGAGGTGCGTTTATTTCAACCAGTCTTTTTTTTTTTTTTTTAACTATATTAGGATGCATGAGCCATGAACAGAATATTCAGCATACAGGCCTAAACTTATGTATAGCCCACACAAAAAGTTCCAAGTTTCGAAAATGACTGCACTCAGAACAAGTACAGTAACGAAATATCTTGCAAACTAGGTTGAGAGCACACTACCTGAAATCTACAATCTAGGAATCCCTGGAAGAAATGATACATATGAGACGAGTGAATATATTAGTGACTGGTTTATGTCCCCTGGAAATACAAACAACAACCATGCTTATTGCCGCTAGAATTACAAATAAAACTGCTTTGTTGTTTCCTGTGAAAATACAATTAAAAGTCTTGCTAAATTGACTTATAAATACAAATGAAATGTTCTTTATTTTCTTCAGATATTAAAAATCAAATGTCTGGCTTATTCCACCATATAAATAAAACTTTAAATTGTTACACCAGAAATACAAATCTCTGGCATATTCCCTTTAGAAGTACAAGTAAGGTGCATGCTTTATTCCTCCTACAAATACAAACATTTGCCCTATTCCCACTAGATATGCAAATACAACTGTTTTGTTTATCTCCTATAAAAATACAAACACAACTGTTTTGTCTATCTCCTCTAGAAATACAAACACACCTGTTTTGTCCATCTCCTCTAGAAATACAAACACACCTGTTTTGTCTATCTCCTCTAGAAATACAAACACACCTGTTTTGTTTATCTCCTCTAGAAATACAAACACACCTGTTTTGTTTATCTCCCATAAAAATACAAAAAAACCTGTTTTGCCTAACTCCTCTAGAAATACAAACACACCTGTTTTGTTTATCTCCTCTAGAAATACAAACACACCTGTTTTGTTTATCTCCCATAAAAATACAAAAAAACCTGTTTTGCCTAACTCCTCTAGAAATACAAACACACCTGTTTTGTCTATCTCCTCTAGAAATACAAACACACCTGTTTTGTCTATCTCCTCTAGAAATACAAATCCCTGGATTACTATCCCTAGAATACCAATAAACACCACCAAAATGAAGCCAATGACAAAAGCACTGGCAATTTTAGAATAAGGGATAAAAAGCAAACAACCCTGCTATACAAGAAAGCCAGTCAGATGTGATGAGGACAGTCAGATGTGATGAGGACAGTCAGATGTGATGAGGACAGTCAGATGTGATGAGGCCAGTCAGATGTGATGAGGCCAGTCAGATGTGATGAGGCCAGTCAGATGTGATGAGGCCAGTCAGATGTGATGAGAACAGTCCATGTGACTATGTACAACACAAAAAACTTCCAACGTGAAAACTGAAGACTGGCTCAACACTTGATAGCAAAAATATACCTAGGGCAGAACAAGTAATCCGTATATGTACAACAACAACGATAATTGTCAGTAAAGATAAATGTCTGTCACAATGAATGTGTCACAAACTGTCTACACATGGGGCCAAGCACAGACCATGTAGTGATAGTTTCAACAATGTGAGCCAAATATATCATTATGCATACAAATTAACAAAAATTGAAAACAAATAAAAATCAGTCATATATAAAAATTATGTGCGGAAGATGAACTATCACATGATACATCACACCCAAATATTGTTATACTATTATTATCTATATTATTTATTTATCATCATCATTTCAACCATCACTGTAAAGTTTATAAAAAATCTGGCAATACAAGATAAAAGAAATGAACCAATGAAAACCTTTAAATTAGTATGTTAGATAAGCAATAAACATGATGAGAGAGAGATATATATATATATATATATATGTATGTATATATATATACACCGCAGGTATGAAAATATAAATGATTTTATATGCAATGGCCAGATAAATGATAGGGTGAACAGAATGCTATCCCTTCTAACGCAGCATCAATTTTAATTGTCACAGATATTTACAAACTAGCAATAAACAAACAATGCAATGGTTAAAAGGAAAAATGATTACTGTTCATGCCCAAATGAACACTAATGCAATGAACAATATCAGCACCAATGACACCCACACAAAAAATCCCCAAATCCTTAGACTTTATCTCGAAAACAGCAAGCAATACAAATATAAGCTTCCATCCTGTCATAGTTGGGAGTGGAACTGAGGGTGAGCTCTCAGCATCCATCTAAATGCTCCCAGGGCATTCACAACACATAGTCTCTAGCAACAAAAGCCTAGGTTCTGGTCTTCTACCAGCCGGAGAATGGGCAAAGTTAACAGTCTAAGCATACTAAAACCCAAACGATCAAGATAGGTGAAGCTTATCAGACATCTGTGGTTATCAATCTAGGAGATGAACAAATATAACTTCAAACAAACTGCTTGCTTTCAGGTAGGCTGGGGAGAGTTAACACCCCAAAAAGATAACAAAAATAGCAGACGTGCTGGGCTGAAAAGCGCAGTCCATCTTTTAAAATGCAGCATAATGTATCTATGGCCAAAACAAGAGCAAACAAAAAATGAATATACAACTAAAACAAAATCTGTACAATAGTGCCCTCTAAGTGGCCAGTTGTTTTCTAATATCAGTCAAGCGTTCCAAATAGCATTCTCTTCAACAAAACATCTGGCACAGTTAGAATCACGCTACTCGAACAAGAATGATCAATGTGAGATGGCAACAAACATGTCTGGTCTAGTGACCTTTATCCTGACCGCAATATATCTTCTTCTCGTTCTCATGTTTTGAACACCCCCTATGAGAAAATCAAATATTCGTTAATTATTTCCAGGTCTTTCTATCAAACCCTGAAAGCAACTCCAAAGGATGGGATGGACTTTATTACTGCCCATAGAGACATCACCAGGTTTCACTATAAAACAACTCAACAAATGTGTCAGCAAATGTCCAAGGATCTAACATGATACATGCACTATAACAAGTGCAATAGTACACAACTTTGCACCAAATTCTTAGCAACTGCTGCAAAAGAGTTATCAATCTACAAAACCAACTCTCCCCCAAAAAGAACTAAAATCAAATAAAAACTAGTACAAGTTGAAGTAGATCATTCGTTCTGAAATAATTACATTTTTTTTCCCCCAAATAAACTTAGTGGTTTCTCTTACTATCATGGAGGTTGTCTATCAAATAACACTCATATACTTGTCCATCTATCTCAGATTTCTATCATCATCATACAGCCTCTCTCTAACATAACCCCATCTCAATCCTTCACAAACCTGACAGCCTGTCGCAGATTTCTCTCACCTTACAGCCTATCTCTCACATAACCACATCTCCTTCCTTCACAAATGTGGTGGCTTGTCGCAGATTTCTCTCACCTTACAGCCTATCTCTCACATAACCACATCTCATTCCTTCACAAATGTGGTGGCTTGTCGCAGATTTCTATCACCTTACAGCCTATCTCTCACATAACCACATCTCATTCCTTCACAAACGTGGTGGCTTGTCGCAGATTTCTCTCACCTTACAGCCTATCTGTCACATAACCACATCTCATTCCTTCACAAATGTGGTGGCTTGTCGCAGATTTCTCTCACCTTACAGCCTATCTCTCACATAACCACATCTCATTCCTTCACAAACGTGGTGGCTTGTCGCAGATTTCTCTCACCTTACAGCCTATCTGTCACATAACCACATCTCATTCCTTCACAAACGTGGTGGCTTGTCGCAGATTTCTCTCATCATCATACAGCTTATCTTTCAAATAAGATGGGAGTGACCAGTTCCATTCCACACTACATTCTCTTTCGCAACTGTAAGGTTTACAGCTGGGCTGACTGAAGTGTATAGAGATCAGGATTGAACCCGGTTCCCTTTGTCGCCAGAGACAAACACTCTAACCCCTTTTCCACTGAGACATCTCATTTCTATAGGAGTACAGTATGTCAATGTTGTTTTCACACATCACTCAATTTGTTGAAGCACTGGTCCAACATTACAATTGACTCCCCCATGCCAGCTTTTAGGGAAGCATGATTCCAGTCATTTGCAGTGCAGTTTATTAGCAATGATTCTTGCATGGTGAGATTATCTGCCTCATGCACAACCTTCTTTAGGTTTCTCTTACGACATGGAAGAAAGGAACCAGTGACCCTATTGTTTGCACCGGGACCCATTCAGGTGATAATATGTGAATGTACTGAGTTAACATTCACAGTAACCTACTAGCCCACTAATGTAGCTGCTTCTTTCCCACCCCCCCCCCCCCCCCACACACACACACACACACAAACCCCACCACCAGCCATCTTGTCCATAACAAAAGCTGGTTTCCAATCACTGCACTAAGAATTCACGACACAACTTGATCTACAACAAAATCATCATGACCACTAGGTTCTCCTTGTAAATGTGTGAGATCGCGTTGTTTTATTGAAATCCCTCCCAGCCAATGTAAAATTTATGAACCAATATCCCAGAAGTACTATATCTATTCAACAAATTACGAACAGGATTTGTTTGTTAGTGCAATTATTCTCATCTCCATTTCATTCCTTGCATACAGTCTCAACTATAGATCACCTCTTACAAGGAAGGCAAAGACAATGGGGGGGTTTCCATAGTAATGTATTTTACATGATGATATTGCTAACTCAAAGCACAACTCTCTTTAGTACATTTTCATAACATGCATGATGGTGCAGTGAGCCTATTCTTTCCTCCCTAGTAAGTAATCCACCCAGAACGAGCGCCCAACATACTCGGAACAGAAAAAGCATATATGGCCATCACTTACGCCCTTCACAGACAAGCTTCATAGAAAGATACTAATAACACCTGATACTGACAGCTGATTTCTTTAGATGTCAGAGCAGGAAGACACCCATGAACTTCTTATAGCTGAATACCAAGTGGGACAGTTGACTCTTGAACTATGTACTACCTATGTTGCTGAACTCTGCGACGTTTACTTGCATTCTGGTCTTGTGAGGTATCTGTAAAATGAAAAAATGTGACTATTGAAATGCTCATATTATTTCTTTTTAAGATATCTGTAATGACACAACTAAATAAATGCCCGAAATAAGGGGGAGAAGCAAAGTTCAAAATGATGAAAGGACACAAAATGATGAAAGGACACAAAATGATGAAAGACACAAAATGAAATGATGAAGGGACACAAAATAAAATGATGAAAGGACACAAAATGATGAAAGGACACAAAATAAAATGATGAAAGGACACAAAATGATGAAATGCCACAAACAATGATTAGTTTTGTTAGCCAGAGTTAATGATAATTGTTGAAATAAGGTCCCTATCATTCATGTGTATGTCCATACAAGCAACATAGACAGTCGAATATATCAAACTGTTACATGCATGCTTATGCAACTGCGTACTCAGCAATGACCTACAGAGATGAACCTCCCCACAAAGCTGTATGGAAGCCTTGAAAAACTCTCACCTACAGCAATCTTCATCCAGATAACTGAACTTCATTGGCAGACATTTTAAAATGTGGTGAACGAGAAGATCTATCAAATGAAGTTTACTCAATATTACACAGCTACTCATAAAACAGGGCATGACATTTACAAGGAAAAGTCTGTATAGAATCAGAGAGTGAAAGAGTGGCTGAGCAGTTGAGATGTTGTTGTCCACAATGAGTAAGTTCATTCTTTTGTGCGCACTGAAAAGAATGTTAAGTGGCAGGTTGTAGTAGCTTTCCTTACATCCCGATGAAGGTGGACCACGGTCCTTTAGGTGGTTGTGCTATGCTTGACTTCATCTGTGTGGTGATCACTACTACTGGGATCACACCGATCCAGATCTCGTCAGCCAGACTGCCTTGAAATCAGTCTGTAAAACACTAATTGGAAGAGAGATAGTGGTCTTGGTAGTGTGTTGTGCCTGACCCTGGCGCGACGTCCTGGTCAGTATGTTGTGCCTGACCCTGACGCACGTCCTGGTCAGTATGTTGTTCCTGACTGGACTAGCTTCTCAGTTCCCTGAGCGGTTGGGATAATCAGGTTCAAACTCTGGTAAAACCTAGCCTTTTCGGTAAAATATAAACCTAACTTGCACACTCTGCTGGAAGACAGAGACATTTATTGCTGAGCCTTATCAATCCCACTGGCAGCACTAAATAATAGGAATGAACAGTTGTATTATGAGAAATTAAATGATATAAGCAGAGACCCACCTTTGGCCCTGACAGACCGAGTTGGTCTCTTGCCTGCAGAGCTGTCAGATGAACCATCAGCTTTTACAGGTGCTGCCTGTTGTACTCCTATGGGATGATGAACCTGTAACTCCACTGTGCTGGTGGTAGCTTGGGCTGCTTCATCTTGGGATGACGACGTGTCTTGGTCAAGCATGTCCGAGGGTTTATTCTTGCTGCGTGTCCGACCGCTCAGGATAGGTGTATCAAAGTAAGCTGACCATGGTGGAGAAAAGGATTCTTCTATTATTTTGGACAAATAGGTGTGTTCTCTGACATTCAAAGTTTGCAACAGAGTCATTTCATTAAACTTTAAAACCAATCAACAAATAAAACAACTAGAAATACTGCAAGCTAAATGTAAAAGGGCAACAATTTTACCAATGTTTATCACAACGGTAAGAGGCAAATAAGGAAGGTTGGGCATGGGGCTAACTACCTCATTTTGTGGAAACTATGAGAGTAAGTCAGCAAGAAGGTCACAAACTGATATTGAATAGCTGAAAAATGTAGTTGTAGTTTCTGAAGGTGTCATTAGGTGGTAGCAACATTTGGCATTGTGATTACTTTACAAAGTCGACTCTAGGTGCCCCATGCACATGCGCAGCTCAGATACTTCTTCTTCTTCATCATCGTACGCTGTCAGACATCAACCTTAATTTTTTCGAAAAAAGCAGCGGCCATCCTGAGGCTGTCGACACTGCCATAGAGCTTGTCTAGTGTTGCCACTGGTGATTCGTCAGTGCCACCTATCTTCAATTTGTTGAATAGGTGGTACCTCAGTCTATTTTGGCCAGTGCGAAGTCTGAAGACCACGACCTGCTCTCTTCTGTTCAACTGGTAATAGGCATCATTTTTTGTGTAGCCAGTATGTTCGGTTTCCCATTTGGTCATGTATCTAGCTCTAATAAGCCGGCAACTCAGATACAAAATGGCATCCTAGCTCAGAGTGTACAATCAAAGAGCAGCGTGCTGTTATGCTGGGGGAGGGGGAGGGGGGGGGGGGGGGCTTTCTGCAAAGGATTTTCATAAGCACATGCTTCCTGTTGATGATGAGAAGTGTTTGCTATGTAAAGAGGTTCGTAACTGGGTCGATAAATTTTCTTAAGTACGCTCAACAACAAAAATTGTGGACCAAGTGGGATCAATATGCTGAACAGCGCATGAGTTGTAGCTGTCAGCGACTTATAGCAGACTGCTAGCACCAGGGCCAGCAAACCAGAGCTGCCAAGACCCTTCTAGACCTCCGCACGATGATCCTGGAGAACAGGCTGGAATAGAGCAGGCTGGCTAAGGACAAGGGATTGAAGGGGAAAGGCCAACCCGGTATTCAAAAATGCCTGCTGAAGTCAGATGTGACGGACCAAAAGGTTCAAATATCACAGTCAAGCTGTAAGCTGCAACACAATGTATTACGTTCTCCGGAAATCATCTTGCTACTTGCAAAGCCCTTTTCAGGGCTTGGTAGAGGTAGATTGAGAACGAAGAAGTAGAAAAGCGGATCAGGTGAGTAATGACAAACAGTTTTGCATCTATAAAACAGTGTTTGCATGGTTTAGCCTTCATCATAATGCAAGAGAAGTTTCAAGAATGATGCAGAGATTGAAAGTGAAGTGTAAGCTGAGATCATACCAAAAACTTCTATGATGCAGGTTTTGTTGCACCGATAAAGCAATAGGATAAGTGTATCAATGTTGGTGGAAATTATATTGAGAAAGAAGGGACAATGTAAGTGCAATAATAAATGGTTTTCAAGTTCATTTCTCTTATAAATGTATTTTTAATTTGCCATTGGTAACCTATTCACTGACTTGCCCTTATATATGAAGCGCAAGAAACAAATCCCTACACTCCATGATAGTAAAGGAGTGACTAAGTTAAGTTATATTATTTGACACAACAGGAGTTATATCAACATTTTGAAATTTGAACTACTATTTGGGCAAAACAAAATGAAAGTGGTAAAGTTTATGTGAAATGACTCTTCAAAATAAAACTTACAAAGGAAAATCATTACTTATAACAAATACATAAGACTTACTTGACTTCATCCATCTAGTTCCCTTTGTAACATACGGATGCAATGGTTTACTCCTACCCCCTACGTAAGACGTTTTACACCAATGACACTACTGTTATCTTGGCCTGTTTTTCCCTAGTCTTTGTGGGGCCATAGATGTAATGGTGAATGAGCTGACAGCAGCCAGCAACTCATAGCTAGCTGCTTTCATCAGGGTCAGCAAATCACAACTGACCAAGACCCTATAACGTTTCCAAGTACCACCGTGGGAAGAGCCTGACTATCAAATTAGAGATCCAAAAATGGTATGCTGAAATCGAATGTGTCAGTCCGAAATGCAGTTATTAGAGCCTTGCTGTAAATTACGACACAACGTTACAAATATCCTTTTCAGGACGAACACCAAATGAAAATACTGGTCTTCACCAGGTGTTCCTTGGCTTACCTTCACATAATGAAGAAGCCAAAGAAGGGATGGATAACTGCATCAGTGTACAAATTATAGAGAAATAATGTTATTATCAGCAGGTGGGAAAATATCGAACAGGAAAATACTAGAGAGATTAAAATAGGTCATAGACAAACGACTAAGAGAAGAACAGGCAGGCTTTCAACAAAATAAGTCCTCCGTACTTAAGAAAAAGGGGACTGTGTGGCTATAACATCAAGTCTTGGTTATGTGGTTAGCGGAGCAGCATAGATGGGCCTGGCTGCGGGTCTACCTTGCTCTAATTTCCACCACCGCCAATCTCAAAATAAGCTGTTCGTATATTCCAGAGTCTACCAACCTAATGATTGGTAACAGATACCGGGATTGACCTGGCAAGTCACCAGCGGATTTTCGCCTGCCAGAAAAAAATATGAAACAAAGGAGGTCACACCTCCCCACGACATCTAATGACACAAGTGGACTGAAGATAGCTAGAATGACTGGATTTTTAAGACAAAACCAACAAAAAAAAATGGAGTTCAACAAAACAACTCAATGATCTGGACTTTGCCGATAATTTAGCTCTTCTGCCCTATAACCACAATCTGATGCAAAATAAAATGAGTATACCACAAATAGGGACTGAGAATACACAGAGAACACAAATTATGAGAATCAGATAGTGTTGGGAGACACACTCCTACAAGGTGTGGAATCTTTCATACATGTCTAGGTAGCAATAGGCAAAGCAACCAAAGTCCGCCGTCCATCGTAGACGATGATGGCATAATTTATTTTGCTAGCACTATTTTTAGTAAGAAATAACTGCGCTACTTATTATCCTCACTCTCTCGTCTCGAGCCGCCCGACCCCAGTAGCAAGTCAAGGACAAGACGACTAGGGGACGACAACGAGATGCAGGAGACTCCACATCAAGCACCCGTGCAAAAGACGGTGAGTCCGGAGTCGAACCCACACCACCTGATCACGAGGTCGACGGCTAAACCACTTCACCACGGAATCCCTAGGTAGCAATAAAGACAAAGTAAAGTAGGAGGTACACATAGGGATAGAAAAGGAGGAGAAGCTTTCATTACACTGGGAAATTTTTGGAAATTAAAAAGAAATGAAGTCAAACACAAAAATACAAATCTTCAACTACAATGTTAAGTCTGTTCTATCGTATGACTGAAACATGGAGAACAACAAAAACAACCAAAAAGGTACATACTTTGATAAATTGGTTACTACACAGAATATAGAGATTGAAATAGTATGACAAGTTTGCTAATGTGGAACGGAAGGAAAACAACCAGACAGATATCAGTGGAAACCAGCTGACAGCATTACAATACAGTCTCTGTTCTAGAATCCTCAAGGAAAGAGGAGTAGTGGCAGATCAAAACATGCATGGAGAAAATAGCTCCAGACAAACATGAGGGAAACAGGGAAGACAGGGGCAGAGCCTGAACAAATAGTTCAGAGCAGGAGGACTTGGTATGTATTGTGCTCCATAGGAGGCAGAAAAGTGGTTATCAATGATTGATCCTTTTCAGCAAGCCTATAAAAGCAACTAAAGAGGGTTGTGTAAAACATTGCTATTGAAACTTCTACCACAAATATTTGATTACAGGCTTCCTGCAAATGGGCCAGCTGTTGTGGTGGTCCTATGATTCACTTGGGACCAGAAAGATGAATTAATGAATCAATCAATAGACCAGGCAGCCCTACAACATGCACTTTACATACACTGACTTCACATTAAAAAGGCCATAAACGGACACATATAAGAAAATGGTGTTTCTTTTTGGAGAGGGAGAAAAGAAGATCCAGTGCACCATACTTCGAATGTTGTAACAGACAACTAAGGAGGATTGTACATGGTGCTCGCAGCCTCACCATGTAAACCAAAATGTGCAGAAACTACCAATGCAACAAGAGTATTCATGTTTTGTGCAGATTTCCAGCAAGGTGAACTAGTGGTGGTTCCATTCTATTACTGCAGCAAAAAGGGAAATATGAAGAATTGAAATAAGAATCTGATCACCTTCATTATAGATCATCTGAGAACATAGATGGTTTGGAGCAGACTTTCTACAGTGGCTAATAATGGCTGAATTAGAGACTGACCACCTTCATTTTAGGTCATCTGAGAACATAGATGGTTTGGAGCAGACTTTCTACAGTGGCTAATAATGGCTGAAATTAGAGACTGACCACCTTCATTATAGGTCATCTGAGAACATAGATGGTTTGGAGCAGACTTTCTACAGTGACTAATAATGGCTGAAATTAGAGACTGACCACCTTCATTATACGAGGCATGTTCAAATGAAACCAGACCGAGCTGCAACAAGTGAACAACGTACGATGCACATGATGACATCACTTCTGATGTAAACAGCACATACTAGTTGTCAATTTTGCAAAATTTCATTTTTCTCTGACTCATAATTTCCTCCACATATCGTTTAAAACATGACGGGTGTGATACGGAATCCGTTCAGAGTTGATCAGCAAGCAGTGATTCAGTTTCTAACAGTATGGTGGTCAAAGTGTGTCGAAGATAAGAGTAAAGAACTGGCGAATGATGTTTAAAGAAGGACGTAAGATTACGAAAGATCTTCCGAGACCAGGTCAGGCACATATTGTTGCGTCAGAAGATGCCATCGCCAAAATTGATGCAGCAATCCAGGTGGACCATCGCCGGAGCTTACGTTCGCTAGCAGAGGAATTTGCTGTGTCGCTAGGGACAGTTCAACTGGTAGTTAGCAAGAAACTGAAGTATCGGAAGGTGTGTTCACAATGGGTACCTCAGTTGCTGAACCACCACCATAAGGAAGAACGCATGGGATAGAGTTTGAACCATCTGCTGCGATACGAAGAGGAGGGTGATTCGTTTTTTTGGCGCATAATGGCAGGTTTTGAATCGTGGTGCCTCCACTTTGAGCTGAGCAGCAAAACTGCTAGCATGCAATGGAAATATCCCGGATCACCAAAACCAAAAAAATTCAAGTCACACATTTCCGCTGGTAAGGTTATGCTGACAGCATTTTTTTTACCATGAGAAACTTTTGTTGGTAGACTTTAAAGAGTCTGGCGTAAACATCAATGCGATCCGCTACAATGATACACTATACAAGCTGCATACAGCAATCAAGAATAAACAACCCAGCATGCTTTCGCGTGGCGTGATTATGTTGCACAGCAATGCGTGTCCACGTGTCGCAAACATTTTTCAGAAAGCATTAGCACAGAAAAGATGGAAAGTGCTGCCACACCCATCATATAGCCCCCTTGCGAATTCCATTTGTTCGAACCCTTAAAAAAATTTCTGATGCAGACGTCTTGGCCTCGTGACCAAGTAGTTCAAAGGGCAACCAGTTATTTTTTTTTTCGACGGCATCCGCCTTTTATCCAAGCAGTGGGATACGTGTCTGAATGCCTATGGCAACATTTTCTAACTAACCCTGTGGCATATTTGCTTCATAACAATTGCTATATTTAATTCTGTCCCACAAAATGATGTAATTTTCATATATTTGTAATAAAGCCACTGGGTCCGGTTTCAGTTGAACACGCCTCATTATTCATCTGAGAACATAAATGGTTTGGAGCAGGCTTCCTACAGAGGCCAATAATGGCTGAAATAAGAACACCTTCATTAAACACCATCTGAGAATATAAATGGTTTGGAGCAGGCTTCCTACAGAGGCCAATAATGGCTGAAATAAGAACACCTTCATTAAACACCATCTGAGAATATAAATGGTTTGGAGCAGGCTTCCTACAGAGGCCAATAATGGCTGAAATAAGATCACCTTCATTACACACCACCTGAGAACAAATAGTTTGGAGCAGACTTCCTACAGAGGCCAATAATGGCTGAAATAAGATCACCTTCATTATACACCATCTGAGAACAAATAGTTTGGAGCAGACTTCCTACAGAGGCCAATAATGGCTGAAATAAGAACACCTTCATTATACACCATCTGAGAACAAATGGTTTGGAGCAGACTTCCTACAGAGGCTGATTAGCGCAGTGGTAAAGCACTTGCTTTTCATGGCAAAGGTACAGGGTTCAACCGGCAGCTCAAGTCAGCCCAGCAGTAAATAAGTACCTGGCCGATGGCCAGGGGAGGAAAAAAGGCAGTGAGGAATGCAACTTACCTAACGAAGATATGACTGAGTACAATGAAGGCTCCAACACATCATCTTTGACAGCAGTGTCTGATATGGTAAATTCTTTTACTTTAACCAACAAAGACCAAAATAATAACATGGCAATAAAAAAATCAAAATAAAAGAAAGATTTTTTTTTTAAACTTTTCCTGTACAGACAAGATTAACATTCAGTCTTACATGAGAACAGTAACAGACCTGCACTGACATTTTGACTTAAATAGGACTTTCAACGGGGACTAGACAACTGAAAACAACAAACTATGTTACACGAATATCAGTAATAGTGATACAACTCAGTGAAGCTGTTTCTCTTATTAAGGTTGTGTTTTATCTGTAATTGTGACATTCATTAAACACAGTTTGCAGATTTCATTTATCCAGGTCTATACAAGGCCTATTTAGATCAAAATGTGACTACGCCTCTTAGTTTTCTTGTGTAAAACAACATGTTAACTTTGCTTGTATTTCGGCCATAGCTGGTCTTGAATTTTGCTCGAGTCCCTCATGATAGTTTCCTTTACAGATTCTCTATCAGTCCTTGTGACCATAGGAAACTATAAAATAACAAATTAGCGACAGCCAATCTCCGAGGCAAATGAATATCAACCACAAATTCAATAGAGTGAAAATTCAATGGATTCCTACACACTGTAAGATACATGGAAACAAGGCCCCTATGAAGAAATAAGGACGATAACAATTTACTTCAAAGAAATAATGGCAAAAAGAACACACAGAATCTGATAGCAACATACTACTCAAGTAACAATATTCTGTCTGTGAACTGGCAACAGCAGACCAAACAATCATCTATTCAACAAATTAATAATTGTCCATGTGGGGTGAACAAGCAAACGGTGGAAAATGTTCTCCAGGTCTGCTGACTTCATGAGAGGAGCCGAGTGACAACATGGCCCTCCCCTAGTTAGGGGAATAAACTGTATGACAATGAGAAAAGCCTGAGATGAACCGCCAAGTTTATTTGAGAACGTACGATGAAGAAGAGAAGATGAAAAACTATAGCCCCTCATATATTTGATTTACAAGATAGCCAACAAAATTGTTGGTTAAAATAGACTGAATCAAACACTTATGATTATACAAAAAGAACAAATGACTTAATAAACCTACTTTGATCTATGGACTTCTCAGGAACGTAGGCATAGAACTGGCGCTTGATTCTATGACTTTTTCTTTGTCCATCATCAGCAAGCCCCTTGTCAGAATTATCAAGTTTTTCTGTACTAATATCTTTTCCATGTTTTGTGGCATCTGTGTCATCAACTGAAGAAGAACGGCGTGAGCAAATTTCTTTGTTATCGCTTTCATGATCACGAAATCTGCTGTCTTTATGAAAAGTGTCCTTGTGAGAGAATTCCATATGATCAACTGAAGAGTTTGAATCTTTGTCTTCAGTTGGGGTAGAAACTGTACCTGTATGATGTACCTGTCTCTCTCTGCTGTCAGCACCTGATGATGATGCAGTATTGTAATGAAACCTACTCTCTTTGTGTGATGAGCCCCTACTCTCATTAGAAGAAGATCTATTAGACTGTCCTTCATCAGAGGAGTCTTCGCCAGAAGCCAAAGATCTATGTGGTCGGCTTTCTCTGGCTCCTCCTTGCTCTTTGTTCTCTAACGTCGATATTCTGCGAGGTTTTCCTGCATGCCTTTGAGGGTCCTTATCTTCATGTTTTGCCCTTGATGGTGTCTTTTTATCTAGTTCTTTCTCCTGTATCAGCTCTTTATTCATGGCAGTTGATGGTTTAGGCTGGCTCTGTCTTTCTACAACAAGAGCTTCTTTACTCTCAACACTATCAGTTTTACTATAAGAATCTGCCTTGATAGGACCTGTATCTGTTGTGGGAGACTTTGTCATGGACCTTATCGCAGGCCCAATGCTGTGCACAAAATGTGGTTGCTTCACAGGAGAGCCATCTGATAAAAATACTTCAGATTCATCATCACTGTTTGTGGATTTCCACTTCTTCCCTGGCTTTCGATTAAAAGGATCTAAGCTTTGCGACGCCATAGAATCTGACAGATCTAAAGTGACTTGACGATGACGATGGACTTGAGGTCTATGTGGGCCGCTCTGTATCGTTACCATTTTGCTTTCAGTGGGAACTTCCTCTTCTACTCGTTGAAACTCCAGACTGGCCCCACACGAAGAAACCTGCTTTTTCACAAATGATTTGCCAGGAGAGACTATGCTTGTTTTAGTGATGGGAGATCCCAGGGATGAAGCCAATGTTTCTAGAATTGGTTCTTTCACTAAAGGTATGCTGGAGATGGCCACGCCTGAGGGCAATTTGGAAGCTGCTTCCTCCTTTCCCGAAGTGACTGAAGCCATGATCTCAGCCATGTTGTCTAAATTCAATGAAAAGCCTGAACTATTGTGACTGACAGAAGGTAAAGATGAGGTAGAAGGCTGGTTGCTCTGCAAACCTGCAGGCTCCTGTGAACTGTCTGGCACACATGAGCTGGTCTTCATAGCATTTCCACTGCAGCTGGTGCCTTTACTAGCCCCAATGTTCAAAGAGATCGCATTACAAGTCTGAGGTGGCAACGAAAAGTCCAAATTGACAACTTCTGTGGTGAGAAATGTAGAAAGTGACAGATCATGCGATGTTTGTACGGGCTTAGAAGCCACACCGGCTTTCGTTAATTCTGTTTTACTAGTGTGAGATATAATAGCCATTGCTGTTTTGTCTCCACCATCAGTAGATTTGTGTCTTGTGCTTTTCCCAACTAGGTCCTCTTTTGACTCACGAGACACTAATACTGAACTAAAGGAATCACTTTTACTATCACTTCCACATGGTGCTAAACGAGTGTTTCCATGTCGTAACGAGTCTACTGAATTAGTATCAGCGAGCTGCTTATATGTGCTAGATGAGATATTTTCATGTGTCAAAGTCCCTGACACACTTTCAAATAAATTTCGACTGAACTGTGGCGTATTCGACCCAATTCTTGAAGAAGAAGGCAAAGGATTGTTGGTTTTTTTCAGCTTTGGGTGTGCTGAAACATTCAAGGGTGAAAGTGAAAGTCTTGGAGATGCTGAATAACTGGGGGAACTCTCTATTTTCCCCAAAGAAGGTGCAACGGAGGATGTAGATAATATCTGTACCGATGATGTAGAAACAAGAGTTGATTTAGCTGTAGCATTGACAGGTGTGCCTGAAGTTCCAGCCGTGTTGTTAGAATAAGGCACATGCTTGTTAGTAGAATCTGTTGCATCACTTAATGAAACACTGCAGCCAATACTGACAGCTGAGATCTCATTTGCTGAACTGATTGAGAAAGGGGGTTGACTAGATATGTTGGGCATACTGGAGGCTACAGTAGGTGTCACTGGGGGCTCCAACCCCTTCTGCAGGATTGGCATGACCGGGGAAGAGGCATTGGAATGGCTAGTATAAGCACTTGAGTTGTCTACAACACGGCTGTTGCTAATGGAATGGGTATTGTCAGCAGCTGTGGAGGTCTGCTGTGGTGCCAGCCTTGCTTGGCCAGGGTCTGAAACAGATAACAAGTGATTACTCTGCATGATGTCCTGATGTGATCTGTTTGAAGGGTGAAACTTGTTGTCCTGGGGCACAGACTGCGAGGACTCTATTTTTGATCTAGGCAACTGACTGTGATTGGCTGTATGTACAGAGGATGAAATGTTCTTCTCAAAAAATGAGGAATTTGATTGCAAACTGAAAATTAAACCATGGTTCATGTGAGTAATGTTTGGTTTCAGATCTCTAGATTTACATGGCGGATAGCTCTGAGACAACATTTTTCCTGAATAAGACTTGGAATCTAAGAATAGATTTGGAGGAGAACTTTGACTTAATGGGAAAAAGTGGGGATCTTGGAGTAAAACATCTGCTGTCAATGCTGGTGATTTTCTTTTACAGTTGACACTAGTTGAGTCCGTGTGGTCTGATGTGGCTGTTGGTGCATATTTAAGGCTAGGGAGACCAGCCAGATCTAAACCACCAGAAAGAAGCGAGTGTTTATCACTGGGCATCAGTTTGGGTGTGCTGGCACCTGGTGAACGAACCGCAGATGTCCGCACACAGCTCTGAATGTTGGTACCAGAACCTGCTCTTGGTGATCCTCCTGACCCTGGGGATTTGCACGGTCTCACTTGTGAATATGAGACAGAGGTCTCAGCAGCAGGTAATGGCTTGACCAATCTCTGAACAGACTCTGTCAATCGACGAGGAAGTGGCAGACCAGGTGCGTAAATATGGTTCAGCATGTTGACGTTGACAGGAGATGATCTTTTCGAATATATGGATGTAATGTTGCTACCACCTTTGCTCTCCATGCCACCACCCCCATGCCCTATTGTCTTCCCATTGACTAGCTGCTCCATATCAAAGATAAGCTGGTCTGGTCTGTCCTCTGAAGAAATCAACCGCTGAGATAAGGCATCAGGAGAGTCAGACTTGTCTGAGCTGTTCTGTTTAGTTGACACATCCCCCGAGATCTCTTTCGTAGATTCAGCAAACTGATGCAGCTTGCACATTTTTTCCAAGACCTCCGTCTGCAACTTCAAATGCTCTGATGGTACATCAACCAATCCTAAAACAATATAAAACAGGATTCAATTTAACAAACCGACAATTCAATTTTTAAATCTGCAACACTATAGCAAAGATTAAATTAATATATATATTTACAGCAGTCTATATAAGCATTGAGGAGTGGGTATGGTGCAAGCCTCCCAGTGAGGACACGGTTTCAAACCTCAGTATGAAACTAGATTTTGTTTTCCCATCTTTTGTTAAATAAGTTATAAATCTCCTGGCAATGTCCAGCAACTTGAAGGAAAACAAACCGCAGTAACTATAGTTATGTATCTGTACATAAGGACAGTGTTTCAAGAGTGGCAGTGTTTAGAGCACTTGTAGCATAAAAGGGCCAGGTTTGCTTGACATACTCCAGCATACCCAGCTGTAAATGGGTACCAGACTTAGTTATGAAAATCAAGAAGACAAGGAAGAAAGTGGTCAACCACAGGAAAATCTGAGACCTGGTACAATGAAGTCTCTAATAATTTATCCTTGTCCATTATGGGATTACAAACTCTACTGTTTTTTACAAGCACAACTATCCAATATTTCAGAGCTATGCATACATCAAGAAAACTACACACAAATAACACAGGAAAATATACCACAACAAGCTAATGAACAAACTAGGCTGAGTTTCGAAAAACCAAAACAACCTAGCTCCCAGTTAACACAAAATCATTAGCACTTTTTGTAAACTATCATTTTACCATTGTGAAGATTCACTTGTGGGAGAAACTATAGGGCAGAGAAATTAAGGCTGCTTGTCCCAGAAGCAATGATACACTGTGTAGATATTTTATTTCACCTCTGATAAAAAAACAAAAACATTCTCAAATATGGAAGACTGGTATTTTAGCCACTCAACCTGTCGCTCCTCATTAACATGCCCTATTCTGGTCCTGTCAGTATTCCTCTATGCTTGTGAGACATGGACAGATAGACATGGACAAAGATGATAGTGGTATTCCAGAATTACAGTTATGAGGAACGACTCAGAAAAACCGGCCTATAGTGTCTCGAAGAGAGAAGAATTCGTGGTGACTTAATACAAGTTTATAAGATGATCAGAGGAATCGATAAATTAGACTATAACAAGTTTTTAAAAATACAGCCACCTACAATAACACGAGGGCATAGCTACAAGCTGACTAAAGAGAGGTCCAGGTTAGATATTAGGAAATATTTTTTTAGTCAGAGAGTGGTGTCTGCTTGGAATGCATTGCCAAGGGAGGTAGTGGAGGCAGGGACAGTTAATGCATTTAAGAATAAACTGGATGCGCATAGCTTTTATAGCAAGGTGATGTAAATGTAACTGGTTGTATACAGACTCTGCAGGGTCTTCTAAACCAGTATAAAGACGTTAAGTTAAGTTACAGCTGACCTCCAACGAAGGATACAGGCCTTGCAGATGAGATGTTTCCGAAGACTTTTAAACGTCACGTACAAAGAACGAGTTACAAATGAGGAAAAACGATAGAGAGAATTATAACAGTAATAGGGCCTTTTGAAGACCTCTTGGCAACTGTCAAAAGAAGGAAACTCGCTTGGTACGGTCACATCGAGATCAAATGGTCTTGCAAATACAATCCTCTACGGAAAGGTGCATGGTAGACGACGAAGAGGCTGTCCCAAAAAGAGACGGGAGGACAACATAAAAGAATGGACCAATATCCGACCAGAAGAGTCACAGGCAGCGGCCGCTGACAGAGAAGGGTGGTGTGGTATTGTGAGGATGTCTTCATGTGTGCCCCAATGACCTGACCGGTATCGAGATGACCTGACCTGAGTGTTCAACAAATGATTGGCAGGTAGAATAAAAGCTATGTTTAACCTTCACAATACCATTGGAGACAAAATTTACCTGGGGCATTGTCTCGGTATGCTTACCGGTGTATTCGTTGTGTTATCAGTTTTTGCATTATAAACGGATGTGTCGAAAACGAGAGGACTTTCTCCAACCTTGAAAACAAAATGGCTGGATTGACTTAAGACAATTTTTAAACAATTTTTTTTCTTTCACATAGATTTGGGAAGGTAATTCCATAATTGAGGGTGATGAAGTTAAGTTGCTGCAACAGGTTTTTCTGAGGCAGATCTGTTCAGTGAGTTCATGTAGATATACGTTTGTAGTGGAAACTAACAGATATGCTGATCTGGTTAAGAACACTATCAGTGCTTTGTGGCAGTTTCAAGGATTAACAAGTCAACTGGTGGCCCAAAAATGGGTTAAGTCTAAATGTTTGTGACGTAATAAAAATAATATGGAAACTAGAAGGAATGCTTTATTAATGCAATGACAAATTTACTTTTGGGGTGTTATTAAACTTGTGCTTGTTTAGCTGGTGGTGTTATAATAATAGTAGCCCATCTCAAGCAAAGTAGACGACAATATAAGACTTGTGCTGCAAGATGTGATCTTATATGTCGACAAAGTCAAATCCTGGCATGGCAGACTCTGCCGCACTTGCCACACACATGTAAGGAGTTGGCTGTGGGGTTGTAGTAGATGCTCTTCTTTTGAGCAGCTCGCATTCTCTGAGCCTCAGCAATGATATTTTGCACAACTATATGAGCACCTTGTGTGATGCAGGTGAGCCAGGTGGAGCGGTTCTGTGCAAGCATATCACAGAGGTGAAATAAATATGAAAGCTATTCAGAGACATTTTCAAGAAGTCTCTGTAGCGTTTTTTCTGTTCCTCTGATGGGCATCTGCCAGTTCTGAGCTCACCGTACAGCAGCTGCTTGGGGAGGAGCTTATCAGGCATGCAAACAACATATCCTGTCCATCTTGTCTGGGCTTTTTGCAGAAGCGTTTGGATTCTCAGCATGTTTGACTTGTTATAATTTCAGAGTTAGCTACTTTGTCCTGCCATCCTGCGTAGACAGCTCAAGTGGATACGATTTAGCTGTCAGGCATGTCTGCTATACACTGTGCATGTTTCACAGGCATGCAATAGAGTGGTTAGCACTACAATACAATTCACTTTTACCTTGGTGGCAACATTAACTCTTTGTCAGTTCCAGACATTCGCTTGTAGCCTTCCAAGCGTAGAGCTTGCCTTTGCAATCCTGTTGTTGATCTCAAAGTCGATATTCGCCTCTCTGGTGAGAGTACTGCCTAGGTACGTATAGCTATCGACGTTAGTTTTGAATAATAATGTTTGGTTCGCTGTACGGTTTCCCAGGAACAGGCTGGAGGAGTACCTCAGTCGTCCTAGTGTTGATTGTAAAACCAAAACTGCAGGACTCCAAAAATTCTGTAATAGTGGGCCGCATTTCTTGTTCTAAGCAGACGTGAAGGGGGCAGTCATCAGCAAACAGGAGATCCAAGATGGTGCTTCCATTCACCTTGGTGTAAGACCAGATATTTTTCAGATTGATCAGCTGATCATGGGCCCTCTACCTGATATTCGTGCCAACAGCAGTGACATGTACAGCAGATAACATTGTTAAAAAGAGCATGCTAAAGAGTGGCGGTGTCAGCACACATTCATGTTTGTCAAATTTGGTGACTGGGAAGGCTACAGACAATTCTTCTTCGTGCAGTACTCGAGCCATCATGAAACATAACGGACAACTGCAATGAATCTGTTGGGGCAACCAAACTCCGCCACGACTTTCCAGACTTCTTCCCTGTTGGCAGTACCAAAGATCTTCGCCAGGTCGACAAATACTGCATACAGGTCGCAATACATTTCTGCTGGAGTTGACGTGCTGCTTATCATGTTGATTGTCCCACAAACCGCTCGAAAATCAAATCGGCTGTCTGGGAGTAGGTTCTGCTCAAGACGACTAGTTAGGCAGCTCGGACAGAACTCGGACTAGAATTTTGTCCGCATTTGACAGGAGGAAGATTCTCCTGAGGCTATTGAAGGAGTGACAGTTGCCCTATCGCTTGTACAAGTGGACAATGGAGTCCTCTTTCAGGCCCTGAGGTATCTGGCTATCATCTCAATTTGGGACCTCCTGTTTTGTAAACTTCTACAGGAAAAGCAATCTGACCTTGCGACCTCGCTGGTAGACATTTGGCTGATTACATTCTGGACCTCATCATTGGTTGCAATTTGTAGCATTCGTACTATGGCTTGTTTGCTGATGTCTCAGCACCACGCAACACTAAAAATACTCCCCTTGCCCGTCAGTAGTGCCATGCCATCAGTATTGAGAACAGGTGAAGGGTAATTGGACTGAGGACCATAAGGCTACCTTCAGAGCATCATCATAGAACCCATTTGAGTCATTCGTATATGCATATTTCTGGATCTCATCTGCTTTGTTGCAGAGCCATACATCTTGTATCCTTCTAAGCTGATTCTGGACTATTCTTTGTATGTTGGTGATGACTGCCTTTTGGATGCTGAGGAGGAACCATTTCGGTGGGAATTGTACAAATGGTGTTTTTCAGCAGGCAAGGTCCTGATGCCTTCGCCCTTTTTGTCAAGGTATGGAGGTGAGGTATGGCTCAGGATCTCTGAAATGGCTGAGTACACTGTCTTCTTCAGAGCTGCCTATTTCTCCTCCACTGTAGACTGACAAAACTCTCTGCGACTGATCCACTGCAGTTTTGATATTTTAATCCTTTTCACGGGCCTCCTACCTGAATGTCGTTTCATGGACTGTATTAGGTTAAATTTTGACACAATCAACCTGTGGGCAGTCCAGCATTGGACACCACATATAGCCTTTGTCCCCCACACATCACATATGTCCCTCCTTCTGGTGCAATAGGATGCATCCAGGATGTCTTTTGAAGGGTGGACAAACAAAAGAGTGTGCTCAGAAGTCCATTTCCCCATGCCATGTATGCCAAATGCCCCCCCCCCCCAAGTTTGATGGTCTGTCCCCACTCTACCATTGAGAAGTCACCAAGAATGATAAGATGATACAGTTCAGTTCCTCATAAAACTTCTGCTTAACATCCTCTGGGTTGCCCATTGTTGTGGCATAGGTGATGATCAGAGAAGCAGTCCCCTTGTTGCCCAGTGAAATTTGTAAAAAAAATAACGTGGTCATTAATGCCTTTTGGAGGATTGACAAGCTGGCAAATTAGGGGAGATCTGATGGCGAATCGAACACCAGCCTTGTGTCTTTCCTTGTCGTAACGTTCACTCCAGAAGAATGTAAAACTGCTGATAGCCTCTGTGATCTAACATTCACAAGGTAGGTGTGTCTCACCGAGTGCAACAATATCTAAGTTATACGGTGCCAGTTCCCTGGCTACCAATGCCGTCTGTCTCTCAGTTCTATCGACTGCAGATGAGTATTGGATGGGTAGCTGAGTGGCAAGAGGACATAGTTTCAAAATCTGGGTAAGACATATGTTTTTGTTCTACAGGGTGTAAAACACAAACCTATCTTGTACACCTTAATGGGAGTTCAGTGTTTATTAACTACATATATGTATTGATGTTCACATGTCAATTGAGCTTCATTGAAATCTGTGAGATCAATATGATCATTTTTAATTAAATATATTCACATGTTTGCAAGGAGGAAAGATTTATCCACTAGAAAGGGTATTAATTATGTGTGCAACTCATTTTTACATGCAAACATTTGCAAATAGTTATGTTCCTTTAGCGAGTAGCAGAGTTGCATAGAGACCAGGGTCGCTTCCCAGTCTAAACAAGCTTTAATCTACCCAACTGCAAATGGGGTACCTGATATAAGGGACACCACAACCAATTAGGCAGGAGATTGAGGAGAGAAAGTGGGGAATGGATAGGACAAAGTATCAGAAAGAAGCAGGATTGGAACCCATCGGGAGGTCATCTGGCGACAAACAGTCGCGAAGAAAGTCAGTTTAATTGTGGTCTAGTGAGCAAAACTCTAAAAGATGGCACAGAATAGGAACACATCTGTTACGGTCCTATGTTCCAATGGGAACCAGATGGATAAATAATGAAGATGATATAGACACTGCAAGGCAGTGAGGTAGGAAACTGGTCACCTCTCATCACAAAAAAGCTGAAACTTAGTACAACAAAGTCTATAGCACTTCACCCCCAAAATGAAACATTTTGCAATCTGTGTGCTACTGGTTCATCGACTGTATTGTCTTCATCCAAAATGCAGTCGCAAATCAGCTTTAAAATGTCATCACTATCCATTGCCAATGGCAGGCACCCCTGAAGCCAAGATATAACATGATGAGGCTAGCAATCTGATCATATAAAACTATTGACAATGAAACTGAAAATGTTCGGATACTGGCTTTTTCCTGTCTAGGGGCCAGCTGTAGTGGTGAACCTTGAGTGAAAAGACTAATCATACGACATACAAGAGAACCAAAAAAGTGAATAACTCCTTTCCCTAGATTCAAAAGAAATACTACACAATGAAGACTTAGAAAGTTTGTACAAGAGTACAGTGTTCACATGATGTGTACACATAGTGAACAACTGAAATATGATATGAAATTGATGGAGGAAATGCAGCTGCATTCCTTTCATGCTTGTGAGGTCCTTGGGCAATGACTGACATAGTCATCATTGACCATCAGGCATGATGGAACCTTTACAGATAGCAACAAACTCCTTCCACTTCAATATTATTCATTAATGCGTAAGGTCAAGATTTCTTGTGTTAAGCACAGAGGTTGAAATCGCTTTGGCTATTAGGTCAAAATTATCATTCTCCAGCATTATAAAATAAAAACAGTGATAATATCTGAACAGGCTGATGTATTCAACATTTTTGATTTCTGTACTCATACATTACTTGACTTAAAATGCTGTACCTTTGATGTTATTTTGCTTGGGTGAGGACCTTGCTTTCTTATGCTGCATTTCACTCATTGCCTTGATCATCTTTTCTATGTTATTCTTTGATGATGGACCATTCATTTTCACACTGGAAATGTTATTCTGTATGATTAAAACAATTAATGAAAAGTCAATATAAAGAATGACAGAGATGTATAAGAAAACATGTAATGTTATGACTACCTCACAGGCTATCATCATTGTGTGCAATGCTGACAAGTGTAGGTCATACTTTAGTTAATGATATCCTACAATCAAATCTAACTAGATTATAATATAATTATTAGTGCAACTAGTTTCAACAGGCTGGTGGGTTGCTCAGCATGAAATCCGTTTTAAGACAAAAAGTGCTTTCTAATGCTGCACATATTTTTAGTATTGATGGCGAATATTTTTGGATGCCACGTGTGTTCTGATACAATCAAATATATCATTCTGTGGTTGAAAGAAGCGTATCTTCAACAAAGAAGCTAAGAACATTAACAAACGACTACTAGTTTCCAAAATAACATGTAAAAGGTGATAAATGCTGTCATAGCCAGGAGCGACAGTGAGAATGAATACAGTTATATTTAAAATATGTCAAAGCACGCACAACATAAAACCTCCAGCAGTCAAAGATCAAATCCTGGGTCTTCTTGGTTACAGAAGATGACGTCCTAATATCAAAATGCTCTGGCTCTGGCAGACACTGTAGAGCATAAGTCTCTTGTGGCGAAGTGACAAGGTGTGATATTCAATCTTGACTCAACTCCAGCTTACCCAGCTGTAAATAGGTTCCTCACATACAGTTAGGAAAAGCAAAGCAGCAAAGAACAGAAAGTCGTGCTACCTCAGAAAAAGCTGGGACCTAGTACTATTTCTTCATCATTCATTCTTAGATCAAGGTACCTGGTTCTCTTACAAAGGTCACCGTTGTTTGTAAGCCTGCTACATCTCGGTACAGCTTTTGTCTCTCATCTATCTCACAAAGCCAATATTGTTCTCTCGTTTCCTGTGTGCGTGCAGCTTTGTAGGTTTTGTTCCACGGTCATGGTATGCTCTCCAGATGGACACCCCCAACCTGTCCCTATCCTCATTTTGTTGTAAAGATGACCCTTGAGTCTATTATGCCCAGTTCTCAATCTGTAGATGACCACTCTACTGAAATCACAGTAGTTTTCTTTTCGGAAGTGGGGGTACTGATCAACCCATTTTCCGCTGAAGTTGGAGGATCTAGTACAACACTTTATCCCCAACAACAGCGTCTGCTATGGCACTACCATTACATTTTACTCAGGTACAGTGGCCTTATTATTTCCTCCTCAACATGGACCCACAATTCTACATGCAATGCAGACGCAGCCTCACAAAACCCTGCTAGTGAATAGTAATCAGGGTCAGGTGAAACATGCTGAGTGAATGTTGATCAAATAGGTCTGTCAAGCTGCTTACTCTTTCACAGTCAATGCCAAGGAGAAACATTCGAAGAACTGGTGTGTGATGATGTATAATGTATTAGCGATTCTTGGGGTGGCAGGCAATAACATTCTGCCTGTGGTGTGTCCTAGGCAAGCGAGCAGCACATGGTGCACTGTCTTATATGGATGGATGGGTGCAGTTGGCCAGTTAGGTTCGTGCACAGGGTCTAACTTGTTTAAATATTTGTTGAGTCTGATGTGTTATGTTCTATGTTGAAAGATTATGCTGGCAGAAAAATAACACTGTCATTCGCTACTGGAAAATACACAAGCAATTTCAGAGCGGAGGCAGAGGCACTGAGGGCGGCAGTGGAAGAAATGGTGACAGGTAAAAGAAATGAAAGCCATATAGTCCTGCTTACGGATGCCTTGGCCGTAGTCACAGCACTAAAAAGCCAGAAAAATACTGAACCTAATGATTTAAGAGCAGTACTCTGTCAACTATGCCAGCAGTCCGCACCAAAAAGGGTAGTGGTACAGTGGGTTCCATCCCACTGCAACATCCAAGGCAACGAGGAGGCAGACAGACTGGCAAAAGAAGGTGCAAGACTACCACAACCAGATACTAGTATGACATACGAAGAAGAGTCAAAACGGCTTATTAGAGCTAGATACATGACCAAATGGGAAACCGAACATACTGGCTACACAAAAAAACGATGCCTATTACCAGTTGAACAGAAGAGAGCATGCCGTGGTCTACAGACTTCGCACTGGCCACAATAGACTGAGGTACCACATATTCAACAAATTGAAGATAGGTGACACTGACGAATGTCCGTGTGGCACCAGGAAAATGACCGCTGAACATCTGCTGCAAAACTGCCCGACATACGAGGATCAGAGAGAGCAGATGTTGCCATCACCAGTGGCAACACTAGATAAGCTCTATGGCAGTGTCGACAGCCTCAGGATGACCGCTGCTTTTTTCGAAAAAATAATGGTTACTGTCTGACTGCGTACGATGAAGAAGAGAAGAAGAAGAAAGATTATGCTCTGCTCCCTGCAGTGAAGTTTGTTGATGTTGTCATTTGTGTTTGGGTGAGTGTTTCTTTATACATGGCATACCCAGTAGACTCTTCCATTTGTGTCAATTTATGTAGATGAGGAAGAGGAGTGCAGATCCTTATGATAATACCTCTGCTAATGCTTTTTGGTTGATGTAATGCCATCTATTGTTGTTCATATTGTTAATTTTCTAAGATGGCTCTAAACAAAAGACACTTTTTCGTGCACATCTATTGTTCTCATTTTATTTAAAAGTCCTTGCCTCCATATTTTGTTGCATGCTTGCTGCAGGTCAATGAATACTGCTGTAGAGTGCTGCCCTCTTGGAAACTGTCTATAGAATTTTTGTATAAAATGATAAAGTTGGTCATCAGTTCTGCAGTCTTATCTGAAGCCTGCCTGGCTGTCATCAATTATTTTGTTGGTTTCCAGCCACAAGTATAGTCTGTTGTTCACCATCCTTTCAACGAGTTTCCCCAATTGTTGAGGCCAGGGAGACTGGGCTGTAATTTCTTGGATCACAGCTGGTTAATTTGTAATTTTTTTTGTCAGAGTTAGCTTGATGTTTGCAATGAGCCATGTTATTGGGAGTGTGCTCTCTGACTATGTTCTGTTGATAAAGTTCAGGTGGATAGACTTTGCTTTTAGGCTGACGTTTACAACTATTTCATTAGTTTTTTTGTCAGTTCCTAGAGGTTTTTGGGTTTTTTTAATTTCCGTACCACATTATTTCCTGGGCTATCCGCTCATTCTCAAATAGTGCAATGTTTGCTTTGGCAGCTATTTTTGTGTCCTTGTGTTCCTAATTGTTTTGTCTAGCTATTTCATCCAATTTGTTCTGCTAACTTTGGCATGGAATTTGTTAACCATTTCTACTTTTTTTCTTATTATTTGCTATGATTTGTCAACCAGATTCGAGTGGTTTTGAATTTGTCTTCTTTCCAAGATGGTGTTGAGCAACTGTCAAAGATGGATATGTCGGACCAAAAGGTGCAAATATTGCAGTCAAGCTGTAAACAGCGACACAACGTATTCCGTTCTCCAAACTACATCCTGCTACTTCTTGCAACAGGGCTTGGAAGCGAGAGATTGATAACGAACGCAGAAGAAGACAAAGGTGTAGAACAGTGACTCATAACTAGTCCGTGAGATGGTGGAGAGGGACCTACCTTGAAATGTTGTGAGCTTTCACATTTAAAATCACAAGATAAATAGAAAGATATAAACAACAGAAAGACAGAAACATGGACAAATACAGCAGAAGTTCATTTTGACAATTTTCACACAAATGCCAAGCAAACAGACTCCCCTGTGTGAATTTGAGCAGTAAGGTAAGTGACCGGACATCACAGCAGGACTGTAATCCGTGACCACAGACTACTGAAAACGCCACGACTGTGCCGAATATCAAAGGACAGTTTTTCTTAAAAATAGGTATAGAAACCATTTGAAAAATGTCGCGTCAAAACTCAGAATTTAAGTTTCAGCTATTGACCCAAATATAACAAGGTTTGTAAGTGTCAGCTTTCTCATTAATGAAGGTCAACAGCTCAATTTAATTTACAACCGATTTTTAAACCAGGGAGGACCATCTTCTAAGCCTCAGAGGGCTTAAATGAACATAAGAGTAAGGATTGTCGAGGACCAGTAAAACTGATTCAGAAGGATATATATATTTGATGAATATCATTCAATTTAAAGTGAACATTACTGGGCATCGCCTTGCCCTCACTCTGTGAACACTATAAATTTTATTAAAATGTTATTTGTGCCTAACAATTTATGATACTTTCATAGATTGTGTGAATTGCAGATATGGGGGGATTCATTCAAATTAGACAGTAAGGGAAAATTGTATTTTCATTTTGTTATGTTTTCTAGCTTCTTAACAGCGCGTTTCCATTAATATTTTTGATTGCAGACATTGCTTACCATTGTAAACATACAGATAATTTATTCCTGAACATTTTCATATTAGGAATATTTTGGGGTCCGCTATGACAAAATATTTAATGGTAGTCCATGAAAATGAAAAGGTTAAAAAATGCTGGTGTTGTGCCCTTCACTATTTAAGTTCGTCATTGTACATTTTTTGTCCAGGCTTCTTTTTTTGCTTTCTTGGTGTGGTATCTTCTTTGTGCTGTGAGTTTATTGTATATTGTTCTGTTTTCTTGACAGTTTTCTTTCTTCTGGCTTATCATTCTTTAACAATTGTTTCTAGATCTAAGTCCAGAAAGGGCTGAGACATTTAAAGATGCTTCTTGGTATTGTCAATTTAGCCATTTCCAGGATGATCTTTGTGATATTGATGTATGCCTTTTCTATAGTGTCTGTTGAGCTAATATTGAATCTGTTGTCTGAAGGGGCTGCATATGTTGTCCAGCTAGATTTTCTATAGTCCAGTATCTCTTTTTTGCATTTGTATTGTTTTTTTCTATAATAATGAGTATAGGTCTGTTCTCACTTCAAATGTCTTTCAGAACTTTATTTGTACAAATATATGTAATGTCTGCTGATACCATGGTGAAGTCTGCTGGTTGTTTCAGTACATCTATGCAGGAGACTGGACTCTGTATTCTGTTTAAAGATCAAGTTGGATGAGGTGCAGATATCCTCTACCTCTCTGTCTCTTCTGTTATGCTTTATATCTCCATGGTGGTGGGTGGGTATTAGTCTCCTACTATCTTTTTATATGTAGTATCTTCAAATTTGATGTTTCCTGCAGATGCTTGGGGGGGTGGGGTGGGGTGGGGTGGGGGGGGGGGGGGAGCAGTAAAAATGTATGGTATATTTCTTTTCATTAATCCAGCAGAGGACATCTTGCATGGCAATGTCAGTACCTCAGCTTCAATGGCATTTCTTATGACTGTCATAAGCCCTTGACAGTTCTTGCATTCAGAGGTACTGAATTCTCTGGCGATGTTGATTTGATTTTTGGTTGGGGTGATTTTCTGGAGTACTGCAATGTGGACTTTGTAGTTTTTAGCAGTTCTTACTTCTTGTTTTGTATGCCTAAAATGGTTAGTTGTATTATATTTATGTTCCAAGCAGTACACATCTCGTCAGCAGCCTGGGGTATTGCTGCTTTGCGCTGACCTTGTTTACTGGAGCAACACCTGAGCTTGTTTGAAGATGGGTTGGTTATATTTTACATCCTATTCCTAGGGTGCTCCTGTGGCCTTTGTACCTTGCTGCAACATATTGAGTTGTGGTCAATGGTTCCATCCCGTCTTGTTACAAAATGTAGAGTAGCAAGGCTTATGGTCGTACGTCTCAGAGTGGAAGGGAGTGGTATATGGTGCATTCCTCGTCATCCAAGGGTGCTCTTCAAACATGCAGGCTTAACCCCTGTGCTCTGGTTGTGGGCTCTCCCAAGGTATCATCACGTCCTGCACACTGCCAGCTCCCAACTCTACTCTCAAACCATGTAACCATTACTTGGTCTTCCTTCACACTTTTTGTCAGGCAGATGTCCAAGTTTAATTCAGAACCTCAGCTGCTCCTCCAGGCCAAGTACAATGCTAGGTACTCAATATGCAACACTACAAGAGGAATTGTCATCCGTTGGCTGTCGGCCATCTACATGCAAGCTAGCAGGTGGTTTTGAAATCAAATTTGTTTCTTTCTTCTATATCTTCTTCTTACGCTGTCAAATGTCAACCTGTATTTGTTCGAAAAAAGCAGCGGTCATTCTGAGGCTGTCGACACTGCCATAGAGCTTGTCTAGTGTTGCCACTGCTGATGGCCACATGTGCTTTCTCTGGTCCTCGTATATCGGGCAGTTTTGCAGCAGATGTTCAGCGGTCATTTTCCCTGTACCACAAGTGCATTTGTCAGGGCACCTATCTTCAGTTTATTGAATAGGTGGTACCTCAGTCTGAAGACCACGATCTGCTCTCTTCTGTTCAACTGGTAGTAGGCATAATTTTTTGTGTAGCCAGTATGTTGGGTTTCCCATTTGGCCATGTATCTGGCCCTAATGAGCCTTTTAGACTCTTTGTAGGTCACACTAGAATCTGGTTGTGGTAGTCTTGCACCTTCTTTTGCCAGTCTGTCTGCCTCCTCGTTGCCTTGGATGTTACAGACTATATCTATATGATTTGTCACATGACTTACAGACTTCATTAGCCTAGGGCAATCTGGTATTAGGGTGCCAGAATCTCTCACCTTCTCCTGATAATAAGAACAATGTGCCCTGATATGTAAAGGCCAGGAGTTCGATTTTACTGTCATAGTCTTGGTGTTGTGTGTGCCATTGAAGTATTTGAGCAGAATTAAGAGCTCATCCTCAACTCCACTCCCAGCTATGACAGCATTTAAGACCAAAACCTACTGAACAAGACCCCCAACTCCCATCTCAATTTGTGCTCCTGAAAGCAGACTGTCACAGAAGTCTGGCCAGCAAGGTGGGGATTGGCATTATATAATCCCCATAGTGGTGAGCTTACTAAGGAGCTTCGCATTGCACTACAACCAGGAAGAACATGGTCCAGCTACTCAAGTACGCATGGAGATGCAAGAAGAGCCACTGTAACCTGCTACCAAAGAAACATCGCCAAGTGTTAACTCAATTCAGTATGAGTAGCCTCAAACACTCAAACAACAATATCCCACTAAACCCCCAAACATAAGACAATGGGTGTTCATATTTCATGACTGAGAAGCCCTATAGCAGAGAGTGAGTGAGAGAGAGAGAGAGAGAGAGAGAGAGAGAGAGTGAGTGAGTGAGTGAGAGAGAGAGAGAGAGAGAGAGAGAGAGAGAGAGAGAGAGAGAGAGACAAACAGACAGCACATTTTTTTTATGATTTAAAAATCCTCCCCAAATGTCATACATGGAGTGGTTCTCAGGATGAGTTCTCAATTCCAACTAAATGCTTCCAAGGCATGCTCAGCACATGCTGCTTCTGACAGCAAAGCACCAGCTCCTGGTCTTCTCACTGTGGGACTGTTCCTACTAACAAGAGAAGAGGTGAGGTGTGAGTCTGTGGCACTATAATCTCACTCTGAGAAGATAATGCAAGCCATCTGTGGTAATTCATCTAGGAGTATGAAAACTGACTTCAAACAATCTACTGACTTACAAGTAGTCAGGCGAGATGATAAAAGACTATGAAGAGTTGGAGTTGTTGTTTAATGCACACAATGAGTAAGTTTACTCTTTTGTGCGCCATGAAAAAGGACGTTACAAGGCGGGTTGCAGTAGCTTTCCTCACATCCCGATGAAGGTGGACTGTGGTCCTCCAGGCGGTTGTACTATGCTTGGCTTCATCTGCGTGCCACTCACTACTACGGGGATCACACCAATCCACATTTCGTCAGCCAGGCCGCCTTGAAAACAGCCTGTTTCCAGGGAACACTACATGGAAGAGAGATTGTGGTTTTGGTCAGTGTATTGACCCTGATGGGATGTCCTGGTCAGTATGTTTTGCCTGACTGTACTAGCATCTCAATTCCCCACTATGAAGAATAAATCTAAATTTTAAAAGACTGGCTGAAAGCGAACATGCTGGGCCAAAAGGTGTAGATATTGCAGTTCAACTGAAAAATATTGCACAATGTATCTTACACAAGAATGCATGAAGAAAAATAAAACAAAAAAAACTTGCCATATCTTCAGGACCTTGTCCATTCTCTCTCACTTGCCCAGAGTAGCTGAGGTGTGATGAACCCTTGCCATCTACTGCCTGTGAGTTGCCAGTCAGCAGTCCAGATTGTTTATCCATTGACATGATGTGAGCATGGAAAAACTGTGAAATGTCAGAAGCTGTTGTGGATGGTGGAGTTGGTGCAGTCATGCTGGTCTTGCTGACATGGCTGATGTCCTTTACTTGGGTCAGCATGGACTGTGTTGTACCATCATTTGGGCTCACCATGTAGCCAATGGTTATAGTGTGTGAGATTGAGTTCACTTTTGATTCCATTTTACAGTTTACTGTCTTCTGCGAAGATGTTTTGCTGCTGTCTTCAATTTCAGCACCCGCTTGCCCAGAGCGAAACTCGCTGTCTCCAGGCTCCGATGGAGTGTCATCTGATCTCTCTGATGAACTACCCACACCAGAATCATGATTTTCAGCTTTAACACCGGAGTGCTCCAGAAGAGCTGCTGTCCCTGAATGCTCCGGAAGAGCATCTGTAATTAATCCACTATGGTTGGAGTTTTCATCCCCATCAGATGATGTCTTATTGTCAGGGGAACTAGCTGTGATACTCTGAGAGTCTATGTGTTTATCCGGTAAGGAATTGAGCAAATCTGGAGAGTTTGTTTTACGAGCTATAGTGTCGTCGACTTTATCAGAGCCTGCTGCCTTGTTGTGCTGATGTGGTACATGATTATTGGAGTCTGTTTTCAACCTATCTGTTACTTGGACCAGAGGGGGCTGTGATGAAGAAAATGATGTTGAACCTAGTTGAGAAGTATGTGAAATGGAGGCTGTTACAGACACTGTGTTAGATACTGAATTCTGCATATTTGAGGGAGCTGTCACATGATTGACTGTTGTAGCCAATGATTGCTGACTTTGTGTTTGGGCTACATGTGAATGATGGGAAACAGGAAGTGGTAAAGATGAAGACTTTGTTACACTGGAATAAATCACAGAAGATCCTTGAGGAGAAGGTCGTAGCCCTGAAAGGCATGAGGGGACATCTATATGCTGATGATAGAGGTTCATGTTATGTCTGACTATCTGCCCTCCAGCCAAAGGCCCGTTGAATGGAACAAGTGCAGGAGCAAAGTTCTTATGAATGGTGCTGCTTAGCGACGCTGACACATTCCTGGGGGATGAGTTGGTCAATGTATGTGATGATGTTTTGACACTTATATCTACACCAGCCTCCATCTCCTGCCATGGCTTAGTCACTGCATAGACATTTGATGACAAAGAAGTCTCTTTAATCTCCCTCACAGAACCATCACCAATGAAATGTCTGCGATGTGAAGAAACTGAAGAAGTTAACTTGTCACTGGATGTCTGTAAAGACCCACCTGAGTGAACAAAAGCAGCAGTAGAAGTGGAAACATTTATGTGGGTGGGAATAGCTGTCTTCACAACATGAACATCCAACACTTGAGAAGATAAATTAGGCACACTGTTTTCATTCATTTTCTTCAGTTCTTTTGCTTTCCTTGCAAGTATCTGAGTTGCAAATGTATCCCCCTGAGAAAAGCTAGTCGGATCACTGGCTCTAACCTGCACTGCATTCTCTACAACACTGTCTCGAGGTTCCAACTGCCCTGTGTAAGGGTTGATTATCTTTCCTGCTGCTATCTCCATACTGAATGGGTCCAAATCTAAAGGAAATGGCTCCTGTCCATTTGAATCTGAAATCCTAGAACTACTACAACCAACTCCTATTGCAGCCCTACCAAAATCTGTTTGATGCTCTTCTGGTGATGAACTCTGGCTAATAGGACGGTCTGATGAAAACAAAGGTTTGCTGTCTGGAAAGGAACTTATTATGAAGGAATCTGCAAAACGATTTGTTCCAGGAAGCGAGCCCAACCTGGAGGTGATCATGTCCTCTGCCATCCTGGCGTTGCTTTGCTCAACATCTAGGTCAGATGCAAGCAGTCGAGGGTGAGCACCAGTTTTATTACTGGCAGGACTGTCATTGATGAAATATGACTTCATTAGTCCATCTTTCATTTTCCTTGACTGCTGCTTTTTCTTGGCAGGACAACCACTGGTCAAGTCTCCTGCTGTCAAAGGCTTGTTTGGATTACCGCTTGCCAGACCTACACCCACTGTCATTGGGTCAGTCTGCAGCAAGTTGACCAATAGGGGACTGGAGGATGTGACAGGCTTGCCTGGCCAGGACATGCTGCTGGTGCTGGGATATGGAGGTGGTGGTGGCAGGTCTATCATGAAGCTAGATGGGGAAGATGAAGGAGGTGTATGTAGAGGCAGAGAGTTGAGACTGGTGTTGGAAGTTCCTGGTGAAAGCCTCACAGCACCCACAGGGCTAAAGGTGTTCATGTTGTGCTGAAATACAAGGTTGCTGGATCCAATATTTGAAAGGCCTGAGCGACTGTTCTGGGCATCGTGCCCTAGCGTCCCCAACAATCTGCCAGAATTTATGTTTCCTGACTGTAGAAGGTGTGTGGAGTTTGTGGCTGACCTCTGACCTGCAGAGAAAGGAGTTCGCGGCACTGGTGGGTGGAAAGCTCCAGTGGTCTTTGTAAACGGAAAGCTGCTGTTTAAGTGAGACCCACCGATTACCGAATTCTGCAACGATGTGGAAGCAATATTGTTGGGCCTAAATGTTGCATTGCTTCCAGATGGACCTGGAATGGGGTCCAATGGTTGAGGGATGTCCAAACAGAACCCTAGCCCTGCTACAGATGCAGCCCCTGTTCCCAGAATTGTATCAAAGAGAGCTGGATTTTGTCTTAGGACAGATCCTTGTCTCAAGTAATTCACAATGTTCTTTCTAGTCAATTCATCACTGCTGGAAGATGAGCCAAAGTCTTCAGAGTTATGGGCGGCAGATTCTGTGTCCACCATACTGAGTGGCAGTGATGAAGTGGCGCCAGCCTGGGATGTTGGTGGGGTACATAAAAGCAGCTGAGTGGATTCATTATTGCGGCCAGCTATAGTCAAAGAGATCTGACTGTCCCCCTGGATTTGCACAGAGAGAACACCCATCTGCCGGAGGGCATCATTTCCATTTTGGGCTAACTGTCTCAGTCGAAGTGCTGCTCCTCTTGGGATGGTGAACGTAACTTTCACACTATTCCAAGGTTCTATTTTCTTCACCTGTAACCTCTGTTTCTCTGAAAAAATACAAATAAAATACTAGAATTTTGAAATGTTTCAATAGATAACTGGAAAAAAATGATTAACTTTTTTTTAATTTTTACTTTTCCAGTTCCCAAGCTAACAATGTTTTAACTCATTTTTTCCTTTTGTAAGGAGTTAAACATGCTTGTTGTCATTAACTGTTTTTGCTCAAAATAAGGTGTTAGTATAGTAATTGCTTCCAAAGTTCTGGCAATGATTGGCAACCTAGAAGGTGGTGTTTTGTTGCTTGTTCCTCTTGTCTGTTGCAGTGTTTAGGGGTCTACTGTATTTTCACTCTTTTTAATTTATAGCTGGCCCACATGAATGCTTTTGATAGGCTGTCTGATTCATTGCTTTTATGGTTTCTGAGGATCATTGGAACTGATGCAAGAAACATCTTGTCTCTGGTATCATGGTTTCTATTTTTTACTGGATACTGCAGTTGTTCTCAACTCATTCACTCCAACGAGCTGATAAATTGGCTTCCAGTTATTTTTCATAAAACCCAGGAGCTGATATATCGGCTTTTGTGACTGTGTTCACAAAATCACATATTTTTCCATTCCTAGTTCTCCTAAATGTTTTATTCTGGTTATTAGCAAAAGTCTAGATTTTGTACTTTTAATTTTCGGAAGAGCTAGCGTAAGTTTCATTGAAAAAATGTTTATTTTCGTACTTGGAAACCATTATTTATTTTTCTGAGGGCAGCCTTGAATCTAGCTCATGTTTTTTCAGCCAGGCCAAATGGAGTTTGTACAGTACAAGCTCGGTATTAGATAGATTATATTATTGCTAACGTTAGTGATGATGAAGATATCGATCGTTCTGATAACGCTATTTCAATTTCTTTATCTAGCCTTAGTCCTAAGTCAAACGATGAAAGTGAAACTAAATCTACTGACGCTGGCGCTGATTGGGGCTTTTATTTTTTAGCATGCTTTCAAAGTCACATGCCTTCAGTAAAATATGAATACTGTCAAAATAACTACACCAAATTAGGTGTAACTTTCAGAACATCTCTTCTGGATTACAGTTAATAGAAAGTCATTACGTTGTTCGTGTATTGGTTTCTTCTTCTTCTTCTTCGTACGCTGTCAGACGTCAACCTGTATTTTTGCGAAAAAAGCAGAGGTCATCCTGAGGCTGTCGACAATGCCATAGAACTTGTCTGGTGTTGCCACTGGTGATGGATACATGTACTTTCTCTGGTCCTCGTATGTCGGGCAGTTTTGCAGCAGATGTTCAGCGGTCATTTTTCCGGTACCACAACTACATTCGTCAGTGCCACCTATCTTCAGTTTATTGAATAGTGTATTGGTTTAAATCTGAATAATGTGATGATGAGGAAAGCAATTTTATATATAATTTTTTTTAATAAAAAAAAACAATTTATGCAACTATAATCTCTCATACACAAATATTCATCTCAAGTTATATAATATATGTATTCCATTGTATTCTGGACTCAATTATGAACAGTTTGGTATATAATGTGCTACTTCAGTGAACCTTTATTGAAGATAAATAGATCACAACTAAGTGATACTGTGTTTGAGTTTTAATAAAGAAATAAATTGTGTTCAGAGGTCCAATATATTTGGGAGTGAATGGGTTAATGTCCTCAAGACAATTGCACAAAATGTTGAAGTGCTAAGTGTGATTTGACATCTGAAAGTCTAAGGTGTTAAGATTTAGCATCAGGGTCAGGAGAAATATACAGACCAAAACCTGCTGCATGTCCGCATTGTCATCTGGAAACATGCTGTCTTACAGTAGTAAAAGGTTTGATATTGTGATCTCCATAGTAGTGAGCCTGCATTGCACTACAGCAAGGTGGACCCATGTTCACCTTTTTCACTATGCCACAGTATGTGATACAACCACTACAAACTCTCTACCAAAGAAAATTTGTCACAAATAAAGAACTCAGCACAATTGGCTTCTACAACAACATCTGAAACTCTAGCAGAATTATTATCATAAAAGGAAAAACTGTTGAAAAATAAATGGAATATTAATTATTATTGGACTTGAATTTGATTGACTAACCTGTAAGCAACAAATCCTTGAGCCTGTGTCTAAACCTTTCTATTCTACTATTCAACTCGGGGTCATGAAAGTCGCCCTCACATGTCAGCACAGCTTCCACAACATCCTCCTCCTCCTGGCCCATCGCGCCATCCATCAGGGGCACACCTGTGTCAACAAAGTTCAAAAAATGTTATATATTAAGGAGAGGTTCTCTAAGATATGTGGATCCAAGGGTCATTTACTGAGGAGGGAAGAATGGTACTGCTGTTATATGTTTTAGTATGGCACAGTGCTTTCTTGGATGGTTCAGTGTGGGCTCTCAGACAATAATAGCAATACAACACACTGCTATATATCTGGTATTGTACAGTGGTTTTCAACACGGTTCAAATTGTGACAGACAATAACAGTACCACTACACACTGCTATATATTTTGTATGATACAATGGTTTCTGGATGGCCCACTGTGTGATAGAGACCACTACACACTGTTATATATTTTTATGATACAATGGTTTCTGGATGGCCCACTGTGTGATAGAGACCACTACACACTGCTATATATTTTGTATGATACAATGGTTTCTGGATGGCCCACTGTGTGATAGAGACCACTACACACTGCTATATATTTTGTATGATACAATGGTTTCTGGATGGCCCACTGTGTGATAGAGACCACTACACACTGCTATATATTTTGTATGATACAATGGTTTCTGGATGGCCCACTATGTGACAGAGACCACTACACACTGTTATATATTTTCAACCCAAGAGGCTTCTGGGAGGACTACGTGAGTGACAGAGGCAAGAAAAGGCTTGACTGTCAGGCTATTAACAATGTTGCCCAACCCATCTAGGCTAGAAGACACTCCAACTCTTAGCACTGTACTTTTCCTTCTTCTTCACTCATCCTCAGATCAAAATCTCAGTTTCTCTTACAAAGGCTGCTATTGTTTGTAAGGTTGTTTTACTTCCATACAGTCAGTATTGTTCTCTCTCTTCCTGTGTGAACATGCAGTTTTGTAGGATGTCTACCACATTCATGGTATGCTCCCCCCAAATGGACACTTGTTGTCTTCTCCAATCCTCATTTTGTTGTAAAGATTACTCTTGAGCGTATTATACCAAGCTCTCAGTCTGAAGATAACTACTTGCTCCTCTATAGCATAATGGTATTGCACTGAAGATATATTGTGCAAAAGGTGATAAAGTGGAAGAAGATATACGGTGCAAAAGGTGATATCAGATGTGTGCTACCTTACATAAGAACAGCATCAGATGTGTGCTACCTTACATAAGAACAGCATCAGATGTGTGCTACCTTACATAAGAACAACATCAGATGTGTGCTACCTTACATAAGAACAGCATCAGATGTGTGCTACCTTACATAAGAACAGCATCAGATGTGTGCTACCTTACATAAGAACAACATCAGATGTGTGCTACCTTACATAAGAACAGCATCAGGATGTGTGCTACCTTACATAAAAACAGCATCTTATATGTGCTACCTTACATAAAAACAGCATCAGATGTGTGCTACTTTACAAAAGAATAGTCAGATGTGTGTTATTGTTCTTTCACAAAACTGCTTGCTTTTCATCCACTATTAGTATTGAGTTTCACTGCACTCCCTCACAAACCACGCCCATAATCACAAAACACTAGATTAAGATCATAACAATGCTGAATCATCAGGATGTTAAATATGAACACGGTCGTAGTACTCATTCCTACAACAAGCTTTTTACTGGGTGGTGTTTTGACTCCTTCACAAGGAAACACATAATTTCGTTAAGTTAGAGAATTCAAATACCTGGGAAGCATATTCACAGATGATGGGTAGAAAGGACAAGTGAGATGGAGTTAAACAGTGAATTGGATAACATACCAGCTCTCACCATAACTAAGGCATTCAAACATTCCAATTGAGGACCAAAAATAACACTAGTGATGATCAAATGTATATTCATAGCAACTCTCTTTTTAAATGTCATTGTCAGAGATAGAGACTGGTCAAGTACCAGAATGAATAATGGCGACATGTGAAATAGGATGCTTGTGAGAACTCATCCTTGTCACTGGAAGAGACAGAGTGAGAAATGCAGAGATCCTACAGAAAGTGAGATGAGACCCGCAACATGCACATCATCTGCTGACAGACATAATTTAAGTTTAGACATCTAACTACTGGCCTCCAAACTACCCGGTCGTAGGAGCCTATAACACCTGACAGCTTGGTTTTATAGAGATTCTGATCAGAGTGGTGGTAGAGCACTCACTTTCCACAGCAAAAATATAGTACACTCCAGTCAACCCAGCTGTAAATGGATACCTGTCTTACGCTAGGGAAGGAAAAGGCAGCAAGGAAGGGAACTGGCCGCTCCACCTCATAAACAAACTGTGGCTTAGTACAATGGTATCTCTAACACTTCATTTCCAGACCAGCAGTTACCACTGTGAAACTATCTCAGAGGGTGAAACATTTTTTTAGGATCTAGGCACCAGGTAAAAAATGTAGGAGACGGCCATAGAGCTAGCTGGATGAAACGTTCTTCAAAGAGTTGTGCAACACCTCTGAGGGAATGGGTGAATTGTTCTTGAAAATATGAATTATAAATGCACAAATTAAAGTTTCAAAATAATACTTCCTTATTTCTGCTTTTCCTTATTTACATTATGTTAATGTGTAACATGACGCAGGCAGCCTGGCTTTGAAAGATGACGCAGGAGAGAAAATGATGAGGGAAATAATATATTTTGTATCCATTAAAATTGATGGAGGATATGCGCTATGTGGAAATTGTGCTAGTAAATATGATACTAGCTACAGGAACATTTCTAGGTACCGCAGTGACCTGGGATCTATCATGCCCTGGACTACCATTATCTATACCATAGCAAGAGGAAGGCTAAGGAAATGGATTGAAGGCCGCATAAGAGAAAATTGTACTTCCTCGTGACATCTAGCAACATAACTGGACAGATGAGATGCTTGGCTCACTACTTGATATCCTGCACAAGAATGTGATGCCTTTATTGCTAGACTACATATTATGTTACATACTGAAGTCAACCACTTTCTAGAACTATTTCCATTCAAACTCAGAGATCATATCAACATTGAGGGGACGGCGTGGCCTAGTGGCACGGCTCACAAGCCGAAGGTGCTGGGTTCGATCCCCATCACAGCACCGGCCGTTACCCCGGGGAAGCAAACCCTTAGAAAATGCAGGAGGAAGCAGACCCTTACATAAAATGCATGCTGAAGTCAGATGCACTGGGCCAACAGGCGCAAAATAAAAACCACAGTGCAACGCACACCGCCTTGGGGATTAGAGAAATAAGGTGAACGCAAAAACAAAAACATTGAAAGGATGGCACCTCAGCTAGGTTCTTGATAAAGGTGTTGAGATCGATACATGTAATCAGGACACTGCAATCGACCCAGCTGTAAAAGGATTTCTAGTTTATTACTTCTTCTGTGTTCGTCCTGAAAAGGATGTTGTGATGTAGTTAACATGCTTGATATTTACGCTTTCGGTCCGACACATCCGAATTCAGCAGGCCTTTTTGAGTACAGAGTTTGCCTTCCCATTGCAATCGCCATTCTTTTAGACAGACTACACTATTGCAGCCCGTTTCCATGGTCGTCACTTGGAGGCGGAATAGGGTCTTGGTCAACTCTGGTTTGCTGACCTGATGCAAGCAATCAGCTATGAGCCACTGACTGCTGTCAGATCATTCACTGTTTTGCATCTTCAGCCCGATGTAGCTAACTGATAGGTAGGAAAGGTAGCGAGGAAGAGAACTGTCCACCCCACCCAATAAAAAATGGAGGCCTCATACAATTAAGTCTCTTCTTCTTCGTTCGTTCTCAATCTCCCGCTACCAAACTGTTTGCAACACAAGCCTTATTTTATGAGAGGGCCCGTTGCCTTGAAACAAAGACAGAATTTGTGTGCGCTCTATCCCTCGTTTTCTGATCAGTCTTTCTTAGTTTGGTAAGGAGATCTGCATAAGATTGCCCATTAACCATGAGGCAGGAAATCTTTCAATATGACACCTTTGACGTCCCAAAAAACAGTCAGCATCACTTTTCTTGCAGATTTCTGTGCTCTTGGCTTGACATGTGTTGGTGAGCCGGGGTTTTCCACTGCAAGCTGGAAATTTTGGATTCTGGGTCATAATGGTGAACCCAAGTCTCATCTACTGTCACCATGGACAGCAAACATGTTTGATCAACTGGCCACAGCAATCAACCCTCGTTTGTTTCTGTTCACGTGTCAGCAGACGTAGGACCCAGCAGGCACACACTCTTCTCATGTTCAGTTTGTTGTGTAGAATTCTAAAAACTGTACTTTCATTCAGTTCTGCTGTCCTAGATATCTCTGCAATTTTCCTATCCTGGTCAATGATTTTCTTTACTCTTGCAGCATTTTCATCACTGCACTCTTGAAGATGGTCTTCCAGATCTTGCAAGATCAGCTACATGGGAACGGCCACACTTAAATTGCCTACACCAGATTTTACAGAAGCATTCAAAGAACAGAATTCCTCAAACACTAGTTCCATCTCCCTGTATATTTCTGTAGGTGGTTTTCCTGCAACATCAAGAATTTTATCACAGTTCTGGCCTCTGATTTCTCCATTGTTCTAACAAACCGTTAGAGTAGCAGATCCGGTGAATAAGGTGTGTTGCGCCATGCACCATACCGGGTAAACCCGCCGAGGAGGGAAATTTATACTTCTCTAGTTCAATATAAATTGAATGAGCTACACATGTGCCAAATTTCAACTTTCTCCTCCTGCTCCTTCATAGTCAGGGTAAAGACTTATGACAAACCCCTTGTACATATAGACGTCTTAAACATGCAGCCATGTAAAACACATGCAGACTGCAATGTTTTCGATCTGGCCCGAAATGTCAGTGACATATCATAAGGCAGCATAAGGGATAATATTGCCCCTAAAAGAAAGGTATACATGGAAACAAAAATAGGGACAATGACATCTTCCAAGCACAGCTAAAGAGGTTTTGCATGAGGCTAGCAATTACATCATTTAAAGCAATTATTAATGAAACAACAACTACATGTACTTGGATATAGGCTGCCAGTGAGGGAAGATGTGGTGGCCCTAAGCTTCACGTGGTGTGAAAAGTTAAAATCAATTTAAAGCAGTGAGAGATCATACCACAAAGGGCTCAATCTAAATATTGTAGTGGATTCACCCTTGGGTCTTTAATCATGTGGCCCCCTAGTCATTTGAGATCCATAATGTCAATTAAGCAACAGCTCAGGAACATTCAAATAAGGTCAATGTGTCAGCAACCTTAAATGCACTGGTTGTTATTGTTTGCGAATGCCCACAATTGAGTAGGTTACTCTTGTGTGTGCCCTAAACAGGGCCTTAAGTGGGTAGTTGTCATAGCTTTCCTCACATCCTGAGCGTGCTGGTGAAGGTCGACCGGGGTCCTCTAGGCGGTTGTGCTATGCTTGGCTTCATCTGTGTGTCGCTCACTACTACGGGGATCACGCAAAACCTCACCTTGTTAGTCAGACTGTTGTCCTTGAAAACAGCCTGTTTCCAGGACAACCAACGAGGAGATCAGGTGAGGGTCTTGGCCAGTATATTTCTCCTGACCCTGACTAACATTGTCTGACCAGTGTGTTTTGCCTGACCAGACGTCCCTAAATGCTAAATGCACTGGTAAAAGATACACATCCTATCATGTCATTTAAAGATAATGGAATCAAGATGCTGGGCAGCTCCATGAGAAGGGATCCAAGGGGGAAGGTACTCAAAAATGCCTGCTGAAATAAGATGTGTTGGACTGAAAAGTGCAAATATCACAGTAAAGCTGTAAACAATGACAACGCATTCCGTTCTCCGGACATACTGCTACTTGTAAAGCCCGTTTTAGGACTTGGTAGCGGGAGATTGAGAAGAAACGAAGAGTATGGCTCCAGCAGATAGCAACCTCTACATCCGCTTTGGACGAGGCCTGAAACCATGCCACAGCAGTGGGTCATGGATGTAGCCGACCGACGCAATGGAACTCAGGCGCCTAAGCGAACATTATTATTATTATATAAAATTACTACACAAAAAACGATGCCTATTACCAGTTGAACAGAAGAGAGCAGGTCGTGGTCTTCAGACTATTACTTGCTATGGTGAGATTCTTTTCAGAGTTCCACATAGCCAGATTGTCTGCAAACATGGAGCTGTGGACTCTTCTTGGTATATTCTCTGTGATGTTATTTATATACACCAGGAAGAGTGTGGGTGACAGTACTCCACCTTGGGGTACTCCCTGCACAAGTGTCACCTTTTTGCTCATCTGCCCTTGTACTTGAACTCTGGCTGTTCTGTTTTTGAGGTAGTGGCTGTACATTTTCCCACAAACTTCACTTCTTCGTAGCTTGACTTTAAGTCCCTCTTTCCAGACCTTGCCGAATGCCTTTTCTAAATCCACCCAAACCGCTACTGTGTTTTTTTCTCCTGCATTTGCAGCAACTCAACTGTACTAGATCAGATCAGATAGTTGGCTACTCTAAAAACAGTATATGATAAACTTTTACATGTCATAAGCAAAGGATTCATCAGTAAAAGAGAAATTAAGTAAGAAAACTAAGATAGCTGTATACCACTCCCTGTAAGTATTGTTTTGACTTACATATGTAAATCATAAGCAATGACCACAACCCATTTCCGTCTCTGAAATGCGATATAAGAAAAATGGTCCTAGTAACAAGAGACAAAGTTCGCAATCAGATAATACATTGTGATCGTGAACCTCAGCCCTCGCAGACTCGAGTGGAGCAATCTCAACTTTTGTGTTTGGCCATTTCTGCAAAATGGAAGAAGATCAGCTACCAGAGTGGTAATAGGAAACAAAGAGTCAAGGATCCAGACACCGCAGCATGACAAAAAGTTCTCCGGGGCGGCAATATCAGACAGTCTATAAGAGAATGAGCATTAGACTGGAACCAGCCCAAGATGGAAGACCGGTGGTAATCTTTCTGGCAAACCGCTACATCCTAAGGTAGAACATATGTCATATCTCATATATCATCACCGCACCCTATAGACACGAGTAGTGAAGACTCGTTAGTCCTGTAAGACAACTTCCATAAGAGAGACAACTCTGATGATCACAAACAACTGCTGCCTTGCAGATAGGCTGGGGACAGCCAAAGGCTAAGGAGGGCATCCCTACAGAAACGCCTGTTGAAATTGGATGCACTGAGCCACAGGCTTAACGAAACAGTGCAAACGTAAATCGCAGTATGATGACAGTACAACCGATCAGACTTTCAACCAATATCAACTACAAGAACTAAAATGATTAGACCAGAAAGTCTGCAGCTATGATGTTCTTACGCTTATGTATACTCATTAATATATTTCTCTAAAGAAGACAATGATTCTTTTTTATCTTTATATAAGCATTCCATATAATATATATTGGGGATCAAGACAATGAGCAGCGCATGAGCTGCAGCGGCCCATAGCTGCCAAGATCCTTCTACACCTCCATGCGGTGATCCTGGATAACAGGCTGCAACAGAACAGACTGGCTAAGGAGAAAGGATCGAAGAGAGAATGCTAACCCGGTACTCAAAAAATGCTTGCTGAAGTCAGATGTGTTGAACCGAAAGGTGCAAATATCGCAGTCAAGCTGTAAACTACAACACAACGCATTCCGTTCTCTTGACTACATTCTGCTACTTAGGCCCATGTCAGGGTTTGGTAGCGGGAGATTGAGAACAAACAAAGCCATATACATTGGAAACCCTTTGTACTACATTCCACATGAACCTGATTTAGCAGTAGCTGTCTTGACCTAGCCGCTTGTTTGATACCCCAAAGTGTCGAGGTCTGCTATTTTCTTGTGGATTTTAGTTTCTACATACTCAATAATCTTTAGTCATTTGGAAGGTTATAGTGTTAGTGTTACTATTCTACACTCCCCTTTCAAGCCCAAGTAACACACAGGTGGTATACTATAGACCACAAGAACATGAAGACTTCTACATCTTATGGTAGAAGAGGTGCAACAAAATTAAGTCACTTTCATCCGTTGAGAGGTTCTGGGGGAATTAAGAATACAGCCACTGTAACCTTCCAAGCATGTCAAATAGTATCACATAGGGGCGGCAACCTTACAACAACAACAAAATTGTCGTGGAAACCATCACTACATAAGTGTTTTGATATAGGCTTCATGTAGGGGGTCAGATGCAGTGGTGACCACTTGATTTGTATAATGTATGGAGTAAAAAGGAGACAAGAAGAATAAATTATTATCACTACATAATCCCTCAAAAAGACAATTTTTTGTTCCACTAGTTGCTGCTTTTAGTTTTGTATTTGAATCTAAGTAAATCTAATTCATACATAATCTTGCCATGCCCATTGCTTAAGGCTTAAATAAGGAAGCTTTCTACATTATCTCATTAAACTTTTTGAATGTAGCAATTAAGCTCTTGAATGTAGCAAAGTTAAGTACATCTACTCCCTGCTGCTACTTGTGATGTATCACCCAAAGCATAGATTTAAGATAGAATGTAGCATTGTAGCTGCAATTTGGATGGCACTGATACTGAATTATTTAAAATATAATGATAATCTGAAAGAACTGTGCATTAGAGGTTTAATTCTTATCTGGATATTTTCATCATCTGTAGATAAAAAGCTACGGATCGTTGCAACTAGTTACACAATTTTCAGGCCGTCATCATGGTCATGACTAGTAGTTTAAGTGCAGCTTTTAAGATCCTACAATATTTAGAACAAAAAATGCAAAGTTATGAGAGGACAGTTCTTAGTGACATAATATTACGCTGATCTGTATACAAATTATAATATCTTCTTCCCTGGTGCCCTAGTAAAATCAAGGCGTTAATGATTACACACTGATCTGAATTTAAGTGAAATTGTCTATATAATGTGACAGCCATATTTGTGAAGAATATTCGGCACAAAGTGGGTCAACGAAAGTTTAATATAAATGTCCTCTTATCATTTCACTTTAGACTTAAAATGCGCACTAGATAATTATAAACACAAAATGCTTGCATTCCGTGTTGAAAACTAGCAACAAAAATATTACCTACAGCAAAAGTGACATACGAGTGCGTGTTAAAGTTTTACAAAACGGCTCGGCCTTGCTGGCAGATTTTGCAGCAATGGCCGGAAAGGTCCTTGTTTAGGCAGGGTGTAAAATATTACTAACATTGAACGTACGTAACAACTTCAAATTACTACAATCCTGTGTTTATCGCTCAACGTGCTTAAAATGTCACAGTAACAAGTTTACCTAAATAGGTGTCCAAATGTCACTATATATTCCCATGTATCACAAACGCTATGGAACAATAACAAGAGCCGCCATTTGCAATGATTCCAAAACGCATGCGCAATAACCGACAGAATTCTGGGAGGGAGTGAGCCCTATGACAGAGGAGACAGTTCAAAGAAATCTTACATTGAGTTCGAAAACTTGCAAGAAATGAAGAAGAATCTTTTGTTCTTGTCTATTTCACTCTTTCAACAGAATACGGCCATCACTACAGTTTGTCCCTTAAGGAAGTCTCCGTCAAAGCACATCATCTTCTTGCAAGACTTGTTAGATTTCTGGGCATTTGTTTTAGTTTGGCTTAATTAATTTGCAGACCCATACAGGGAACTATTTACTTTGCAGTAATGACTGAGCTATTCAAACGATCTAATGATGGGTGAATATAATTAACGGAATGCTGGATAATCATATAGTGACTTGACTTAGTCATTACTCATCTATCATGGCGTGTAGGTGTCTTTTCTTTTGGCTTATATTTTCTTTGGAATTGGTATCCGGTTTCCGTGTTCAACCCTCCGTAGTCGCTCACTTGCCTGGCAGTTTACAATGCCACTATTTATTGCTCCCATTTCAGACCTCGGTATCACAGAACGATAATCGTTTAGTGATTATTCTCCTTTTCTTTCCAAGTGATACATATGGCCACACTATACAGTGACGTCACTAGGGATGGTTTCACTCGCAGCAGTAACTCATTGTGTCACACATGGAACACACACCCACCCCCACCCCACCCTCACCCATCCCATTGTAAATAGCAAATAATTCTTTAAAAGTTTGAGATTTGAAAAGACACTTCTGACAGGAAATTACAGACAGGCAGATTGTCAAAAATTATTGTAGGCTTAGCGAAAGGGTTGTGAGAGATTCTACAAAGTCCCATTCAGCTATGAATGATGGTGTCACCTGGCCCTGTCCGCACCTTTTTAGTGACGCTTCTGCCATTATTGCTGTGGTCCTTTTACGAGAAGCCTGTATCCAAGAATTTGCAGTGGCGGTTTCAGCAGCAAATGTATTACATACTTCTTCTTCGCTCTCAATCTCCCGCTTCCACACCCTGAAATGGGTTTTACAAGTAGCAGAATGTAGTCCAGAGAACGGAATGCGTTATGTCGTGGTTTACAGCTTGACTGCGATAGTTGCGCCTTTAGCTCCAACACATTCGTCTTCAGCAGGAATTTTTGAGTAGCGGGTTGCCTTCCCTCTTCGAAGATCTGATTCGCTGGCCTTGACGCTAGCAGTCAGCTGTGGGTCGCAGACCGCTGCAGCTCATGCGCCTACTAGATTCATTTAACAATACTTTAACTGTTTAACAATGCAAAATTATAAGTGTTTGCACAGAATACTCTAGCTGGACTGGCATGAAGAACTGGCCAATCCCCAGTGGGTCAGGGCATTCTGCGAATCAGGTGGAGCTAGAAGACACGCACATTAGAAAGTGTATTGTAAAGTGCTACAAGTCAGTCTCTTTTCTGGATCCCAAAGAGCAAGAGTTAATGTCGGTCCTAGAACACTCGGAGAATGGAAGTAGTACCTAACCGGGGCTGTCTGTCGTGAGATCAGCCGGGGTGTTGGTAGAAGGCGGGAAAACTTGGCGGGTGTGTTGAGGGCCTATACTTCACTTGGAGGTGATCACAAGCGATTGGTGATGATAGCTCCTGAATGAATGCATAACTTAACGTCTTCATAATTAGCTTAGAACACTTATCATAGTTTGTATACAACCATTTACATTTGCATTACCCTGCTCTAAAAGCTATGCGCATACAATCTATTCTTAAATGCATTAACTGTCCCTGCCTCCACTACCTCCTGGGGCAATACATTCCAAGCATTCACCACTCTGACTAAAAAAATATTTCCTAGTATCAAAGTTGGCCCTTTCTTTAGTTAATTTGTAATTGTGCCCTCTTGTTCTTGTTGGTGGTTGTATTTGGAAAAACGTGTTACAGTCTAATTTAACCTTTCCTTTTATTATCTTAAAAACCTGTATTGTCACCTCGAATTCTTCTCTTTTCTAGACACTGTGTGCCGTTTATTCCACTTTTTAAATGTTGTTCTTGCGTTTTTTCTTATGTCAATTTATAACCACAGAAAGTGAAATTGTATGGGAAGAGATTATGACAGAAAGAAATCATTGACATTAGAGAGAGAGAGGGAGAGAGAGAGCGAGCGAGAGAGAGGGAGAGAGAGAGAGGGAGAGAGAGGGAGAGATAGAGAGAGAGACAGAGGGAGAGAGAGAGGGAGAGAGAGAGACAGAGGGAGAGAGAGAGGGAGAATAGAGAGAGAGACAGAGGGAGAGAGAGAGAGCGAGAGAGAGGGAGAGAGAGAGACAGAAAGCCTGATGAACCAGAGGGAAGTTGTGTTTGGCCTTCGTGATGCTGTGCAACGCAATCGACCTGGCCTGTGGGCAACGGGAACTTGACAACTTCATCATGACCCGCTCATTTTTCGAATCTGATTCAAACTTTCTTGTCCAAACACAATATTCATCTGGTTCGTCAGGCGCCCTGCACTTGGGGTACTCCTTCCTACGATTGTTGTCTGTTCCCCGAGTTAAGAACGTCACTGAAAGGGACATGATTTAAGTCACGAGAAGACGTTATCCGTAACGCGACAGCCTAAAACGGACTTTCTGAAATGATTCCAACAATAGCGGGACTTCTGGGAGAAATGTGTGTAGTCCTAAAGATAATACTTTGATGGGGATTATGGTTTCCGACCTCCAGGTGAGTAATTGTATTTTTCCTGACCATTTCCTAGCCTCGTGTCGTATTTTAAAGACATATTAAACATAGGAGCAAGGAAGTGATAGTCAAACGGTATAAAGCATTAGTTAGGCCTAGATTGGAGTACTGTGTACAGGTGTGGAGTCCTTATCGTAGAGGGGATATAAACATGCTGGAAAGGATACAAAAAAAGAGCGATAAAACTGATAGTTGGATTCCAGAATTACAGTTATGAGGAAAGAAAAACCGGCCTACAGTGTCTAGAAAAGAGAAAATTCGAGGTGATAATACAGATTTATAAGATAATGAATGGAAAGTACACATTTAGACTATAACACGTTTTTCAAAGTACATCCGCCTACTACAACAAGAGTGACAGCAACACATTAATTAAAGTTCCAGATTAGATACTAAGACATTTTTTTTAGCCAGAGAGTAATGAATGTTTTAAATGCATTGTCACAGGAAGTAGTGAAGGTAGGGACAATTAATGCATTTAAGAATAGATTGGATGCACATAGCTTTTAGATCAAAGAAATATAAATGAAACTGGTTGTTCACAGACTCTGCATAGTCTTCTAAACCAGTATAAAGACGATACGTTAAACGATAAGCTTTATGCATGGAGAAATCTGGTACAGAGGGATCAGAACAGGACGAACTTAACATGTATTTTCTTGTAGCCTGTGCTCCATAGGGAGGGTTTTTGATTCTTCTGAGATGTACCGGTTGAAGAGAGTACGACAAAGAAGAGAGGATGTCACACATGAGCATCAATGCCCGCGTTGTGTAACATAGCAGGAAGGAGCTTTCCTTTTTTTTTCCAAATCATTGTCATTTATCTTCTTCTTCGTCCTGAAAATGACGCATTGTTACTATGTCGTAGTTTACAGCAAAGCTGCGATATCTGCACCTTTCGGCTCAACACATCCTGTTTCAGAACTTTAGGAACCGGGTTTTCCTCCTCTCTTGTAACACTATTCTTCCTCCCGTTTTCCTCTCCTCTTGTAACACCATTCTTCCCCCCGTTTCCCTCCCCTCTTGTAACACTATTCTTACTCCCGTTTCCCTCCCCTCTTGTAACACCATTCTTCTCCCCGTTTCCCTCCCCTCTTGTAACACTATTCTTACTCCCGTTTTCCTCCCCTCTTGTAACACCATTCTTCCCCCCGTTTTCCTCTCCTCTTGTAACACCATTCTTCCCCCCGTTTCCCTCCCCTCTTGTAACACCATTCTTCCCCCCGTTTCCCTCTCCTCTTGTAACACCATTCTTCCCCCCGTTTCCCTCCCCTCTTGTAACACCATTCTTCCCCCCGTTTCCCTCCCCTCTTGTAACACCATTATTCCCCCCTTTTCCCTCCCCTCTTGTAACACTATTCTTCACAAGCGAGGCTGAACGGACGTAATATATTTCTAGGGCTGGCACTAGGAATATGGTCTTGGATAACTCTGGTTCATTGACCTGAGTCGCTGACTACTGTCTTCTCGTTCACTCGTCCTTGGCCGCATTGACAAGTATAGTTCAGCTTACAAATGTGTTACTTTTCGAGTTGAACACTTCGTTTCCCGTCTGCACCATTTTGCGCACAAAAACACATAATCTTAATCGATTTTCACTTTATCAATACTAAAATTTTGTTTAGTTTATTCCATGTCACGTAGAACGCTCGGGAGATTGGGTTATAATTGTAATCAAAAATGTTGATCTCATTCGTAATTGTTTCTGAAGATAATCTTTTCTTCTGCCCCTGTTTACATATGAAGCATTAGTTCGCCACTTTAGCTTTACTAGTTACAGGAATGGAAATCGTGAATTAAAAATGGAGCAATGCACGCACTGTACTAAGAATGGCTTCTGATTTAGTGAAGGGAAGGTTGTATATTGCTGCCATCAGACGTGATGGTCATTGGCCAGGGATCCAAGAAGAAGAACACACAGGACGTCTGTATAATGGCACTTATGTGCACTTCTGTGCACTTTTAAGTGGTCGATTCTAAAGTACTTAGTTTTTCACGATGTAGTGACTTGTTCATTGAATAGCGCTTTTTTGGTGCGTCGTCTTTTACGAGAACGATAAACTAAAAGTGGATCCATTCTTTCCCTCTAGCGTGTCTGTCTCAAAGGCTTCCATAGTTATTTTAGAGAGCGCCAGATTTCTTGGCGCTGTCTTCATTTTGACCTGATGTCAGTCGTCCGCGTCACTTATACGCGTATACTGTCTTATATTCTTCTACAGGGGACGGCGTGGGCTAGTGGAAAAGTGACATGGCTCTGTTTCTGTTTCTAAGAATCGACGTCACTGCACTCCGGGTATATCCATTGGTCCTCAGTCTCTCTCAGCAAATAGCATAGGGTATGGATGCTGGTGGTCCCTGTAGCTCGCTGGTTGTACACTCTCCTGCGCGTCATCTCATGCGCCCCACTCCGCTCGAACCTCGTTTAATGTCGAAACTTTGCAGTCTGTGAATTGCTGCTTCATCTATTGCTGTGTCCTCATCCAGCAAAAGTGACACGGCTCACAACCCGTAGGTTTTGGGTTCGCATCCCAATCACAGCACTGGCCGTTACCCCGGGGAAGCAAACGCTTAGAAAAAAACAGAAGATAGCAGACCCTAACATAACATGAATGACGAAGTCGGGTGCACTGTGCCGACAGGCGCAAAATAAAAACAAAGTGCATTGCGCACCGCTTTGGGGAATAAAGAAATGAGGCGAACGACCCCCCAAAAATATACATTCACATACAAGCAGAATTTGAGTCGTTCTGTGGGCTTGGATCATTAGCGCTTTGCTTCCCACAAATGCATTGGTAGCCGGTCTTCTATCAATCTGCAGGCACTGCCAAACTACCGGGAATACGATTGTTTCACTCTTATTCTTCGACGTCCATCCTAAAATAAGATTGTTTCACTCTTATTCTTCGACGTCCATCCTAAAATAAGATTGTTTCACTCATATTCTTCGACGTCCATCCTAAAATAAGATTGTTTCACTCATATTCTTCGACGTCCATCCTAAAATAAGATTGTTTCACTCATATTTTTCGACGTCCATCATAAAATAAGATTGTTTCACTCTTATTCTTCGACGTCCATCCTAAAATAAGATTGTTTCACTCATATTCTTCGACGTCCATCCTAAAATAAGATTGTTTCACTCATATTCTTCGACGTCCATCCTAAAATAAGATTGTTTCACTCATATTTTTCGACGTCCATCATAAAATAAGATTGTTTCACTCTTATTCTTCGACGTCCATCCTAAAATAAGACGTTGTGGCAAAGTTGCAGCAAAAGTTCGCGTGACCGAATTGTTTCGTATCTGCCTTCTGACAGGGAGGGCAACGGATCGAATCCCCGGTAACGCATATGTTGTTTTTCTGTTGGGGGTGAAATAAACAAACATAGCTAGCACACAACGTGGCGACAGTGATGAATCAGCCTGTAGTCTCAGCCTTCAAAACCCCTCGACTACCCTAGCAATTGTGGTTGCGGTTGGGGGGGGGGGGGGAGGCGGGTTTGTCCTTCGACAGTACACCCAGTTACAGCTGTCTTTTAGGGGGGGGGGGGGGGGCGGGTTACCCAGTTTGCGATCCCTATTATCTCAGCTTGACTGCAATAACAATAGTACATACTGTTTCTAGTGCTGCTGCTTACAGGTGGAATAGGGGTCTTAGCCACACATGGTTCGCTGACCCTGATGCAGACAGCCAGTCACTGCCTGACGTCACCTCAATCACTGCTGCATCTTCGATTGCTCGACTGAGTCTGCAAGGGCAGACTTTCGAGATCTTGTCGTACGGTCTAGTTGCGGACCTTGTCTCTTCGTGTCACTTGGACTACCACTCTTAATTATCTGTCTCGCAGAACCACGTTTAATTCCATTAGATTTTATTGGAGATTCCAGTCCCCATCTAAATCATCATTGTATTGCAGAAGACATTCCACCATACATCTATTGATACGTTTTAAATGTCTCATCTTTCTTCTTCTTCTTCTTCTTCTTCTTCTTCTTTTTCTTCTTCTTTTTCTTCACCTTCTTCTTCTTCGCCTTCTTCTTCTTCTTCTTTTTCACCTTCTTCTTCTTCTTCTTCTTCTTCTTCGCCATTTTCTTCTTCTTCTTCTTCTTCTTCTTCACCTTCTTCTTCTTCTTCTTCGCCTTATTCTTCTTCACCTTCTTCTTCTTCTTCACCTTCTTCTTCTTCTTCTTCGCCTTCTTCTTCTTCGCCTTCTTCTTCTTCTTCTTCTTCTTCACCTTCTTCTTCTTCTTCTTCGCCTTCTTCTTCTTTGCCTTCTTCTTCTTCTTCGCCTTCTTCTTCTTCTTCTTCGCCTTCTTCTTCTTCGCCTTCTTCTTCTTCTTCTTCTTCTTCACCTTCTTCTTCTTCTTCTTCGCCTTCTTCTTCTTTGCCTTCTTCTTCTTCTTCTTCACCTTCTTCTTCTTTGCCTTCTTCTTCTTCGCCTTCTTCTTCTTTGCCTTCTTCTTCGCCTTCTTCTTCCTTACCTTCTTCTTCTTCTTCGCCTTCTTCTTCTTCTTCTTCCCCTTCTTCTTCTTCGCCTTCTTCTTCGTCACCTTCTTCTTCTTCGCCTTCTTCTTCATTCATCCTCAGATCAAGGTCCTGGTTTTTTTCTACAAAGATCACTGTTGTTTTATCTCCACACAGCTTTTGTCTCATTCTGTCTCGCGAGGCCAGTATTGTTCTCGCTACTCCTGCGTGAGTATGCAGCGTTGTAGGATGTGTTCCACGGTCATGGTATTCACCCCACGTGAACACCAATCGTCTGTCCCAATCCACATTTTGTTGTAAAGATGACCCTTGAGTCTGTAATGCCAGTTCTGAGTTTGAAGATGATGACTTGCTCTTCTCTAGTTAAGTTATAGTAGTCTTTGCTTCGAAAAGATATGGTTGGGGGGGGGGGGGGGGGGAGGGGGGGGGGGTTTTGTATTGATCAGCTCCCCTTTCCTATTAAGTTGGTCTTAACTATTGTCGGCCTCATACTGGATGATCATGTCTGTTTGTGGGGATTATCCTACATACTTTGCTAGTTTGTCTGCAGCTTCATTGCCTTCAATATTGCAGTTGGAAAGAATCAATTGTATGTCTAGCCGTGGGTATTCTGCCAGAGTGGTCCGCCGGGATCTTTTTGTAGAACAAGGACAAGAATAGCACCACTGCCCCACAGAGAGCATGTCGTAAGAGGATACTAACTGTGTGACATGGCATAACATTGGCCATGGTTAAGTGGTTTGTTTAGAGCAGCATAGATGGCGCCTAACAGGCTGCGGGAATACTTTACTCTAGTGTTTGTCTATTAAGATGGTCTCGAACATCGGTCAACCACCCTCCGTTAGCACTTGTTTCAACGCAGCGGTGCATTAAGCTGTTCGAGCCTAGCCCGCTAAGCAGGAAATCTTTCTCCCGGCCATATCCAGCTTATACCAGAGCTGGGAGCTGTATAGGGACATCTGCCCTTGTAGAAGTACAGGTCGACTTGGAGATAAGAACTAAGAACCGTGGCTGTTCTGCTGAGAAATGTGTCAAGCAAAACATGCACGGCTTGAGATCTTCGACTATTAATGCTGCTAATACTGACGAAGCATTATTCAGGAATACTATGTTTTCTAATACTGACGAGGTATCAGTCAAGAATACTATGTTTTCTAATACTGACGAGGCGTCAGTCAGGAATACTATGTTTTCTAATACTGACGAGGTATCAGTCAGGAATACTATGTTTTCTAATACTGACAAGACATCAGTCAAGAATACTATGTTTTCTAATACTGACGAGGCGTCAGTCAGGAATACTATGTTTTCTAATACTGACGAGGTATCAGTCAGAAATACTATGTTTTCTAATACTGGCGAGGTATCAGTCAGGAATACTATGTTTTCTTGGTGTACATTTTCATCTTGGATTACAAGTTCGGCAGCAGTCTTCAGTGCCTCTGCTTCCGCATGGAAGTTATTGGAATATGTTCCGGTTGTTAGTACAATAATTATTTATTCTCCGTTTTTTAGTCTGCAATACAAATCTCATTGATCGAGTTACGGGAGGAAGCTGCGCCTGAACATCTCCGGCCATAATCAACATGGGAGTCACTAAATAGACTTCGAACTGGTGTATTACGATGCAGGAAAAACCTGAATCGATGGGAATACAAGGATGATGAAACATGAGAATGTGGAGTAACACAAGACCAGGCCATCTGATGATCTGCCTAAACCTCCTGGAGACTTGTAGCGTGGATGATCTGCCTAAACCTCCTGGAGACTTGTAGCGTGGATGATCTGCCTAAACCTCCTGGAGACTTGTAGCGTGGATGATCTGCCTAAACCTCCTGGAGACTTGTAGCGTGGATGATCTGCCTAAACCTCCTGGAGACTTGTAGCGTGGATGATCTGCCTAAACCTCCTGGAGACTTGTAGCGTGGATGATCTGCTGAGTGCAAGTGGTAGGGCAATCAAGATGGCTGAATCCTGGAAGAATGGTGTGTGACGTAGTGCCTAGGACACGGGGGGTAAGTAAGTATGTAATAAACTCCACTTTCATTCGATGTAGCTTTGTTAGCTGATCCGTCTGTGTACACGGCGTTGTCTACCACTGATATTTTATTCTTCAAAACAACTAGAGACGAATATTTTTGACGATAGGAGAATGAAGACTGAAACATCTACCTCCGGCTTCTTCTTCTTCTGCTTTTTCTTCTTCTTCGTTCGTTCTCAATCTCCCGCTACCATGCCTTGAAAAGGACTTTGCAAGTAGCTGGATGTTGTTGGGAGAACGGAACGCGTGTGTCGTGGTTTACATACTTCCGGTGTGGTTTGGTTGTCTGGGATCCTATTGATTTGGGCAGCCATTGTGTTTGAATTCTCTCGGAAGACAGAGAACGGATAGCTCCGACAGGAGTGGAATTCGGACATAGAGTCTTCAAACATGCACGAGCTCGCGTGTATTGACAATCCAGGTTGTGCTGAGGGGATGAAAAAGATGATATTTTGGCGTTGAAAGTAGCTATTTCTGGGATAATTAAATGCGAATAGAGAGACATATTGAATTCAATAATTGTTCATCTGGCTGATGTTGACACCGATCCATTATCGATCCACAATCTCAGAAGTTTCTTCTTTTTTTGCGTTCGTTCTCAAACTCCGGCTACCAATCCCTGATTAGGACTTTGCAAGTAGCAGGATGTAGTTTGGAAAACGGAATGCGTTGTGTGGCTAGTTTACAGCTTGACTGCGATTTTTGCACATTTCGGTCCGACACATCCGTCTTCGACAGTCAGAAGTTTGATTTGAAACGAAGGTCTGGCAGGGAGAGGCACACGACAGTAATGTGTACAACCAGCGAGATACTGGACATATCAAAAGGTAAAAAAGGTAAACTATAAAGGTAGTCACCTAGAAGATACTGCTATTGGGGATGGAGTGTTATAAATGTTACTGTACGAGGTCTCAGTTTCTTTATGAGGTGAGGGTGGACAATTCCCTTCCTTGCTTTCTTACCTTCACTAATATTAAGCCAGGTACCCATTTACAACTTGGTCGAATAGAGCGTGCCGGTAAGGGGAGTTTATCCCCGTACCTTTATCATGAAAAGTGAGTGCTCTTTAATTAAGCTAATCATTCACTCAGTATCCATATACTTTGCCATTTGATGAGAGAGTGAGCACCTGTGGGCCTACCGGGAGTGTAGTGTTGTCGGTTATGAAAACACATAACATAACATAACGCGATCACTCGGCTTCATTCATTGAGCCGAAGACTTGAAATACATGTCTGTCTCTGTGTTTGTGCTCTCTCTCTCTCTCTCTCTCTCTACAGGTCCAATTATGTCCATTTGTTTGTCCTCTCTATACAGGTCCAATTATGTCCATGTGTTTGTCTTCTCTCTACAGGTCCAATTATGTCCATTTGTTTGTCCTCTCTATACAGGTCCAATTCTGTCCATTCGTTTGTACTCTTTATACAGGTCCAATTCTGTCCATTCGTTTGTACTCTTTATACAGGTCCAATTCTGTCCATTCGTTTGTACTCTCTATACAGGTCCAATTCTGTCCCTTCATTTGTACTCTCTATACACGTCCAATTCTTTCCATTCATTTGTACTCTCTATACAGGTCCAATTCTGTCCATTCATTTTTACTCTCTATACAGGTCCAATTCTGTCCATTCAATTGTACTCTCTATACAGGTCCAATTATGTTCATTCAATTGTACTCTCTATACAGGTCCAATTATGTCCATTTAATTGTACTCTCTATACAGGTCCAATTCTGTCCATTCATTTGCACTCTCTATACAGGTCCAATTCTGTCCATTCATTTGTACTCTCTATACAGGTCCAATTCTGTCCATTCATTTGTACTCTCTTTACTGACCAGAACCGTTTCTGTGTCAGTCTATGCGTTTTGCCGCTCTAGGCGAGAATTGAAAAATGCCACCTTCTCCCTTTTACTACCATCACTTCCCCCCCCCCCCCACCCCCACCCCCCTCACCGTCTGTCATTCAGGCTAGAATAATTCATGTATTAGATATAAAAGAACTTATATTCAACTTGTACAATATAACGTTAACAGTAACTTTTCTTTTTATGAGAAACATGAATTGCACTTACCTTTTAGATATGCTGAAAGAGAAGTACAAAACCTAGGTCTTGATCGATTATCAGAAATCAATAATTAATAGTAACATATTTAGTGCAGAACAGTGCATCAACAGAACCACACGTTTTCCTCCATTTCATTTTTTTCTCCTAATTTGCTCAATTTTTTCGCTGTTTGATTTCAAATGAAACTTTTGTCCGCCCCTAAATTGTGCCGCCCTAGTCTTGCCTATTGGTAGAAACGGCCCTGATACTGACACATGTCTGTTTGTTTGTCCTCTCTGTTTCTCACATATCTGTTTGTCTGTTCGTCCTCCCTATTATGGGCACATGTATGTCTGACATTTAATCTATAGAACATTTATTATTTTAATCTACAGTATTTTTAGTTTCATAATTGATTTTGTCCTTTTGGCTGAACTTTTCTTTTGTCGTCTTTGACAAGTCTGTCTACCGGATCCAGGCTGGTGCACTAAGGTGACTTCAACGTCATCATCATGTGCCAAGCTCACTGACAAGGCGATCTCCCCTATTTCGGAGCAAGAGAGTAAACAACCAGCTAGCTACAGGGACCATCAGCATTCTGACCCTGCCCCATTTGCTGCGAGAGACTGAGCGCCTATGGGTATGCCCGGAGTGCAGTGACGTCGATTCTTATAAACAGAAACACTATTTTCTATCCATAATAATGTTGATCCGTTTTTCTTTTTTCACAATCTTCATCACCATGATTTTAAACCGTCTGCAATGTTCTCACTGGTCGACATCTGTCTATTTTCCGAACAATATCTCTCGTTATTGCATTGTGCTCTAACCGTGCAACCATATCTCTCGTTATTGCAGTGTGTTCCAACCGTGCAACCATATCTCTCGTTATTGCAATGTGCTTCAACCATATCTCTCGTTATTGCAATGTGCTTCAACCGTGCAACCATATCTCTCGTTATTGCAATGTGCTTCAACCGTGCAACCATATCTCTCGTTATTGCAATGTGCTTCAACCATATCTCTCGTTATTGCAATGTGCTTCAACCGTGCAACCATATCTCTCGTTATTGCAATGTGCTTCAACCGTGCAACCATATCTCTCGTTATTGCAATGTGCTTCAACCATATCTCTCGTTATTGCAATGTGCTTCAACCATATCTCTCGTTATTGCAGTGTGTTCCAACCGTGCAACCATATCTCTCGTTATTGCAATGTGCTTCAACCATATCTCTCGTTATTGCAGTGTGTTCCAACCGTGCAACCATATCTCTCGTTATTGCAGTGTGTTCCAACCGTGCAAAAATATATCTCGTTATTGCAGTGTTCTCCAACCGTGCACGTCTTATAACAATCTCTGTCTCCCCACAAATATCAAAACGACAACCTACTTACACATCGCTAACGTGTTTATTCCAGTTGCTGAGATCCATTTTGAGGATATATATGGCTGAGGAATAAAGCTCGATTGTCCTGCAGTCGTCACCCACTGTACAGACAAGTCTTTTATTTTTGTCTCTGACAGAACAACAAATACCTACCAAGGGTTTTAACGCGTGTGTTCGTGATCAAAGACCAGCATTCAAACCGTTTGGCCAGTCACTCCTCCTCCTCTTTCTCCTCCTCCCTCTTCTCATCCTTCTCCTCCTCAATCTTCTTCTCCTCCCCTCCTCCAACAACAAGGTGACTACATTGTTCTAATGGTAAATAAGCTGTACTACATGACTCTGGTCTCATTCCGACTATTCTTCTGTGCCCATGCTTGGCTTCCATTTAACAGCACTGGTTCTTCTTCTTCTTCTTCTTCTTCTTCTTCTTCTTCTTCTTCTTCTTCTTCTTCTTCTTTGTACGCTGTCAGGCGTCATCCTTAATTTTTTCGAAAAAAGCAGCGGTCATCCTGAGGCTGACGACACTGCCATAGAGCTTGTCTAGTGTTGCCACTGGTGATGGCCACATCTGCTTTCTCTGATCCTCGTATGTCGGGCAGTTTTGCAGCAGATGTTCAGCGGTCATTTTCCCGGTACCACACGAGCATTCGTCAGTGCCACCTATCTTCAATTTATTGAATAGGTAGTACCTCAGTCTATTGTGGCCAGTGCCTGTTCAACTGGTAATAGGCATCGTTTTTTGTGTAAGCACTGGTTCTATATGTTCTGTTCTATTTCACGGCATTCTCTTCGGACAGGCCCATATGTATTCAGTCAGCCTCAGCAAATGGTGACGAGTGTAGATACTGATTGTTCCTGTAGCTTGCTGGCTGTACACATTGCTGCTCTGGGTACTTATCACTTAAATTCACCCTAAACAGAGCTCCATGAGTTCCCATAATACATATTTGACAGCTGATGACTGTAGTGGGACATTCAATTTCGGGTTACTATGAGGACAGGTCGATATAATTTTATTTGAAATAAATGGATGCTTGTCAGCTCTTGAAACCAGCAGTATAAAAACAGAATGATCTGCCGGTAGACCATGTGCGAGCGTTGTAGCCAAGTGCCTTGCTTCACAGGGATGTCCTGCCGACATTGTGCATGTTAACGTCTCCATCTATCCTGTCCTTCAGTCAAGGACAACACCATAACTTCATTGTTATTGGATCGTCTGACAGCATGGATAATGCCATGATATTGTAGAAACTGGATGCCACTCTCCTTATTATGGTCCGACAGCATGGATAATGCCATGATGTTGTAGAAACTAGATGTCATTATTCTTATTATGGTCTGACAGCATGGATAATGCACTGATGCTGTGGAAACTGGATGCCACTATCCTTATTATGGACCAACGTTGACAGATTCGAGAAATTAATTGATGATTTCAAATAAGATGGTAGGAATAAGTGGAAGCAGAAGTGGAAACAGAAGTGGAAGCAGGAGTGGAAGCAGAATGATTGGCACCATCAACAGTTAGAAAGTGGACTATTCTGTGATTTAACTACCCCCAAACCCGGTGCTAAAAATATATGTTTTGTTTATTTGGGGTGAATTAAAGGATAAGAACCGTGCTCCGTCCTCTCTGACGTTTCTCTGGTATGGAGTCACGTGTAATTGCTAAATTTTGCAATCTGCGTATTGTCGGTTTATCGATGACAGTGTTATCACCCGATAGTCAGTCGTCGATAAACTTTAAAAACTCCTTCAATAATGTTATATGATTAGGCAACAGTGTACTGAGCAATGCCCTACCGAGATGGGCCTCCACATGAAGCCTTGCTCTAGCTTCAATGCCAAAAAGCACATTCCTCTGCAGCTGAAAGACGCGATGGTGTGGGCGCACATTTTTAATTCCGTGGTCATCCCAGCCTTGACTTACGCATGAGAGATGTGGAATGTACGTAACGCGGACCCAGATAAACTTCGCGTTACTCTGTGAGCGATAGATGGACGCGTACCGTACTAGGGATCTCGAACCGAGTGAGAATCTACATTGTTGAAATCAGAGATTGCACATTATTTCGCGATGTTGTGGAAGTCACGTTGTCTCGTTGGGTTGGTCACGTGGTGCGCGTGCCAGCTAACAGTAGTAAGAACGACATATGGGTGGTCATTTGATTCTACACTCACATGTGGACATTCATACAATGGCAAGATGTTTTGCCGAGTGACCTAGGTCCGAAATGGTACAACATGGCGAAGGACAGGATTTCAGCAGGACACCTTTGGTACTTTGCATATTTCACACCTACCGGACAGAAGCCAATGTTATTGTGATTGTCGAACCTTGAAGCGCCTCCATCCCAGTAAGCTCTACCTATTGAACTGGACTTAACGTTAGGACATAATACAAACATGGCAAATGAGGAAATGATGATGATGATGAAGAAGAAGAAAAGACATTTAATAATTTCATCCCATATCTATTTCCAAAGTCCCCACTAGGAGTGTCTTTGAGACCCGGCTGTCAGTTATTTCATTTCCGCGAACCACAGCATTACCATGACAGTTCTATATAACACAGATAAATTGTATTTGTCACTACCATTAACTAAGAGTTGTTATCTTAAGATGGCTGCCACACGCTTGGGTTGTTCTGTTATATATTATGTATCTGCGGCCGAAAATGCCGCACGGTGATTAAGCTGATAGCAGCCAGCGACTCATAGCTGGCTGTCTGCGCCAGAGTAGGCGAACCAGAGCTGACCAAGACCCTATTCTGCCTTCAAAAGGTGGCATTGAAAACAGGCTGCACTGCTATGTTCTGTCTAAAAGAATAGGGATCTAGGGATCGCAAAGTCCCAAAAATGCCGATGCTGAAACCGGATGTGCCAGACTGAAAGGCGCAGATATCTCAGGATCGCTGCAAACTACAACACGATACCTGGTTTTCTTAATGACGAACGCCGAAGATCAGAAGATGAAGTAGAAAACGAGATATATGCATCTCTCATCTGAAGTTATTGGAGTGCCAAATTGTTTAAAAACATGGATTTGTTGTAATTTTAATTCGTTTATTTTGATTCTGCATTCGAGAGTATTCAATTTTGTTTCCTCAGTCTTCTTGCCAGTTAAATGTAAATTGGACAGGAAAGGGCTCACGGGAGAATTAAGATGAAATGTATGCAGCCAGCGGGTTGCACAAACCATCAGTGTCCACAACTTTCGCCATTCACTGAAGAAGAATAAGTGCCCATGGTTCTGCTAGGAGTGTAGTGGTGTTTATTATTCGCTTAATAAAAGTAACGTTTATCATATCAAAATCATCAGCTAAAAGTGGAACACATCTTTTCATAGAACACACACACACAAACATATCTTGGCATGTGCGAACCTTTTAATTCGCGTCTTCTTTTACTATTTTATTTCTGTCTCGATTTCTCTTCCCAATGCACCTCCAACCTGGGAATTCTAGACCAGAGACGGCCTTGTAAAGCTATCAACCGGGTTCCTTTGCACATGCACCATAACGTAACAACAATCAATATCCCTCGCTCCCTTGCAGACACATGTCATTATTGACAACCCTCCTCCAGCTAGTTCCATCTTGAGCGGCCCCTTCTGCCTCTCTCTAGTTTAGGTCCAGTGTCCAAAGTACATTTTCACAGTCTCATCTCCATGTGTTTCTTGGTCTTCCTCTGTGGATTCCGTGCCAGGGTATGTCTGATTTGCTTTCTGTAACGTGAGTGTCCTATCCAACACCATTTCTTGGGTTTCTTCTTCTTCTTCCCCATTTACATTTATAGACGAACATAAATAACACGTTTCCCCCTTCCCCCCCCCCCCCCTTGATATAACGTGGTTCGACGGAGAGGAAAGGTGATCTATTCAGTTCAAGTGCAATCTCTGAATTGAAGGTCGGTTGCAATGAACTATAGTGTACCATCTCTTGCCGTAATGGTTTGATTTTGTTGTTGTTGTTGTTCTTTGAAGGTTTGCCTTTCTGGATTCCACTGGCGAAGATACGCCGCTTTCCACCCCAGACTGTAGTTCTTTTGGCGATATCAAGACGAATTAGCCAGTTTGTGTATCTGCAATGTGGACGTATTGTATTGGCCAGTGTATAGATAATCAACTCACCAACATCTGGAAATCAACGACACTGAACAAACATACCAAGCTCAGCCTATTCAACACAATCGTAATAACAGTCCTGACATATGGATATGAAAACTAGAAGACAACAAAAGCGCTAGAAAACAAACTTAATCTCTTTGAAAATAAATGTCTAAGAAAATTATTGAAATTCGCTGAAACCAGTTCATACCTAATGACTCGATAAGAACAGACACAAACCAACTATACGTGTCTACCATTATCTGGAAAAAAAACGATGGACATACATCGGACGTGTCTTTAGAATTGACAAAAACCGTCTTCCATTGCAAGCACTCGAATGGACACCAAGGGGCGTTCAGAAAAGAGGGAGGCCCAAGGAAACACTCAGAAGAACAATCATCCGAGAGGGCTCAACCATGGCCATAGCCACATGCTCAACTATGGGCCTCAGCACCATACAAGATCTAAAACCAGTGGCGTCACACCGTTCCAACTGGAGATCATTTGTTTCTTCCTTATGCGCCGTATTTGGCGTGCAAAGAACATACATGGATATGCGTGTTGGACATCGATCTGTTTGTAATGTGTTCGACTATGGTAGTTTGCAGTACAGTAGTTTTATCAATCATTTATGTACGTGAAGTGGTCATACTTAGAAAAATGCCCGACACGCCCAGTCAAACTGGACACAAAGTGATTTCGAACCCGGTATGTTGTTAGTGTAAACCACTAAACCAAGCTTGCGCTCGATTTACACCCCTAAATCATACACTTCTTCTTCTACCGTAATGGTGCAATCCGATACGTTTTTCATAAGGTTCAGGAATATATGCCGTTTGTCCCTGCATTCTCCGGTATACCGGGAAACGAATCTGGTACTTATACAGTAAGAAGCAAGTTTTAGCAAAACTGCTGTTCGTTAAGATCTAACTTGATTTTTGGCGTCAGTTGAAAGGCGTTCACGTAATAACAGGCACTAGGTGGCGCGTCTGGCCGAGGTCATGGAAGACGTAACTGGGTTGACCTCCAGCCTGGCTTCGCGGATTGGTTGACAACTTAGCCTTTTAAAGCTAAATTCTATTTTTTTTTAAATTTATTTTGCTGAGGACCAAAATTTAATTAGGCTTTTTTGCCCTTTATTTTAAATAATTATTTTTTTGTTGTTGTTTGAGTACTATTTTAAACCTATTATTGACGCTTGGCTTTTCGTCTTTTTATTTCTACTCATTTTGAGGTATTTATTGATACCAAGAAGTTCTTTTGTGTGTGTGTGTATTTGTGTGTGTGTGTTTTGTATACCAACATTCGTTGTATAGAATGAAGAAAATATATTTGATAATTATTAACAATACGAAAGAAAAACAAAATTAAAGAGACACACTTTACAAAAATATTAAAGATAATTCATGAAAACTCAATGTGAAAATTGCTTAATAAGTAGTAAAATGATATTGATTACAAAGCATTTAAAGAATCTCTGGCTAGAGTAGGACTGACGCTTGCATACACGTTGTCAATCAACTGCGATATGCGCACGTCGCATGGCTTTGACGATCAATTCCTTCCGAACCATCTTTGAGTAATGCAGCACACCAGATGAGCTGTTACCTCAACTATTTAAGCTATATATGTTACATGAGTGCATGAGCTGTAGCAGTTGGCTAAGTAGCAGGGATTGAGGAGGGAAGGTAACCCGGTACTTAAAAAGGCCTGCGGAAGTCGGATGTGTCGGACCGAAAGGTGCAAATATCACAGTCAAGATGTAAACCACAACACAGCGTATTCCGATCTCCGGGCTACATCCTGATACTTGCAAAGTTCTGAGGGCTTGGTAGTGGGTGATTGAGAATGAACGAAGAAGAAGATAACATAGATTTATTACTCCCGTGGGAGGAGCCTGTCGTCCTACCAGGCGCGCCAGTTCAGTGGCGGATATCTGAATGGCATCTATATTTGGAAGATTAAATGGTGCTTAGATAACAGTCAACATGATGTGCAGTGATTTGCCGATAACATTAACAAAGCCAATGCTGGAGAGGAGACTAACGTCTGGTCAGGCAAAACATGCTGATCGGAATATGTTAGTCAGGGTCAAACAAAATATACTGGTCAAGACCTGCACCTCAATGCCACGCACGTCTCCCTTAAAACTGTTTTTTTTAATGGCTAACGAGCTGTGGATCGACGTGATCTCCGTAATAGTCAGCGTACAATCTCGTGGGTGACCCCAGTCCGTTTTCATCAGTTCGCTCGAGATGTAAGGAAAGCTACTGCAACCCGACCCTTAACGCCCTTTTAAGAGCGCACAAAAGAGTAATCTTGCTCATTGTGTGCAATTAACATCATCATCACCAACAAAGCCAAAAGAGACAAAGGGGAAGAGTTAAGTCTAAATATCTCCAAAAGAAACATTAGGACATTATAACAATCTACACAATTCAGGTACTTTATAACCATCATAACAGATGACCTAGGGTGCATGTAACTGGTTGTATACATACTCTGCAGGGTCTTCTAAACCAGTATAAAGACGTTAAGTTAAGTTAAGTTATAACAGAAATAAAGAGTAATAATAGCTGCAAAAACTGGTTTTTAGAAGATGGGAACCATACTGGCAAACAGGTCCGACTCTAAAATTGAGACAACAGATTTGTTAGTGTTATGTGCAACCAATATTGCTTTATAGATTAACATCTATACAAATAAATAGACTGAGAAATCATTTGCAGAAATGTAGTTCATGAGAAGGAAAATAAAAAGGAAAATGGCTACAATTTATACTTTGCTCTGTTCTCTTTTGCGTCCCGGTCCGCTAGAAGCCCGTTCGAAGTGTTGCAGTCTGTGACTTGTTGATTCATCTATTGTTGTAAACTTAACTTAACGACTTTGTACTGGTTTAGAAGACTATGCACAGTTGTATACAACCAGTTTCATTTACATTTTCTTGCCCTAAAAACTATTCGCATTCAATCTATTTTCGAATGCATTAATTGTCCCTACCTCCACTTCCTCTTGTGACAATGCATTCCAAACATTCACTACTCTCTGACTAACAAAATATTTCCTAATATCTAATCTGGACCTTTCTTTGGTTTATTTTTAGCTGTGCCTTTTTGTTCTTAGAGCTGGTTGTATTTTGAAGAAAAAACAAACTTGTAGTCTAATGTATCCTTTCCTTCACCTTGAATTCTTCTCTTTTCTAGACACAGTTGGCCGGTTTTTCTGAGTCTTTCCTCAAAACCGTAATTCTAGAATCCCACTATCAGATTTGTCGCTCTTCTTTTTATCCTTTCCAGCATGTTTGTATCCCCTCTACGATATGGACTCTACACCTGTACAAAACATGCCCAATCTAGGTATAAATAATGCTTGCTTTATACAGTTTGACAATTACTTCCGTGTGTCATCATCCAACAGACGGCCATTGATATACTTCAAAGCGTCACTCATATGCATATGTGATAAGCCCTTTTCATTGCTGAAAATGTCGACGACAGGGCAAGAACTCTGTAGCTCACGCGACGGCATCAAAATTATCTACTGACTTCGCCAGGTATTCATTGACAGTTAACTTAACTTAACGTCTTTATACTGGTTTAGAAGACCCTGCAGAGTCTGTATACAACCAGTTACATTTACATCACCTTGCTCTAAAAGCTATGCGCATCCAGTTTATTTTTAAATGCATTAACTGTCTCTGCCTCCACTACCTCCTCTGGCAATGCATTCCAAGCAGACACCACTCTCTGACTAAAAAAAAATGTCCTAATATCTAATCTGGACCTCTCTTTAGTCAGCTTGTATCTATGCCCTCGTGTTATTGTGGGTGGCTGTATTTTAAAAAACTTGTTATAGTCTAATGTATCCATTCCTCCGATCATCTTATAAACCTGTATTAAGTCACCACGAATTCTTCTGTCTTCGAGACACTGTAGTGTAGGCTGGTTTTCTGAGTCGTTCCTCATAACTGTAATTCTGGAATCCCACTATCATCTTTGTCGCTCTTTTTTGTATTCTTTCAGCATGTTTATATTCCCTCTATGATAAGGACTCAACACCTGTACACAGTACTCCAATCTAGGTCTAACTAAAGCTTTATACAGTTTGACGATCACTTCCTTGCTCCTAATCCTATGTTTAATATTTCTTTTTATCATACCTAACATTGCATTTGCCTAGTTGGGTTGGCTGGGAGAAGCTGTTATGATGTGAAAAATATCACGCCATGTCCGTTCTGTTAAATCATGATTGTTTATCTGACATACTTCCGAAAAGGAGTGAAAGAGACAGACAGAGATGTAAGCTATGTCTGATAGCATTATTTTGACATAGCAACCAAGATGGCGGTGTATTTTTGTGTTCTCCGCAAAAGTCGATTGATAAATTAACTTTTTGGGTTTTACTGGAGTTATAAACTGTATGTGATTCAACCTTTAAATAGACAGTCTGGACACGTGCTACTGGTGTATAGGATGGTTGGAAGCGTGTTATTGCTAGTTGCTGTAAATTTAGTAATCTAGAAGCAAGCCGGACTAACGAATGTGTCATTATTTTCCTGTCTGTGTCACCCGTTATGAACAGAGCGATTATGTGAATTTGACGATTGTCTGCTGTAACGCTGATTACCTTGTCTGTGATAATTGTCATCATTATATCGTGTGACATTCCATCGTCAAGATGGCGCAAAAGGTTTGCCAGCAACGATCGACTAGTTATTTAGTTGTCCATCGATGACATTTTTGTGACTTGTTAGTTGTATCTTTGGTTCTCGTACATCATCACAATTTGGCTGGATTACCTCCCCTGCCTCCTGTGGGTTTGAGGCAAGCTGGATTAATCATAGTGCGTCTGTCACTATGTGGGTATGTATGTCACTATGTGTCACGTGGAACTTTATTTGGTACTCACAGGTTCCTATGCCATTTGTTATGAACATAGAGATTTATTCATGGCCATGCTACATTTCAACCTATTGGATGTCACACACTCACTGCCATGCGGGATACCTGCTTCGTGATTAAATAGTGAGAAAAAAACTGCTTCTTGTGCTATCTTCAGTCGTTTCGATGTCTTGCCACTGACCAGAGGTAGCTCAAGACGAAAGAGTGAGGTTGACAAATTAACTCTTCACTTTAATCAAAATCACCGCGCAAGTCAACCATTTCAGCGGACAGAGCAAAATGAAAAGATTGTCCATACGGCTGAACAGAGAAGGTGGTCAAATCATTACACGCGAAGAATGAACATCACAGCAGTACTACTAAATAAGTGAGGATGTAAAATGTTTGTTCGTGACAACGATCCCAAGACACGCATTTGTCTGCACTCAGGTAACATATATCTTCTTCTTCTTCTTCTTTTTCTACTTCTTCTTCTTTTTCGTTCTCAATCTCCCGCTACCAAATCCTGAAAAGGGCGTTAAAAGTAGCAGGATGTTGTCCGGAGAACGAAATGCATCGTGTCGTAGTTTACAGCTTGACTGATATGTTTACACCTTTCGCTCCGACACATCCGACTTCAGCAGGCAACTTTGAGTACCGGGTTAACCTTGACTCTTCGATCCCTTCTCCTTATCCAGTCTGCTCTGCTGCAGCCTGCTTATCTAGAATCACCGCGTGTAGATGTAGAAGGGTCTTGGCAGCTCTGGTTCGCAGGCCCTGACACTGGCAGTCAGCTTATGGTCGCTGCAGTTCATGCGCTGCTCAGCGTCTTGATCCCAAATCTACATTATAACAAGTTCGTTTGGACTTTTCCATGTCCACAATCTTCTAGGATATTTTTCTAAACTATGTGTTACCAACTCTCATATTGTTGACTGTACCCAATTCTATCAACGTATCCCCCATTACATTCCTCTGTCCCAATTAAAACGGCCCTACTATATCTTCTACTCTTCTATAACCCAATTTAGCTTTTATTACGTCACTCTGGACGATTGCCACCTCCTAAGATTTACACTAATTTTCGACATGGTCGCTTTCAGAAAAAAAAAATGTCAATTTCTTATTCAGAATTATCAGATATTGGAGCATAGACCTAAATTACATTTAAATGAAACAGCTGTTAAGAACTTTATTTCGTGGTTATAACTGTTCAAAGATTTGCCATAAAACAAGCGGCACGGCACATGCTGTGGAGATAACAGTGTTAACCTACGTTGGGTTTTAGTTGTATTGAAATCGATACTTTATAACTGTTTGGCTATTGTTTTGTTTTAGTGTTGTATCTTTTCTTGTTGGAAGGAGGTGGGGTGAAAGGGGTTTGAAGATGTATTCAGTTCAGTTAAAGTGCCATCTCCGCATCGAATTGCCGTAATGGTCCAATCTGAGAGAATTTTTCCAGTCCATCTCCCGATGTTATCCACCCACTTAAAACGTTGTCTGTCTCTTGAACGATTGCCTTCCACCCTGCCCTCCAGTATGGTCTTCAACAAGGAAGTATGTCTTGTTATATGACCAAAATAACGTAACTGTCTAACCCTGATTTCGTTCATTAATTCTCTTTTCACCCCCATCTTTTTGAATGCCTCCAAATTTTGTTTCTTATCTTTCCAAGAAATGCGACCCAATCTTCTATATACCCACATTTCGAAGGCTTCAATACTTTTTTCCAACTTGTTATTCATTGTCCATGTTCTGCGCCATAAAGTAGTGACGAGTATACATAACACCTGACAATTTTCATTTTCAAATTCTGATTATCTATTTGGATGCCAGTATGTGTCACATGTTGTCGAATACCATCTTGGCTATATCTATTCTGTTTCTGATTTCTTTTTCCACAGCTGCCTTCTTCCGTTATTATATGACCTAGATAGGAGAAACTCTGTACCTGTTGAAGTTGTTGATCTTTTATTGTTATCTTCATACATGGTTTCTTGTCACTTTTTCCCAATTATCAGTTTGTTTTCTTAATGTTTATGTCTAATCTAAACTCGTGTATATTGTTGTCACAAGCTCCTGTAATTCTTGCTCACTTTTTGCAATAAAAACTGTTTCAACCGCATATCTAAGATTATTTATTGTCACTCCTCCAATAACAAGCTCTGCCATCCCCTCTATCCGTTTGAATATTTGTTCTGTGTAGATATTATAAAGACAGAGGGATAATACACATCCCTGTCTCACTCCTATTTCTACAGCTATAATTGGAGAGCATAACTTTCCTGATTTTACTGTAGCAGTTTGTTCCCAGAACAGATTACTGAGCAGTCTTATGGGATCACTGAAAAAGGCGTTGCGTGTCGGGTTGTAGTAGTTTTCTCACATCCCGAGCGAGCTAAAAAAAGTGGACCGTGGTCCTTCAGGCGGTTGTGCTATGCTTGGCTTCATCTACGTGACGCTCACTACTACAGAGATTACGTCGATCCACATTTCGCTAGCCAGACTGCCATGAAACAGTCTGTTTCTGCTCAGAAATGGGGTGGTGGACTTGGTCAGCATATTTTGCCTGACCCTGACTAACATTCTGATCAGCATGTTTTGAATGTAGATTTCTAAAAAAAATTATGTTTAGCATTTTCTTGGCTTGTTTTATTTATTTGGCTTTATTTCCCAGTTGTAGTCTGGCAAACCTTGCTTCGCGGAACCATGGTCGTATCTTTGTTTACAAAGTGGTTCAACAAGTCCACGCTTGCCATTTCTGAGTTAGTGCGCTATAAAACTCAACGCCCAGTCGGCATTTTTGAACTTTGCATGAGAAGGCTGAAGGAGACAGTCAAACTAAGTCGACAATCTGAATTTCTACATATCATGGCAGGCGGAGCGAAGCGCAAGGCTACAAAGGATACGGAGGTGAAAGCTAAGAAAGCCCGTAGGCGTAGTGATGGTGATGGTGCTAGCATTGATCATGATTTGAAGTGGAGTAATGTCGGCGGGGATAAGGATGGGGCGTGTTCTCTCCTTGTTTTTAGCTCGGACAGTCTCGAAGGCGTCAGCAAAGTCGCCGGTTTTGATATAGATTTCACTGTGATCAAGACAGCAAGTGGACGGACGTTTGCAACAGGTGATTTACATTACTGTAATGATTACAATGGGAATGTCAATAACATGATTTATTGATGTTCATGGCATTATAATTTATATGTCTAATTGTGGTGGCGGCGTAAACTAGTGGTCCGTGGCACGGCTCACAAACCAAACTAGCATGCGTTCGGATTCATGGACCACCAAGATCGTAACTTAACAATGTGGGAAATCAACCCATTAAAAATGCGTGCAGAAGTTGGATAGATAGCTGATAGGCTTTATTTAGTGAAAGTACTGAAAGAAGTCTGCCGAAAACGGGTGTGTCGAACCTAAAGGTGCAAATATCACAGTCAAGCTGTAAACTAGCGACACAACGCAATCCGTTCTCCGGACTACTTTCTGCTACTTTGCAAAGCCTTGTTCAGGACTTGGTAGTGGGAGATTGAGAACGAACGCAGAAGAAGAAGTAAAAGAATCGGCCCTGAACTGCAATAGGGAAACCACTTGCAATGAAATGAGAGTTTAACAGACAGACTAAGGATGACATGTGGTGACAAATTCTAAAAACGAGCACACTGCAGAATAAAATGATCAGCATTTAGCTACTTCACCCACGTGTTGCCAGGGTCCGAAAGGGGAGCAAAGAATAGTAACACTGTAAATCTGCCAAGTATGTCATAAAAGGTGGCTAAGAAGAGTTGGGCATGGGTTGGCCACCTCATCGTGTATAAACTTTGTCATAACTTCAACAAATATGAACACTTCAACTAGAAAGGTTCAGGAGGACTTGGAATGTATTTTTTTACGACTTGTGCTGCACGGGGAGTTGAAAGGATTTGATTGATTTTGGCTATTTGGCATCAGGTACAAGTTATCTGCCTGAGCGAAAGACAGGATGCAATATAAGAAAGGAGACAAGACATAGTTTTAATTTACCGGGGGACTAGTTGGGATGCGCCAACATTTCAGTCAACAATTTTTTAACACTTTTGAATGTTATGTACCAGTTTGCACGGAATGTCATAGCAAACTAATAGTAGTGTTTCAGGAAAACATAATTATTTAGAATTAGAAAGTAGCCAAAATGTACATGTTTAGACAGTATTGACTTATGGCACCCTGGGTGAAAAGAATAAGTCCCCTGCAACCATCCAAGTGTGTCATAAAAGGTGATTAAAGAGTATTGCGAATCAGGCTAATATCCTCATCATGTAAAAAAAATTTTTATTGTAACAGCTGATGCAAATGCTCAGATTCAGATTTGCTATAAAGGAACCAGTTACAGTTGTGGCCCATGTTTTGAGCTGAAATAGAAAGTTGAATAACTGAATGTGCTTGGAGTCAGCCTTCCTTTAAAAGGGACCAGCTAATGTGGGGGTCTGGACTTCACATTGGAGCAAAATGGTGAATGTTGATGGTATAAGATACTCCATTAGGGCTTGTAATTATTATTTTTTTTCTCAAAAGACAGCAAACAATTAATGTTATATTATACAGAATAGACATCACTCCAGACAGACTGCTAGGTGCTCAGTTTCTCTCAGAAAATGTTAAAGGAAACGGATACTGATAGTTACAGTAGTAGACATTCCTGCTCCATTCTCTATGGAGTTCATCCTTTTTTGACATATGTTTGGCTTGGTTTCGTTCGTTCTCAATCTCCCGTTACCAAACCCTGAAAGGGCTTAAGTAGCAGAATGTAGTCTAGAGAACGGAATGCGTCGTGTCGTAGTTTATAGCTTGACTGCGATATTTGCACCTTTCAGTTCAACACATCCAACTTCAGCAACCATTTTTTGAGTACCGGGTTAGCATTCCCTCTTTGATCCCTTCTCCGTAGCCAGTCTGCCCTGCTGCAGCCTGTTATGCAGGATGACCGCGTAGAGGTGTAGAAGGGTCTTGGCAGCTCTGGTTCGCTGGCCCTGACTCTAGCAGTCAGCTATGGGTCGCTGACCACTGCAGCTCATGCGCTGCTCAGCATCTTGATCCCATGACATATGTTTGATGTCAAACTCTTGCAATACGTGAATTGGCATATTTATAAAATGTAGCATTATCATTTAGCTGATGGTCACTGGTTGAATTCAGTATGTCTCCCCTATGTATCTTTAATGTTTTCACTATGAGTACTTTTGGATTCAAAATGCCAAACTATTTCATTGATGTTAACCCCATCATGAACAGCACATTAGATACATACAAGCTCCTGAAGGTTTGGTGCTTCCATATCTGTTCCCCTCTCATGCCATAGCCATCTCTGCTGCATCGTCCGAAGCAAGAGTTGAGAGATGGACAGAATAACTACTCTGTTAATGATGTCGTAGATTACCATCATCATCATTGCGTAGCTTGTTCGTTGCAGAATGTCGCTTTCATCACAGCCGTTCTATGAGACTCTTAATCTTTGACCAGTTCTCCCACCTGCAATATCTGTGATGGTATGTGGTCATCTACTCTTTGGTCTGTCTCTCTCTCTCATGTTCCAGGTATTATACTTTCAAGCATAGTTTTTCTGTCTCTCCCTCATATTCCAGGTACTATACCCTCTAGCATAGTGTTTCTATCCCTCCCTCATTTTCCAGGTACTAAACCCTCTAGCATAGCTTTTCTGTCTCTCCCTCATTTTTCGGTCCACCTTCATCAGCACACTCGGGATGTGAGGAAAGCTACTGGAACCTGCTATGTAACGTCCTTTTCAGGGGGCACAAAAGAGTGAACCTACTCATTGTGGGCATTCGAAACAACATTAAAACTTGTTAGAATGAGGGAAGAACTATTCTATGTTGTCTTAGTTTTGTTTGGAACTTCATAACCACCTCTCATCTGATGTGCTTAAATTTTTTTAAAGTTGTATCGTCATTTCTTAGGCTCAAGTGATTGGGAGTTTTGGGATGAACAAGTTCCTGTAAAACTGAAGCAGCTTGACAAAGAGGGATATCGTGTGGTTTTCTTCACAAACCAAGGTGGTATTGAAAAGAAGAAAGTCACTCCACAAGTTTTCAAAACCAAAGCTCAAAACATCATCAAAGGCTTGGGCATTCCTGTGCTGGTTAGTTCAAATTTTCATGTCATTGATATATGTTCTTTTTAGAACATTGTTTCTGTAGATAACAGACGAGATAATCAAAATTATAACTGCTAGGACAATTTTTCAATGTGTTTAACCACCAACTGTAGTTTGTGATATTTAATTTATAACTGCTAGGACAATTTTTCAATGTGTTTAACCACCAACTGTAGTTTGTGATATTTAATTTATAACTGCTAGGACAATTTTTCAATGTGTTTAACCACCAACTGTAGTTTGTGATATTTAATGATCAATACCACCACCAAAACAGTCTATTCAATTCTTAGACTCAGCAACCAGACAGCAAAGGGGGAGCTAGAATTTCCTCTTCTTCTTCTTGCTTGTGTCATACTTGTGCCTTTCAGCTTCAGGTTATGAAAAGGTTTCTTGACCAGGCCCTATTATGCGCTTCATACACAGGGAGCTTTAGTGCTTCTGTTATTTCTGCTATCCATCCTTTGCGGGGTCGGCCCTAGAATTGTATCCATTGTGTCTGTATAGTATTGTTTTCTGAAGGATACTATCTGGTGTTTGTCACGTCACGTGGCCGAACCATTTGATTTGCTGTCTCTTGATGAGGTCTTGCACTTGTTTCCTAATATCTTTGTTTCTGATTCTATCCATTATTGTTACTCCAGCATTCTGCGTAGGCATTATATCTCTGTTTTTACAATGTTTCTTTTACCTTTGCTTGTCAATGTCCAATTTTGGCACAATGTAGGAAGGAATATTGTGTTGTAAACTAATAGTAGATAATACAAAGCTGCCAAAGGAAACCAATCCATCCGACTTGAGTGTACAGCTGGATACAAAGCCCACATACAAAAAACATGTAGACTTTATGATTGATAGAGCAAGAAGAAGACAAAATTTAGTTAAACAAGAGTGGAATACAACATTCTTGCCAATGAAAAAAATTAAATGAGGGTCTTTGCTAACTTTATCAAACAGCTACACTACATCAGAGACTACAAACCTTTTGTGCTGCTTATTTTTGGGCGGGAAGACCAGGTCTACTGCACGTAAAAATGCATCTTGTAAAAGGTGAATATGGCTAGTTGTCCATAGGGCTAGTACACTAAAGTAAATAAGAGTACAGAAAAAAAAACCACCACAATCAGAGCACACCCATGTAAATAAGAGTACAGAAAAAAAAACCACCACAATCAGAGCACACCCATGTAAATAATAGTACAGAAAAAAAACCACCACAATCAGAGCACACCCATGTAAATAAGAGTACAGAAAAAACCCACCACAATCAGAGCACACCCATGTAAATAAGAGTACAGAAAAAACCCACCACAATCAGAGCACACCCATGTTAATAAGAGTACAGAAAAAAAAACTACCACAATCAGAGCACCCCCATGTAAATAAGAGTACAGAAAAAAAACCACCACAATCAGAGCACCCCCATGTAAATAAGAGTACAGACAAACCACCACAATCAGAGCACACCCATGTAAATAAGAGTACAGAAAAAACCACCACAGCCAGAGCACACTCATGTAAATAAGAGTACAGAAAAAAAACCACCACAATCAGAGCACCCCCATGTAAATAAGAGTACAAACAAACCACCACAATCAGAGCACACCAATGTAAATAAGAGTACAGAAAAACCACCACAGCCAGAGCACACTCGTGTAAATAAGAGTACAGAAAAAAACCACCATAATCAGAGCACACTCATGTAAATAAGAGTACAGAAAAAAACTACCATAATCAGAGCACACTCATGTAAATGAGAGTACAGAAAGAACCACCACAATCAGAGCACACCCATGTTAATAAGAGTATAGAAAAAAAACCTGGGGAAGCAAACCCTTAGAAAAAGCAGGAGGAAGCAGACCCTTACCTAAAATGCATGCTGAAGTCGGATGTTCTGGGCCGACAGGCACAAAATAAAAACATAGTGCAATGCACACTGCCTTGGGGACTAGAGAAATAAGGCGAACGCAGCATAAATAATGACATGCAGCACAAAATTCTAATGTTAACCATAAAGAATCATTAATATGCTTATTTATTCATTCCTTCAGGTTTTTGCAAGCACAGGCACGAATCAGTACAGGAAACCATATACTGGCATGTGGGACTACTTTACTGCAAACTGTAATCAGGGTATAGTGGTAGGTTTATTTTGCTTCTGAAATGATAAGCATTACATCATGTGTAATTTATATTTTTTGCAAAATGCTTTCTCTAGACACTAAACATTTTGGTAATTTGATGGCAGCTTCATTGACTTTCCTATGAACTGGCTGTACTTGATTACAATTGCTTTTAGGTCATGTATCAAAAATGTAAATGGAAAGACAAAGATGTTTGTATTTCATTTATAAAGATAGTAGTTATTTTTAACCTCTTAAAACTGCTCAATAACTGTAAAAAGCAAAGAAACAAAGCTATACTTGTTCTACCCAACAGACAAAGCAGGAAATGACAGATGACAATAACTGCTTCAATTGACCAACACTGTCCACCATTTAAATTGACAGTTGGTAAATTTGTGATTGCTAATTGGTTATGTGAACTCTGTATTAGTAAACAAGTTATCTGACTAAATTTTTATCAATTATATTTTGTCTAATTGGTTAAACAAAATTGTGCATACAATTATTGTACTGATTAAAAAATGGCATGAGAAATTTGTCATTGTAAACTAGGAGGAATTATTAACCAACAAAAGAATGAGAGGTCAACAATCAACAATATGTTTCATTACTCATTAGGAAAAAATGGTGAACATACATTAGGCATGTTCTTAGAATAAAAAGCAACAGAGTCCTTCTGCAAGCATTTATGTGGTCACCATCTGGCAGCAGGAAAAGAGGAAAATTGAAAGAAACTCTCAACATCGTCAGAGAGGGCTCCGTTAAGGACGAACAACATTCATAAACTGAAAAGAATGACGTCAGACAGATAAAACTTGAGGGTACTGGTTTCTACTAAATACACCGTGTTTGCCACTTAAAAAACATAGATAGAAAATATATTCTGGTCTTGCATGAAGTGCAATAAACATTTTTCTCAGTGATTCTGTGTAATTGTGCATGTGTTAAAATGTTGACTGGTTGTTCCATTCTAATATTTATCTTATGTCACAGGTGAACAAAGATGAATCCATATATATTGGCGATGCAGCTGGGCGAGCAAAGAATTGGGCTAATGGTAAACCCAAAGACTTCTCATGCAGTGATCGAATGTTTGCTGCAAATGTTGGAGTTAGTAAGTGAAATAAATTTTATCTACACTATATTTCTGGAAGTTTATATATTTGTATGTCTGAAGACGCCATAACTCACGAACGCAAAGACATATTGAGATGAAATTTTCACGGAACACTCTATGGTCAATTTGTAGATCAGCGCAACTTTCGAAGTTGTTATGTTATTACCTTCACGAGTTTTGGACATATGATTATTTCTATATATACGTGGAATTTAATTATTTTACAGCCTAGCAAGGGACATGACCAAATAAATTACAAAAAATATAAAATAAGATATCTCATTTTTTTTAAAAACCAAATTTGACATGAGAGCTTAACCGATCAAAAATAAAAATGTTAAATTCCTTCTATTTATAATATGAAAATTGTTGGCTTTATTTATATTTGCTCCAGAGCTATGTGTATTTAAAAATTGTGTTTTTTACCCAGGCAAAGTAGGGGAGGAGGACTAACGTCCGATCAGGCAAAAATACTGATCAGACATGTTAGTCATGATCACGCAAAACATACTGGCCAAGACCCTCACCTCGGCTTCCTAGTAGCCCTCCATGGAAACGGGCTGTTTTCTTGGCAGCCTGACTAACAAGGTGAGGGATCGACGTGATCTCCGTAGTAGTAAGTGACATGCAGATAAAGCCAAGCATAGCACAGCTGCCTGTAGGATACTGTTTCACCTTCATCAGCACGTATCCGAAGATTAAAGAATAGTACAATGTGCCCGCCAAAGATGGATGTGCCGGACCCAAAGGTGGAAATATCGCAGTCAAGCTGTAAACTAGCAACACAACGCATACCATTCTCCGGACTACATCCTGCTACTTGCAAAGCCCTGTTCAGGACCGGATAGCGAGAGTTTGAGAACGAACGCAGAAGAAGTACAATGTAACCTTACAAGCATGCTGCACAAGACCATTAAAGAGAGTTGTGCATGCGACAGCAGCCTCATATAAAACTATTACTACTAAAAGATGTCACTTACATGCTTTGATACAGGTTTACTGTAAGGGAGCCAGTTATAGTGGTCACACTATGCTTCGTATGGAGCAAAAAGGAGACCAGGAAGAGAAAACTGAAGTCTACCAATCAGGAACGAAGAGTAATCATGATCAGGTGAAACATACTAATCGAGACTCGCACATCATGTCCTTGTTCGTGCTTCTAGAAACAAGGTATGTCACAGTAGTCAGGTAGGTAACGACACTGTAAACCCCAAAGCGGTTAGCCTGCAATGTAGCCTTGCATTACAGCACAGCCAGGAGAACCAATGCCCATCTTCAGTACTCCCTGGAATATAAGATCAGCTACTGAAGACCTGCTACCAGAAAATCTTGTCAAGAATGAAGAACTCAGTACAGGTAGCTTTGAAAACAACAGGATATATAGGAAGACCATGCTATTGTCTTTGCATGTCAAAGGCTTTGAATGATATTAAAAAATAATGTATGTCTATTTTCAGAATTCTACACACCAGAAGAATTTTTCTTCAAGCAGGCCGCAGTACCATTTGAATGGAGATCCATTGACGCCAAAGATTTTCTGAAGAAAAACCCTGCAATTTCCAAGGAGACTGACAAGTCTGACTATGCTTCTAAGGTAATTTAATAAAACATGGACTGGGAGTTTTGTCGTGAATGTTGGTGGTTGAGAAATAGTAGATTAACTTTCACAAAATTTTAGTTATTCTAGCTTTCTTTTCAGTTTGGTTGTCAGCACCAGTGTTTTGTCTGTTTATATTTCCAGTTTGGCTTTCAGCAGCAAAGTGTTTTGTTTGTTTATGGTTGGTTTTCAGTAGCTTCTTCTTCATCGAACAACTGATGCTATGCTGCTAAGTTCAGTGAGGTTCACGTCACGAAGGAGACTGTGCATTTCAGGTCTTTGTAGCGCCGCCTCTCTCTTTCTCCTCTCCTCCCCCCCCCCCCCCCCCCAGCTTTTCGAGCATGGTCGCTTCCCCAGGCCAGACTGCCTCTCTTTGGTCTGCATAGGTAGGACATTCTTGCAGAATATGTTCTGGTGTTTGCTTGGGTGCTCCACAATCACACGTGGCAGTGTCTCTGAGACCAATTCTGTGGAGGTGGGCCTTGAGTCTACAGTGTCCCGTTCTGAGTCTGAAGATCTTTGTCTGTCGATCTCTGCCATGTTTGTCTATGTTGTCATTTTCTGGCTTGTATTCTTTATTCTGGTTTCTCCATTTCATCCTCATAGATCGTTTGATGAGTGTCTTTGCTTCTTTAGATCTCTGTGGATGGGGAGTATACATACCTCCACTTCTGGTATTGCGAGCTCATCTCGTTTCCAGGGAGTCCGGAAACCACTAGGACTAAATCTGTTTTTGAGACAATAATCCCATGCTGTATTTCATGTGAGAGTCTATCTTGTTTTGAGGCTTGAGTTGACTTGGGACTGCTATGTCATCAGTAAGCCAAAGTAATATGACTGTTTGTATAACATGTCAGTAAACCAAAGTATTTTTACTGCTCATATTTAACTTCATTATACTGGTTTAGAAGGCTCTACAGAGTCTGTATACATCCAGTTTATTCCACTCCACCAATACTAAAAATAACTGAACATCAAATTTATTTTTGAATACATTAACTGACCCTGCCTCCACCACACTCTATGGCAATGCATTCCAAGGATTCATCACCCAAAGTAATTTGGCTGCTCAAATGTCATATCAGTCAGTTGTTGTTGTTTAACACCCACAATGAGTAAGTTTACTTTTTTGTGCGCACAGAAAAGGACGTTAAGAGGCAGGTTGTAGTATCTTCCATCACATCTCGAGCAGGATGATGAAGGTGGACCGCGGTTGTGCTATTCTAGGCTTTATCTGCGTGATGTTCACTACTACCGGGATCACGTTAATCCACATCTTGTCAGCCAGACTACCTTAAAAACAGTCTGTTTCCAGGGAACGCTACATGGAAGAGAGATAATGGTCTTAGTCAGTATAGAGTGCCTGACCCTGATGTGACGTCCTGGTCAATATGTTGTGCCTGACTGGTCTAGCATCTAAGTTCCCCATGTCATATCAGTAAACCAAAGTAATTTGACTGCTTGTATGTCATATCAGTAAACCAAAGTAATTTGACTGCTTGTATGTCATATCAGTAAACCAAAGTAATTTGACTGCTTGTATGTCATATCAGTAAACCAAAGTAATTTGACTGCTTGTATGTCATATCAGTAAACCAAAGTAATTTGACTGCTTGTATGTCGTATCAGTAAACCAAAGTAATTTGACTGCTTGTATGTCATATCAGTTGTTGTTATTGTTTCAAATGCCCACAATGAGTAGGTTTACTCTTTTGTATGCCCTGAAAAGGACGTTAAGTGGCGGGTTGCAGTAGCTTTCCTTACATCCTGAGCATGCTGATGAAGGTGAACCAGGGTCCTCAAGGCTGTTATGCTATGCTTGGCTTCATCTGCGTGTCACTCACTACTATGGGGATCACGTCAATCCCTCACCTCATTAGCCATGCTGCCATGAAAACAGCCCATTTCCAAGGAGGGCTACTATGAAGCCGGGGTGAGGGTCTTGGTCGGTATGTTTTGCCTGACCAGACGTTAGTCTTCCTCCACATGTCATATAAGTAAATCCGTAAATGGATCACTTAATGTATATGATGTTTTTTCAAAGCTGAAACAGTAACCTTACAAACATGTTGTAACAAATTACCAAAATGGGTTGTGCATGGGGCTTGCAACCTCATCATGTAAAGTAAACTGCTACAGAAAACACTACAGCGAGAGTATGAGTCTGCTGTGTCACAGGATTCCATTGACCCCATGCTAAATGGAGACTGGAGGAGAAGGTAATGTTAAGTCCCACGTGGGGAATGTTGTGCATATTTGCACTCCATGGAAGAAAACTGCAAGGTTCCTGGTTTATTTTGTTATAAAGAAAGAAAGATGAAAACGTTCTAGAGAAAATATAGGTTCTAGATTTGTTTGTCACATTCAACAGAAACAGGAAGTTGTCATTATGGTTGGGCCTCCAGCTTCTGGTAAAAGCACATTCCGTCAGCGATATTTGCAACCACATGGGTATGTGGTTGTCAATAGGGACACACTGGGAACAGTGGAGAAATGTATAAAGGTAAGTCTGTTTAAACTGAACGACTTGGTCACTTCTCTTCTACCATTGGCAGTAGAGGTACTCTTCTGTCTTTTTTTGTTACTTCTAGTTTCTACAGGGTTTAGTAGCGAGTCCCATGCCCTCAACACTCCTTAGTCTCTTCTTAGGACATTCCTAGCAGGTTACAGTGTAACTATTCTTTGCTCTCATTTTGGGTCCCAGTAACATGTGCGTAGACCTTACCCTTGACCTAATTAACCGTTGTCAGTCTGGTATTGTAGACATGACATGCAAATATCAGTTCTAGTTCAATTGCATTGACATCGGTATCAAAACACTAGAGTCGCCATTGTAACAACAACAAACTCTCATTGGTTAGGAGACCTGAATTATAACTTGAAACTCTGTGCATGCAAAGCCTTTACATTTAATATATAATGTGCACCATTTTCCCAACATTTCCACATGTTTTGAACATGTTAAAGTCAACTTTTCCGCCAATTGAAATTTGGATGCCAAGACCTGAGAAATGATTTAATATTAAATCAGATCAATGCTCAAGCATCTTGATTATATATGGATATTTAGCGCACGTCCGATTCAGACTTTGACTGGGACACAGAAGAAAAGGACTTTGGTAATGTTAATGAGGGATTTTGGTCATGTTTTTGAGGGATGACACTGAAATACTCCTAACATCTTCTGTACCATACATTTTTTGTTTTGCTATATTTTTTCCTTCCATATTTAATGACATTAAAATACTTCATGTTATAGAAGTTTAATTATATGTCTTACGATCATTATCTTGCAATTTTAGATCAATTTATTTAATATTAATTTCGGGGATACTCGAAAGATGCATCCAAAACCCCCTCCTTCGCAATCATGATGCCGCTAAGACAACAGACTTTATACGAGATAATATGTTGCCTCATCAATTAAGAAGGACATGTGCTTTTGTCAGGGAGGCATTGGGCTGTCAAGAGTTGCCAACTCACAGCTAAAGGGATTATATCACCATCATTTAATATTAATTAATTTTATTTTGAGTTAAAACTATTTGACATACAGAGTTGTGACACTTGTCCCAAACTGAAAGAAACAAATTGTCAAAAATCTCACGACAGGAAAGGTTATGAATACAAGTTTTTAAAGTTTATTTGCTCACATGAATTTCAAATGATATGTTTTCATGCTAAACATTTTTTTAAATGACAGAAAACGCACGCCGGTACCTTGTTGATGACCTTCACTTTGTTATTGAAGAGAAGTAATAACATGTCTTCTGTTCTGATGCTGACCTAACAGGTTGCCAGGGAGAACATCAAAGCAGGAAAGAGTATTGTAGCAGACAACACAAACCCATCTGCAAGTGCTAGGGCTGGCTTCATTGATCTAGCTAAAGAAGCAGGTTGGTTTCACAAGACAGTTTTATATTTCATAGAAACTATTCCAGAAACTGTCTCGATTTAATTACATGTACCATTCTATTGTAACTTTTGCTTAATGATATAACGTAAATGCAATTTTCAAAAAATTATTATTGGATAAAATTATCACCTCATCTATCTACTTCCGCCTCCAAGTGGCGGCTCTGGAAACGGCCCACAACACTAACGTGTTCAGGGATCAAGATGCTAAGCAATGCATGAGCTGCAGCTGTCAGCAACCCAAAGCTGACTGCTAGCCTGAGGGCCAATGAATCAGAGATGCCAAAACCCTTCTACACCTCCCCGTGGTGATCCTGGATAACAGGCTGCAACAGGGCAGACTGGCTTAGGAGAAGGAAACAAAGAGGGAAGGCTAACACGGTACCCAAAACAAATACTTACTGAAATCGGACTGAAAGGTGCAAATATCACAGTCAAGCAATAAACTACGACACAATGCATTCCGTTCTCTGGACAATATCCTGCTACTTGCAAAGCCTTTTTTAGTTCTTGGTAGCGAGAGTTTGAGAATGTATGATGTGCGCTGCACCTGATGACCAAACATAAGATGTGTTGTGTCGTTTACCTTGTTTCTCTCTCTATTGCTACGCAGATTATGGGGTAAATTTTCTCAGTTGGTGTAGGTCTTAAGACACTCAGTGACTATCCAGCCTGTCTCATTCATTGCTGTATCTATAAGTTTGACATGCGCTGAGTTCTTCCAGACTGCTATGGCGTACTCAGCTACGGAGAAACACAAGGCGAGTGCTGGTGTTCTGAAGACATCTGGCTTTGCTCACCATGTTGTGCCAGTCAGTTTTCGTATCAAAGCGATAAATTGCCTCATGGAGATCTCAAATAAATGACTTTCAGAAAAGCTTCCAGCTGTTGAAGTACAGCTGGGAGAAGTATGTAAACTCGGAAGGGGGCCTAATTTTGAAGGGGATTAGGTTTGAAACTAAAGATTTTTTTTTTTTCCAAAGTTTCAGGTACTTTATTTTTTATCAGTCCTCGTAAGAGTAAGGTCTTGGTCAGCTTTGGTTCACTGACCCTGATGCAAGCAGCCATCTGTGAGTTGCTGGCTGCAATCAGCTCATTCACTGCTGCATCTTCATCCTCCAAATCAGATTTCATTCTATGTCAGTAATAATCTCGTAACGTAAGTTTAATGTACATTAATCTTAACTGTACTTCCAGGTATCCCGTGCAGGTGTGTTTGGTTACAGACTCCGCTGGAACTTGCACACCATTTAAATATGTTCAGACAAAAACAGACACAGGACGAAGTTCGCAGAGTCCCTGATGTCGGTTATAACATTTTCAAGAAGAACTTTGAGGAACCAACAGCCGCAGAAGGCTTCACTGGAGGAATTATCAAAGTTAACTTTACACCAAGATTTGATAACAAAACAGACGAAGAGTTATTTAAGCATTGGACAGATTAATGCTAATCTTTGATATATGTTTTTTCAAAATATTCCATATCATTAAAATGTTGTAAGCATCTTTTATCATTTATAAAGCAACCTGTAATAATTTATTGTGCAGCGATGTTGTTATATACTCATGATCTTAATGTCATATATTTCAGTGTTCTCATTACAGACACTTCATACCAGACCCCCCTTTGTAGACATCTCATACCAGACTCATCTTTATTGACATCTCATACCAGACCCCTATTTACAGACATCTTAAAAGACCCTTCTTCATAAACATCTCATACCAGACCCCTCTTTATAGACATTGATACATTGACCTTTTATAATAGACACAGCTTCAATAAGCCCCTCATTCTAGACACATCATACTAGACCCCTCATTAAAGACATTTCATATCAAGCTTCTCATTCTAGACACATCATACCAACCCCACATTCTAGACACATCATACCAACCCCACATTACTGATACTTCATACAAGCCCCTCATTTTAGACACCCCATTCTAGTTTTCTTTTATCAGTTCAAAATAATGAAATGTATGGCAACAACTTGTTTGTAATCCCAAAAGCTTGTCAGATTTTTATAACATATAGATGATCACTGATTTGGGTTGGCCATTGTCAATCTATAACATGCAGATGATCACTGATTTGGGTTGGCCATTGTCAATCTATAACATGCAGATGATCACTGATTTGGGTTGGCCATTGTCAATCTATAACATGCAGATGATCACTAATTTGGGTTGGCCATTGTCAATCTATAACATGCAGATGATCACTGATTTGGGTTGGCCATTGTCAATCTTTATAACATAGATAATCGTTTATTTAGGTTGGTCATTGTCAATCTTTATAAAATAGATAATCGTTTATTTAGGTTGGTCATTGTCAATCTTTATAAAATAGATAATCGTTTATTTAGGTTGGTCATTGTCAACCTATTTTTCAATTGTGGTAGTTGCACTAAAACATCTTTGTTGTTTAGCAACATGTTAGTTAGAGATTAACCATTTCCGACATATAACGGTGATGAAAATGTAGAATGTTAAAAAAACTGAAATATTTATTATATCTTGTATAAGACTGTTTTGTATTATATATCTTCTCTTGTCTTCAAACTCATAAGCGACTTGTCCTAGAATTCCTCCTTGTGTGTCATGTCATCATGTGTGGATGATTATGATTTTTCCACATACTGCTTTTTCTGGGATCCTTAGATGCGGACTTGGCAAAGCAGTCAATGACTATTACGCTTGATCGCAGCAACAAACTCCCTCCACTCCACTCATACTGCTGCCAACCTTTTTTGCCATGACCCATAATGTTCACATCAATTTCTTTTTTAAGAGGTCACCACTGGCAGTCCTACAGACTTCTTCTACCGATATTTAATGTCTGTTCCACAGAAACATTTGTTTATTTCATTACTGTTTCTGTAACATAAGTCAATAAAAACATATATAAGCAATGGCCCAGTTACTGCACCAAGACAAAAACATATAGGTAATGGCTCAGTTACTGCACCAAGACAAAAACATATATAGGTAATGGCTCAGTTACTGCACCAAGACAAAAACATATAGGTAATGGCTCAGTTACTGCACCAAGACAAAAACATATATAGGTAATGGCTCAGTTACAGCACCAAGGCAAAAACATATATAGGTAATGACTCAGTTACTGCACCAATACAAAATCACATATACAGTAGGTAATGACTCAGTTACTGCACCAATACAAAATCACATATACAGTAGGTAATGGCTCAGTTACTGCACCAAGACAAAAAAACAAATAGGTAATGGTTCAGTTACTGTACCAGGACAAAAACATAAAAACAGTAGTTAATGGCTCAGTTAGTGTACCAAGACAAAAACATATATAGGTAATGGCTCAGCTACTGTACCAGGACAAAAACATAAATACAGTAGGTAATGGCTCAGTTACTGTACCAAGACAAAACAATATATAGGTAATGGCTGTCCAGACTGGTAAAACCTGCCAAGAGAAAAATATTCACCAGCAAAGCTCTGGAGATTGTCAGGGTATCCAAGCTGCAATACCACATCAAGGTCAAGGCAACAGTGATGGCAGACCAGGCATTAGTGATATTTGTATTCTGTTGTTGATTTTATTCTGTGCCATAATGTTGTTACCCGGTTTTAAATAAAAATGTTACCCGGTTTAAATAACATTTTCAACAATATGTTTAGAAAATGGCATATAATGAGACAGCAAACATTGTCTCGGTGGAGATTGTGGCAAAGATGACTATTGTTTACAAATAAAAGAATTGAGTATTTTTCACAGTATTTTTTTTTAGTAGTATTACAGTTTTATGAGGCTTTGCATTCCCCATGTGGATATCAGGACCCCTTATCAGTCAGGACCCCTTATCAGTCAGGAAATACTAGGCCCACTGCATGTCTGTTATAAAAGGTGACTAAAGAGAGCTTTGCATGGGGGCATCTATAATGATGCCCCTATGTTTTGTATTGAGGCAAAATAGACACCTATGTTTTGTATTGAAGCAAAATAGACACCTATGTTTTGTATTGAGGCAAAATAGACACCTATGGTTTGTATTGAGGCAAAATAGACACCTATGGTTTGTATTGAGGCAAAATAGACAGTTTTTGCTGATCGATTACAAGTTGATCATATTTTGCGGTTTTCAGTAATCTTTTAATGTCATAAAAAAACATATAAAAGCGAGCGTCAAATGAAAACCTCAAAAGTGGGATAGAAATTAGAAAAATCATGCCTTTGTATTGTAACTTGCTAATATGGTTGCTAAGGATGTCAAGAATGTCCTGCATATGTCATCATGGTGTATATGAACAACATGACATCATAATTGCAGTTAAAAAATTACTGTCTCACTATTGACATACACCAAAGAGGAGCAGTGTTCTGTTATCCGCTTTTTGCGCAGCGAATGGGAGAAACCTACAGAAATTCATTGGCAAATGAAGGTCCAGTAAACTTTGAAGACAATAGAACTCTCACAATTAATAACAGAATGTTTTACTGAAACTTTGTTAGCACTGGGACTGAATGATCTTGACGGAAGACGTCCGCCTCAGGTGCTGGAGGTTGCGGGTTCAAATCACGGTGGAGACCGGGATTTTTTCACGTGGACTTTCTGGTATATCTATTATGGGATCCTCGCCGGTGCTACGGAGTTCATACACTGTGCTGAGAAAAATATGGAGAAGAACAGAGCACTTATGGGTTAAACCGTGTGCAATGACGTTGATTCTTCGACTAAACTAAAACTTTTTACTACCAAGTGCTGTTCATGAAATAACATTCCAAGCCATCCGTAAGCCTATATTTGCACATCTTTGTTGTACCCTGAATATGCAGCAGTTTTATAACAAATTCACAAATAATGCATATTGATTATTGCATAATATGTTAATTATTGCATATATGTTATTTTTATCCACAAGATCATTTAATTTCAAATAGTAGTAGTCAATTTCAGTCTTGACTGACTATATTATGATGTGACCTTGGAGTGGTAACCCTCTACTGAGTTTTTGGTTTTCTTTTTCTTTGTGGCGTTGTCTTAACTTAACTTAGCTTAGCTTACTACTTTCTGTCGCAATGCATTCCAAGCATTCACCACTCTCTAACTACAAAAATAAATCCTAATATCTAATCTGGATCTTTCTTTAGTTTTTGTAGCTATGCCCTCTTGTTCTTGTAGGTGGTTGTATTTTGAAAAAACTTGTAGTCTAATTTATCCATTTCTTTGATTATCTTATAAACCTGTATTAAATCACTTCAAATTCTTCTATTTTCTAGACACTGTAGGCCAGTTTTTCCTCATAACGGTAATTCAAGAATCCCACTATCAGCTTTGTTGCTCTTTTTTGTATCCTTTCCAGCATGTCTATATCTCCTCTATGATAAGGTTGCGATGATTTGCATACCTTATAGCCATCTGGTGACAGAGAATTATAGTTTTAGGAGCAGCACCATCTTGCTGCCAATTATTTGATCACACCTTGTAATTTGGCAGCGCTCTTATGTTGGATTTGTAGCCTCTTGGTTTTCTTAAATATCTAAGCAGACATGATGACTTGTGTGAACTGCGTTGTTGTGTTTACTTAATCAGAGTTTTCCTGTGATATTATTTCCCCAACATTTTCTATTCATGAATTATTGTCAAATTTATTTGTTTTGCAATATTTCTATGTTTTTTAATTGAACTTTTTTATTGTAGCAATACTAATTTCACATAATAAGGTCTAGTGAATCTTTTAGATATAAATGATTTATCTACATCAGTTATGCAGGAATATGATAGTGCAATATAGCATATGAATTGATAAGCGAAAAAAGTCCAATGTTTTTAGTTACAACACCTGGTCTCTAACCAAACCTGTCATGTGTCACAGACTCACCTGTATTGCCAGTTAAAGTTTGATGTGAGGTTTTCAATACGAGAAGAGCCAGGTTGCCATGAAAATACAAATAAAAGGAGTGAGCCAGCCTCAAAGTGACAAGTTAATGTTAGAGGATGAACATACCCAGACGAATATTTTTAAACCGGTTTTCAAGCTCGTCGTCAACGGCTAATGAATTTGCAAATTTTGTTAAAAATGTATGCTGATGGTTTTTTCATATGTCAGTGTTAACTGGCTTTACCTTTTAAACTGTTTTGGTATCTTTTATATTTTTACACAAGTGTCAAATTTTTTAGACTGTTTCAGACAGATAAATAAATGTGCAAATATTTTAACTGCATTTCTGTGGGGTTTATAGTTTCAGGTTTTTAGGACTCTTCTGTCCATTGCTCTTTCGGTAACTTTGAGCTTTCCTGCATCTGATTAGCGTAGACTCCAGACCTCACACCTGTATACCATTGCTAGGATAAACATGCTATTGAAGGCGTGAGCCCTGGTCTTAATGTCCATCATCTGCTAAAGCAACAGTTTAATGTGGTTGAAGCTGAGCTACCCCGCTGCTCTCTTGTGTGAAATCTCATCAATATTGTGGTTGTTGTTGATTTCCCGGCCTAGGTAGATGTATGAATTGACATTCTCAAATTGCTCATATTCTTCTTCTTTCATCGATCAACTGATGATATGCTTCTAGTTCGCTGAGGTTCACGGAGACTGTGCGTTTCAGGTCTTCACCGGTCCCCCGCAGCTTTTTGAGCATGGTGGCTCCCCCAGGCCAGACTGCCTTTCTTTGGTCTGCATAGGTAGGGCATTCTTGCAGAATATGTTCTGATGTTTGCTTGGGTGATCCACAATCGCACGTGGCAGTGTCTCTGAGACCCATTCTTTGGAGGTGGGCCTTGAGTCTAAAGTTTCCTGTTCTGAGTCTGAAGATCTTTGTCTGCCAATCTCTGCCAAGTTTGTCTATGTTGTCATTTTCTGGCTTGTATTCTTTGTGCTGTTCTCTCCATTCTGTCCTCATGGAACATTTGTTTGCAAGCTCATCTACTTTTCCGTTTCCAGGGATCCCACAGTGGGCCGGAATCCATTGTAGGACTAAATCTGTTTTTTGAGACAGCAATCCTATGTTGTATTTTACTTCATGTGAGAGTCTATCTTGTTTGTGGTTTGAGATGGCTTGGAGTACACTCCTGGAGTCTGTTAGAATGACATCTGACCCGATGGTTGGGGCTTTTCCTTAGTAGTCTGTTTTTTGTTCTGCCTTGGAACTACTGGTGCAGAGAATGATCAGGTAACCTCTTTAGTTTTCCAAACTGAGTAAGGGATTTATATTTTCTCCTTAATTCAAGGGGCTCAATATTTGCTGTTTTTCCCAGCTCTGTAATTGGAGTGCTTTTCAATGACCCAAGGGTAATTCTGAGACCCATATTTTCAACTCAGTCTAGTTTTCCTGTGTTTGTTTTGGCAGCTGTTGACCAAGTGCTAGAAGCATATTCCATGATTGTTCTGATTGCACCAGTGTAGACTTGAGGATTTTTTTTTCCTTCTCTGCTGTCTTTTGGAGCAAATATGAGGCTATTGCATGTTCTGTAGCTGTCCATATAGCAAAGTCATCTTTGTGTCAGTAGAGAGATATTTAGGACTCTTCGCTCCTACTTTTGGGGATGACATTATGATCTTCAACCACAGTATTATAGAAGCCGAACAAAGCCTAAACAAGCTGAATGAAGCGGACAAGGTGGTTGGACTGAACATAAACAGAAAGAAGACTCGGTTTCTACTGAACTCTTTATGCTCTGCGGGGAACTGCGATTGGAAAGATGAGCAGATCGCAAACCGTGTTACATACGATTGTAGACCAGGTGACGGGCAAGGCGGCAGCAGACCTTATGGCTAGAACTTATCAGTCAGTAAGTAAAACACAAGTTTCAAGAGTTAAAGACGTAAGAACACAGATCAGAGCTCTCCAAAAAGACTGTGGCACAGGCACTGCAACAGAGTGCATGACAATGAAGTTCCCCCTACAGGAGCTAGAAGATGAAACTAAGAAACTAAAGGGGAGAAAAGCACCAGGATCAGATGGTATCACAAATGGATTCCTTAAACACTTTGGTCCCATAAGCAAGAGGTTCCTCCTTGGAATATTAAACCAAAGCTGGCATGAGAGTACTGTTCCGGCACTCTAGAAGGATGCCTACATTCAGCCTATTCCTAAACCAGGAAAAGACAAACATGATCCTAAAAACTACAGGCCCATTAGTCTCCTCAGCTGTGTGGAGAAACTGATGGAAAGACTGATACATAAAAGACTCACTTGGTATCTTGAGACCAACTCGCTACTCGCCTCAACTCAAACAGGATACAGGCAGCACAGAAGCACAGAGGACCAATTAACATATCTAACACAGGACATAGAAAACGCCTTTCAAGAGAAAAAGAAAGTGCTAGCCATCTTTGATCTCACCCGTGCCTTCGACACTGTCTGGAGAGAAGGCCTGAAGCTGAAAATCCTCCAAGCAGGAGTTACCAACAATATGTTCTCATGGATTAAAAGTCACCTCTTCCAAAGATTTGCCAGGGTTAAACGGACAACTATACCAGCAAGTCAGTCAGGCCGAGAGAGAGAGTGCCACAGAGAAGTGTCATAGAGCCTACTCTCTTTCTGATATAAATAAACGACATCACTAAATGCTGCCATCAGCATGTATCAAACATGAATCCTGTGACTGATATGCATGTCAGTAGCAGTGCCATGTACAGCATCAGAGAGTATTGCTGCAAAAAGATCATGCTAAAGAGTGTTGATGCCAGCATAGGCAAGGCAAATGCCGCCGTCCGTTGTAGACGATGATGGCATAATTTATTTATTAGCGCTATTTTTAGTAAGGATTAACTGCGCTACTTTTTATCCTCTCTCTCGTCTCGAGCCGCCCGACCCCAGTGGGCATGTCAAGGACAAGACGACTAGGGGGCGACTACGAGATGCAGGGGACTCCACATCAAGCACTCGTGAAAAAGACGGTGGAGTCCGGAGCCGAATCCACACTACCTGATCACGAGGCCAACGACTTCGCCACGGAATGCCAGCATACATACCTGTTAGATACCATTGGTGACTGGGAAGGCCACAGACAATTCTGCCTAGTGAAGTACTCAAGCCATTATGCAATTGACAGACAACAACAATGAATCTGCCGGGGCAGCCAAACTTCACCACGATTTGCCAGAGCTATTCCCTATTTATGGTGTCAAAGGACTAGGTCAGATCGACAAAAACTGTGTACAGGTCACAATGCTGTTCTTGGCATTTCTCTTGGAGTTGATGTTCTGCATATATCATGTCAACCACATTGATGTCTGGGAATAGACCCATCCCAAGGTGACCAGTTAGGGAGTTGAAAAAAGATCGGGTCAGAATTTTAACCTGTGATTATTGCAGGATTGGTGGTTGGTTGTATATCAATATCACACATAATAGTCACATGTTTCAGACAAACCACATACAAAGAAACACTTTACAACCACAAATGGGCAAACAAATTTTGATAAATTCAGGAAGAGAGAAAAATACAGACTTAACAATACAGCTAGATATCAACAACACACAACTACAACATGAATTCATCTTAGGGCCACAAATGTACAAGCAAATACAGACACGATCAGGGAGAGGCAAAAATACAGCTACATGTTAACAATATAAATTCATCTTGGCCTTAAGGGGACAGCGTGGGCTAGTGGTTAAGTGACACGGCTCACAACCAGAAGGTGCTGGGTTTGATCCCCAACACAGCACCGGCCGTTACCCCGGGGAAGCAAACCCTTAGAAAATGCAAGAGGAAGCAAACCCTTACATAAAAAATTAATGCTGAAGTCGCATGCACTGGGCCGATAGGAACAAAATAAAAACTACAGTGCAACACACACCGCCTTAGGGATAAGAGAAATAAGGCAAACACAAAACATCTTGGGCACGATACAGACACGATCACGAAAAGACAAAAATACAGCTTCATGTCAACAACACAGAACCACAAAATGAATTCATCAACACATGTACAAGCAAATACAGACACAATCAGGAAGACAAAATCAAGAACGCAGGACTCAGTGGTGTCTAGGCAGAGGCTTCTTCTGCAGCTCGATCTATGGGACTTGCATCAGTTCATTCCATTTTTCTATACGTTTACTGGGACTAGTATGTATTGCCTGTGTTGACTAAGAAACATCATCTAGATTTGAGTCTTGTCCACTGCACCTGGTGTTCAAACATAGGGTACCTTGGGTCATTTACCCGTTTCGTACTTTTAATTTCTGATGCGACACTTCTTCGTATCTCAGCTTGTGCTATGTTCTATGCTGATTATGGGGTATGTTTTTTTCAGCTGTATGTTTTAGACATCCTGTAACTATTCGACCAGTCTCATTTATTCATCATCATCTTCTACCCAGTTATGTCGTGGGGAAGTGTTGTATTCTGTCCTGTCATCTTTGTCGCTGATGTTGTCATTCCGTGTTTCTTCAGTGTCTCACTAACACCATCTATCCATCTTTTACGTGGTCTGCCTCTTGCTCTGCAATTCTTATGTCTGGTATTGTAGATACAAGCAGCTGGTAGCTTTGGTTGCATTCTTGTCAGGTGTCTGAACCATTTTATTCTCTGCCTTTCTATGTATTCCATGCACCCACCGTATGTCTGATTATTTAGTTTCTTGGTCTGTCCAGCCTTGTGACCACGGTAACCTTTCTCAAACACCTCATTTCACATATCATGATTTTTCTTTCTTGTGCTTTAGTGAGAGCCCATGTCTGACACTGGTAGCAGAGAGTTGGTATACAAATATTTATCAGCTGTCTCTTTGTCTTCATTGGAATGTGTTTGTGTCTTAGTAATGGTGAGAGCTGATAGGAAACCGCATTAGCTTTTTGTGTTCTTGATTCTACCTCTATATCTAGCCTTCCATCTTGTGTAAACACACTGCCCAAGTATTTGAATTCACTGACCCGTTTAAGCTCCGTACTTTTTACCTGTATATTAGTGTTTTCTTTATTCTGCTGATTTTCATTGCCTGTGTCTTTGATGTACTAATCCTCATATTATACCTATCGCTGGCATTGTCAAGGGCATTCAGATGTTTTTGGAGGTTTTGTTCATCGGAATAAAAGAGACTCTGATCATCCGCAAAAAGAAGTTTGTTCAATGTGGCTATTTCTGGTTTTGCTTCAGTTGTTATTTGATCAGTTATCAGATCTCTCATTTATTGTTGTATCAGTAAGTGTGACCGTATCAAACTATGTCTGTATATCAATGTTGCAGCGGATTGGGTACAAGTAACACTAGGTTATAAATGACACCATTTTTTTGGTATCTCTAGTTCACTGAATCCCCTAAGTTATGTCTTTCTTTGAGCAAGGAGCATTCATCGGCTGGAGGTCAATCATTTAATTGTGGATTACTTATTACTTCATTGTCTGTTCTGTTGTCTGTGTTTTCTGAGTGAATAACATATTCTCACTTATCTTTGCAATTGTTGCCGCTAATCTGTTTAGCCACGAACGTACAAACTAATCTCTGAACAACCATAATATATTGTTACAACATACAACTGACACATGTAAACAAATCGTTCAATTTGAAACCTTTTTTTAAAGGTAAATTCAATAACACATAACCATAATGTGCTGGTGACTTCATTATGTCCATAATAATAAACATATTCAGGTACAGCTCAGTTACCCCTCCAGCACAGAAACAAAACAAAAACAATGTTACGGACACAAGGTCTTCATTATGGACACATAACAGACAAAAACACCTAAGAAATAAAAACATTAACAGAAGCTGTAACACATTGTTCAGGTTAGAATTGTATTTATTGGCTCTTGCCCAGTAGCTACAAAATGATGTTCAGGTTAGAATTGTATTTATTGGCTCTTGCCCAGTAGCTACAAAATGATGTTCAGATTAGAATTGTATTTATTATCTCTTGCCCAGTAGCTACAAAATGATGTTCAGGTTAGAATTGTATTGATTGGCTCTTGCCCAGTAGCTACAAAATGATGTTCAGGTTAGAATTGTATTTATAGGTCACTGGCCCCCAGTAGTTGCAACACGATGTTCAGGTTAGAATTGTATTTATAGGTCACTGGCCCCCAGTAGTTGCAACACGATATTCAGGTAAGAATTGTATTTATAGGTCACTGGCCCCAGTAGCAACAAGGCAGTGTTCAGGTTAGAATTGTATTTATAGGTCACTGGCCCCAGTAGCAACAAGGCAGTGTTCAGGTTAGAATTGTATTTATAGGTCACTGGCCGAAGTAGCAACAAAATGATGTTCAGGTTAGAATTGTATTTATAGGTCACTGGCCCCAGTAGCAACAAGGCAGTGTTCAGGTTAGAATTGTATTTATAGGTCACTGGCCCCAGTAGCAACAAGGCAGTGTTCAGGTTAGAATTGTATTTATAGGTCACTGGCCCCAGTAGCAACAAGGCAGTGTTCAGGTTAGATTTGTATTTATAGGTCACTGGCCCCCAGTAGCAACAAGGCAGTGTTCAGGTTAGAATTGTATTTATAGGTCACTGGCCCCAGTAGCAACAAGGCAGTGTTCAGGTTAGAATTGTATTTATAGGTCACTGGCCCCAGTAGCAACAAGGCAGTGTTCAGGTTAGAATTGTATTTATAGGTCACTGGCCCCAGTAGCAACAAGGCAGTGTTCAGGTTAGAATTGTATTTATAGGTCACTGGCCCCAGTAGCAACAAGGCAGTGTTCAGGTTAGAATTGTATTTATAGGTCACTGGCCCCAGTAGCAACAAGGCAGTGTTCAGGTTAGAATTGTATTTATAGGTCACTGGCCCCAGTAGCAACAAGGCAGTGTTCAGGTTAGAATTGTATTTATAGGTCACTGGCCCCAGTAGCAACAAGGCAGTGTTCAGGTTAGAATTGTATTTATAGGTCACTGGCCCCAGTAGCAACAAGGCAGTGTTCAGGTTAGAATTGTATTTATAGGTCACTCTCCCCAGTAGCAACAAGGCAGTGTTCAGGTTAGAATTGTATTTATAGGTCACTGGCCCCAGTAGCAACAAAATGATGTTCAGGTTAGAATTGTATTTATAGGTCACTGGCCCCAGTAGCAACAAGGCAGTGTTCAGGTTAGAATTGTATTTATAGGTCACTGGCCCCAGTAGCAACAAGGCAGTGTTCAGGTTAGAATTGTATTTATAGGTCACTGGCCCCAGTAGCAACAAGGCAGTGTTGAGGTTAGATTTGTATTTATAGGTCACTAGCCCCCAGTAGCAACAAGGCAGTGTTCAGGTTAGAATTGTATTTATAGGTCACTGGCCCCAGTAGCAACAAGGCAGTGTTCAGGTTAGAATTGTATTTATAGGTCACTGGCCCCAGTAGCAACAAGGCAGTGTTCAGGTTAGAATTGTATTTATAGGTCACTGGCCCCAGTAGCAACAAGGCAGTGTTCAGGTTAGAAATGTATTTATAGGTCACTGGCCCCAGTAGCAACAAGGCAGTGTTCAGGTTAGAATTGTATTTATAGGTCACTGGCCCCAGAAGCAACAAGGCAGTGTTCAGGTTAGAATTGTATTTATAGGTCACTGGCCCCAGTAGCAACAAGGCAGTGTTCAGGTTAGAATTGTATTTATAGGTCACTGGCCCCAGTAGCAACAAGGCAGTGTTCAGGTTAGAATTGTATTTATAGGTCACTGGCCATAGTAGCAACAAGGCAGTGTTCAGGTTAGAATTGTATTTATAGGTCACTGGCCCCAGTAGCAACAAGGCAGTGTTCAGGTTAGAATTGTATTTATAGGTCACTGGCCCCAGTAGCAACAAGGCAGTGTTCAGGTTAGAATTGTATTTATAGGTCACTGGCCCCAGTAGCAACAAGGCAGTGTTCAGGTTAGAATTGTATTTATAGGTCACTGGCCCCAGTAGCAACAAGGCAGTGTTCAGGTTAGAATTGTATTTATAGGTCACTGGCCCCAGTAGCAACAAGGCAGTGTTCAGGTTAGAATTGTATTTATAGGTCACTGGCCCCAGTAGCAACAAGGCAGTGTTCAGGTTAGAATTGTATTTATAGGTCACTGGCCCCAGTAGCAACAAGGCAGTGTTCAGGTTAGAATTGTATTTATAGGTCACTGGCCCCAGTAGCAACAAGGCAGTGTTCAGGTTAGAATTGTATTTATAGGTCACTGGCCCCAGTAGCAACAAGGCAGTGTTCAGGTTAGAATTGTATTTATAGGTCACTGGCCCCAGTAGCAACAATGCAGTGTTCAGGTTAGAATTGTATTTATAGGTCACTGGCCCCAGTAGCAACAAGGCAGTGTTCAGGTTAGAATTGTATTTATAGGTCACTGGCCCCAGTAGCAACAAGGCAGTGTTCAGGTTAGAATTGTATTTATAGGTCACTGGCCCCAGTAGCAACAAGGCAGTGTTCAGGTTAGAATTGTATTTATAGGTCACTGGCCCCAGTAGCAACAAGGCAGTGTTCAGGTTAGAATTGTATTTATAGGTCACTGGCCCCAGTAGCAACAAGGCAGTGTTCAGGTTAGAATTGTATTTATAGGTCACTGGCCCAGTAGTAACAAGGCAGTGTTCAGGGTAGGTTTTTAATGCATTCCCAATATAAATTTTTACCAGTGTTCAAACCCGTGTCTCTAGACTAAGAGACCAGTATCCTAAAAACTTGGCCAAACACTTCTCTTCTGTCTTCTGTGTATAGGCCTAATATGACATTTTGAGTGCTTGTGCGATCTGATAATATTGTAAAAATTTGTTCATAATAAATTAATAACAATCAATATAGTAACAATGACATTAATATCGTAATAAACATACATTAACATAGGACTCCATCTAAGCAGCATTTATCAACAATCAAGATTCTTGGAATATGCCCCTTTTGGAGACACATTTGTTAGCACTGCATAGGAGTGTAAGCACTGATGGTGAATATATCTGTAATGGCCCACGTGCTCTGATATAACTAAATAGTTTCTGTCTGTAGTTAAGGGAATGTGTCAGGTATGAAAGACTTAGTAGTCATGTAAGAGAGACACTTATAACACAGGAGCAAGGAAGTGATTGTTAAACTGTATTAAGCATCAGTTAGACCTAGATTGGAGTACTGTGTACAGGTGTGGAATCCTTATTGTAGAGGGGATGTAAACATGCTGGAAAGGATACAAAGAAGAACAACAAAACTGATAATGGGATTCCAGAATTACAGTTATGAGGAAAGGCATTTTTTAAAAAAAAATTGAAGAATTCGAGGTGACAATACAGGTTTATAAGATAATCACAGGAAAGGATAAATTACACTATAACAAGTTTTTTCAAAATACAATAACCTACAAGAACAAGAGGGCATAGCTACACAAATTGAGTCAAGAAAGGTCCAGATTAAATATTAAGAAATATTTTTTCAGTCAGAGAGTGGTGAATGATTGGAATGTGTTGCCACAGGAAGTAGTGGAGACAAGGACAATTAATGCATTCAAGAATAGATTGGATGCACATAGTTTTTAGAGCAAGGAAATGTAAATGAAACTGGTTGTATGCAGAGTCTTATAAACCTGTATAAAGACATTAAGTTAAGTTGTAGGTGGGCCTGTTAAAGAGAGACACCTCTAACATTAAACAACTGATGCCTTGTTTTGGGCTTGGGACAGCCCGAGGCTTGGAACAAAACAAATGTATGCTGAAGATGGATGCACTGGGCCCCAATGCAAACCATGCCTCATAAAGACATAACTCAGAACTGATTTGGTTAGAATCATTGATGTGAATATCTGATGGCAAATGAAGATGAGAAAGAAGAAACGATTATGTCTTTGTCAAGAGAAGGTTAAAACCTGAATGAACAACAACTCACCCGAGTCGTACCAGGAGAAGAAAGAAAAGGCCCACTGAAACCAAGTATGTAACAAAAGAGGGCCCTACTTGGGACTAGTAACCTCATTATGTAATATAAATGGCTACAGAAACCACCACTGCTTGAACACTCAGCGTGCTTTGACACAGGCTTCCTTAATAGATGGCAACTACAGTGGTTGCATGCTTTGTAGGGAGCAAGAATAAGAAGATGTGAATCAGAATATTTGATTTGTGCAATGTTCATAAATACATATTATTCATTTTTTTGAAAGATTCAAAGGTAGTGAATTTATTGCATAAATCTTTGATTTGAACATAAGAATAAGTTTGTCTGAAGTGGCATCAATATGTCAAAACAGTTGCTCTCAGAACTCAAAGACTCCGATAGCACCAGACAGTCTTGCTCCAACTGAACTGTGCTCTGCTGTCACTAGAACAGTGACCTAAAAGTGAAGAGTAGAAGAAATAAAATCATTTTAAAATGCCATTAGACCACTCGCTTGAAATAGAAGAATTGAACAAATGCAACAATTCAAACTAAATTATCAGAACTATGTGAGAGGGCTCAACTATGGGCCTCAGCACCATACAAGATCTAAAAACCAGTGCCATCACACCATTCCAACTGGAGATCATTTGTTTCTGCCTTATCCGCTGTATTTGGCATGCAAAGAACATAGATTGATAGATAGATCACAAGTTGCTGTTTGAAGCTACTTGTTAACTCTTGACAATATTTCTTTGGAAGCTGGTTACAGTGGCTCTTCCTGTATCATGAATGAGACGTACTTGAGTGTGTGCAATAAAATTATTCTAATTAATAAGCTCACTACTATGGGGATCACAGTATCGATTCCCAAATGGAAGCCCAGACTGTTGTGATAGCCTGTTTTCAGGAGCACATACAACAATGTGAGTGAGGTGTGGGTTTTGAATAGCATGTTTCATCTGACTCTGATTACTCTTCACTCCCAAACTATCCCTAAAACTGTGACTCTGATTACTCTTCACTCCCAAACTATCCTTAAAACTGTGACTCTTGATTACTCTTCACTACCAAACTATCCCTAAAACTGTGACTCTTGATTACTCTTCACTCCCAAACTATCTTTAAAACTGTGACTCTCATTACTCTTCACTCCCAAACTATCCCTAAAACTGTGACTCTTGATTACTCTTCACTCCCAAACTATCCTTAAAACTGTGACTCTCATTACTCTTCACTCCCAAACTATCCCTAAAACTGTGAATTTAAATTGAAGATTAGAGAACATGAAACAACTAAATATGTCACTGGAATGAGACCTAAAATTGAAAAAATCAGCCATCCTCTGAGTCTGTCCGCTTCTGGTCTGGATTTGAAGGTCCTATTGTATCGTCTGGTTGTTGACTTGGTCTCTTTTTGTGACCTAGACCAGTGGTGAGCAACCCCTGGGAAAGCAACCTTATTTGGGACCCTGTTGAGATATTAAGGAGTCTGCATAAGTTTATCAAATATACTTATCAATATACTTTCTGGGATCAAGATGCTGAGCAGCGCATGAGCTGCAGTGGTCAGCGACACATAGCTGACTGCTAGCGTCAGGGCCAGCGAACCATAGCTGCCAAGACCCTTCTACACCTCCACGCGGTGATCCTGGATAACAGGCCGCAGCAGGGCAGACTGGATAATGAGAAGGGATCGAAGAGGGAATGCTAACCCGGTACTCAAAAAATGATTGCTGAAGTCGGAGTTTTGGACCGAAAGGTGCAAATATCACAGTCAATCTGTAAACTACGACACAACGCATTCCGTTTTCTAGACTACATTCTGCTACTTACCCTTTCAGGGTTTGGTAGTGGAAGATTGAGAACGAACGAAGAAGAAGAATATACTTTCTTACCCCTTACTTCATGTATGAGGTGGCAAGATGTCTTTTAGATAAAATTATGCTTCAGTAGGGTTGCAAAAAGTTGCACACAGCTGACCTTATATATCTTATTTAAGCCTGTGTCGCTATGGTAAGTTAACCTATTTCAAAAATGGATTCTGAAGTTGGATGCACTAGGCTGTTAGGCACAAAACACAGTAAAATGCACTCCACCTTAGGAAACAAGTTGAACAAGGAAAAAAACGGCAAAAGAAGGCGCAAGACTACCACAAACAGATACTAGTATGACGTACGAAGAGTCAAAACGGCTTTTTAAAGCCAGATACATGACCAAATGGGAAACCGAACATACTGGTTACACCAAAAACGATGCATATTACCAGCTGAACAGAAGAGAGCAGGTCGTTGTCTTCAGACTTCGCACTGGCCACAATAGACTGAGGTACCACCTATTCAACAAATTGAAGATAGGTGGAACCGACAAATGCCCGTGTGGTACCGGGAAAATGACCGCTGAACATCTGCTGCAGAACTGCCCGACATACGAGGATCAGAGAGAGCAGATGTGGCCATCACCAGTGGAACCACAAGACAAGCTCTATGGCAGTGTCGACAGCCTCAGGATGACCGCCGCTTTTTTCGAAAAAATAATGGTTACTGTCTGACTGCGTACGAAGAAGAAGAACAAGGAAATAATAATATATATCTCATTTATGAGAGCGGTGGAAGATTAACGCATGGTCAGGCAAAATATACTGGAAAAAGACCCTCAACTCGGCTTCCCCGTAGCCTTTCCTGGAAACGGGCTGTTTTCATGGCAGCCTGGCTAACAAGGTGAGGTATCGACATGATCCCTGTAGTAGTGAGCGACACACAGATGAAGCCACATATAGTACAACCGCTTGGAGGACCCCAGTCCACCTTCATCAGCACGCTCAGAATGTGAGGAAAGCTATGACAACCCGCTACTTAACGTCATTTTCAGGGCACACAAGAGAGTAACCTACTCATTGTGGGCATTCGAAACAACAACTCTTCTTCTTCTTCGTTCGTTCTCTATCTCCCACTACCAAGCCCAAAACAAAGGGTATTGCAAGTAGCAAGATGTAATCCAGAAAACAGATTGTATTGTGTCACTAGTTTACAGTGTAGCAGTCTCCAGGTTTTCACTGGGGTTTTTCTATCTAGAATGTTACCACACGCATCCACATCATTCACGACCACACACAGCAAATAACATTGCAGGTGGCAGATTTATTACATCATACTCATACAACAACCATTAAAGTGAGTGCAATGAGATTACAAACAACACAAGAAATACATTTTAACTAAATAGATATGCAGAGGTTATAAGCATAAGCTATTTTATATTGCTCCGAACTACCCCAACCCAGTTCTAGCCACACACTCCCTTCCCCTTATCTGCACCCTCAACACTCTCAAAAACTCGTCTTCATGATCATATTCTGTGCATTCACTCACACTCAGATCACCTCAGGCAGGTGATCTTGATATTATACATTCAATCTATTCAACGTATACTCACATGTGATCACACAATCGATCTGTGTATACACACACTCCGGAACATACATCGTTCCCTCTGTGTCCTTCACCCACCACACACACATTCAGACCTCTCATTAGGCGATCTGTACACTTGCGTAACCCTTCAGAACATATATCGTTCACAAAGTGTTCTGCACATACAACACACATTCAGATCTCTTCTAGACACAGGGCACCCAACACACACCTTATAGAGCGACTGGCCAAGACTCAAAGGCGTATGCTGGTTCAGCCACCCAATTCATTCTAATCACTAACATTCGTAAAATAACCTATCAATCACTCTTCTATAAAGTCGACGAGCTAAACAGAACCCTAGCTAAATTTATGTTTCTCTCTCTCTCCATGGCCAGTATGCCTGAGTTAAACTTTGTCTAGTATTATATAGTCTCAAGCAGTATCAGAGCTGTCCAATGGTCCTCTGTGGGATGTCTGCTCCAGCCATCCTCTAGTTTGGATCTACTTCCATTTAGTTGTTATTGGAATGAATCACTCTGAATTCCTGTCACTCACTCAAAATGTCACAGCAAGCTCTGCTGGCCTCTGTCTGTCACTAACCCCACACTACCCAAATTGGAACGCCAGAGTGGTCAACTCCTAGCTCCTACCTGTACTAGACACATCCCCCCCCCCCCCCCCCCCACATTCTTAAGTATGTAAAACATTGTCACATACCTTCTTCTTACAGTATACAACAGCAAACTCTGATCCAAACCTGGCATAGTTTTCCTGAAAACCTAGCTCTTTCCATGCCTGGAAATACACATTTTCTCAGTGATAGTCTATCATGACATAGTATAGTTTGTGAACTTCGCATAGTCAACAGTTACACAAATAAAGACAGGAAGCTCATTGAAATGAACAAGAAGAAAGGTGCTAAAATTGTTGTCTTTCCACACAAGCCGTCTAAGTAACAAATTTGGACTGAATATCAACATAAAGAAATGGAAGCTCCAACTCAACACTAATTAACAAAGACCCAATCATGCTGGATTCTTCTTCGTTCGTTCTCAATCTCTAGCTACCAAGCCCTAAATAGGGCTTTGCAAGTAGCAGGATGTAGTCTGGAGAATGGAAATGCGTTGTGTCGTAGTTTACAGCTTGACTGCACCTTTCGGTCCGACACATCTGACTTCAGCAGGCATTTTTAAGTACTGGGTTGCAGGAGGAAGCAGATCCTTAGATAAAATGCATGCCAAAGTCAGATGTAGTGGGCTTACAGGCACAAAATAAAAATTTAGTGTAACGCACATCACCTTGGGGAATTGAGAAAAAAGGCGAACGCAAAAATTTAAAAAAATGTGTATACATTTTCCTGTATTCAAAAACCAAATATTTGTTTTATATCCATTGGTAAACAAAGTCTGAGCATGCACATCATTCAGAAAGTGGGGCATGCACCGTACTTTGCACATTTTTCTTTGTCACGTTACTATTTTTGCAAGTGTCACTAACGGATAGAATGACAGCAAGAATTTGAAAACTACATGGGTTACTCAGAAGATAATGAGCTTCATTTTTGTTCTCATCCCAGCTAGCACAGTGAAAATTTACAGGTTGTAACACTGATTGATATTTCCTCACGAATGTGTGCATTATTGTATGGTCTTATGAAAGATAGAGATGCTGTAGCAGCCTGTTAAAATGGTATTTGTGTGTGACACACATTACAAACAGTGAGCTGTAATTGAATTCTTAGTTGAAGAAAAGGGTTTGTGTATGGAAGTTATGCAGCCAAAAGGAGTACATTTGGGTGCCGGGTTCAGAACAAGCTTCAGGAAGTGGAGAGACAGAGCTGCATGATCAGCTGCGGTCTGGGCGTCCTTCCAAAGCCACCAGCCCAGACACGTTGGGGTATGACAATGCCTTAATTCGTGAGGATCTTCGTATGACAAGTCTACAACTGGTCCTACAATTTTCAGTCACCAATGGAAATGCAATGATTATTTTCTAAGATCGTGGGTATTCAAAGGTGTGCACAAGATGGGTTCCTCGAATTCTCACAATTAACCACAGTTAAAGGAACATAGCTTGGTGAAAAGGAAACAAGATGGGACAGGAAAAGGACTCATGCCCTTGTTTGGTACTGGCATAAGTCCGCAGCAGTGAACGAAGATTATGTGGGGAAAATAGGAAGTGTAAAGCAAACATTCTTGTAAAATGTGCCTGAATTTCCTACATTTTGAATAAATAGTTTCAACAACAACAACAACTGTGGGACATTATTCTCTGAGCAGCTCGCGTGTGTATAATATATATGGGGGTGATGAAACAATACAATATATCTCTACCTTTTCCCCAGGACAAGGCTCTACGGGTTGTAGCACCCCACAGCTGGAAGTAGCATTACCCTTAGGGAAGTCTGGGCCCCCCAAATAGATGTAGACTCTTCCTTGCTCAGCTGAGGAACAAACAGATAATGTATAAACCCTTTATGTATGAACTAGAACTGAGACATGAAGTCTGAGCGAATTATAGGTAGTTTGTTGCTGCCATGAATGTCATCACCAGTGATGTTCACTGACTGCTTTGTCAGTCATCAGCTAAAGATTGAAGAACACTTGGTTACTAGTATGCAATTAGCCAGATAACATTTGTCAGACAACCAAAAGCTATTCTTTTATTCTGTAGTCTATCTGACCAGCTCTTAGAATATGTTGCGCTGTGGTCTTCCTTAGTCTGCCTTACAGACTCTCATTTGGCTATTTATAGTGAGTTTATGGGTGGTTTCCTACTTGCAGCTTTCAGGTGTCCTTCCCCCCGGGATTTTTCTTGATGGCATTTAACCTACTCAGCAATTTAGGACAGCACTCTGCCTTTGGTGATGGTAACTTACCCAGCAATTTAGGACAGCACTCTACATTTGGTGATGGTAACTTACCCAGCAATTTAGGACAGCACTCTACATTTGGTGATGCTAACCTACCCAGCAATTTAGGACAGCACTCTGCCTTTGGTGATGGTAACTTACCCAGCAATTTAGGACAGCACTCTACCTTTGGTGATGGTAACTTACCCAGCAATTTAGGACAGCACTCTGCCTTTGGTGATGGTAACTTACCCAGCAATTTAGGACAGCACTCTACATTTGGTGATGGTAACTTACCCAGCAATTTAGGACAGCACTCTGCCTTTGGTGATGGTAACTTACCCAGCAATTTAGGACAGCACTCTGCCTTTGGTGATGGTAACCATTAATCTGTTATTGTGTGAGGTCTGGCTACTGGGCGTTTCCCACCATCACCCCTTGGAGGCATGTCGACATCAATGGTGGTCCAAAGAAAATAATAAGACCTTTCAAATGAATGTTAATTGTGGAAACTTGACCAATCAAATATATGATGTCTTCTAACTCTGCTCATTAATCTGTCCACCATTTTCTGTCCAGGTGTGTTCTAAATCTTCACAACTAGTCAGTGCTTTTTGTCCACCATTTTCTGTCCAGATGTATTCTGAATCTTCACATCTGTCCATGTGTCATTGGTATTCACCTACCACTCTTTCTCTGCACTGTAAGTTCCACGAATAGAAGTTGACTGCTTCAGTGTATGTTCAATGCATTTTTTTTAACCTTCTATTTGACTAGCAAACTCTGGCTTGGGCACGCAGACATGCACGCACACACTCGCTTTCTTGCCCTCTCCATCGAGTAGCTGCAGCATTTGGTTGGCTTCTGCTGCTGACTCTGTGATGAGCACTATGTCATCGGCAAATCGAAGGTGATTGATGCGTCTGCCATCAATAAGGATACCAAAGGTATACCAGTTGCATTCGCTAATGACTGATTCCAAACCTGCAGAGAAGAGGTTCAGTGAGATAGGATCGCCCTGGCGGACCCCCTTTTGAATTCGTACCACAATTGGACGTTGGAAGGGACGAAATGTGGTAGTGCAGTTTGTATAACAGTTGGTGAAAACTCAGATGTAACATGGATCAACACCTTGTTCCAATAGTGAACGCCAGACAAAATGTGGTTCTACCGAATCAAAAGCCTTTTTACAGTCAATGAAGGTGAGTATAAATGGTGTCTGGCACTCTCGAGCTGCTTCAATAAGGCGGCAACAGGTTTAAATAGGGTCCATTGTGCTGTACGAACGCTGAAAGCCTGCCTGTTCGACTGGTTGCGATTCTGGCAAGGATATTTCTTCTCTGGACTGGCCCTGGAAATTCAAGCCTTCAGCTAAGTCAGCATCGCAATGTAACGGTCAGAGTTGATGGTTTGTCCAGGTTCCAAGAAATCAAGAATGATTACCACTTTCCTATCCCAAAAGACAGTGCACATCACTTTACCTACTTAGGGCTGCGTCTTGAACTTTTTCCTCTGTGGGGAATTCACATTGCGCCAACCACGGACTGCCGATTTGACTCAGGAACGTAGTGGTGGCACCATGTCTCATCACCAGTGATAATGCAATTCAGGAACATGTCACGTTCATCCTCATAATGGTTCAAGAAGTCATGACAAACTTGCACACGATGTTCTTTCTGTTTCTGAGTGAGCATTCGTGGGACCCATCTGGCGCACACTTTGTGATTTTCTAACATTGTCACCATAGTGTCCACCACATTGAAGCCGATATCTAGTTCCGTAGACATTTCCCTGGTCGTAATCCTCCGATTTGCGCGGATGAGCTGATCGAGACGTTCTTTATTGTGTAGTGTGACAGCTGTGCATGGCCATCCGGAATGTGGCTTGTCCTTCATGTTGCTTTCGCCACTTCTGAAACGCACAACCCACTGCCTCAGTGTTCTAACATTCACTGTTTGGTATCCGTAAACTTTCAGCAACTTTTTCTGCATGGAGAAATTCAATGACGCACCTCTGTTTTCAATGCACTTCTATGACAGACGCCATTTTGTCAGACTGCTCCTCCACTGCCACCTGTCGAACGGAGACAAAATTTTATGGGTGGGTGGGTGGGGGGGGTGGGGGGGGGGGGGGGGGTCCTCAAACTTTACTGCCATACTGACAAAATCCACTTCTGATGTTGTGGGACATCATAATAAAATAGGAGGCATTACTTTTGGAGCACCCCTAGTTCACACTGAGCAGGTAAATCAACTCTACATTGCTGTCGAAGACAGATGTGTCGGACCAAAAGGTGCAAATATTGCAGTCAAGCTGTAAACTAGCGACACAACGAATTCTGTTCTCTGGAGTACATCCTGCTACTTGCAAAGCCGTGTTCAGGGCTTGGTAGCAGGAGATTGAGAGTGAACGAAGAAGAAGAAGAAGAAGATGAATAACACTACATATATGAACACTACATATATGAACACTACATAAATGAACACAACATAAATGAACACTACATAAATGAACACCACATAAATGAACACAACGTAAATGAACACTACATAGATTAACACTACATAGATTAACACCACATAAATGAACACAACATAAATGAACACTACATAAATGAACACTACATAAATGAACACAACATAAATTAACTCTACATGAATGAACCCTTCAATTGAAAACCGATGAGTATGCTGACAACTGCTGTAAAGGCAAAAATTCTAAAAAGGAATAATATTCCTACCCAATACACAATCTATCTTTCACAAGGTCTAGTAAGCCGCAGGAAGTAAACATTGCAAAATAGAGAACGCACTACGGATAGCCTTTGGCTACTTAGCAGAAGGCATAACCTGCCTGTTTGAATACCAGGATTCCATGATAATTTGGAATTTTTATAAAAAAGGAGAAGGCCGCCATCCATCGTAGACGATGCTGGCATAATTAATTTTGCTAGCGCTGTTTTTAGTAAGGATTAACTGTGCTACTTTATATCCTCACTCTCTCGACTCGAGCCGCCCGACCCCAGAGGCAAGTCAAGGACAAGACGACTAGGCGGTGACTACGAGATGCAGGAGACTCCATATCAAGCACCCGTGAAAAAGATGGCAGAGTCCGGAGTCGAACGTACACCACCTGATCACGAGACCGACGGCTTAACCACTTCGCCACAGAATCCCCACAATTTGGCATATATGATACAATAATTACAGAGTAACTCGCATTCATAGGAATAAGACATTTTTTAGGTTAAATAATGCAAACTGTTGAAAAACACAAAGTTCAATGAAAAGTTAAATGGTACGAAACAGATAGTAGTTGAAATTATCTTCCATAATCACCTCCATATAGCTCCTCGGTGATGTCATCTGTACGCAGCGGAGCACTAATGACAAGATCATCGTAGCCATCTCTGTTCAAATCTGAAAACTAGTTCAGTAGAATGCAATCTCAATTATATGACAGTAGGACTCACAAGATAAACGTGAACCAACAATCTCAATTATATGACAGTAGGACTCACAAGATAAACGTGAACCAACAATCTCAATTATATGACAGTAGGACTCACAAGATAAACGTGAACCAACAATCTCAATTATATGACAGTAGGACTCACAAGATAAACGTGAACCAACAATCTCAATTATATGACAGTAGGACTCACAAGATAAACGTGAACCAACAATCTCAATTATATGACAGTAGGACTCACAAGATAAACGTGAACCAACAATCTCAATTATATGACAGTAGGACTCACAAGATAAACGTGAACCAACAATCTCAATTATATGACAGTAGGACTCACAAGATAAACGTGAACCAACAATCACAATTACATGACAGTTGTTGTGGAAGTCACCAAGTTCATTTCTTCTTCTTCGTTGTTCGTACTTTCTCAAACTCCCTCTACGATTACGGCCGAACGCCTCTAAGCCAAAATCCCACGCAAAAGCTCAGCACGATTGCAAGGGGAAGCTTCGACATGGTGGGGACCTGGGGGCCACGCTCCAGCCCCGTCCGGTCGAGCCGCAGAATGAGGTCTCTGCCGTCCGCCGATCAAAGCGGGCGGGAAGCTGCTCGATATTCACCCCATACGGCGATGAGGTATGAAACCATTTGTAGAAGACTTAGTTCTCGGTCGGGGTGCCCTAAGTAGTAGATCAGCTACCTCACTGCGAACTGCTGAGACTCAACCCTTGACCATGAGATATGTCCGCACCAGGCGAACAACATCTCCGTGCAATGACCAGGCTTGTCCCCTGGTCAAATGCACTATTTTGAGAGGAATCACAGGTCTCTGACATTTGGTCCACGTGCTTCGCTGATAAGCTACCATCTGAGGGACTACGGCAGAACGCCTCTAAGCCAGAATCCCGCCCTAAATCTCAGCACCGCTGTGATGGGAGGCTACGACATGGCTGGGATTTGCGTCTCAGCCCGGCCCGGTAGAGCCGCAGGAATGCACCTGGTAAAATGCACTCCTTCCTCGCTCTTTTCCTCTGTCTTCTATCAGTCATTCCAATGGACGCAGAAGAGTTGCAGTCCAGCGGACATTGCACCTCCTGCCCTATGGTGACAACCTCCCGGGTGGCGGGGAATGCTAGGCGTACCATCACTGCAGATGAGCCGAGAAAATAAAGCGAGCAAAAAGATACCTCACTCATATGCATATGCTACGTTTCTGGCAGGACGTGACGATCCTGGGAAAAAGTCACACTGGACTGCCTCTCTTCCGGGATAGTACAAACTAGTACATAGTCCATCATATCATTGCCAAACCCTATAGACACGAGTAGGGAAGACTCGATAGTCCTGCAAGACAACTTCCTAAGAGAGACAACTCTGACCAAAAACAACTGCTGCCTTGCAGTTAGGCTGGGGACAGCCAAAGGCTAAGGAGGGCAACCCTACAGAAACGCCTGTTGAAATCGGATGCACTGAGCCACAGGCTAACAAATTAAAACAGTCCAACGTAAATATCGCTGTAAACAGCGTACGATGAAGAAGAAACTCCCTCTACCATGCCCTGAATAGGACTTTGCAAGATCTTGTCCCAAGAATGGAATGCGTTGTGTCGTATTATACAGCTTAACTGCAGCATTTGCATCTTTCGGTCTGACACATTCGACTTCAGTATGGCATTTTTGGGCACCGGGTTAGCCTTCCCATTTTTTATCCTTTGTCCTTAGCCAGTCTGCTCTGTTGAAGCGTGTTATCCAAGATCACCATGTGGTGGAGATGAAGAAGGGTCTTGGCAGCTCTGGGTCACTGGCCACATGCACTGCTCAACATCTTGATACCGAGTTAATTTCAACCTTTGGTTTTCTTTGGTGGTGGGCAACATCCCAAAGAGTACCTGAGAAGATGGCCATGAGTCCTAGCTGTAATGCACAGAAACTCACCACTATGGGGATCACAGTGTCAATCCCCACCTCAATGGCCAGACATGGATGTGAGGTATGGTCTTGATCAATATTTGCACCTGGTCCTGATGATACTCTTCACAGTAATATTCACTAGATAAAGGTAACCTAATATTCAGTTAAACATCACATCAATTAACTAGTTCACTTCACTTTTCTCTTTTCAATACCGTTCTTCTTTTCAATCTACGGATTTCAAATTTCGAGAAAATTAATTATTCACTCTTTTATTCCTGTATCATATACTTCTTCTTCTTCTTCTTCTTCTTATGCTGTCAGATGTCGACCTTTATTTTTTCGAAAAAAGCAGCGGTTATCCTGAGGCTGTCGACACTGCCGTAGAGCTTGTCTAGTGTTGCCACTGGTGATGGCCACATCTGCTTTCTCTGATCCTCGTATGTCGGGCAGTTTTGCAGCAAATGTTCAGCAGTCATTTTCCCGGTATCACACGTGCATTCGTCGGTGCCACCTATCTTCAATTTGTTGAATAGGTGGTACCTCAGTCTATTATGGCCAGTGCGAAGTCTGAAGACCACGACCTGCTCTCTTCTGTTCAACTGGTAATAGGCATTGTTTTTTGTGTAGCCAGTATGTTCTGTTTCCCATTTGGTCATGTATCTAGCTCTAATAAGCCGTTTTGACTCTTCGTATCTCATACTAGTATCTGGTTGTGGGAGTCTTGCACCTTCTTTTGCCAGTCTGTCTGCCTCCTCGTTGCCTTGGATGTTGCAGTGGGATGGAACCCACTGTAACACTACCCTTTTTGGTGCGAACTGCTGGCATAGTTGACAGAGTGCTGCTCTTAAATCATTAAGTTCAGTATTTTTCTGGCTTTTTAGTGCTGTGACTACGGCCAGGGCATCTGCAAGCAGGACTATATGGCTTTCATTCCTTTTACCTGTCACCATTTCTTCCACTGCCGCCCTCAGTGCCTCTGCCTCCGCTCTGAAATTACTTGTGTATTTTCCAGTTGCCAATGACAGTGTTATTTTCCTGCCATTTGGTAGGCTCAGGAATACCCCTGTCCCTCCGTTCTGTGTTGTGTTTGTTACAGAGCTGTCGGTGTATGCATGGGTCCATTCCATGATTGGGTAGTTTTTTGTTATGTACCTAAGGGTTGTATCTCTTCTTTCTTTTTCAGTCTGGCAGTTTTTTGTTTCCAATACCTGGTATATTTTCTACCACCTCTGGAAATATATGCTGCCTCCAGGTAGGTTTTCGTACAGTAGGGATGGGCTTTAGTGTTGTTAGCGTGTTCATAGGGTCTTCGTGCATCTTTGCTTTGGCTATCTCTGCAAAGTTTCTCCGCTTTAGTTTCCCATTTCCAAAATTGTTTAGTCTCTGGTGCATTGGATGGTCAGTCAGTCTTCTAAGTTTCTCTCCTTTCTACTGGGCTCTGCAGTCTCTTCTGTCGGTCATGGATTGCAGTTTTGTAATCTTTTCAAGTTCTCCAATCGGCGTTGACTTCATGCCTCCTGTTATAACTCTCATGGCTTGGTTTTGGAGTTTGCTAATTTTATCGAAGTTCGCCTTTGCTGCAGTTGTCCATGTCGCAATGCCATACTCGAGGACTGGTCTCACTCTTCCAGTATCATATACTAGTAGGGTGTATTGTTTCTATGTTTTTCTAAAATCCCAGAAGGTGGAGTATACATCCCATGAGTTGGAGAGTCTTCTACTATAGAGGAGTTATCTTTTAATGCCACAGGATTACAGGCTTGCAACGGTGACTTATCAAGTTAGAAGACCAGAGGTAATGACAAACACAGTTCTATGGGAAAGAACATGGTAACAGGAAGAAATTGGGGAGAAAATGTGGGGATGTATAGGATACACTCTCAGAAAAACGTTGGACAGCATAACCAAACATGCAATGGATTAGAACCCACAGGGAAAGAGACAAGTGGGAAGGCCAAGAAACACCTGGCGTGAACAGTTGAGAAAGTCAGTTCAGTCGAAGTCTTGTAGACAGAATTCAAGGAGATGGCACAGAATAGGAACAGCTGGAGAGCATCTGTTGTGGACCTATGTTTCAAGAGGAACTAGATGAATAAATAATGATGATGAAGTGTCAATTTCCACTGATTCATATTTTGGGCTGTCTTCTTGAGTTGCCCATTATTTGTTGTTGTTTAATGCCCACAATAAGTAAGTTTCCTCTTTTGTGCATCCTGAAAAGGACGTTAAGTGGGGGGGTTGTAGTAGCTTTCCTCACATCCCGAGCATGCTGATGAAGGTGGACCGTGGTTCTCCAGGCGGTTATGCTAAGCTTGGCTTCATGTGCATGGCGCTCACTACTACGGGATCACATTGATCCACATCTTGTCAGCCAGGCTGCCTTGAAAACAGTCTGTTTCCAGTGAACGCTACATGGAAGAGAAATTCTATTGTGCTTGACCCTAATGCAACATCCTGGTCAGTATGTTGTGCCTTCTGGCTGCAGAGAAAAGAGAAAGACTGAAGAGATTGGGGGACACCCTGGCAAGCCAGCCTACTCAGCATTGTTCTGTGGCAGGGACTGTCATTCACGGAATGACCTTTACATTCATAGCAAACTGTGTCAAAATGCAGGAGACAAACTGGACAAAATTCACAGGACGTCATACGCATGGTCTAAAGAGACTGAGACGCCAATGATGAGAAGTCCGGAGGCTGTGTCTTCAATCTTTAATGTCTAGCTGTAGTTGTTTTTTTGTTTGTTTTGTAAGATTTTGTCATTTAAGATTACTGGTAAAGGTTATAGGCAAGGGCTCAACTTCATCGTCTTGAGTTTCCCCAAATGGCTTCATCTCTCTCCGCAGAACAGTATCCCGCCTGCCGAGAGCATCGCACAAAGCATGAACTCTGTAGCTCCAACGATGAACACAGGGATCCCCGAAAAAAAATACCATCATGAACCGACCACCGCAGTTCGAATTCGAACACTGACCGTCTGAACACAAGGCAAACGGCTCGACTACTCTGTCATAGTATTCAAGGGGTTAACACGAGTGAACTAATGAACTGCTTTTTTCTGACTGTTTTTAAAAATCTAGTGTACAATGCTTTCGTCTCATGAAGTTGATAGGTGTACACTTATAACTTGAATAAACATTTACCTTAACTTGTCCCCCGAAGCGACCAAATTTTCTGTCTCCATTGAATACTGTTATAGGATCCTGGGAAGGACTAGAAAGATTGTACAAAAATACAGCTCCGACTTGTTCAAATTTGACTGGAATTTGGGTGACGTGACCGTTCACTCCTGGTTGTTAAGACAAGAAAATTTAGTACATAAAATGAAGACCAAATTGAACACAGCGAAGCCTATAGCAAGTGTGGATTAATGAAAACATTAATAAGTGTAGACATAAGAGGGGACAATGGACAGAAATATATAGATCTGATTAGTACAGGGTACTCTAAAAGTTGAACTACCATTTAAAAATTCAAAACAATATTCAAAATATTTTTGTTTTCTTTTGGTGCGCAGCTCAGATTCATGATCTTCATTTTGACATCTATGGTTGTTCACCGAAGTGACTTAGGTTGACCTCGTTTTTACACTCCCTCCGAGGTCCAAAGTATGATAATTCTGGTGATTGTCCCAGGTTTCTTTCTAAGTCCGAGGGGTCCGCCGAGGTATTTGTATATGACAGGGATCAAGATGCTGAGCATAACATGAGCTGCAGTGGTTAGCGACCCATAGCTGACTGCTAGCGTCAGGGCCAGCGAACCATAGCTGCCAAGACCCTTCTACACCTCCACGCGGTGATCCTGGATAACAGGCTGCAGCAGGGCAGACTGGCTAAGGAGAAGGGATCGAAAAGGGAATGCTAACCTGGTACTCAAAAAATGCTCGCTGAAGTCGGATGTGTTGGACCGAAAGGTGCAAATATCCCAGCTAAGCTGTAAACTACGACACAACACATTCCGTTCTCTGGACTACATTCTGCTACTTCAGCCCTTTCAGGGTTTGGTAGTGGGAGATTGAGAACGAAGAAGAAGAAGAAGAAGAAGAAGAAGTATATGACAAAGACAAGAATAGCATGTCGTAAGAGGTGACTAACTGTGTGACATGACATAACACCAGCTAACAAGGTTAGGTGGTTTATGAGGAGCAGCATAGATGGTCCCTAACAGACTGCGGGTCTGCTTTGCTCTAGTGTTTGAGCCATTAAGATGGACTTGCACATCGGTTAACCACCCTCCAAGAAACCGGTTGTATACAGACTCTGCAGAGTCTTCTAAACCAGTATAAAGACATTAAGTTGAGGACCTGGTCAACCCAATTCCAGTTATAATAGTGTGCATATCTTCTTGGTTGCTGCAAACTACAAGACAGCATCCTTTTTAGGACAAACACTGAAAAAGACGAAAAGTAAACTGCTTGACCCACCAAAATTCTGCATTCTGAAGATTACCAGTTAACTTAACTTAACTTAACATCTTTATACTGGTTTACAAGACTCTGCAGAGTCTGTATACAACCAGTTTCATTTACCTTACCTTGCTCTAAAAGCTATGCGCATCCAATTTATTCTTAAATACATTAATTGTCCCTGCCTCCACTACCTCCCATGGCAATGCATTCCAAGCGTTCACCCCTCTCTGACTAAAAAAATATTTCTTATATCTAATCTGGACCTCTCTTTAGTTAATTTGTAGCTATGCCCTCTTGTTCTTGTGGGTGGCTGTATTTTGAAAAACTTGTTATAGTCTAATTTATCCATTCCTTTGTTCATCTTATACACCTGTATTAAGTCACCTCGAATTGTTCTCTCTTCTAGACACTGTAGGCCGGTTTTTCTGAGTCTTTCCTCATAACTGTAATTCTGGAATCCCACTATCAGCTTTGTCACTCTTTTTTGTATTCTTTCCAGCATCCTTATCATAAAGGACTCCACACCTGTACACAGTACTCCAATCTAGGTCTAACTAATGCTTTATACAATTTGACTATCACTTCCTTGCTCCTATGTTTAATATTTCTTTTTATCATACCTAACATTGCATTTGCCTTTTTTCACTGCTACGTTGTTACTGTTACGTTGTGTCATAGTTTACAGTGAGGCTGCGACATCTGTACCTTTCATCTCGACACACTCGGTTCTAGCACAGCATTTTGGAAACCAAATCTACCTTCCCTCTTTGATTCCTATTCCCTTAGTCAGGCTGCACAGGTGCAATCTGTTTCTAGCGCTGGTGCTTGGAAGTAGAATAAGGTCTTGATAAGCTTTGATTCATTGATCCTGATGCTAGCAGCTGGCTATGAATCATTGGCTGATGTCAGCTCATTCACTGCACCTAGGTCGCATTCACGATGTGCTTATTTGTTTAACCTAGTTTGCTGTTTACATCTCTGTTTTTTTTGGGTTTTTTTTGTGTTCGCCTTATTTTTCTATTCCCCAAGGCAGTGTGAGTTGCACTGTTTTTATTTTGTGCCTGTCGGCCGGCCCAGTGCATCCAACTTCAGCGTGCATTTTATGTAAAGGTCTGCTTCTTCTTGCATTTTCTAATGGTTTGCTTTCCTGGGCTAACGGACGGTGCTGTGCTTGGGGAACGAACCCAGCACCTTTGTGTTGTGAGCCGTGCCACTTAACCACTAGACCACGCCGTTCCCTTGCTGTTTTCCTACCCACAGTACTTGATCATAAACATTTTTTTATTAAAAAAATATATTCTACAACTATGCCTTCTCACCTTGGCCTGTAGCAGAAATAGCCAGAACATCTGTAAGCTGATCAAAGGGTCGTCCAATGGTCACCTGAGCACCAAATAACTGCAATGCCTCCACTCCCTGATATTTCTGTTTTAGGTAGATATCACTGCCGTTGGTGGACATGAGATGAACTTGACCCATGGCCTGGATGTCCAGAGGGTCAAACATGCAGTCTGATCTGTTGTGGTTAAATAACAGACTTGACTTAGTAGCATCTCTTCTACCACAGAGTGTTTGTTGTTGTTGTAGTTGTTGAATGCACATGATAGGTATGTTTACTATTTTTTGTGCCCTGAAAAGGGTGTTAGGTGGCGGGTTGTAGTAGCTTTCCTCAAATCCTGAGCATTCTGATGAAAGCGGACTGAGGTCATCCAGGCTCTTGTAGTATGCTTGGCTTCATCTGTGTGTGACTCATTATTACGGGGATCACATCAATCCCCCCATCTTTAGCCAGACTGTCATGAAACAGCCTGTTTCCAGGGAGAACTGCAGGAAGTGAGGTGGGGGTCTTGATAGTATGTTCATTTAACCCTGACTAACATAGTCTGATCAGTATGTTTTGTTTGACTCTGACTAACATAGTCTGATCAGTATGTTTTGTTTGACTCTGACTAACATAGTCTGATCAGTATGTTTTGTCTGATCCTGACTAACATAGTCTGATCAGTATGTTTTGTCTGACCCTGACTAACATAGTCTGATCAATATGTTTTGTCTAACCCTGACTAACATAGTCTGATCAGTATGTTTTGTCTGACCCTAACATAGTCTGATCAGTATGTTTTGTCTAACCCTGACTAACATAGTCTGATCAGTATGTTTTGTCTGACCCTGACTAAAATAGTCTGATCAGTATGTTTTGTTTGACTCTGACTAACATAGTCTGATCAGTATGTTTTGTCTAACCCTGACTAAAATAGTCTGATCAGTATGTTTTGTTTGACTCTGACTAACATAGTCTGATCAGTATGTTTTACCTAACCAGACATTAGTCTCCTCTTCCATTCTATGACGTGTAGATGTCTTCTTTTCCTTTCCTTGTGGCTTATATTTTCTACAGGATGGATTAACCCACCCCGTGCCCAACTCTCCTTAGCCGAAATGAACGTAGTTGCACCTCTTCTACCATGAAGTCTAGATATCTTCTACTCCTTCCATTATGCCTTAGATTTTCTACGAGATGGGATATCTGTAATGATGGCACTGGGCTTCATCTGGAAGCAAATAATGACGAAAAGATGACTGCATATCAATTTAACACTTACTTGGCACATTTCCTAAAGTTGGGTTCTCCAATGGCCAGATAGGTCTTTTTTGCCCCAACAAATTTCTTGACAGCCAAGCTGCTGCCTAGCCAGCTGTAATTCTGTATGAGAATAATCAGGTTCACTGATCAATTGGGACAGAAGATGCCATGAATGATCTGACATAGCTGGCTGTTTGTGTCAGGGTCAGCAAATTAGATACAGGAGGGGGGGGGGGGGGGGGGGGGGTTCGCCGCCTAGTGGTTAAGTGGCACGGCTCACAACCCAAAGATGCTGGGTTCAATCCCCATCACAGCACCGGCCATTACCCCGGGGAAGCAAACCCTTAGAAAATGCAGGCGGAAGCAGACCCTTACATTAAATGCATGCTGAAGTCGGATGCACTGGGCCAACAGGAGCAAAATAAAAACAAAGTGCAATGTACACTGCCTTGGCGATAAGAGAAAAATAAGGCAAACGCAAAAAAAAAAACAAAAAAAAAACAAAAAAAAAAAAAAAACAACACAAGGGGCTTGTCATGTGTCTTTACCCTGACTATGAAGGAGTAGCAGGAGAAAGTTAAAATTTTGCACATATGTAGGTCATTCAATTTGTACTCGACTTGAGAAGTATGAATTTCCCTCCTCAATGGGTGTACCCTGTATGGTGCATCATGCAACACACCTTATTGACCGGATCTGCTACTCTAACGGTTTGTCAGAACAATGGAGAAATCAGAGGCCAGAACTGTGATAAAATTCTTGATGTTGCAGGGGAAAACACCTACAGAAATACACAAGGAGATGGAAAACGTGTTTGAGGAATTATGTCCTTTGTATGCTTCTGTAAAAAACTGGTGTAGGCAGTTTAAGTGTGGCCGTTCCCTTGGTGCTGATCTTGCAAGATCAGGAAGACCATCCTTAAGAGTACAGCGATGAAAATGCCCCAAGAGTGAAGAAAATCATTGACCAGGATAGGAAAATGACAATTGCAGAAATATCTAGGTCCGCAAAACTGAATGAGAGTACAGTTTTTTAAATTTTACACAACAGACTGAACATGAGAAAAGTGTGTGCCTGCTGGGTCCCGCATCTGCTGACATGTGAACAGAAACAAACGAGGGTTGATTGCTGTGGCCAGTAGCTCAAAATGTGTCGGTTGAAAAACATGTTGCTGACCATAGTGACAGTAGATGAGACTTGGGTTCACCATTATGACCAAGAATCCAAAATTTCCAGCATGCAGCGGAAAACCCCGGGTTTACCAACATATGTCAAGCCAAGAGCACAGAAATCTGCAAGAAATGTGATGCTGACTGTTTTTTGGGACGTCAAAGGTGTCATATTGAAAGATTACCTGCCTCATGGCAACACGGTTAATGGGCAATATTATGCAGACCTCCTTACCAAACTAAGAAAGACTGTGACCAGAAAACGAGGGATAGCGCGCACTCAAATTCTGCCTTTGCTTCAAGACAACGTGCCCTCCCCCAAAGCAAGACTTGTGCTGCAAACAGCCAACGATTTGAATATTGAAATTCTTCCACACCCACCATATTCTCCAGATTTAGCTCCATCAGACTGTTTTCTTTTCCAAAAACTAAAAAACAACTGAAAGAAAATCATTTTGACAGTGACGAAGATGTCATACTGGCTTATGATAACTGATTTAGTTTAAAAAAATAGGTCTGAAGGTCTTTTCAAGGTCATCCAGAGATGGCAGAAATGTATACATTTAGGTGGTGACTACCTTGAGAAGGAATAAGCACTGTGCCAAATTTCAACTTTCTCCTCCTACTCCTTCATGGTCAGGGTAAAGACTTATGACAAGCCCCTTGTATGATGAAGATCCTTACCTGTCTCAAAGTTGCCCTAGAAACAGACAGCATCTCTACAACTTGGCTAAGAGAATGGAAATTGAAGAAGGAAGGCAAATCTGGTCCTAAAAATGTTGTGCTGAAATTGGATGTGTTTGGCTGAGAGGTGTAAATATCACAGCCTCGCTGTAAACTATGAGGAAATACATCGGCCTCAGGTGCCTAGGTCACGGGTTCAAATCAAGGTGGAGGCCGAGATTTTTTCACGTGGACTTTCTGGTATTTTCCAGGATCTCTGAATAGTAGAGATTTGACACCCGTGTGCAGTGTCACACACATTAAATATCCCTCTGCAGTTGGAAATTGAAAAGAGTAGGCTCCACGGCCGCTGTGTGGGCAAAATTCAAAATTATGTTAAGAATCTACACAATTTATTACAGTGCTACAGAGTTCGAGCATTGCACTGAGACCATAAAAAAATATGAAGAAGAACAGAGGACTTATGGGTTAAACTGTGTGCAATGATATTGATTCTTTTACTAAACTAAACTAAACAATGTAACGAAACGTTCTTTTCAGAACGAATTCAAAAGAAGAAGAACAAAGAAATTGTTATAATACAGGTGTGCTACTCATTACAATGCTCTATTATATGCAGTTTTACTGTAATGCCACTTACAAATAACCATACAAAAATGATTGAACTCAACAAAAATATAAAAAGACAATTTGAAAACAGAGAGCATAGAGATAGCCAGCCTGATGCTCAACTCTCCTTAGTCACCTTAACTTAACATCATTATACTGGTTTAGAAAATTCTAGTCTATGTACAACCAATTTTTTGATTTTGCAAGAGGTCGTAGGGGCATCACTCAGCGTGCCTTGGTTATGTTGCTAACTAGGCAGGGCCTAATTTCTCCTGGGTGATGTGTTTTAGTAAATTTTTGCCTGTGTTTACATTCCACAGCCAAACCAAAACCGACACTGTCTGCTAATAGAGTGAAGGGTATCAATCTTGTGAAGTTCAGCTGTGTGCACTAGACAGGCTAACCAAAATACTATCACACATAGCTGATGACCATGCTATGATAATCGGAGGGAAAAAACACCACAAAATGAACATACTAAACTAATCCAAATGGAAAACAGCAACCCGTTTCAGTAGATACAAGTGTAAGTTGTTGATTAGCATGAATTCCAGTCAAATCCGTGGCCTGGCAGCATCTATAATGGACTATAACATGAAAGCAAAGTTAGACCCACAGCTTGTTAGGTACCATCTTTGCTGCTCTCTCTTATTTAATCCTGCAGAAATTATAAACTACAGAAAAAGAAAAGAGGGCTTCTTCACCTCATGGTTGAAGAGAAGTGACTCAAATCAAGACTAATGAGGATTGGGCATGGGACAGGCTACCTCATCCTGTAGATACTAAAATCCACCAGAAAAATAAAAGACAAACTCTACACCCCATGGTTACAGAGGAGTGACTTAGTCAGTACGTATGTGATGCATACAAGTGATATGACACGAACAGTACATTTTCATTATTTTGAATTATATTGCACTGTTTTTTTTTAGGTCAGCAGCGACCCAGTGACACATACTTCAACAGGTGTTTGTGTCTCACTATGTCTGGACCAGAACATTTGACCTATTCAGCCAGGGAGACCCTGCTGTAGTTTATGCTGCAGCTGGCCACAGCCTACTGTATATACAGGCCTTCTGACTCACTGAAAAATACCTTTGAAACGTCACATTCCAAGGCTAGCTAAATGATGGAACTTGAATGTGTCAACTATCAGTGCCAACTATAATAGCGTGCTTGGGAAACAAAGATGGATATACAGTTGGTTTCAGGACAGGATTCTGTGAAAGGATCACTATCAACAGCGATTTGTTGTGTTTTGTACGATGAATTTGTATTATTTCTTTGTGTGGAGCATGGACTGATTATAAATCTTGACACAATATGAGTTCCGTTATTTAGTCTGCGGTGGAATGTGACGTTTCAAGGGATTTTCCAGGTTAGTCAGACACCCTATCTAAAGTAGGCTATGTGCTGACATAGCTCTTGGGGTCATATGGACATACAAACTCCTCTGGTGAGACTTGGGAGACCCTACTGTAGTTTATGCTGCTATGCTGCTGCTGACATAGCTCTCTTGGTCATAAGGACATAAAAGCTTCTCTGGTCTGACTTGGAATATCCTGCTGGTGGTTACACTACAGCTGAAATAGATATTGGAGTCATGGCCTCGAGCCTCTCTGGTTTGGCCTGGCTGGTAGTTGTGCTACTGCCATCATAGTTCATAGGGAGACACAAACTTCTTTACGGTGACAAATTCAAGACACGACAGATGATATTACAATGATTCAACGATAGGTAACATGACATCGACACAGAGCTTTGTGATGAGATAAAGACAAGCCTACATTAGCACCTTACCTGAGAACCCTGCATAAAGAAGTCACTTGACGATAATATATTGAGGTCCATTTTGCCTGGTATAAGAAACAATACAGCTATTTAATAGTGATGTTGTTTTTGTTTAATGTCATCCTTTAATGTTTTGAGCACCCTCAAAAGGACGTCAAGTGGCGGGTTACAGTAGCTTTCTTCACATCCCGAGCATGCTGATGAAGATGGGCCTCGGTTTTCCAAGCGGTTGTGCTATGCTTGGCTTCATCTGCATGGCGCTCAATACTACAGGGATCACATCAATCCACATTACGTCAGCCAGGCTGCCTTGAAAACAGTCTGTTTCCAGGGAATGCTACATAGAAGAGAAATTGTGATCTTGGTAAGTGTATTGTGTCTAACCCTGACACGACGTTCTGGTCAGTACGTTGTGCCTGACTGGACTAGTTTCTCAGTTCCTCGTCATTTAATAGTAATGACCTAGCTGCTCCTTTTCTACAGTGGGGTGCAACAGTCTTTTTTTTCTTTTTGTTCTGGTTTATAGTTTCTACAGGATGAGGAAGCTGGCCCCATGCACAACTCTCTTTAGTCTGACTTTATTTAGCCACTCCTGTTCTATCATTGAGTGTAGAGGTCTCTACAAGAAAGGGTAGCCAGCCCCATGTCCAACCCTTCTTACTTGTTGCTTACAAAATGCCTGGCAGGTTACGGTTTTACCATTCTTTGCTCCTCTTTCTGGCCTGGTAACTAATGAGAATGCTTTGTGCAAAGTGTCAGTTAAAAACTGACATTTGGTATTTAATATGAAAGTGTGTGCATGGAATAATACAGAATGCTGGGTTGATGTAAGAAATATCTAACTTCGAGGCATGTTTAAATGAAACCAGACCTACCTGCACCAAGTGAACATATGTACGATGCGCGTGATGACGTCAATTCTGATGTAAACAGCACATACCAACCATCAAGTTTGCAAAATTTCATCATCCTCCGACTCATAGTTTCCTCAGCAGACTGTTGAAAACATGGTGGATGATACGGAATCCGTCCAGAGTTGATCATTGAGGGGTGATTCGGTTTCTAACAGCTGAAGGGTGTCGACCAGTTGACATTCATCACAGAATGCAGGCAGTGTATGGTGACAAAAGTGTGGCAAACGTAAACTCCGGTGACAGTTCACCTGAATTGCTGCATCAATTTTGGCGATGGCATCTTCTGACGCAACAATATGTGCCTGACCTGGTCTCGGATGATCTTTCGTTAACTCACGTCCTTCTTTAAACATCGTTGTCCAGTTTTTCACTGTTGTCTTTGACACACTTTAGTCACCATACACTGCCTGCATTCTGTGATGAATGTCAACTGGTCGACACCCTTTAGCTGTTAGAAACCAAATCACCGCTCGCTGATCAACTCTGGACAGGTTCTGTATCACATACACCATGTTTTCAACGGTCTGCTGAGGAAACTATGAGTCAGAGGATAATGAAATTATTCAAAATTGATGGTTGGTATGTGCTGTTTACATCAGAAGTGATGTCATCATGTGCATCATACGTATATTCACTTGGTGTAGTTAAGTACGGTTTCATTTGAATACGCCGCATAGTATTGACTATCTGAAATTACAGCACACTCTAAAACATTTCGTCACTCACATTTCATCACTTTGCTCTTTCGCTGCTTTTCAATTTATTATGATTACTTTTTGCTCTCCACATGACTCACTATCCATGTTTCGCTGCTGACTCCACATCCCCATATTTTTTTATCTGTATGTTTTCAGAAGCCGTTCAGAACGGATCTCTAATTTATATGTTATGTATATATTTAAAGGTACTCTGTTGTATATTTTTGTTATTATCTTTCGCACCCACTTGTATGTCATATATAGTGTATTACTGACATTTTTCTGTTGTCAAATTGCATATATTTTTTTATTTCCTCACATCTCGAGCGCAATGATGAAGGTCGACTGGGGTCCTCCAGGCGGTTGTGCTATGCTTGGCTCATATGTGTGTTGCTCACTACTATAAAGATCACGTCGAACCTCACCTTGTTAGCCAGACTGTTGTCCTAGACAACAGCCCGTTTCCAGGATGACCACTGAGGAGGTCAGGTGAGGGAATGGGCCAGTCAATTTTTCCTGACCCTGGCTAACATTCTCTGATCAGTGTGTTTTGCCTGACCAGACATTAGCCTCATCGTCCCATGGATATTGGTGAAAAGGTTAAAAAAATACTGCTACAACACCAAAACCCAATTTTGACATTGTGTGCTAACATAATAAAATAGGTGTTAGTTTTGAAGCTCCCCTTGCATCTAATGAAGCATTAGTAAGTCGAGGTTATTAGTATTAGAGCTTATATTTTTTCATAAACTTTGAGACAACAAATTGAATATATCTAAAGAAGCATTGGTAAGCTGAGGCTTTTCGCATCTCCCTAGTTAGAATTGAGATCTCTTTTTCAATTCTACTCCTGACCATTCCAGTGTATGGGACTCAGTCCCATACACAATCCTGTCTAGTTATCTTTTACAACATGCACTATAAAGGTGTAGTAGTTCTATTCTTTCCTCTGCTATAAAGGGCTCTGGAACTGACAAGGAGGTGCTAGCATTTCATCACATTCACCTTTCTAGGTTCACTTGTGAACACAAGGCTGCTACAAATGATTCTTATCTGTTCCTATTCTGTGCTGTCTTCTTCAGTTCAGCCCATAAAACTCTACTAGTCTCTTCCTCCAACATTTTTCACAGGGTGTTTTTTGGCTGCCCCACTCATCCCTTTGTTTTCCATGTGAATTTAAATCCAGTATTGTGTCGCTAGTTTACAGCTTGACTGCGATATTTGCACCTTTCGGTCCGAACATATCCGTCAATGGCAGGAGAATTTACACAATCTACAGGACATCACACGTTGCTGAATGCTGAATAGTAGTCGTCTGCCCCCCCCCCCCCCCCCCCCCCCCCGAGAATTCTCTGCCCTAGTGAATTCCAGCCTATAGTTCCTACATAAATCACTTATATAAATAAATAACAATTACTTTCGCCAACAAGACATACACTTGCCATTCTAGTACCTGCGTACTTCCTGTCTGCATACACAACTCCAATTGTTCCCCTTTGTTCTCCTTGGCCTGGGGCAAATGGTGAGCCAATTATAAGGTCGTTGTAAAGGTCAGAGTTCAAATCTCCAGTTACAAGTGTTGTTCCGAGATTGCAGTAAACATCCTGTCAATCACAAAATTATAGTAAACATACTGTCAGCCACAAGATTACAGTAAACATACTGTCAGCCACAAGAATACAGTAAACATACTGCCAGCCACAAAATTACAGTAAACATACTGTCAGCTACAAGATTACAGTAAACATACTGTCAGCCACAAGATTACAGTAAACATACTGTCAGCCACAAGAATACAGTAAACATACTGTCAGCCACAAGATTACAGTAAACATACTGTCAGCCACAAGATTACAGTAAACATACTGTCAGCCACAAGATTACAGTAAACATACTGTCAGCCACAAGAATACAGTAAACATACTGTCAGCCACAAGATTACAGTAAACATACTGTCAGCCACAAGATTACAGTAAATATACTGTCAGCCACAAGAATACAGTAAACATACTGTCAGCCACAAGATTACAGTAAACATACTGTCAGCCACAAGAATACAGTAAACATACTGTCAGCCACAAGATTACAGTAAACATACTGTCAGCCACAAGATTACAGTAAACATACTGTCAGCCACAAGATTACAGTAAACATACTGTCAGCCACAAGAATACAGTAAACATACTGTCAGCCACAAGATTACAGTAAACATAATGTCAGCCACAAGATTACAGTAAACATACTGTCAGCTACAAGATTACAGTAAACATACTGTCAGCCACAAGAATACAGTAAACATACTGTCAGCCACAAGATTACAGTAAACATACTGTCAGCCACAAGATTACAGTAAACATACTGTCAGCCACAAGAATACAGTAAACATACTGTCAGCCACAAGATTACAGTAAACATACTGTCAGCCACAAGATTACAGTAAACATACTGTCAGCCACAAGAATACAGTAAACATACTGTCAGCCACAAGAATACAGTAAACATACTGTCAGCCACAAGATTACAGTAAACATACTGTCAGCCACAAGATTACAGTAAATATACTGTCAGCCACAAGAATACAGTAAACATACTGTCAGCCACAAGATTACAGTAAACATACTGTCAGCCACAAGAATACAGTAAACATACTGTCAGCCACAAGATTACAGTAAACATACTGTCAGCCACAAGATTACAGTAAACATACTGTCAGCCACAAGAATACAGTAAACATACTGTCAGCCACAAGATTACAGTAAACATACTGTCAGCCACAAGATTACAGTAAACATACTGTCAGCCACAAGAATACAGTAAACATACTGTCAGCCACAAGAATACAGTAAACATACTGTCAGCCACAAGATTACAGTAAATATACTGTCAGCTACAAGAATACAGTAAACATACTGTCAGCCACAAGATTACCGTAACAATCAAATATGACTTAAAAGAAAAAAATATTTCAGGATGTTGAAGAGATACAACAGAATGTAATTCATCAGATGTATGCTACTTCAGAAGATTCAGCAGATGACTTCACAACATCACTGGAATAGTGGAAACAGTGCTGTGCTAAGTCTGTGGTTTAGGAGTTATTTCTCATCGCAAAGTGATGATGGCCACAACATCAGATGGTTTTGTCGTAATAATGTGATGTGCGCTGTATGAGGATTATAGTGTGGAAGAATATGCTCTGGTCATCAATCTCACTATTGTCCCGAGTTGCCCCTTGGATCAGTGGCAAGAATATTTGGTTGAGACGACTGGAGGTAACTCTGGATGCAGACACTCTGGTCTTACCTGCTGTGAGACCAGGGGCCGCTTGAAACTTGTGGGATTTGATCGTCCACCGTTTCCATGAATCACTGTGAGAGGCGAGTGCCTTAACATCTTGACTACAGCGACCCCACGTTTAGGAGTGGGGACTACTTCAAAGGCAATACACTTACAAATTTTCTAACTATCTATATAAATCCAATCTAGGTACATTTTTTATCACACCTCGTAGGCTTTCATCGTTGTATGTAACTAAGAGTACCACATCCAGACTGCAGACCTTCACCAATATATGAGGCCGAGCTGATAAGTTTTATCTCCACTTAAATAGAAAATGAACAGGAAAGGATATGTTTATTAAATTAAAAAATGTATTTACCTATATCAATTATTTTCAAAACTTCATAATTTATTTTTGACAAAATCACCACACACTTCAAAACACTTTCACCAATGCTACACTAGTTTACAAAATCTGCCACTAAAAAATTGGTACTTCATTTTGGAAACCATTTCTTTATTGCCAACTTTACCTCTTCATCACAGCCAAAGCACTGGCTCCTCGACTGTCCTATTAATTTTTAGAACAGGTGGAAATCACTAGGAGCCAGGCCTGGGCTATATGTTGAGGCGTTGAACTATATCTCTTGTTGCTGCATATGTGTGAGGTCTGGTGTTGTCGCTTTGAAGGAGTGTTTAATTTCTTACTAGTATTCCAATCCTGTTGATTCTTTTGTTTAATGCCGTAAGAGTTGAGTTTAGTTTCAATGTAATATTCAAAGTTTATTGTTGTTCTGCTTTCAAGAAGTTCTTTAAAAAAACAGCTGAGGTGGGAGTTTTACATTTTTTCGGCTAAGGTGATTCATTTTGATGGTATTCCATGGACTGACTTTTGTTCTCGGAGTCATAATAATGGACCCAAGTTTCATTAACTGTAATTGAACTCCCCAGCTTATTTTTAAAAATTGTTCAATAAGTTCCCAAGAAATGCAAATGCTGTTTGAACCATATGTCTGAACATTCTTCCACTGTGATGTGCAGTGGGTAGGAACTGTGTGTTCTAGATCAAGTACGATGGAGGGGAGATACAGTGCAAATACACAGAACCAGTTTTATCCACATACGTCAAATGTCACTAAAAATATAACACTGGAGGTAAAACTTATCAGCTTGCCTGCATATGTAACTAAAAGTTTCACATTCAAACATCAGACCTTTACAAACAGATGTATTCGTCACATACATCCGCCTAGATGGTCAGATGTAAAAAGAAATACAGATGTGTGATAAGGAACATGGCAACAATCAATACAGCTAGAGATTGTGGAGAGAAAGTAGAGAAGGACAAAACACAATCCTTTGAAAGAAATCTGAATAATGTAAACAAATATGTGCTGGGATGGAACCCACTGGGGACTAGAAGAGTAGGAGAGGTCAGAAAACACATTGCAAAGATGGTGTAAGAGGAAGCCAAGGCAAGTGAAGTCTCAAAGACAGAGCTTAAGAACATGGCTGAAAACAGAAAATGGGCGCAAGTGACTGTTACAGGCCTATATCTCAGAGGAAGACAAAAGGATTACGTCAAAATGACTTTAAAATGTGACTTTACAGAAATGTTTTGGAGTAAAGAGTAATCAGGGTCAGGTGTAACATAATGATCAAGATCCCACCTCACATTATTGTTTGTGCTCCTGGAAACAGGCTATAATCCCTATAGCGGTGACATTACTGAAGAGTCTCACATTGCACTACAGCCAGATGAACCCAAGTCCATCTTCACAAGTATGCCAGCCCCAAATAACTTTAAAGGAATGTCTGTGAGCGAAGAGTAATCCAGATCAGTGAAACAAATGATCAAGACTGCACATCCCAACCTTGTTCATGCTCCTGAAAACATCCTGTGTCACAGCAGTCTGGCCAACGAGGTGGAGATTGACACTGTAATCCCCATAGTAGTGACATTACTGAGGAGTTTCACATTCCATTGCAGCTAGGTGGACCCTGATCTATCTTCAAAAGTGCGTGTCAGAATATAAAAAAGAGTCACTGTCACCTGCCACCAAAGACACGTCAAGAGTTAACTGAACAGCACAATTAAGTTTTACCAACAACAACAAAGGAAGGTCTTGTTTTTATGGCAGATCACAAAAGAATGATGATCCTACCTTGCAGGATACAAAGCCTCGAAGAATATACTGTCTGTCACTCACAGGAGAATAGATGAAGACCCTTCCCTGCAAAATTGTCAAAAATATTATCTTTATTTCCTTCTTCAACTACAGAGAGGTAGCTATCAACTGAAATATTTTGTTATATTATCTTATGTTATACAGAATTGCCATCTTTGCACTTTGCTGCTCAGTCTTCTTCAGCAAATGGCAAAGAATGTGAATACTGATGGTTTCAGTAGTCTGCTGGTTGTACATACTCCTGCTCTGCTCTCTCCTGCGCCCCTCACTGCTTGACCAGAGCTGAAGATGTAGCACAGTGAATGAGCTGACAGCAGCCAGTGACTCATAGTTGGATGCTTGCATCAGGGTCAGTGAACAAAAGCTGACCAAAACTCTATTCTGCCTCCAAGCGACAGCGCGGGAAACAGACTGCACTAAATTCACACACCAAATTTGACACTGTTTGCAGCTAGGGCAAAGGGAGACAGTCTCGTGAAGTTTAGCCGTATGAACTAGACCATGAAATATGACACAGGTTAAAGCATAGTGCTGTTCATATGGGCAATGTCCAGATCAGGATAATCGAACAGAATAAATCCCCAAAAACTAACAAATTAACTAGTCCAAATGGAAAATAACCTGTTTCCGTGAACACAAGTGTAAGTCATCGACTAGTGTGAATTCTAGGCAAATCCATGGTCTGCAGCATCCATAATGAAATAAAACAGCAGAGCAATGTAGACAAACAACCAGTTATGGCACCATCTTTGTTGCTAATCATACAGAGTTAAGCAGCAATGAAAAGACAAGAATACACACAAACAACACCGCAATAGATGAAGCAGCAATCCACAGACTGCAAAGTTTCGACATACAACGAGGTTCGAACGGAGTGGGGCACATGAGAAGACGGAGCAGGAGAGTGTACAACCAGCGAGCTACAGGGACCATAATCATCAATACCTTATGCCATCTGATGAGAGATACTGAGCACCTATGGGTATGCCCGGAGTGCAGTGAGGCGATTCTTAGAAAGAGAACAGAGAAAATAATAAAGTACATACCAGGTACGTGAGGTTGGCAGAACCAAAGCTAGGAGATCCTACAGCAATATCCAGATGTCCATCTTTGTCAATGTCAAGTATGGCCAATGAGGATCCAAACTGCCAATAAGCCTGTGTATATATGATTTCAGATTAAAATATAAAACAGTAAATCTGAGATTTCTTCTTCTTCTTCGTACGCAGTCAGACAGTAACCATTATTTTTTCGAAAAAAGCGGCGGTCATCCTGAGGCTGTCGACACTGCCATAGAGCTTGTCTTGCAGTTCCACTGGTGATGGCCACATCTGCTCTCTCTGATCCTTGTATGTCGGGCAGTTCTGCAGCAGATGTTCAGCGGTCATTTTACCGGTACCGCACGGGCATTCGTCGGTACCACCTATCTTCAATTTGTTGAATAGGTGGTATCTCAGTCTATTGTGGCCAGTGCGAAGTCTGAAGACAACGACCTGCTCTCTTCCGTTCAACTGGTAATAGGCATCGTTTTTGGTGTAACCAGTATGTTCGGTTTCCCATTTGGTCATGTATCTGGCTTTGATAAGCCGTTTTGACTCTTCGTACGTCACACTAGTATCTGTTTGTGGTAGTCTTGCACCTTCTTTTGCCAGTCTGTCTGCCTCCTCGTTGCCTTTGATGTTGCAGTGTGATGGGACCCATTGTACCACTACCCTTTTTGGTGCGGACTGCTGGCACAGTTTGCAGAGTGCTGCTCTTAAGTCATTAAGCTCAGTGTTTTTCTGGCTTTTTAACGCTGTGACTACGACGAGAGCATCTGTAAGCAGGACTATATGGCTTTCATTTTCTTTATGCGTCACCATTTCTTCCACTGCCGCCCTCAGTGCCTCTACCTCCGCTCTGAAATTGCTTGTATACTTACCAGTAGCGAATGACAGTGTTATTTGTCTGCCATTTGGTAGGTTCAGGAATGCTCCTGCCCCTCCATTCTGTGTAGTGTTTGTTACAGAACCGTCAGTGTATGCATGGGTCCAGTCCATGCTTGGGTAGTTTTCCGATGTAAAGCTTAGGGTAGTGTCTCTCCTTTCTTTTTCAGTCTGGCAGTTTTTGTTTCCAATACCTGGTATATTTTCTACCACCTCTGGGAATATATCCTGCCTCCAGGTAGGTTTTCGTACAGTAGTGATGGGTTTTGGTGTTGTTAGTGCGTTTATGGGATCTTCGTGCATCTTTGCTTTGGCTATTTCTGCAAAGTTTCTCCGCTTTAGTTTCCCATTTCCCAAATTGTTTAGTCTCTGGTGCATTGGATGGTCGGTCAGTCTCCGGAGTTTCTCTGACTGCAGCTGGGCTCTGCAGTCTCTTCTATCGGTCATGGATTGCAGTTTTGTAATCTTTTCAAGTTCTACAATTGGCGTTGACTTCATGCCACCTGTTATAACTCTCATGGCTTGGTTTTGAAGTTTGCTAACTTTATCGAAGTTCGCCTTTTGCTGCTGTTGTCCATGCCGCAATGCCATACTCGAGAACTGGTCTCACTCTTCCAGTGTACAGTTTCTTTAGTATGCCTTCGTCTGCTCCCCAGCTTGTGCCAGCAAGTTTCCTCATGATTGCCATACTTTCTCTGGCTCTCATTCGGTTTCTCTCGATCTGACTTTTCCATGTCATGTGCCGATCGAATGTGACTCCCAGATAGTTTGGGTTGTCGTTTGGCTGCAGGAATTTGCCATTTAAACTTAACTTGGTATTTTGGGGTTTGATGGAAAGCGAGAATATTGTGCATGTGGTTTTCTCCTCGTTTATTTTGACCAGCCATGAGTTCGCCCATTCTTCCAGCGATGTTAGGGCCTGCTGCATCCGATTTCTTGCTATGGTGAAATTCTTTTCAGAGGTCCACATAGCCAGATCATCTGCAAACATTGAGCTATGGACTCTTCTTGGTATATTCTCTGTGATGTCGTTTATATACACCAGGAAGAGTGTGGGTGACAGTACTCCCCCTTGGGGTACTCCCTGCTCGAGTGTCACCTTTCTGCTCATCTGCCCTTGTACTTGGACTCTGGCCGTTCTGTTTTTGAGGTAGTGGTTGATCCACTTGTACATCTTCCCACAGACATCACTTCTTCTTAGCTTGACTCTAAGTCCATCTTTCCAGACTTTGTCAAATGCCTTTTCCAGGTCCACCCAAACCGCTACTGTGTGTTTCTGTGCCTGGTAGGCATCTTCTATTTCCTGGGCTATGAGGATGACCTGGTCCTCAGTGGATCTGTGCTGTCTAAAGCCGGCTTGCTGTGGAATTAGTATTCGTTTTTCTTCCAGATGCCATATCAGTCTGGTGTTTATCATACGTTCCATCAGTTTGCCGACACAGCTCAGTAGGCTGATAGGCCTGTATCCCTTTGGATCTATTTTGTCCTTTCCTGTTTTTGGTACTGGTACCAGTACTGCGTCTTTCCATGCCTGGGGTACAATTCCCCTTTTCCAGCTTTGGTTCAGGACCGATAACAGCTTCCTCTTCGCTGTTTGGCCCAGCCCCATCAGCATTTCGTTTGTTATCCCATCTTTTCCGGGAGATTTCCTTTTCTTTAATGTTCTCATAGCCTCTTCCATTTCGTTCATTGTTAATTTGGCCATCATATGCTCTTCAGGAGCCGTACTGATGTTGTCGTGCCCCTTTTGCTCTTCACTAATGTCTGTATGCCTATCTGCAGGGACCTCGATGTGGTTTGCTCTGGCATAGTGATCGACAAAAGCGTTTGCAGCTTTTTTACCAGTGAGCAAGTTTTCGCCCTGCTTGATGGTAATTTGTTTGTTTGACGGGGTTTCGTCATTCATGCCTCTGACTAGCTTCCATAGCTTGTTCCCTTCTTTGTCCAGGTTTAGGCTTTCCGTTTTGTTTTTCCAGCTCTCTCTTGCTGTTTGCTTGAGAGTGTATTTGTACTTCGCCGTGGCGGCTTTGAGGGCGATGTTTGCCTCCATAGATTGTTCTCGCTCTGCCATATTCCTAGCATGTGTTACTGCATCTTCCGCTTTCTGCAACTCATCATTCCAATAGGGCTTATAGTTTTTCCTGGCCCCTCTTGGGATGGTTTCAGTGGCGGCTTGCATTATTGCCTTGCTTAGGCTTTCCACCACGGGCTTCATTTTGTTGTTTCGTGTGTTGATGGTTTCACACAGCTCGTCTATCAGGATTGCAAATCTGTCACAGTCGGCTCGTTTGTAATTCCAACGTGGGAGCGGTTTTGTTTCCTGTGGGCCTACTTCCATGGCTTGGTTTTGAAGTTTGCTAATTTTATCAAAGTTCGCCTTTGCTGCTATTGCCCATGCCGCAATGCCATACTCGAGAACTGGTCTCACTCTTCCAGTGTACAGTTTCTTCAGTATTCTTTCGTCTGCTCCCCAGCTTGTGCCAGCAAGTTTCCTCATGATTGCCATTCTTTGTCTTGCTCTCATTCGGTTTCTCTCGATCTGACTTTTTTATGTCATGTGCCGATCAAATGTGACGCCCAAGTAGTTTGGGTTGTCGTTTAGCCGCAGATATTTGCCATTAAGATTTATTTTGGTGTTCTGTGGTTTATTTGAAAGGGAGAATATCGTACATGTTGTTTTTTCTTCATTTATTTTGACCAGCAAAATCGGGAATTTAACATTTTGTACTGTTGGGAGTTAAATAAATCATTCTGAGATTTAACATTTTGTACTGATGGGCGTGAAATATGTTGTTTTCTCTGTTGTGGGTGAAATAAACAAACATAGCTAGCACATGACGTTGCACACGTTCTCAGCCTAAAAACCGACTACCCCAACAATGGGAATAAAGTCAGATGAGGGTAAAACAAAAAAAGGTCTGCTTAGAGTAGTGGTAGAGCACTCGCTTCTCATGGCAAAGGTAAAGGGTTCAACTTCAGTAACTGTTATGCTCCAAAATGGGTACCTTAACTGATACTAGAAAAGAAAATGGATGCTAAGAAAGATACTGGCCACACAAGCTAGGGCTTAGTATACTTAAGTCTCTGACACTTCATTTTCGACCTTCATTTTCATCTGCATGGCACTCACTACCACATGGATCACATCGATGCATATCTTATCAGCCTGTTTCCAAGAAATGCTACATGGTAGAGAGATAGTGGTCTTGGTCAATGTATTGTGTCTTTACCTGACGTGATGTTCTGGTCAGTATGTTGTACATGACTGGACTAGCATCTCAGTTCCCACTGACTGAGAGATAAACATGTTTTTTCCAAATGGATTGAAGCCAACCGAGACCTAGCAAGAAAGACATCTAAATTTTGTGTGCAGAATCTTGATGCCTTTAGCGGAACTGTAGCTGAGATCTCACAGACAGGCACCCCACTGCAGGCACCACTTTGAGAAGCATTGATCTACATCATCGTCATCATCATGTAGCATGTCCTTTGTAGAACGTCGCTCCCATCACAGTCTGTCTGAAAGAAACTCGTTCCCTTGCCAAAACACCAGCATCCGCCACTGTCATACTCATGCATTCCTGGATATCTTGGTGCCATCGTCTTCTTGGTCTACCCCTTCCTCTTTTGCCTGGCACCATACCTTCCATCACCATTCTCTCAAGACCGTTGTGTCTCTTGATGTGAACAAAGTATTTGCATTTTCTAGCCAAAATGGAATTGATAAACCAGTTCTCCTCTATGCTCAACTCTTGCCGAATGTCTGCATTTGTTCTTTTCTCTGTCCAGGGGATCTATATGCATCACAAAATAGTAATTAAATCTTCATAGCTTATCCCTCTCATTAACCCTACCTCCTACCTCTAAAGAATGAAGGAAAGAAAACAAGATACACTTTATCAAAATATACTAAATCAAGCTAATAAGAACAAAAATATAATTTACACCATCTGGGTCTTCAGGTCCAAGTATCTTTATGTCCGCTGCCTGGCTTATGTCCGAGGTTGATATGTTCAAACCATCGTCAGTGCCTGCACAAGATACAACAGGTTTACAGAAAGGGAAATAACTTATGTTATAATAAATAAAATGAACTTAGCTGAAAGTGCAAAGAAAAAAAATGAGGATAAATTTAAAACAATTTATGACAACAACAAAAATAGGACTGAGGAGTAATCAGAGTCAGGTGAAACATACTGATCAAGACCCCACCTGACGTCCTTGTTTGTTCTTCTGTAAACAAGCTGTGCCACAGCAGTCTGGCAAACGAGGTTCAGATCAACACGGTAATCCCCATAGCGGTCAGCTTACTGAGAAGTCTTGCATTGCACTACAGCCGGAGGACCATGGTCCACCTTCTCAAATGCACTTTGGTATATTTAAAATGTCTAATGTAACCAGCTACCAAAGAAACGTCGCCAAGAGTTAACTCGGCGCGAGTAGCTTCGAGCAACAACATGGAAAAATACAACTTTTAGACTAAAAGAAAGCCTTAACTCTACCACGCCGCTGTACCCAATTCTCGGTAATTTCCTTAACTGCCGCTAAATCACTGTACCTAATTTTCAGTACTTTGGATAGTACGTCATAAAATGCGTCAGAATCTAAAAATAACCAACCAATCATGGTCAATCCTCGTGATTAGTCATTGCAAATGGCTGCCCCCATGTTTGAATTGATTTTGTGGAGTTTAACGTGAACAAATTTTGAAAATTGACAATGAAACAAGCGGCTGATGAACCAAGCACTTCAACAGGAAAGCAAAGTAAGTCTAGGCTTATGACAGTCTAACAGGTGATCAATAATTTGGTTGATTCAGACTCTGTTCAAGTGAAACAGACAGTGAGAGCTCGAGTGATGAGATGAAGATTTTTCTTGCACTGAGGATCTATATGGAATACTCATGTATAAAGCCCAGCTATCAGGATTATTGGACATATGAGGGCTCTTTGTTGTGTTTACTCCCGGATTTCGAAATGTTTTATGACTCGAGACAGATTCTTTGCCTTTTTCTGGGTGGATTGGCACACAAAGGTAGAATATTGACGCTAGATGAAAGGTAAACCTATTTTCTACAATGTCTCCAAGTTACATCTTATTCTAACTACTTGTTTGCATGTAACTAACATTTTTCTATATCATGTTGGTTTTCTCTCTTTAATGCTCTGGAACCCAGGAATGGGGGACAGTTAGGTTCAGGGCCTCAGGTCTGGTAGGGTTAATGAGGATTGCTTAACTTTATACTTACATTTAATACCACTCTAAAAAATTAACATTATCACTCTTCACTTTTGTTTCAGAGAACTATGAGACCCCAGTGCAAATTGTCTTTCCAGTAAGGGGTCACATGATCCATCCGAGAGTTACTCATTAGTCTGTAGGGGAATATTTATCATGGCTTTCATTTGCAATATCAGCATGTTGTTGTTGTTTGATGCTGTTGAATGCCCATTATGAGTACATTTGCTCTTTCGAGAGTCCTGAGAAGTGTGTTAACTGGTGGGTTACAGCAGCTTTCCTCACATCATGTGCGCGTCTATGAAAGTGGACTAGGGTTCGCCAGGCTGTTGTGGTATGCTTGGCTTCACCTTTGTTTTGCTCACTACTACAGGGATCAAGTCAATCCCCACCTCGTTAGCCAGACTGTCTTGAAACAATCTGTTTCCAGGAGGTGAGGTAGTGTCTTGGTCAGTATATTTCCCCTAACCCTAACATTATCTGATCAGTATGTTTTGCCTGACCACAAGTTAGTCCCCTCTCCTCACACTTTGTTGTAAATTTTATGATTAAAAAAAACACCAACTACTCAAACAAATCTTCTCTTTGCAAATCCCAGCCTTTCTCATTGAGGAAAATGAAATGTAATGGCTCATACTACGACTTATGTCATACAAGGATTTATTTTAAAATAATTTCTGCAAGGGAAATTAGTGACTTGGTGCAGGCTTCCTGCAAATAAGTGAATAGCAGTGATATGCTGATGGTCTGATTGGAGCATAAAAGGAAAGATCATGATTGTACAAAAAAACGGGATTAAGATGCTGAGCAGCGCATGAGCTGCTGTGGTCAGCGACCCATAGCTGACTGCTAGCGTCAGGGCCAACGAACCATAGCTGCCAAGACCCTTCTACACCTCCACGCGGTGATCCTGGATAACAGGCTGCAGCAGGGCAGACTGGCTAAGGAGAAGGGATCGAAGAGGGAATGCTAACCCGGTACTCAATAAATGCTTGCAGAAGTCGGATGTGTTGGACCGAAAGGTGCAAATATCGCAGCCAGGCTGTAAACTACGACACAACGCATTCCGTTCTCTGGACTACATTCTGCTACTTAAGCCTTTTCAGGGTTTGGTAGTGGGAGATTGAGAACGAACGAAGAAGAAGAAGAAGATACAAAAAAAAACCCAAAGGAGTATTAACATTGATCTGTGTGGATACAAGGAAGGAAGGAATATAACCATTCTAACATACAATAGCATGACGTCAAAAAAATGACTACAGAGAGTTGTGTATGGGGTAAGTAACCTTATCATGTAAAACAAATTCTTGCAAAAATCACCACCACTGTAAGAGAACATAAAATGCTTTAAAGATGGCTTCCTGTCAAGAGGCCAACATGCTGTGATGGTCCTATTCTTCGTTATAAGCGTAAATGCTTTCTGTCAAGAGGCCAACATGCTGTGATGGTACTATTCTTCGTCAGAAGCGTAAATGCTTTCTGTCAAGAGGCCAACATGCTGTGATGGTCCTATTCTTCGTTAGAAGCGTAAATGCTTTCTGTCAAGAGGCCAACATGCTGTGATGGTCCTATTCTTCGTTAGAAGCGTAAATGCTTTCTGTCAAGAGGCCAACATGCTGTGATGGTCCTATTCTTCGTTAGAAGCGTAAATGCTTTCTGTCAAGAGGCCAACATGCTGTGATGGTACTATTCTTCGTCAGAAGCGTAAATGCTTTCTGTCAAGAGGCCAACATGCTGTGATGGTCCTATTCTTCGTTAGAAGCGTAAATGGGACAGGAACATGAAGAATATTAATATTGCAATGAAAACAGCCAATACATCACGGTACAGTCTCATTCTTATGCCACTCAACTTACCAAATAAAATAAAGACCATGCCATTCTTTTGGTTGGAAGTGGTACAGAAACCTGGCGAGCCAATCACCACATCCTCATTACCATCGTGATTGAGGTCTGCTACAGCATAGGCACTGTCAAAGAGTATATTTTAAAATGGTCTTCTTATCAAATGTCATTACACCACGTTTTACCATTACTGGGTTACGCTGAGAAAATTGATAGGGATGAGGAATAAAGGCCACTTGCCAGCGAACAGGCTGGGTGTTTATTTCACCATCGACAGAGCAAAACTACACCTCCATGAGGTTTTCTCCTTCTCTGCACACTTTCAGACATCAACTAGAATACATCTAAATAAAGTTTTGATGAGTCTGAGGTTATTGGTCATCATCATAATCTTCTATCCACTTGTGTCGTTAGAACGTCGTGGGGAGGTGTAGTTTTCTGTTGTGTGCCATTTTTGTGGCTGATGTTTTTGTCATTTCGTGTTTCTTCGGTGTCTCACTGACACCATCTATCCGTCTTTTTTGGTCGGCCTCTTGCTCTGCAATCCTGAGGTCTGATATTGTAGATACAAGCAGCTGGTTGCATTTTTGTCAGGTGTCAGAACCCATTAAGAGGTTTTCGCCAGTATGTTTTGCCTGACCCTGACTAACATGTCTGATCAGTATATTTCGCCTGACTAGATATTAGTCTTCCTCCACTTGTTCCTTGGTGAATGTCCATGCCTGACACTGGTAACAGAGAGTTGGTATAAAAATACTATATTTGTTATTGGTCCTCCTACAAAAAAATGTCACAAAGAGTTGAATTAACTCAGTATGAGTGCCTTTTACAACAACAAATAACAGCCTCCTGGGGATCAACGCTGTAATCCTCATAGTGGTGAGCCTGTTGAAAGGCCTTGCATTGCACTACAATGAGAAAGACCCAGTTCTACCTTCTTCAGTATGTCCTGGAATATAAGAAAAGCTACTACAATCTGCTACCATCTAAAATGTTTAAAGAGTAAAGAGCTCGTACGAGCAGCTTCAAAATTTGTCAAGGGTAAAGAGCTCGTACGAGCAGCTTCAAAATTTGTCAAGGGTAAAGGGCTCGTACGAGCAGCTTCAAAATTTGTCAAGGGTAAAGAGCTCGTACGAGCAGCTTCAAAATTTGTCAAGGGTAAAGAGCTCGTACGAGCAGCTTCAGAATTTGTCAAGGGTAAAGAGCTCGTACGAGCAGCTTCAAAATTTGTCAAGCTTAAAGAGCTTGTACGAGCAGCTTCAAAATTTGTCAAGCTTAAAGAGCTTGTACGAGCAGCTTCAAAATTGAACTAACAATACTAGAGCATCAAATGCATATCCATTGTTAAGAATCTGCAATGATTGTTGTATGTATAAGTTCATGTCACTTTTAGAAGTACGTCACAATTCTTGGCAACAAGCTAATATGCTGTTTTCTAATAGCTGATCTGTAGCAGACGGAATGGGGTTTTGCTGTCCCAGTTCACTGAGGTCGCACCTTGACTATCCACCTTTGCAGTCTAAAAATCTATCACATTAACTAACACTTCAATAAACTAACTAAGGACACTGTTTGAAAACAATAGAAACAAATTCTTTATTTCTACGTTAAAACTCTTCCACTCTTCTATCATGTACAACTTCCTACATGCTCCTATCTAATGGTTATCTGACTTAAAACTAATTACCGCTAAACCTAAAACTATAGTCACCAGTCTACTTTCCGTACTTGGCCTGCTGTAATGTGAATCCAAATTATGGCGTATTGATGTCGATGGTTAATTCGTGGTAAACCCAACCCAGGTAAATGTCCTTGGTTCCGTTCCTTAGCGACGACTGTCGAGCTGCGTGGTGGATGTCGAAAGACTAGGCTACTGCTGTGAATCTACGATGACTACATACTTAGTGAAGACAACCACATGTTTAAACTGGCGTGTGTTGACCATACGGGTTGAACGAAGGCAGGTTGACCACGTGGTAATCTGGCGCAGGTCGACATACGTGTAAAATGGTAAAGTTTTCTCTCAACCGATCTAGATCTGACAGGAAGCCTGTTCTCTCCTATAGCGGGTAGCTGTGACTGATCTAGACTGCTTCTGTGGGATCTCTGTGATGCCTGTAAACTTGAAAGGTCGCCCACGTGTCTGTCGCTGGTTGAAACGTTAACCTGGTGAAATTCTAATTACTCACAAATGAAAAATCTGGAATACTTTACTTTTCTAAACTGGAACTCAATCAATGCGATGTTCAGTCTTCTATGTCTCTCTGAGTGGTCTCTCTGAATGACTCTTTGGAATTTGTCCCTCTCTAAATCTGTTGTCTCTCTGAATGACTCTTTGGAATGCATCCCTCTCTAAATCTGTTGTCTCTCTGAATGACTCTCTGAAATGAGTCCCTCTCTAAACCTGTGTCTTTCTGAATGACTCTTTGGAATGCATCCCTCTCTAAATCTGTTGTCTCTTTCTCAATTGTCTCTCTCCAAAAATGTCTCTCTCGAATTGTATGTCTTTGAAATCTGCGCCTCTATCTAAATGTTTCTTAGAAAATGCCGTCTCTCTCTCTCTGAATGAATGACCCTTGCTCCCTGCCCGTCTCTGCTTTTATAACACTCCCGGACTATTTTTCTATTGGTCCTACTTTCAAAATGGCGTCCTGGTCGCCGATATGAATCCGCAACCTGCCGCGGTACTTGCTGATGTGAGTGGTCAGGTCCTGTGGAAAATATAAAATTACACTCCGCGACGTAATTTCTAGAAAAACTAAGAGCTGTCAATACGGAGACAAGATTTGTCTGGTAAGACTAGATCTGTCACAGATCAATTGTTGGTTGGTTAGCTAGTTATCAGTCCGCTTGTGCTCTGGGTCAGACACATCGCGTCTGGCGTCACAACCCACGTTACTAGAGAATCATCTTCATGTCGTCTAGAGACCTTCCCCTCCCTCGTGCTGAAATACCGGTTTGTCAGGTATTGTACGTCTGTAAGTGAAGCTGATCAGGGAACATTCTTGTGAGACACCTGAACATCGCACCTTCTGCCTGAACAGGGATGGAACAAACCCATTTGCGAATGTCCTCATTTCTTAATCTGTCTCCTAGAGACATTGGCGACAATTCGCAGACATCTCATTTCACAGGTAAAGACTTTGCTCTCTCGTGCCTTGGACATAGCCCATGTTTGGTAGGAAAATGAACATATTGGTAACATTCTTAATCTTCAACATACCAAATAATATTTTACGAAAAATTTGCATCTCGCTATGGTCGTCGACTTTAAAAAATTTGTAACGTTTCTGTTTGTTTGTCAATAAATATGATTTTCTTGTGTGTAGAGACACAATTGAATAAAGAACTTGTGGGTGTTATTGTTTTTGCTGTGTGTTTGTTAGTTTCTGAGTTACAAAAAGATGAAGTTGAAAATTTATTAAAATCTTTTAAAATAATTTTTATTCACCGCTAGGCCTAGTCGCTCCGACAGAAAACCATGGAAACCACTACAACGTATCGATACTGTGCTTATAATATCGACACAACTGTTAGTTTCCAATTCAAACGTAGTTCTTTCATCTTAACAAACAAAATAAACAGATCTACTCGATAAAGATCTTTCCCAACAACCTACTTCCCCTTTCGCAAAAAGTCGGCTTGCTCCAAACGGCATATACAAAATTAAAATTGTTCAAAAGCCATTTTTAATCTAACATTCGATACTTTAACCAGCAAAATATCGTGTATATATGGTGACGTATTCAGCATGAAAAAAATGGCTGTCGGGAGTATCTCCGTTCAGTGAAAAAAAATTTTTTTACAAACACCATTTTTGTATGGAGCGTGAGTCTAGATATTCTTGACCAGAGTGCGCTAAAGGTTAAAGTTAAGTCTTTTTAATATATAAAATAGTGCATTATGTCTACATCTGGTAGCTTAATTTCTTTGAACATATTTATAAATCCAGACACCCTAGCCAAGGTTAAATGAGTAAAACCATAGTACCTTTGGATCCATAATAATAGCAGCAGATACATTTCCAGCACTAATTTTCTAAAATCTCAATGGCAACAAAAGTATAAATGAATGATTAGTATCACCTTCCTAGCCTTGCGTAATCTGTTGCTGTTGTGAATATAGCACTAGGCAGTTCATAGTTGTCCGCCTCAACTTTCATCTTAGTCACGGACTTCTGTTTGCGCTCTGTAGCAAGATGGCTTTTTGTAATGCCACCTGCAGATAGTTTAATCTTTCGCTGGAAATAAAATGGTAGAATGATTCATTATAGAAAAATATGAGCTTAATTAACTTGTACTGACTACCTAGTGTTGATGCTTCGTAACAGATAACTTACACTAGTTCATTAAGTCATTAACTACCATGACCACATGCATCAAACAGCGGAAATTCAATTATGATGCAATAAGGCAAATCAGATCATTGGACGGGGACGGTGTGGGCTAGTGGATAAGTGACACAGCTCACAATCCAAAGGTGCTGGGTTTGATCCCCATCACAGCACCGGCCATTACCCCGGGGAAGCAAACCCTTAGAAAATGCAGGAGGGAGCACATCCTTTCATAAAATGCATGCTGAAATTGGATGAACTGGGCCGACAGGCGCAAAATAAAAACCACAGTGCAACACACACTGCCTTGGGGAATTGAGAAATAAGGCAACAAAAAAACCAAAAAAACAAACAAAATAATTGGTCAATTAACTCCAATACTTAATTGCAAGCATGTGGCACTCACTACCAAAAGAGCTTTATATAACACGATTTTCATCACGACAATATGCTACCAATGTCAAAACTGGACACTAGTATCAAATGAAAAATGCTACAATGCAACAGCAGAAATAAAATGCCTGCGAAAAATATTGGGTGCAACAAGGAGAGACATGATCAGGAATAGTGACATCAGGAAACTGATAGGAAAAACACCAGTATTGGACCACATTAAAAGACAGCAACTAAAATGGTTTGGATATGTAACAAGACTACCACCACACAGCATCACCAATCCCCCCCCAACAAGCAATGCTATTTAGACACAACGGATTCAAGACCAAAGGGAGAACACCAAAAAAAAGGTGGCTTACAGAAATATCTGAGGCCGTGAATGCCACTGTGCATGAAAGACATAACAAGATGAGCAGAAAAAAAAAAAGAAGACCAGCTCACAGCATTCCAGAAGTTAATCCACTGTGGCATAGAGCCACTCCCAGCATTAAGACTAACGTAGTGAACCAAAATACATTTTAATCCGATCCAAGATTTTAATTTACCACAGCTTAGTTTATAGACTCACTTCGAGTGGAAAAAAATGTATTACACTACAGCATATTCCGCAATACAGCACTTATATATGTATTAATAAGTGAACTATAACATAATCTTCACTTTTATTCTGCATTTTCTTTTATATTATCCCCTTTGATTCTCTTTTGAAAACATGTAGCTTATTTTCTAATGGTTAAATGTTCTTCTTCTTGAACTACTATCTAGTGCTTATTCAACGTTGTCACTATAGCTGAGAGGTAAAGCGCTCATCTTTTAAGAAATGAACGAAAGCGCAAAACTGTGGGATGTTGGTGTCCCAAAAGTTTCAAGCGCCCCTCGCCTCAAGGGAAGTGAGATCTTCTTCTTCTGCGTTTGTTCTCAATCTCCTGCTACCAAGCCTTGAGCAGGGCTTTGCAAGTAGCAGGATGTAGTCCGGAGAATGGGATGTGTTGTGTCACAAGTTTACAGCTTGACTAAGATATTTGCACTTTTCGGTCCGACACATCCATCTTCGGCCAGCAGACATTTTTTGAGTATCTGGTTAGCCTTCCCTCTTCTTCTTCATCGTACGCTGTTTACAGCGATATTTACGTTGCACTGTTTTAATTTGTTAGCCTGTGGCTCAGTACATATGATTTCAACAGGCGTTTCTGTAGGGTTGCCCTCCTTAGCCTTTGGCTGTCCCCAGCCTAACTGCAAGGCAGCAGTTGTTTTTGGTCAGAGTTGTCTCTCTTAGGAAGTTGTCTTGCAGGACTATCGAGTCTTCCCTACTCGTGTCTATAGGGTTTGGCAATGATATGATAGACTATGTACTAGTTTGTACTATCCCGGAAGAGAGGCAGTCCAGTGTGACTTTTTCCCAGGATCGTCACGTCCTGCCAGAAACGTAGCATATGCATATGAGTGAGGTATCTTTTTGCTCGCTTTATTTTCTCGGCTCATCTGCAGTGATGGTACGCCTAGCATTCCCCGCCACCCGGGAGGTTGTCACCATAGGGCAGGAGGTGCAATGTCCGCTGGACTGCAACTCTTCTGCGTCCATTGGAATGACTGATAGAAGACAGAGGCAAAGAGCGAGGAAGGAGTGCATTTTACCAGGTGCATTCCTGCGGCTCGACTGGGCCGGGCTGAGACGCAAATCCCAGCCATGTCGTAGCCTCCCATCACAGCGGTGCTGTGATTTAGGGCGGGATTCTGGCTTAGAGGCGTTCGGCCGTAGTCCCTCAGATGGTAGCTTATCAGCGAAACACGTGGACCAAATGTCAGCGGCCTGTGATTTCTCTCGAAATAGTGCATTTGACCAGGGGACAAGCCTGGTCATTGCACGGAGATGTTGTTCGCCTGGTGCGGACATATCTCATGGTCAAGGGTTGAGTCTCAGCAGTTCGCAGTGAGGTAGCTGATCTACTGCTTAGGGCACCCCGACCGAGAACTAAGTCTTCTACAAATGGTTTCATACCTCATCGCCGTATGGGGTGAATATCGAGCAGCTTCCCACCCGCTTTGATCGGCGGACGGCAGAGACCTCATTCTGCGGCTCGACCGGGCGGGGCTGGAGCGGGAGCCCCAGGTCCCCACCATGTCGAAGCCTCCCCTTGCAATCGTGCTGAGCTTTTGCACGGGATTTTGGCTTAGAGGCGTTCGGCCGTAATCCCTCACCTTGTAGCCTCGCGCCGTTGGCTTATCAGCCTAGTACGTGAACCAAAAGTCTGCGGCTCCTCTCGAGTTAAGCAGGATTGCCGTAGCAGCGCCCTGTCATTAGTAGGGTAAAACTGACCTGTCTTCCGAGGGTCTATTTCCAGCACCCGTTCAATATTAGACCGGACGTATACATAGAGGGCTTTTTAGTTTTGTCAATGACTGTCCTGTCTTCCGTGGGTCTAATACCAGCACACGTTCACTATTGGACCCAACGGAAGTGCTCTCAATTTGACAGTCATTCTACAGTATTGGCGTGTTAAGTCAATTTAAGCCGCAGGCTCCACTCCTGGTAGTGCTTTTCCGTCAATTCCTTTATCAAACACTGAATGCAGACCAACCGAGCCACAGAGGGCATAACCCCAGATTTCTAAGCATCCAAATCCAGCACCCGTTCCATATTAGACCCAAGGAAAGTGGTCTCGGCATGTCAGTCATTTCAGTGTTGGCCGTGTTGAGTCAAATAGCCTTCCCTCTTCAATTCCTTCTCCTTAGCTAGTCTGCCCTGTTGCAGCCTGTTATCCAGGATCACCGAGCGCAGGCATAGAAAGGTCATGGCAGCTCTGGTTTGCTGACCTAATGGTAGCAGTCAGCTATGGGTCACTGACCGCTGCAGCTCATGCGCTGCTCAGCATTTTGATCCCTGAAAGTAAGCTGTCTAGTCCTATCAGAGATGAATAATGAACTTGTGGGTCCTGCGTGCATGTAAAAGAAATCTCTGCAGTTGAAAGTTGAAAGTAGGTTGGTAGCCATTGTCCTGACAAAAATTCTAAAGGTCGTGAATTTCCTACCCGATAGTGGCATGCATTTATGGCCAAAATGAGGCAGCCCATGCAAAGACACAAGAGGTCAATCAGCTGTTTGTCTGCACTCTCAATCTCACAACAAAAATACAAAGACCTCCTCATCCCCAGAGTAGAAGAGGAATGAGTATTCAACATTGTGAATGGCACTCATATTGAGGGTCACAGGATAAAGCATTGTGGACCACATGTCTAATATCTCTGTTCTAGTACGTTTTCTAGCAACAAAGTGTTGGACCGTCCAAAGATTGTCAGCTTAGTTACCATTCTCCACCAGCGCTGCTTGCGGTGGCTTGGTCACGTGTGCAAAATGGAGGATGGGCGAATACCAAAAGATATCATTTATGAAGAGCGTAAAAAAGGTACAGCCTTCCTCCGCTACAAAGATGTTTCTAAGCATGACCTAAAGGCGATGGATATGAACACCTAAAACTGGGAGGAACTTGCCAAAGACAGACCCAGCTGGAGGCAGGCTTTGTGTGTTGGTCTGCAGGCAGGGGAAGACAGGATGCATCAAGATGCGGACTCCAAACATTTGAGGCGAAAGCAAGGGCAACAACTGACTCCCCTCTCTAATGTGTTGTCTATTGTGAAGTTTATTGTCTCTCAAGACTGACAGGATGCCAATCAGTACATTTTCAACTCTGAGAGTATTTGACTTTCTTGAGCAAGAATAATAAGAAATAAAAATGAATCAAATCAAGATTTGGGATCAAGATGCTGAGCAGCACATGAGCTGCAGTGGTCAGCGACTCATAGCTGACTGCTAGTGTCAGGGCCAGCGAACCAAAGCTGCCAAGACCCTTCTACACCTCCACGCGGTGATCCTGTATAGCAGGCTGCAGCAGGGCAGACTGGCTAAGCAGAAGGGATCGAAGAGGGAATGCTAACCCGGTACTAAAAAAATGCTTGCTGAAGTCGGATGTGTTGGACCAAAAGGTGCAAATATCACAGTCAAGCTGTAAACTACGACACAACGCATTCCGTTCTCTGGACTACATTCTGCTACATAAGCCCTTTCAGTGTTTGGTAGTGGGAGATTGAGAATGAACGAAGCCAAGCCAAGCCCAAATCAAGATTTGTATGTTACCTTCAGTAGTTTTCCAGGCTTCAAAACTACACCACGGCCAGATTTCTCAATAACAACATCCATTAGACTGGAACCATACAGGTTGGGTAGGATATAAAATCCATTTTTTAGCAATGTAGAACTTGTTCTCCGTGGCGCAAGGTTTGAAGTATCATTACAACGAATAAACAGTGGGTTATGGTCCATTTCACACTGGCTGGATTTAAAATAAAGGAAAGTCATTAAAAGCCAATCAATAAAAATATGATAACTGAAGAGAATGTGTTTATGAACAAGTGTCTGTTATCAGTTATGAAGCATCAATAACACTGCACTCTGGGTAGTTGTTGTTTTGCACCTGTCGGCCCAGTGCATCCCAATTTGCCATTAATTTTATGTAAGGGTCTGCTTCCCCCTGCATGTTCAAAGGGTTGATTCGCAGGGTTACGGCTTGTGCTGTGATTGGGTAGTGAACCGAGCCCAACTCTTGTTGTGAGCCGTGCCACTTAACCAATAGACCACGACATCCCCATTGCAATCTGTGAATTCATTGATTGGCGTGTCTTCAGATGGCCATCCTTTGATTTCAGTAAATCGCCCTATTCCTATTAAATATCCCCAATACAAGTGCTTGTAAAGCTAGGATGGCAGTCCTTTTGTTACTATAAATCCTTACACGATCAGGATAAAGGCAAAGGCCGCCGTCCAACGTAGACGATGATGGCATAATTAATTTTTCTAGCGCTATTTTTAGTAAGGATTAACTGCACTACTTTTTATCCTCACTCTCTCGTCTCGAGCCGCTCGACTCTAGTGGCAAGTCAAGGACAAGACAACTAGAGGGCAACTACGAGATGCAGGGGGACTCCGCATCAAGCACCCGTGAAAAAGACGGTGGAGTCCGGAGTCGAACCCACACCACCTGATCACGAGACTGACTGCTTAACCACTTCGTCATGGAATCAGGATAATAGATCCACAGTCCCGAAAGGCTTGAGGTTACTATAGCCACTGTCCACTCATGCTACAGTCAGCATTAAAATGATGAGAAACCACTGGAGCTTCTCTGGTTGCTATCTTCTGATGAGTGTTTCAAGTTGTCTTTGTGTATGAGCATCCTCAGCTTGTCATTAATAGTCTTCTTTTCCCTCCATGGGATTCTCAAAAATGCTTATATAATATCCGCATTTGTGGCAAAGATGGCGCCGTAACTGGCTGCGAGTCTACATTTCTCTACTGTTTTGGATCATTATTGATGCCGCCAGACCACGGATTTGCCTGGAATTCACACTAGTCGACGACTTACACTTGTGTTCACGGATACGTGGAGTTGTTTTCCGTCTAGACTTGTTATTTCGTTCTTTTTGTGTGATTTCTTCCATCCGTTTATCCTGGTCTGGACGCCGGCTGAATGGCGCTACGCTTAAACTAGTTATACCTGTGCCGTATCTCACGGGTTAGTTCTGCCGGTTCACCTTCACGAATTTGGCGTGTGGGAATTTTAGATGCTACTATGATGAACTGAATACAGCTGGGGAGAGATGCCAGACTCACTCACACGCTGAGTGTTGTCCATACGACCTCTTGTGGTTATCGAAAAGGCACGACAAACTGCGTTAGATGCCTGCCTTCCCACCTTTCTACCCTGCAGGTTACATGTTTACGGAAAGGCTTCGGTGGTAACCCTGAGGCAAAAATGCATCCTATGCTATCTCCAGTCGTCTCGATGAATGTCTTGCCACTGGCAAAAGGTAGCTTAGGCTCTGTGAGTGAGGTTGACAAAAGGCGCAGTTTCTTCCTCACTTTAATCCAAATCTCCGCGCAAGTCACCCATTTCAGCGGACACAGCAAGAGATACGACTGTCCACACGGCTGAACAAAGAGAGTGGTCTTCATCACTTGTGATGGACAAACTATCATGGATCAGATGCTGAGCACTGCATGAGCTGCATAGGTCAGTGACCCATAGCTGACTCCTAGAATCAGGGCCAGCGAACCAGAGCTGCCAAAACCCTTCTACACTTCCATGTGGTGATCCTGGTTAACAGGCTGCAATTGGCCAAACTGGCTATGGAGAAGGGATTGTAGAGGGAAGGCTAACCGGGTACCCAAAAATGCCATGCTGAAGTTGGATGTATCGGACCAATAGGTGCAAATATCGCAGTCAAGCTGTAAACAACACAATGCATTCCGTTCTCCGGACAATATTCTGCTATTTACAAAGCTATTTTCAGAACTTGGTAGCAGGAGATTGAAAAAGAAAAGAAGAAGAAATATCCACATTTCTATGGCTTCCAGAGATCTTGTTTGTTTACTCACTGTTCATGATTCACTTCCATAAAATAGGACTGTTTCTAAATAATACTAAAATGTGGTGTTTCCATCTTCACATTATAGCAAAAAAATTAGAATGAAAATGGCGATAATAACACTGACCTTTGACCATTCTCCATTGCAAATGTCAGATGTCTCCATATTCTCTGAGTCCACATGGCCATGTCTTCTATGCCCCCAAGGAAATAGCCATACAGATCATCAACCAAGAAAGGGCTGCCTTTGGCAGAAATTGGGAAATACTGTTTTCAAGATTGAAACACAATTAATGTCCACAATTTTTACAAAACAGGTGTTTACCAATACTATTCAGTTATCATCATCACTATGCACCATGCAGAGCAGTCTTTTCTTTTACCGTTGCAATAATTATGCATATGTGCAAAGGCCAGTTCTCTGGATATCGGCTGCCGTGTTGGAGAATTCTACAAGGCTCCTGAACAGTTTTTGTTTGAAAGTTCGTCTCCGTTGACCAGTGCTCAATGAGTAATTGCTTAAGCATATAACAGTCTTGTAGAATATTCAGTTGTAGGCGATGGGAAAAGTTTTAATACATGTAAGTGGTTATTCAATCTGTCATGTCCCTTCGCATATGGAACAGGGTGACCTGCTCTTCTCAATCAATGTAATGACAGTTGTCTCTCATTTGGTTAACTTTCCGTATAGCTTGGATAAGCGTCTACATTTCTTGGAAGATGATTATTTGTACTGTTTGTTCTCATGCTCTCCCTCATTTGCTAACTTGTCTGCTGTTTATGCTTTATGCTGAGCAGTGTAGGCAATTGTAGATCTCTACAACTTGTTATCCTGACTGTTATTCATCAATTCTACCATTGTCCACCCCAATGTTAATTCATCCAGTATCTTTTCTGTCCCTTTTCCTAAAAATTTTACCCCTACATGTATATACAGGCATATTTTTCAAAAAACAAGCCACATATTTCAATGTGAAACTCAGTACATAAATCACACAAACATACATGTAACAATAGTCACAATGTTATAGCTAAATATTTTGTCAAAGTTATAAAAATAACTGCCTTACCTCCTTCACAGCAATTCGCTCAACAATTCTGTGTTGGAAAGAAAGAGAAATAATTAGTTCATTATACAAAACTATTTGCAGTGAACATGCAATAGCTAAAATTAATACTGAGTCATATTTAAATCTTTCTCTTGTTCGCTAGCAATTCTTTTTAGTTTCTGAGTGTACGACTGCCGCATTTTACATTTGAATTGCAATATACATGTCTTTCAACCTAGTATATCCATTTTTGGCAAGTCTTTTCTTCTTCTATTTTGGCATTCATTCTTAAAAAGATGTTTCTTATGATGTGTTATAGTTTACAGCGAGACTGCAATACCTACGTCTTTCGGCCCAACACATCCGGTTTCATTTTTGAGATTTGGTTTGACTTCGCCTTTCTATATCTTATTTTCTCAGCCAGATTGCATGAGTGCAGTCTGTTTCTAGGGCCACCACTTGGAGACAGAATAGGGTCTTGGTCAGCTCTAATTTGCTGACGCTGTTGCAAGCAGCCAACTATGAGTCTCTGGCTACTCTCATCTCGTTCACTGCTTTCTCTTTATATTTCTCTCCCTAGCCACTTTCTGTCATCAGTCTACTCACAAGGAAGCAGGTCATTTGAAGACAGAGTTATCATTTTCCTTGATGTATTGCTACATGCTGTTTATAGGCTTCTGATTTTAGGGGGCTAGAGACTCACATCTCACTTCTTCTCCATTAAGTAGCAACAACCCAGTTGTAAGAGGTCAGGAACTGACCTTTTCCTGTTAGATTTTACCTGCTTGCACATGTTTTGGAAGCTTTTAGTTAAAATTTAGAACTCACCCTCAATTCCACCATAACAGCATTTGCGACTGGTCATATGTATGTTTGTACAGTCTATTCTGTGATAAATGTTGTCAGACATTGCCTTCTCAAAAGTACAGACCTGTTCAGTCAATGTAGTTATAGACATACCAACTTCAGCTTTTCTTTTCTCTTCCATAAACTATAGGAACTATATCAGAGTACAGAACTAATGGCGTGAATTCTGTGTTCCTTTCTTTAACCATTTAATACAATGTGCTGTTTAAGTGATTCTCAACTTTTTCTTTATTTCAGACCTCATGTAGCCAACGACAAATTTGCAGCAGTCCTATTCTAAGAGGATAAGTCAGTAAGTAAGTCACAAACTGATATGGGATAGTCGAAAAATGTAGTTGGTGGTTTCTAAAGGTGTCATTAGGTGGCAGCAGTATTCAGATAACCGCCTACTGTAGTCAGCAAGGGCTAGTTGTCACTTGAATGTGAGCAGCTAAGATACAAAATGGCATCCATGCTCACATATTTTTTCTTAGTTCTTAGTCGACCTGTACTTCTACAGAGGCGGAAGCAGGTCCCAGTTCTGGCGTAAGCTGGATATAGCTGGGAGGAGGATTTCCTGCTTAGTGGGCTAGGCTCGAGTGGCTTATTACTCTGCTGCAGAAGGTGGTTAACCAATGATGCTCACAGAGTATGCAATCAAAGAACAGCGTATTGCTGTTTTTTTTTGGGGGGGGGAAGACTTAAGCAAAGGATATTCAAAGAGAAATGCTTCCTGCTTACGGTGAGAAGTGTTTGTTGCATAAAGTGGTGTATAACTGGGCGATACATTTTCTCAACGATTCTAAAAAATTGCTGCTGAAGGCCAACCTGGTTGTCCTGTTCAGATTGCAACAGAAGCATCTGTGCAGCAGGTGACGGACATACACGATTCAAGCTGACAGGCGAATAATGATAGACAGTGTAGTAACTGCAATAGGATGTTCACATGGTTTAGTCTACAGCATAATACATGATCAATTGAATTTCAGGAAAGTGCTCACAGTAAGTAACCAGACAACTGACTGGTGACACATGCTGAACTGAATGAACCTGTCCTTGCAGCATATCTGCTGATGTGTAGATGATGGACAAGAAAGACATGCTTAACAGGATTGTTACTGGGGAAAATTCATGGCTGTATCACTACCAACCCGAATCAAAGAGTTCTTCAATGCAATGGAACATCCTTCACATACTGCCAAGAAATTCAAGGTTACGCCCTCAGCAGAGAAGGTCACTTGAATGTGAGCAGCTAAGATACAAAATGGCATCCATGCTCACAGAGTTTTTCTTAGTTCTTAGTCGACCTGTACTTCTACAGAGGCGGAAGCGGTGTTTTGGGATTCTCACAGTGCTGTTTACGAATTTCCCAGAAGAAATGTGATGATGTGAATGTTGTATCGTACTGTGAAGTTCTGTTGATGTTTTGGGCAACAGTTCGACAAAAAAGTCTACGCCTGCTGACTAGAGGAATGCTGCTCTATCATAACTTAATTAACAACTTAATTCTCTTTATACTGGTTTATGAGACTCCGCAGAATCTGTATACAACTAGTTTCATTTCCATTTCCTTGCTCTAAAAACTATGCGCATCTATTCTATTCTTGAATGCATTAATTGTCCCTGCCTCCCCTACTTCCTGTGACAATGCATTCCAAGCATTCACCACCCTCTGACTAAAGAAATATTTCCTCCTAATATCTAATCTGGACCTTTCTTTAGTTAATTTGTAGCTATGCCCTCTTGTTCTTGTAGGTGGTTGTATTTTGAAAAATTTGTTATAGTCTAATTACCAGACTACATACTACTTGAGTAACCCAAGAGCAAACTGATCAAATAGTGTTGCAACTTCTTGAACATACACCTTACAGCCATCACTTAGCTCCAAGTGATTTCCACTTGTTTGGTGCACTAAAAACCCACCTTGGAGGGAGATGTTCGCGAATGATGAGGAGGGTAAACATAAAATGCAAATTTGGCTGAGACAGCAGACCAAAGGCTTCTATGCTGCAAGTTTTGGTGCACTGATAAAGTTCTAGTGCACTGATAAAGTTTTGGTGCACTGTTACAGATATGGTGCACTGATAAAGGTATGGTGCACTGATAACGTTTTGGTGCACTGATAAAGTTATGGTGCACTGATAAAGGTATGGTGCATTGATAACGTTTTGGTGCACTGCTAAAGGTATGGTGCACTGATAAAGTTTAGGTGCACTGATAAAGTTTTGGTACACTGATTAAGTTTTGGTACACTGATAAAGTTATGGAATGTTGTTTAATGCCCACAATGAGTAAGTTAATCTTTTTGTGCACCCTGAAAAGGGCGTTATTGCAGTAGCTTTCTTCACATCCTGAGTATGCTGATGAATGTTGACCAGAGTCTTCCAGACGGTTGTGCTATACTTGGCTTCATCTGTGTGTCGCTCACTACTACAAGAATCCAAAAGTGATGGGATAAAGTGTATCAATGTTGTTGGAAAATTATGTTGAGAAATAAAGCATAAGGCAAGTGCAATAATAGATGGTTTTCAAGTTCGTATCCAATTTACTGTTTTTTAAATAGTCAATTGTGATATATTTACTGATTTTCCCTCGTATCTCACCATTTGAGATGAAGTTAAAAACCTTTGCAAACATATCTAAATTTGTTACTAGGCCCATTTTATATAAATTGATGGCTGTTTTTCCCTGCAGAGTTTTATTGTTACAAAATCTAAGTGTATATATATTTCAGTTACATTCTGTGGTCTAGTAACTTAACTACACACATGCCGCCGAAGACAGATGTGTCGGACTGAAACGTGCAAATATTGCAGCCAAGCTGTAAACTAGCAACACAAAGCATTCCGTTCTCCACACTACCTCCTGCTACTTGCGAAGGCCTTTTCAGGGCTTGGTAGCGGGAGATTGAGAACGAACACAGAAGAAGAAGAAGAAGTACATACATATCTGGCACATTAACTTAGCTTCATACGACTCACAGGGTATTTTAAGCTCTAGATCTCTGGTCTAGCCAGTATGGTACAACAACTAGAAAGCTAATAAAAATGGGTTCTATACACTTACTTAACTAGATATAGCAGTTTACTGCAAGTGACAATGACATTTTCTTTGATCTTCTCTGTCCCATATAAATCCTGATATATATTCAGCAAGTCATTAACTGGAACATACCTGCAGACAAAGTCAAAGTTATTGTTGTTGTTGTTGAACTTTTTTTTTTTTTTTGCCATTGCTTTATTTCTCTAATCCCCAAGGCGGTGTGCATTGCACTGTGTTTTTATTTTGCGCCTGTCGGCCCAGTGCATCCGGCTTCAGCATGCGTTTTAAGTAAGGGTCTGCTTCCTCCTGCATTTTCCAAGGGTTTGCTTCCCTGGGGTAACGGCCGGTGCTGAGATGGGGATCGAACCCAGCACCTTCTGGTTGTGAGCTGTGTCACTTAACCACTAGGCCACGCCGTCCCCTGTTGTTGTTTAATGTACATGATGAGTATGTTTACTCTTTCATGCGCCCTGTAAAGGCGTGTTAAGTGATAGGTTGCAGTAGCTTTCTTCACATCCCGAGTATATCAATGAAGTTGGACCTGATGAAGTTGACCAGGGTCCTCCAGGCTGTTGTGCTATGCTTGTCTTCATCTGGAAGATGTTTAGTACTATGGGGATCACATTGAACCCCACCTCGTTAGCCAGACTGCCTTGACATAGCCAGTTTCCACAGAGTACTGTATGGAAGTGAAGTGGGTCTTGATCAGTATGTTTCATCTGATCTTGACTAACATTGTCTGATCTGTTTCTGTTTCTAAGAATTGATGTCACTGCACTCTGGGCATACCCATAGGTGCTTAGTCTCCCTCAGCAAATGGTGCAGGGTCTTGATGCTAATGGTACCTGTAGCTCGCTGGTTGAACACTCTACTGTTTAGTCCTCTCAGGCATCATACTCCGCTTGAACCTCGTTTGATGTCAAAACTTTGCAGTCTGTGGATTGCTAATTCATCTATTTAGGTGTCCTAATCCAACTGAAGATATAGAAGGGATGTCTGAGGTATGAGTGGATAGCAGCTGTTGAGGCCTCAAACCTCCAAGGGTTGACATAGATCTACTGTCCTGGTCATGTTGGGGTTCAGGGTAATGAAAGAGCTGACATCTTGGCTTCACAAGCTCCCGTCATGGGTACATTTGTGATGGATAGGAGTGATATTTTTAAATCAATAAACAACCATCTGTTGGATGAGGACATTATCTGATCATTATCTTCTTCTTCTTTTTCTTCATTCTCAATCTCCTACCAAGCCCTGAAAAGGGCTTTGCAAGTAGCAGGATGTAGTCCAGAGAACAGAATGCGTTGTGTCGCTAGTTTACAGCTTGACTGCGATATTTGCACCTTTCAGTCCGACACATCCGTCTTCGGCAGAATCTGATCAGTATGTTTTGCCCGTTTGTCTGAGAAGACGTCAGTCTCGTCTCTCCAAAGTAAAAGCTGTGTAACTCTCTACTTGGGACCCTTCGAACCACAACAGGATTATTAATGGTGTTAGAATACTTTCATTGTAATACAGCTGGAGATTATATAGAGATAGTAGAGGTAGGACATAATCTCAGGAAACAACACAACAATATAATCAGAAACACTCTTAATTGGAACACACAAGAGAAGAGAACAAGAACAGTTGTGATATCTTCTTCTTCTTCTGCGTACACAGTCAGACAGTAACCATTATTTTTTCGAAAAAAGCGTCGGTCATCCTGAGCCTGTCGCCACTGCCATAGAGCTTGTCTTGCAGTTCCACTGGTGATGGCCACATCTGCTCTCTCTGATCCTCGTATGTCGGGCAGTTCTGCAGCAGATGTTCAGCGGTCATTTTACCAGTACCGCACGGGCATTCGTCGGTACACCCTATCTTCAATTTGTTGAATAGGTGGTACCTCAGTCTATTGTGGCCAGTGCGAAGTCTGAAGACAACGACCTGCTCTCTTCGGTTCAACTGGTAATAGGCATCGTTTTTGGTGTAACCAGTATGTTTGGTTTCCCATTTGGTCATGTATCTGGCTTTGATAAGCCGTTTTGACTCTTCGTACGTCATACTAGTATCTGTTTGTGGTAGTCTTGCACCTTCTTTTGCCAGTCTGTCTGCCTCCTCGTTGCCTTGGATGTTGCAGTGTGATGGGACCCACTGTACCACTACCCTTTTTGGTGCGGACTGCTGGCACAGTTTGCAGAGTGCTGCTAGAGTTGTGATATAATATGGCTATATTGGATTAACTAGCTTGTGTAGGGAGGAAGACTAACGTCTGGTCAGGCAAAATATACTTATTAGACATATTAGGGTCAGGTAAAATATACTTATTAGACATATTAGGGTCAGGCAAAATATACTGACCAAGAGCCTCACCTGGGCTTCCTAGTAGCCCTCCCTGGAAATGGGCTGTTTTCATAGCCTGGCTAACAAGGTGAGGGATCGATGTGATCCCCATAGTAGTGAGTGACACGCATATGAAGTCAAGCATAGCATAACCACCTGGAGGACTCTGGTCCATCTTCATCAGCATGCTCGGGATGTGAGGATAGCTACTGCAACCCACCACTTAACGTCCTTTTCAGGGCGCATAAAAAGAGTAACCTACTTATTGTGGGCATTCGCAAACAACAACAACTAGCAGGGGCAATTGTGCTATGCTTGACTTCATCAGTGTGTTGTTCACTACTATGGGGAACACATCGATCCCTCACCTTGTTAGCCAGTAATAATAATAATTATGTTCGTTTATGCATCTGAGGACTGTTGCGTCGGTAGGCCACATCCATGACCCCCAGCTGTGGCGTGATTCCAGGCCTCACTGCCATGAAAACAACCTGTTTCCAGAGAGAGCTACTAGGAAGCCAAAGTGAGGGTATTGGCCAGTATATTTTGCCTAACCCTGACTAACATGTCTGATCAGTATGTCTTCCTCCCCAATGTTTTTACTGTAGACCTTATTGTTATCAGCAAATTAAAAAAATTCACTAACCATTCGCCAATGATATCACTGTAGGTAAGGTTGAGCTGAAACAGGTTTAAAACATCACCTCCTGAAAGATATACACAACAACAAACTGTATACTTAAATTCAGCTGGGCAGCTGGGCTTTTCAAGAAGCAGATACTACTAATCTACACTAGAAGAGAGAAATGAGAAAATCTGGGAACAATCCATGCATGGCATATTAACACTACCAGACCTAAGGCCCTGAACCCAACTGTCCCCCATTCCTGGGTTCCAGAGCATTAAAGAGAAAAAAACCAACATGATATAGAAAAATGTTAGTTACATGCAAACAAGTGGTTAGATGTAACTTGGAGACATTGTAGAAAATAGGTTTACCTTTCATCTAGCATCAATATTCCACCTTTTTGCCTGCCAATCCACCCAGCAAAAGGCAAAAAATCTGTCTCGAGTCATAAAACATTTCGAAATCCGGGAGTAAATACAACAAAGAGCCCTCATTTGTCCAATAATCCTGATAGCTGGGCTTTATACACGAGTATTCCATATAGATCCTCAGTCCAAGAAAAGCCTTCATCTCATCACTCGAGCTCTCACTGTCTGTTTCACTTGAATAGAGTCTGAATCAACCAAATTATTGATCACCTGTTGGACTGTCATAAGCCTAGACTTACTTTGCTTTCCTGTTGAAGTGCTTGGTTCATCATCCGTTCGTTTTATTGTCAATTTTCCAAATTTGCTCCCGTTAAACCCCACAAAATCAATTCAAACATGGGGCAGCCATTTGCAATGACTAATCACGAGGATTGACCACGATTGGTTGGTTATTTTTAGATTCTGACGCATTTTATGACGTACTATCCAAAGTACCGAAAATTAGGTACAGCGGTTTAGCAGCAGTTAGTTAAGGAAATTACCGAAAAATGGGTACAGCGGTCTGGTAGGGTTAAGACAGACAGCAAGAATTAAATGGTTTAGTCAAGGAATGAAAGCCATATAGTCCTGCTTACGGATGCCTTGGCTGTAGTCACAGCACTAAAAAGCCAGAAAAATACTGAACTTAATGATTTAAAAGCAGTACTCTGTCAACTATGCCAGCAGTTCGCACCAAAAAGGGTAGTGGTGCAGTGGGTTCCATCCCACTGCAACATCCAAGGCAACGAGGAGGCAGACAGACTGGCAAAAGAAGGTGCAAGACTACCACAACCAGATACTAGTATGACATACAAAGAGTCAAAACGGCTTATTAGAGCTAGATACATGACCAAATGGGAAACAGAACATACTGGCTACACCAAAAAACGATGCCTCTATTACCAGTTGAACAGAAGAGAGCAGGTCGTTGTCTTCAGACTTCGCACTGGCCACAATAGACTTAGGTACCACCTATTCAACAAATTGAAGATAGGTGGCACTGACGAATGCCCGTGTGGTACTGGGAAAATGACCGCTGAGCATTTGCTGCAAAACTGCCCGACATACGAGGATCAGAGAGAGCAGATGTGGCCATCACCAGTGGCAACACTAGATAAGCTCTATGGCAGTGTTGACAGCCTCAGGATGGCCGCTGCTTTTTTCGAAAAAATAAAGATCGACGTCTGACAGCGTAAGAAGAAGAAGAAATGGTTTAGTCATATAACAAGAATGTCTCCAATATGTCAAGCTGCTCAAGTTTATAACACAGACTGTAAGGCTTTGTTGTTTCGAATGCCCACAATGAGTAGTTTACACTTATGTGCACCCTGAAAATGGCGTTAAGTGACGAGTTGTGGTAGCTTTTCTCACATCTCGAGCGTGCTGATGAAGGTGGACTGTAGTCCTCGAGGCGGTTGTGCTATGCTTGGCTTCATCTGCGTATCACTCACTACTACGGAGATCACGTCAAACCCCACCTTGTTGGCCAGACTGTTGTTGAGGACAACAGTCCTTTTCCAGGATGACCAACGAGGAGTTCAGGTGTGGGTCTTGGCCAGTATATTTCTCCTGACCCTGGCTAACATTCTCTGATCAGTGTGTTTTTCTGACCAGACGTTAGCCTCATCATCCCACTGTAACGCTTTAAAGTAAGATGAAGACCAAGAACAAGTTGAATTGACGGTGTTAGGGAAACAATACAGAGGAATGGGTTGAAAATATCAACCGCCAGACAAAATATACATGAAAGAAGATTCCACATTACTTCGAAGCAAGAATTGAGAGTTAGAAATGAAAGAGGACTCGGATAACCACCTCAGAGCAAAATTACAGGACGACCCGTTCTTCAGCAGCGGTTACACCGTTGCGGGTCCAAACTTATCTTCCAACAGTCTCTGTCTTGAGCCATGGTGGACCAGTGGATGAGTTGCCCATCTGTGGCATCATGAATGTTGTTGTGGGATGCAATGGTGTTGAACCAACGTGTTGGTAGTCGTCCCCGTCATCATTTCTTGTCTCTGGGATACCATATTGGTGTCGCTGTGCTCCATCGATCATCCATTCTTTGCAGTAAGTATCCCCTCCCCACAATATTTGTCTGCATAAATGTCAGCTCATGACCTAAATAACATAAAGTCTCATTCTTTATTACATTCAGCAAGCACATCATCTATTGTCCTTTTTTCTCCTTAGTGGAGCACAGGGCTACCAGTAGAGTAGAAAGTACATATCAGAGCATGCATGTGTTGTTTTAGAGGTGTTTATGTAGCCCATTATTTTTACATGATGAGACTACTAGTCTCATACACAACCCTATATAGTGGCCTTTTACTAAATGCATGGTAGTGTAAATTGGTTCTATTCTTAACCCCCCTCCCCAGTTATGAACCTCAAGATTCACATGGGGCTCAGTGAGTAAAAGTGAACGACAAACCTAAATCTCCAGCTGAGTGAGCACTGGGGAAGTCTCCATGAAAGTTGGTCTGGAAATGCAAGAAAATAATGGCAAAATTTGTGAACATATTAAAATCCAATAAATATATTGTCAATCTATAACATGTACATGTAGCTCCACAGTTACTGCTGCTAGGGATGAAGTGTTACAAACTTCACTATACTAACTAGGTCTCAGCTATTTCTAAGGGTTGGGTGACAGGTTTTCTTCATCACCACCCTGCCTTCTCTTACTCTGCCCATTACCCATTTACAGCTGGGTAGAGTGAATCGGGTCTCTTTCTGTTCTTAACTTGACTTAACTTAATATCTTTATACTGGTTTAGAAGACTGCAGAGTCTGAATACAACCAGTTTCATTTACATTTCCTTGCTCTAAAAGGTATGTGCATCCAATATATTCTTAAATGTATTAATTGTCCCTGCCTCCACTACTTCCTGTGTCAATGTATTCCAAGCATTCACCACTCTCTGACTAAAAAAATGTTTCCTAATATTTAATTTGGACCTTGCTTTAGTTAATTTGTAGCTATGCCCTCTTGTTCTTGTAGGAAGTTGTATTTTGAAAAACTTGTTATAGTCTAATTTATCAGTTCCTTTGATTATCTTATAAACCTGTATTAAGTCACCTCAAATTCTTCTAATTTCTAGACACTGTGTGCTGGTTTTTCTGAGTCTTTCCTCATAACTGTAATTCTGGAATCTCACTTTCAGCTTTGTAGCTCTTCTTTGTATCCTTTCCAGCATGTTTAATATCTCCTCTACGATAAGAACTCCAGACCTGTACACAATACCGGTGTCTAGGTCTAACCAATGCTTTTACATTTTGACTATTACTTCCTTATTCCTATGTTTAATATTTCTTTTTATCATACCTAACATTGACCAAAACCACGTTAACACTCTTCTCCCTATCTCCCAAGCTCAAAGAAGTAATCCTAAAAGTAAATGGCCAGACTCTCTCCTAAAGTACAACGTATCTTGGAATAACAATAGACCCAAAGCTGACTTGGAAAAACAAGATAAAAAAAGCCACCAACAAAGCTAAGAACAGAATGGCCATAATGAGAAAGATATCAGATGCAACACGGGGAGCTGACACGGGCACCCTAAAGAAACTGTACACAGGTTATGTGAGACCAGTGCTAGAATACGGAATAGCAGCATGGTCCACAGCAACAAAGAATAACTTTCAAAAAAATAAATACAACCAAAAATCAAGGTATATGTATCATCACCGGAGCTATGAGAACAACACCAATAAATGCAATGGAGAATATCACACAAATCGAAAGTATGGAGATGCGCAGATACCAAAAAACTCAGACATGGGAAGAAGTTCAAACAAATGCCTGATTATCTAATATATGACAGGATAAGTCGCATGGGAAGAAGGAGATTAAAGAGAAACCACATCATATCAAAAAATAAAAAAACTTGCATGAGCAGACCAAATCATAAGCCAGGCAGTGGTTACACTTTTTGTCAGTGTTCAGTTTGTGAAATTCCTAAACTTGTCTCTTTCATGTTATGAGTTGCTTGTGTTGCCTTATTTAATTTCAAAGTGACAATTACTACACTATATTTTTGGTTTAGCAAAGGGTAACTCACTTCTAAATGCTGTCATAGCTGCAAGTGGAATTGGTTTGGCCTGACTTCGTTCATTCTCAATCTCCTACTACCAAACACTGAAAGGGCTTAACCTTACCAAACCCCCGTCCCCATTTTTCGGTAATTTCCTTAACTAACTGCTGCTAAACCGCTGGACCTAATTTTCGGTACTTTAGATAGTACGTCATAAAATGCGTCGGAATCTAAAAATAACCAACCAATCGTGGTGAATCCTTGTGATTAGTCATTGCAAATGGCTGCCCCCATGTTTGAATTAATTTTGTGGGGTTTAACGTGAACAAATTCGGAAAATTGACAATGAAACGAACGACTGATGAACCAAGCACTTCAACAGGAAAACAAAGTAAGTCTAGGCTTATGACAGTCCAACAGGTGATCAATAATTTGGTTGATTCAGACTCTGTTCAAGTGAAACAGACAGTGAGAGCTCGAGTGATGAGATGAAGGCTTTTCTTGGACTGAGGATCTATATGGAATACTAATGTATAAAGCCCAGCTATCAGGATTATTGGACATATGAGGGCTCTTTGTTGTGTTTACTCCCGGATTTTGAAATGTTTTATGACTCGAGACAGATTCTTTGCCTTTTGCTAAGTGGATTGGCACACAAAGGTAAAATATTGACACTAGATTAAAGGTAAACCTATTTTCTACAATGTCTCCAAGTTACATCTTATTCTAACCACTTGTTTGCATGTAACTAAAATTTGTCTATATCATGTTGGTTTTTTCTCTTTAATGCTCTGGAACCCAGGAATGGGGGACAGTTGGGTTCAGGGCCTTAGGTCTGGTAGGGTTAAGTAGCAGAATGTAGTCCAGGGAACGAAATGCGTTGTGTCGTAGTTTACAGCTTGACTGCGATATTTGTACCTTTCGGTCTAACACATCCGACTACAGCAAGCATTTTTTGAGTACCGGGTTAGCATTCCCTCTTCGATCCCTTCTCCTTAGCCAGTCTGCCCTGCTGCAGCCTGTTATTCAGGATCACCGCGTAGAGCTGTAGAAGGGTCTTGGCAGCTTTGGTTAGCTGGCCCTGACTCTAGCAGTCAGCTATGGGTCAATGACCACTGCAGCTCATGCGCTGCTCAGCATCTTGATCCCGCGAGTGGAATTGAGGATGAGCTTTAGATTCTAACTAACTGCTGCCAAGGCATGCCCAATATAAACTCCTGGCATGCCCAATATAAACTCCTGACTACAAAAGGTCAGCTCTTGGTCTTCTTTCAGTAAAAACAGAGTTATTGCCAATCGCGAAGTGATGATGGTCACAACATCAGACGGTTTGGTCTTAATAATGTGATGTGCGCTGTATTTGGATTATAGTGAGGAAGAATATGCGCTTGGTCATCAATCTCACTTTTATCCCGAGTTACCTTGGATCAGTGGCAAGACTATTGGTAGAGACGACTGGAGGTAATTCAGGATGCAGGCTTGAAACTTGCGGGATTCAATCACCCACTGTTTCCGTTCATCAATGTGAGAGGCGAGTGCCTTAACCTCTTGACAACAGCGACCCCCAAAAGCGACCCTCCTTTTTACAGTAAGACTGTTCCTACTAACAGGAAAAGGAATAAAGTGCAAGTCTCTGACACCTTGAAATAAGAATGGTCTTGGTATTCTTCTTCATCTTTTGTGTTCATCCAGAAAAGGACGTTTGTCATATGGTGTCATAGTTTATAACGTGGCAGCGATATGTGTGCCTTTCAACTTAACATTAATTTTCAGCAGGGCATTTTTAGACTTAGTTTGCCTTCCCTCTTCCATCTTTATCCTCTTAGCCAGGCTACATGACTACAGTCTGTTTCCAGGGCCGCCACTTGAAGGCGGAATAGGGTCTTAGTCAGTAATGGGTCTATGACCCTGATGCAAGCAGCCAGCAATGAGTCACTGACCCTGATGCAAGCAGCCAGCAATGAGTCACTGACCCTGATGCAAGCAGCCAGCAATGAGTCACTGACCCTGATGCAAGCAGCCAGCAATGAGTCACTGACCCTGATGCAAGCAGCCAGCAATGAGTCACTGACCCTGATGCAAGCAGCCAGCAATGAGTCACTGACCCTGATGCAAGCAGCCAGCTATGAGTTACTGGCTGCTGTCAGCTCATGCAATGCTGCATCTTCGGCCCCTCCTGGTAGATGAAGCTCATAAACCATAGGTGGTAATGCATCCCTGAGAAGGAAAACTCTGACTTCAAACCACGAGTAACCTTGCAGGTAGTCTGGTGACAGCCAAAGGGTAGGGGAAGTTAACCTGATTAGAAAGGCTTGCAGAAAGCTGGGATATAGCAGTACAGTTAATGCAATCCAACTGTACAATGTGGCTCAATGTTTGCTACACTAAAAATAGTAAACAAAGAAGAAGATGGAAGACTTACTTTGGCCATTGCTTGCAAAAATCCCTGGTCAATACCTAAAGAGTGCCAAGACACATCTGCCACCTGGTGTGACAGCACACCCATGATAAAGACCACCAATTTTTGAGTATTCTGAAACACATAAAGATCAAATGTCAATTTAGAGCAGGTGTTCCAGCTCTGAGCAAAAGCCTCTATAATTACTAGCCCTGCATCTTTTCTGTCTAGAATCCTGTGGCAGCTTATGGCTGCGAATCATGGACGATTACCAAAACATCTAGACAAAGAATCGAATCCTTCGAGTCAAAATGTTACAGAAAGATCCTCAGAATACCCTGGACGGAGAAAAAGACAAATGTAGACATTCGGCAAGAGTTGAGCATAAAGGAAAACTGGTTTATCAATTCCATTATGGCCAAAAAATGTAAATACTTTGGTCACATCAAGAGACACAACGATCTTAAGAGAACAGTGATGGAAGGTATAGTGCCAGACAAAATAGGAAAGGGTAGACCAAGAAGACGATAATACCAAGACATCCAGGAATGCATGGGTATGACTGTGGCGGATGCTGGAGTTTTGGCAAGGGAAAGAGTTTCTTTCAGACAGACTGTGATGGGAGCGACGTTCTATAAAGAACATGTCACATGATGATATTGGGCTCTATCTCCCACGCCGCTGAAAGTGTTGTTCTCATCCACCCACATATTAGTCTGAGAGCTTGATTCTGCACCTGATCAATAGGTGAGATGTTATTTGTACTTACAGTGGTTTATATGGCAAGGCTGTAGTCCATCACCGGCCGTGCATTTCCAAGGTATAGTTGTCAAAGGGTTTGTTTATCAGCTCCCCAATTTGTACTAGCAAGTCTTTTGATTAAGTTTAATATTAGGTATTGTTTGTAGAGCTTTCTTTTATTTCTGTATCATATATGAGAAATTGTTTGTAGAGCTTTCTTTTATTTCTGTATCATATATGAGAAATTGTTTGTAGAGCTTTCTTTTATTTCTGTATCATATATGAGAAATTGTTTGTAGAGCTTTCTTTTATTTCTGTATCATATATGAGAAATTGTTTGTAGAGCTTTCTTTTATTTCTGTATCATATATGAGAAATTGTTTGTAGAGTTTTCTTTTATTTCTGTATCATATATGAGAAATTGTTTGTAGAGCTTTCTTTTATTTCTGTATCATATATGAGAAATTGTTTGTCAGAGCTTTCTTTTATTCCTGTATCATATATGGAGTATTGTTTCTAGACCATTCTTTCAAACACAGAAGACTACTGCACATTCAGCATGTTTTTAACCTGTGTAAATGATGTGGTTACTCAAGTGGGCTTTTGGTTTGTGTGTAAATGGTTTGGTCACATAAGTGGGATTTTGGCCTGTGTAAATGGTTTGGTCACATAAGTGGGATTTTGGCCTGTGTAAATAGTTTGGCCACATAAGTGGGATTTTGGCTTGTGTAAATGGTATGGTTACATGAGTGAGATTTTGGTCTGTGTAAATGGTTTGGTCACATAAGCGGGATTTTGGCCTGTGTAAATGGTATGGTTACATGAGTGAGATTTTGGTCTATGTAGATGGTATGGTTACATGAGTGTGATTTTGGTCTATGTAGATGGTATAGTTACATGGGTGGAATTTTGGTCTATGTAGATGATATGGTTACATGAGTGAGATTTTGGTCTATGTAGATGGTATGGTTACATGGGTGGAATTTTGGTCTATGTAGATGGTATGGTTACATGAGTGAGATTTTGGTCTTTTTCAGGCTTTTAATTGCAGAGCGTACTTCTTCCAATGTTGGTTCTTTCTCTTCCTTTGGTAGGATTGTAACTGAGTGCTTTGTGCTATCTCCATACATGGTTCTGCAGTACTCTCTCCATCTGTTCAGTATGTCCTTGGTTTCTGTTAATGTGTTATCCTCTTTGTCACTTATGACCTGTGGAACCGGACGGAACTCCCTTGTCAGTGTTCTTATTGCTTTATATGCATCTCTCTCTCTGCCTTGTTGCTGTAGGTTTTCTATATCCTTACATGTTTCTACTATGTATCTTCTTTTATCTTTTCTTATTTCTCTTCTAACTTTTCTTGCACAGTTTTTATATGCTGTGTTGGTACCCTTACTTCCCATTTGTTTTAATTGTTGCCTTTCTGCAATGAGTTTCTGTGTTCCCTCTGTTATATAGCTCTGTGTCTTGTGCGACATCTTGGGAATTATTTCTTTCGCTGTTGAGATCAAAATATCCCTTGCGTATGATGTCAACTCCTCAGATGTCATCTCTTCCTGTACCGCAAGCAACGCCTCAAATTTGTTTTCTACTTTGATGTTGTATTCAGTAGGTATTGCTGATACATCGAAGTGTATTGGCTGGCAACCTTTGTTGATTCTGCGTAGTCTTGTTTGGAAAACTGCAAACAGTAATTCATGGTCCGTATCGCAGTCTGCTCCTGGCAGCGTTTTTGTTGCCAGCACATTTGATCTCCATCTTTGTTGCACTAGGATGTAATCTATTTGGTTTCTGCTGTTGCCATCAGGGGAGGTCCACGTGTATAGTCTATGTGGATGTTGTTTGAAGAAGGTGTTGGCAATGGAGAGGTTGTTTTCCGTGCAGAATTCAACCAGTTTTTCTCCTCGCTCATTTCTGTGTCCCAAACCGAAAGGTCCTCGAACACTTCTCTCCTGTTCGGCTCTTTCCTCTCCGACTTTCGCATTGAAATCGCCAGTGATGATCAAGATATCTCTTTTTTCACCAATATAGCCTAATATAGAACCGCTAAATATCAGGAGAAAAAGGGCACTGACTGAAGCGATAGAGTGATACAAGAGACAAGAAAATGGCCATCCAAATAGTGTACAAATAAACAGTTGGAAGCAAAAGATAAGACTGAAGCAATTGTCCCCATTGGATGTAGCAGAAGAGGAAAGCCATATTCACCATCTACCAGAGGAGAGAGAAACGAAAAATAGGTTTTTTGGACCACCCCCTTGGGGAAAATCTTTGCCTGCCAGTCATAAAAACATACCTGGCAGAAAAGGCAGCCAACATGGAGACTACACCTAATATCCTGAAGATATGTGCCTTAGAGACAGTCTCTAACTACCCAAAATCGGCAGTCCTGGTCTATACGGATAGATCAGCATTCAAATCTACCTTTTTTGGGTATGGTATCCATATGAAATACTGAATGATGCAGGAATAAAAGAGACCTATAGAAACAATTTCCCTTATATGATAAAGGAATAAAAGAAAGCTCTAGAAACAATACTTCAGATATGATACAGGAAAAAAAAAATCCCTAGAAACAATTCCTCATATATGATACAAGAATAAAAGACAGCACTAGAAACAATTCCCCATATATGATACAGGAAAAAAAGAAATCCCTAGAAACAATTCCCCATATATGATACAAGAATAAAAGACAGCTCTAGAAACAATTCCCCATATATGATACAGGAAAAAAAGAAATCCCTAGAAACAATTCCCATTATATGATACAGGAATTTTAAAAATCCCTAGAAACAATTCCCCATATATGATACAGGAAAAAAAGAAATCCCTAGAAACAATTCCCCATATATGATACAGGAATACAAGAATGAATATGGTTTGCACATGGATCAGAATAAAAGCACCAAAAAACATTATGTGCACCTTCTACATAAAAAGATCAGAGAAACTAATTTAAATAAGAATCCTCCATATGAGGATCAGATGAAGTGATGTGAGTTAGCTGCTGTCCTAAAGACACCATAAGGTAATGGGCATTTCATAAAAGATAGAATACAAAATGTGTGACTACCTTGTCCCATGGCTTCGGGTATTGTCTCTGAATGTAGTTGAGGCTAGCATTGATGAAAGGGGTCCAATGGGTGTCCTCCGATACATCATGGTACTTACCTGAAATCAACATTAGATGACATAATAATTACCATTTTTGACACTTATGTTAAGTGGACTCAACAGAAGTGTTAAAAATATCAACGTCAGGCAGGCCCAAGCGTTACAAATACCTAGGAAGTGTTTTCCCAGTTCATAAAAGGATGATAAAGAAATTTAAAAAAAGGTGTTAGAAAGCCTCTACAGTGATCTATCAATTGCCACTGATTAAACAGACAAACATCAGCGTGTTTACTAAATAACAACTGATAAACAGCATATTTATACCAACCATGTGCTACCAATGTCAAATTTGAATCATACTGAAGATACAGAAAATAACAATCTAAACTTGTAAAATGAAATGTCTCTGAAAGATCATCAGCGCCCCCTAGACAGATCAAATGAGAAATGGGGATATTAGAAAAAAATGGTGGGAACTTGTGTATGTATTGAGACCATTTTGACAGAAAATAAAATGGTTCTGCCGTCGCTAAAATGTGACCTGATCAACTCCCTCTGCTCACCTACAACACAGAATGATCTGGCTACAGGGAATAAGGGAGACTGACATGGAAATAATCTTGTAACGATACAAGCTTACAACAACAGACGCAACACATTTGGTCCAAGAAAGACAACTTAAGCTCTCTCTCTCTCCATGGCCAGTCTGCTTGAATTAATCCTTGCCTAGTATTATATAGTCTCAAGCAGCTTCCGGGCTGTCCATTGGTCCTCTGTGGGTTGTCTGACGCAGCCTTCGCTCTAGTTTGGATCTACCTCCAACTAGTTGTTATTGGAATGAATCACTCCGAATTCCTGTTACTCTAAAATATCGCAGCAAGACCTGATGACATATGTCTGTCACTTACCCCAAACTATCAAAATCGGAATGCCATAGAGGTCAACTCTTAACCCCCTACCTGTACCAGACACATTCTTCCCCTCAACCTCTTGTTTTCCTTTGTCGACTTAGTGTCAAGATGGTGGGCAACCTTGGCACACATTCAGGTACCTTTGTTCCCAGAGTCGCCAGCCTCATCACCCCTGCCCTTAACGTCCATGCTCCAGCTGGAACTGTTACACTCACTACTATGAGGAGTATAGTGTCAAACCCCATCTTGTTGGCCAGACTGCCGTGACATGGGCTGAAATCTTGATCAATGTGTTTTCTCTGACCCTGTTGTTACTCTTCACTTGCCTGATTTGATGGTACAATTACAGTTACATCAAAAGATACAAATAATGAATAAGAGCTGTGACATTTTACAAAGGATGGTTGCAGAGACTAACCAAAGCCTTGTGAGTTTGTGCTGAAAGAAGCCATCAAAGGTCGATGACTGATTCATTAGTCATCCGGCAACGGTCCAAGAAGAAGGTGCTTAAGTTTAGTCACTTGTCTTCTTCTTTTGCATTCAGGCTTTTTGGTCGTACTAGATCTGAAGTCCCATCGCTAGGACAAAGTCCACAGTCCTCTCCAGATTCAGGTGGCAGCCCCACAGCTTCTACGTCCCCTCTGCTCTCTCTGGCCAGGTTTAGCATTGTAGGTCTCTATATATTGGGTAGACCTGTAGGTATATGTATATCAGAGGTCTGAGCTCCGGCTCGACATGGGCCTGTGTGTGATATCTTTAGCAGTAGCCTGTTCTAATGCGAAAGATGGTGGTTTGTTGGTGTCTGTGGAGCTGGTAATGGAGCAAATGAGAGTCTTTAGATTTTGTTGAGCCCTGATCTAATTTTCAGCAGCATTTGTTCACATCTGGTGTTTTGTATTGCTTCTAGTAGTGATCTACAATCTGTAAAGAATACAATCTGAATTTGTCTGATCTTCTTAGTCAACCTATACTTCTACAGGGGCAGAAGCCCATGTGCAGGTCCCAGCCTTGGTATGAGCTGGATATAGCCGAGAGAAGGGTTTCCTGCTTAGCAGGCCAGGCTTGAGCAGCTTAATACTCCGCTGCGTTGGGACAAGCGCTTACGGAGGGTGGTTAACCAATGTGTGAGTCCATCTTAATAGACTCAAACACTAGAGTAAAGTAGACCCGCAGCCTGTTAGGTGTCATCTATGCTGCTCTAGACAAACCACCTAACCATGGCCGGTATTATGCCATGTTACACAGTCGCCTCTTTCGACATGATCTCTGTGAGGCAGTGGTGCTATTCTTGTCCTTGTCATACACAAAGAACCCGGCAAATCACTGGTAAACATTATTAGTGTCTGTAGGAGCGCTATAGACTCTGCCTTAATGCTGGAAGAAATCTTCTCAGTATGGGTTATTTCCCCATTACCATATCTTGCACATATGCCTCCTCCATCATCCTTAACTGCACCCTCTGCAGATCCATCTGTGAATACATGAGTCCAGTCCTTAGGGTTGTATTTTCCTTCAATCATCATCTGAGCTAGGATTTTTAGATGGATAGGCTGGAAATGTTCCTTTTTTTTACCTGCAGTTTTCATGGCAGTTGTTTGTTTGTGCATGTGAGTGTATGTAAGAGAGTGTGCAAGATCATGCATATGTACAGGAGAACGAAATGCACTATGTCGTAGTTTACAGCTTGACTGTGAAATTTGCACTTTTCAGTCCAACACATCTGACTTCAGCTGGCATTTTTTAGTACCGGGTTAGCCTTCTCTCTTCGATCACTTCTCCTTAGCTAGTCTGCTCTGTTGCAGCCTGTTATCTAGGATCACTGCAAGGAGGTGTAGAAGAGTCTTTGCAGCTCTAATTCGCTGGTCATAAAGCTAGCAGTTAGCTTTGGGTCTCTGACTACTGCAGCTGATGCACTGCTCATCATCTTGATCTTTCTGCACCTTTCAACCCAACACATCCGGTTTCAACCCAACACATCCGGTTTCAGCCCAACACATCCGGTTTCAACCCAACACATCCGGTTTCAGCACAACACATTTTTTTAAATTGTTCGATGACCTTGAATCAAACAGGCAGCTATGACTCACTAACTGCAGCTATCTCATTCACCGGACCTTCAGCCCCATATTTAGAGTGTGTATTTCTTTATCAAAGGGAAGGAAGATAACGTCTGGTCAGGTACAACATTTTGATTAGACATGTTAGTCAGGTTCAGGCAAAATATACTGGCCAAGACCCTCATCTCGGATTCCCTGAAGCCCTTCCTGGAAACACACTGTTTTCACGACAGCCTGACTAACGATGTGAGAGATCATAGTAGTGAGTGACACGCAATGAAGCCAAGCATAGCACAACCGCCAAGAGGACCTTGGTCGCCTTCATCAGCACGCTCGGGATGTGAGGAAAGCTACGACAACTCGTTACTTAACGTCCTCTTTAGGGTGCACAAAAGAGTAATCCTACTCATTGTGGGCATTCTTCTTCGTACGCAGTCAGACAGTAACCATTATTTTTTCGAAAAAAGCGGCGGTCATCCTGAGGCTGTCGCCACTGCCATAGAGCTTGTCTTGTGGTTCCACTGGTCATGGCCACATCTGCTCTCTCTGATCCTCGTATGTCGGGCAGTTCTGCAGCAGATGCTCAGCGGTCATTTTCCCGGTACCACACGGGCATTCGTCGGTTCCACCTATCTTCAATTTGTTGAATAGGTGGTACCTCAGTCTATTGTGGCCAGTGCGAAGTCTGAAGACAACGACCTGCTCTCTTCTGTTCAACTGGTAATAGGCATCGTTTTTGGATTGTGGGCATTCAACAACAACACTTTTATCAGAAATTTGGAATTGGCACAATGAATCTGTGCATTCAGGGTACTTATTCCATGTCAGCCAAACACTTGTTGTAGACCTGCCCAACACTGACTAGTGAAAAGTGAAGCATGTGACTGCAAACTGTATTCCTGCATAAGAAGCTGTATGACAGTGTCTGGAACCTTGAGCTGACTATTGCTTTTGTTAGAGGCATTGGTGTTGAGGTCTGACAGTGGACAAAGATGAAGAAAAATGTTAGTACATGTACGTATTTTTAAACAGATTTGAAATAGGTGACAGTTTGACTCTATAGGTACCTCCAAAACACTCATCTGGGTAAAAAGCATCAGGAAATGCACTGCCTGCTTCCAAGGCATCCTGATACTGTCTAGCTATCTGTAGTTGAAAGTTATGTAATGTAAGTATGTGAATCCTCAAATATCATGAATAAGAGTCAATAGGGTGATACAAATATAACAATATAATCACTTTCTACTTCACTCAAGGGGAACTGAGATGCTAGTCCAGTCAGGCACAACATACTGACCAGGACGTCGCATCAGGGTCAGGCACAATTTGCTGACCAGGACATCGCGTCAGGGTCAGGCACAACATACTGACCAGGACGTCGCATCAGGGTCAGGCACAACATACTGACCAGGATGTCGCGTCACAGTCAGGCACAAATACATTGACCAAGACCACAACCTCTTTTCCATGCAGCGTTCCCTGGAAACAGGCTGTTTTCAAAGCAGCCTGGCTGACGGGATGTGGATCAATGTATCCCCGTAGTAGTGAGCGCCACGCAGATTTAAGCCAAGCATGGCACAACCGCCTGGAGGAGGACAGCAGTCTACCTTCATCAGCATGCTCGGGATGCGAGGAAAGCTACTACAACCCACCACTAAACATGATTTTACTCATTGTGGGCATTAAACAACAATACTTCACTGGGATTTTCAACTATGCATCCATTTCTCTGTGGCTGTTCTCATAACATGCACAAAAATGTGAACTACTTCTTTTTAGTACCCTAGCTCTAATAACCTTATTATCATTAGTATTTAAAACTGTCTGTGGGATTCTTAACATGCATCTAACACCACATCTCTACTGCTGACAATGTTCTTATTAGTCTATTCAATTTCTACAATATTTATTTTAATAACACTCTTTACAAGCTCGTATTTTCATCCTTGTAGTTAAATAGATTCTTGTAACAGTTTCTTCTTCTTCTTCTTCTTCTTCTTCTTCGTACGCTGTCAGGCGTTGTAACAGTTTCAAATTATATCAATATGTTTTTTGCATTGCATTGCAATGAGAGCACTGAAACAGTTGGATCCAAAAGAAAAACGTGTTCATTTATTGTTTAATTTCTTTTGAAAAATATCTTACAAAAAGAATGACTCCCCTGTGAGGACCCCTTACTGGGTAAAAAATAATAGAACCACTGTACCACCATACATGTCATAAAAGGCTACTAAAGAAAAAAACTACTGTATCCTGGTGTATGTCATAAAAGGTGACTAAAGAAAAGAATTGTACCACAGTATCACCAAATATGTCATATTTTTTTGTTTTTATTTTGCGCCTGCCGGCCCAGTACATCCGGGTTTGCTTCCCCGGCGTAACGGCCGGTGCTGTGATGGGATCGAACCCAGCACCTTCGGCATGTGAGTCGTGCCACTTAACCACTAGGCCACGCCGTCCCCTTCAAATATGTCATATGAGGTGACTAAAGACAAAAATTGAACCACTATACCCTGATGCATGTCATAAAAAGTTACTAAAAAAGAATAGAATCAATGTACCATTATATATATCAATCAATAAGAGGTGACTAAAGAAAGGTAACAAAAAACTGTACCCTCATACATCTTCTCCTATCATGAACTGATGCTATGATTCTTGTCCTGTGAATTTCACAAAGGAGACGGTGTTGTAGATCTTCGCCAGTCCCCGACAGCTTTTCAAGCATGGTCGCCCCCCAAGATTAGACAGTCTTTCTTTGGTCTGTATAAGTGGGGCAGTCCTGCAGGATATGGTCTGGAGTTTGCTTGAGTGCTCCACAATCGCACGTGGCGGGATCTCTAAGACCCATTTTGTGGAGGTGGGCCATAGACTCTGCAATGTCCTGTTTTGAGTCTGAAAATATTTGTCTTTCCATCTCTGCCAAGTTTGTATATGCTGTCATTTTCTAGCTTGTATTCTTTGTGCTGGTCTCTCCATTCCGTCCTTATGGATTGTTTGATGAGTGTCTTTGCTTCTTTAAAGTTATGTGGATGGCGAGTCTGTGTGCCGTCACTTCCAGCTTTTGCTAGCTTATCTGCTTTCTCGTTTCCAAGAATCCCACAGTAGGCTAGAATCCACTGCAGGACTAGGATCTGTTTTTTGGGGCAGCAATCCAATGTTATATTTTATTTAGGGATCAAGATGCTGAGCAGCGCATGAGCTGCAGTGGTCAGCGACCCATAGCTGACTGCTAGTGTCAGGGTCAGCGACCCATAGCTGACTGCTAGCGTCAGGGCCAGCGAACCAGAGCTGCCAAGACCCTTCTACACCTCCACAAGGTGATTCTGGATAACAGGCTGCAGCATGGCAGAATAGCTAAGGAGAAGGGATTGAAGAAGGAATGCTAACCCGGTACTAAAAAAATGCTTGCTGAAGTCAGATGTGTTGGACCAAAAGGTGCGAATATTGCAGTTAAGCTGTAAACTACAACACAACGCATTCTGTTCTCTGGACTACATCCTACTACTTAAGCCCTTTCATGGTTTGGTAGTGGGAGATTGAGAACAAATGAAGCCAAGCCAAGCCATATTTTATTTATAGATCTGGGATAGCATGACAAACTAGATGAAGAAACAGAGAGCATGAATCTATGATAGCATGACAAACTAGATGAAGAAACAGAGAGCATAAATCTAGGATAGCATGACAAACTGGATGAAGAAACAAAGAGCTTAAGTCTAGGATAGCATGACAAACTGGATGAAGAAACAGAGAGCATAAGTCTAGGATAGCATGACAAACTGGATGAAGAAACAGAGAGCATAAATCTAGGATAGCATGACAAACTTGATGAGGAAACATAGAGCAAAGGAAGGACAGATGGTTGCGGAAGGAATTTATTGCCAGTGCCACTCAACATGATACTTGATGATGATGACTGGTATTCAATGCTAAAATCATTTTGAAAAAGCAAAAAAAATACACAGATCAGGCCTATCAATCAAGTACTTACTTTATCATAGCTTATGTTACCATATCTGTCATTGTAGTTATAAAGACTTCTGTAGCCTGGATAGAGAACAACAAATTGTAAGGGGTGGCCTGCTTGTTATAAAGGATTATAAAAACAAGTAAAATGGTCTTCAAATAAAAATAAAATTTTCATCACAGAGTTTAATTAAACAATGGCAACACAACTACAACACCACTATCCTTAGTTTGATTGCACAGCTATTATACAGTACTTTGTAAAAAACATATATTGTCATAACAATCAGCCACAGCAAGAGCTTGGATAGTCTTCCTGCAGTTAAAACTTATCCTTCACATTAGATTGAAAAGGTAAATTATTGCAAATTCTTGGAAAGAAATTTCCTTAAAAAGGTAAATTATTGCAAATTCTTGGAAAGAAATTTCCTTAAAAAGGTGAATGATTTCAAATTCTTGGAAACAGGTTTCCTTTAAGTCAGTTTTGGTAGTAGGAGATTCAATGGTGAGAGAGGTTGGCAGACATTTGTCTAAACAACACAACATGTTTGAAAGAATGGATATTGGGGGAGCAAAAATAGAGGACATAGAGGGGAGAATAAAGAGGTTAGATGACAAAGGAAACAGTCATGTGGTAGTATTGGCAGGTACAAATAATGTAAAGAGAGATGGTACAGAAATAATTATGGATAAATATAAAAGTCTTATGAGAACACTTAAGGAAAAAAAGTTTAGAAAGGTCACAATGATGGGCATTTTAGACAGAGCAGATGGGTCAGACTATCTAGATAGCAAAATAATAGGTATCAACCTTAGGTTACAGGTGATGTGTGCGGACATGGGAATGGAATTTATTGATGTTAAAGTAGACAAAAGTAAAATGTTAGATAGGGGAGGTTTACATCTAAATGAGATAGGACAGCATGTTGTAGCAAAGTATATGTTCTATCATTGTGTTAGAAATTTAAACTAGTAAGGCCTATGAAGTATGAGACTAAAGATAGGCCTACAATAGGGTGCTATAGAGGATGTAGTCAAAGGGATAATTTGGTGTCAGGGAAGTGTGAAATACATAGTAGAAAAGCAAACACTAAAATGATAAAGCAGAAGCAAAAAGAGGAAAACCAACAACATTACAAACTAAAATGTTTTTATGCAAATGTGAGAAGCATAGTAAATAAAAGAGAAGAATTGGAACTGTATGTAGAAGAAGAAAAACCAGATATAATAGGGTTAACAGAATCATGGACATATGAGGAGATTGCAGATAGTGAACTTGAAATTGAGGGATATACAATGTTAAGGAAAGATAGGATAATTGGAGACAAGACTAAGGGAGGTGGCGTTTTATTATACTGTATAAATTCTGTTAATATAACAATCAAAGATTATTTATTATGTGGTAACAAAAATAAAAGTGTATGGGGAGAAATAGAAAGTGGGGGTGAAAAAACAGTGATTGGAGTGTGCTATAGATGTCCATCAAGTCAAAAAGAGGAAGATGAGGAGCTGATTAGTAGTATAGCAAAGGCAAGTAAAGGGAAATTATTATTAATGGGAGATTTCAACTATCCAGAAATAAAATGGGATATGGCAGAAGCACTTGTAGAGTCAAAACCTTTTGTTACGTGCATAACTGACAATTTTTTAATTCAACATGTAGAAGCAGCCACCAGAGGCAAAAACATACTCGACCTAGTTTTTACCACAGAGGAAAATATGATTGAAAATGTTACCGTTGGGGAACTGTTTGGCTCAAGTGACCATCAAATCATCCGTTGGGATCTTATTGCAGGGAAAGAAGTAAACATAAACACGCGAACATACGACTACTCTTAGGCAGATGTTAAGAGGATGAAAGAGGCAGCGAACCACATAATTTGGAAAGATATTATTGTAGGAACAGATGTTGAACAGGAGTGGGAAAGTTTTAAAACAGTTCTAGAAACGCTAAAAGAGGAATGTGTTCCATGTAGGGAGGTAAACCCCAAGCGTAAAAAGTGGATAACTAGATTTGTAGTGAAATGTAGAAGAGCAAAAACTAAAGCATGGCAAAAATATATAGAGGCAGGTAAATCAAAAGAAACATATGTAAAATATTTGGACAAGCAGAACATATCCCAGAAAGCGAATAAAACAGCAAAAATAGACTTTGAAAAAAAACTTGCTCAGAGGATCAAGACTGACAGTAAAAGGTTCTTTTCTTATGTTAGAAATAAACAAAGAACGAAAGACAAAGTAGGCCCTCTCATAGACAGTACAGGGAAAATAATAAGTGAGATCCATGATTGCCAAATTTGCTGATGACACAAAACTATGCAGTAGTGTCTCATCTAAAGCGGAAGTGGATATATTGATGTCGGATTTAGATAAAATTCGAGAATGGTCTGTAAGCTGGCAAATGGAGTTTAATGTAGATAAATGTACAGTCATCCACATGGGTAGATCCAATATGGAACATAAATACAGAATGGGAGTAAACAATATTAGAAAGATAGATAAGGAAAGGGACCTAGGGGTTATAATAGATCATACAGGAAAGGTGAGTGAGCAAGTTAAGGTAGCAGTGAAAAAGGCAAATGCAATGTTAGGTATGATAAAAAGAAATATTAAACATAGGAGCAAGGAAGTGATCGTCAAACTGTATAAAGCTTTAGTTAGACCTAGATTGGAGTACTGTGTACAGGTGTGGAGTCCTTATCATAGAGGGGACATAAACATGCTAGAAAGAATACAAAAAAGAGCGACAAAGATGATAGTTGGATTCCAGAATTACAGTTATGAGGAACGACTCAGAAAAACGGGCCTACAGTGTCTAGAAGAGAGAAGAATTCGTGGTGACTTAATACAGGTTTATAAGATGATCAGAGGAATCGATAAATTAGACTATAACAAGTTTTTTAAAATACAGCCACCTACAATAACACGAGGGCATAGCTACAAGCTGGTTAAAGAGAGGTCCAGGTTAGATATTAGGAAATATTTTTTAAGTCAGAGAGTGGTGTCTGCTTGGAATGCATTGCCAGGGGAGGTAGTGGAGGCAGGGACAGTTAATGCGTTTAAGAATAAACTGGATGCGCATAGATTTTAGAGCAAGGTGATGTAAATGTAACTGGTTGTATACAGACTCTGCAGGGTCTTCTAAACCAGTATAAAGACGTTAAGTTAAGTTAAGTTAAGTTAAGAATAGGGAGGCTGCTAATCTGCTCAATCAGTACTTTGGCACAGTCTTCACAAAGGAGGACTGCTCCGAGATCCCAGAGCCTATAGATATTTTTCAAAGAGACATGGATACAGCGGGATTAAGATCAATCTGTATTACAGAGGAAATGGTTTTTAAAAAATTGGAGGGGTTGAAAGTGAATAAATGTCCAGGTCAAGATGGTATTCACCCAAAATTGCTGTATGAAATTAGAAACCAACTAGCAAAACCATTGGCTATATTATGTTCTCAATCATTTACAAAAGGGATTGTTCCACGGGATTGGAAAGATGCAGGAGTGATCCCCTTATTCAAAAAAGGCAAAAAATCAGATCCGGCAAATTATAGACCGGTGAGTTTAACGAGCATAGTCTGTAAATTGTTAAATATTGTTAAATTATGAGTCAATAATAAAAGAAAACATTGTAATGCATTTAGACAAATTTAATCTAATTAGAAATAGTCAGCATGGGTTTACTAGAGGGAGATCATGCTTAACAAATCTATTAGAATTCATGGAGGAGGTTACTAAAATCATAGATAAAGGGGAGCCAGTGGATGTTATTTATCTAGACTTTGCAAAGGCCTTTGATAGAGTACCTCATCAAAGATTTTTTCGAAAGTTAAAATCACATGGAATAGGTGGCGAAGTTGCCAAATGGATTGAAAATTGGTTAACAGGAAGAAGGCAGAGGGTGGGCATAAATAAGGAGTACTCTGAGTGGAGTGAAGTGAAAAGTGGTGTGCCACAGGGCTCGGTTTTGGGACCAATTTTGTTCTTGATATATATAAATGATTTGGACATTGATATGAGATCCATGATTGCAAAATTTGCTGATGACAAAAACTATGTAGTAGTGTCTCATCTAAAGCGGAAGTGGATATATTGATGTCGGATTTAGATAAAATTCGAGAATGGTCTGTAAGCTGGCAAATGGAGTTTAATGTAGATAAATGTATAGTCATCCACATGAGTAGATCCAATATGGAACATAATTACAGAATGGGAGAAAACAATATTAGAAAGATAGATAAGGAAAGGGACCTAGGGGTTATAATAGATCATACAGGAAAGGTGAGTGAGCAAGTTAAGGTAGCAGTGAAAAAGGCAAATGCAATGTTAGGTATGATAAAAAGAAATATTAAACATAGGAGCAAGGAAGTGATCGTCAAACTGTATAAAGCTTTAGTTAGACCTAGATTGGAGTATTGTGTACAGGTGTGGAGTCCTTATCATAGAGGGGACATAAACATGCTAGAAAGAATACAAAAAAGAGCGACAAAGATGATAGTGGGATTCCAGAATTACAGTTATGAGGAACGACTCAGAAAAACCGGCCTACAGTGTCTCTAAGAGAGAAGAATTCGTGGTGACTTAATACAGGTTTATAAGATGATCAGAGAGGCTAGAAGAGGCCAACTGCATCGGTGGTCTATGCTTCACATTGGAGCAAAAAAGTGAATGAATGATTACTTTCAGAGTGGTTTCTAGAACAAACAAAGTAGGAACCACTGTTTCCTTCCTTGTATGTCATAACAGAAGATGATCGAAAGGTGCAAATATCGCAGTTAAGCTGAAAGCTACGACACAACGCATTCCGTTCTCTGGACTACATTCTGCTACTTAAGCCCTTTCAGGGCTTGGTAGTGGGAAATTGAAAACGAACGAAGCCAAGCCATAATAGAAGACTAAAGAAAATTGTGCTTGGCCCTGACAACTTCATCATATAAGAACCATTGATATGAAACCGCACTGCAATTGATTGGAATCAGGATTTCCTAAAAGCTGGTATAGGATAAGCTAAATGAACCTATGCTTGAACAAATAAGGCGACAGGACATAAATAAATGAATTACATCCTGACTGTATACTTTCCCCAACAGATGTCTCTGTTGGACACTTTGTAGCAGATGGAAAGATTTAATAAGAAACACAGACTTGTGGCAAGATTAAATCACAAAGAGAGTGCATGAGCTGCAGTGGTCAGCGACCCATAGCTGACTGTTAGCATCAGGGCCAGCGAAACAGAGCTGCCAAGACCCTTCTACACCTCCACACCGTGGTCCTGGATTACAGGCTGCAGCAGAGCAGACTGGCTAAGGAGAAGGGATCGAAGAGGGAATGCTAACCCTGTACTCAAAAAATGCTTGCTGAAGTCAGATGTGTTGGACTGAATAGTGCAAATATCGCAGTCAAGCTGTAAACTACGATATAACGTATTCTGTTCTCTGGACTACATTCTGCTACTTAAGCCCTATTAGGGTTTGGTAGCGGGAGATTGAGAACGAACGAAGCCAAGCCAAGCCAAATCACAAAGACAGATCAGTAGTAAAGAATGTGACAATAACCAGTTCAGCTGGAGATTAAGGAGAGACAATGGAGGATGGGATACATAATCTGGAAGAAACTCAACAATACAGTCATGCATGTAGTAGAAATAAAATCAAACCTTTCCTTCCTCCCTTTCTCAATTTGCCTTTCTTCTCCCTGTTTTCACATTGTTATGGTGTATGTCTACACATATCACCACCTGATCATCTACTGTTTAGCTGCTTTCCGACTTATTCTCTCCGTACACTATTATGGCCAGTTTTTTTTTTTTCTTCCGCTCGGTATGGCTGACCAGTTCATACATGGGGCATTTTCTAAGTATCTTTTTATATCCTTTTATGTATTCATATCTCTTGTTGATGTGTTCATCGCTTCTTCCATAATGTGCAAAAGAGAGAGAGAGAGAGAGAGAGAGAGAGAGATAGAGAGAGAGAGAAAGAGAGAGAAAGACAGTGAGAAAAGAAACTGATCATCCCACTTTATTTACAAAACTGTGGCCTGATACAATGAAGTCTCTGACACTTCATCCCTGACAGCAAAGTCTACCTTTACCCTAATAAAATGATTAATTATTTATGGGTAGTTACAAAATTATTTGACTAAGCTGCTATGAATATTTGTATGATACCAATTCATTGCACTATCATGTATAGCGTGATGCATGTGTTTAAATTCACTCTCAAATGAATCAATATTTAAAACATAAATTATATATATAAAATGCACTTACTAATTTCAATGTGAGTAGAACATCCACATCCTAAGGTAGCCGTATAAAGGAAACTTATAAATAGCTTTACACAGAATATCAGCTTCCAGGCATTCATGGTGTCCTAAATACAAAGAAGGAGTAAATTTTTTGTTCAGCAAACACATTTTGATTACTTTTATATGAAACTAGCCAAACTCACCAAGTAATTTTCCTGGATAATAATTTATGAACAATAGGACTTGATAATTATTGTTTCATAAATATTTAGCAAAATGCTTAGTTGTTTTCTATCCTACAAAAATAGGGTATAGAGATCTTCCTTTCTATTCCTTGTGGCTTGTAGTTTCTATAAGATGAGTTGGCCAGTCCCCTTACTCAAAAAGAAACTTACAACAATCAAATGGTGTATGATGATATAGTTATGTGAAACACTTTTAGTATTATAAGCAATTATTGTAATTTTTAAAATGTATTTATAATACACACAGAAAATATTAAACATCAAAACAAATAGACAAGAATGAAAAAAAGATTAGAAAGCATTGTGTAAGAACTGTAAATAATGAACCAAAGATCAGAACTGGTTGGTTGGTTTGGTTATTGATGCAGCAGCTTGTGTGATCTTGCCCTTTGACCTAATGTTTAATAGTGGCATCTGCTAGTGTTTGTAAAGCTGCTGTTTAGTTCCGTACAGTGTTCCATTTGTCTGGCCCCTGAAGGAAAAAACACCATCAAGCCTTTCCTAACACCATCAAGTGCAGAACATTAAAAAAGATGGTGTTCAGCAGTTTCATAGGAATGTGTGCACAGTCTGCACTCTGGAGTATATTGTGGTGGTCAGATTCTGTTCAAGATAAATTAGACTATAACAAGTTTTTTTAAAATACAGCCACCCACAATAACAAGAGGGCATAGCTACAAGCTGACTAAAGAGAGGTCCAGATTAGATATTAGGAAATATTTTTTTAGTCAGAGAGTTGTGTCTGCTGGAATGCATTGCCAGGGGAGGTAGTGGAGCCAGGGACAGTTAATGCATTGAAGAATAAATTGGATGCGCATAGCTTTTAGAGCAAGGTGATGTAAATGTAACTGGTTGTATACAGACTCTGCAGGGTCTTCTAAACCAATATAAAGATGTTAAGTTAAGTTGTTTGTGTTGAGCACAAAGTTGGAAAGTGGTGAGTTGATCTCTCATTTTCAGGAGGTTGATGTTGTCTTTGGGATGGTCATTTGTTTGCAGATTTCTGTCCCAGTATTCTCTATCTATTCAGCTAAACCTCTTTGTTTGTAGTCTTCAGTAGTTGTTTGACTCCAGTTGGGTTGTTGGTGTGTATTGATTGTTCTTGACTTTATCCCCTATTAGTCTGTCTATCTGCCTTGTCATTGCCAAATGTATTTGAGTGACCAGGGATTCATTGCATAACTATTCTGACTTCATGGGATGTGATAAATTGGTTGGCATGTTGGGATATTTAGGTAAATTCAGGCTTACTTTGACCACCATCTTCTTGAGCTTGAAGGTAGGATTATCAGTCTGTAAAGATGCCTATGCTTTAGACTTTTGATGCGAAAGCATCAAATACAGTCTTCAAGTGCCGCTATTTCGGCCTCATAGTTTGAACTAGGGCTAACAATGTAAGGGATCGACGTGATCCCCGTAGTAGTGAGCGACACGCAGATGAAGCTAAACATAGTCATAGCACAACACTAACTTGAGTAACACTACTAATACTAACAGCCTAGAAGACTCAAGTCCACCTTCATCGTACAGCTCGGGATATGAGGAAAGCCACTGCACCCGCCATTTAACGCCCTTTTCAGGGCGCACACAAGAATAGACTTAATCATTGTTGGCATTCAACAACAAGTCGTATACTTATAGTTATACTTATACTTATAGTTATACCATCTCTCCATCTCAAATGTGGGCGTCCGAAATGGACGCTTTCTTAAAAGTAGGAGTGAAGGCCATCAAAACGTCACTTTAAAACAAGGGGGATATATTATATATTTATAAACAAAAGTGAAAGTGCATCCTTAACGAACACATACACGTTTCGATTTTTAATTTTTTTTTTCTTTGCGTTTTTAGTAGTTACACTTCATCAGTTTAGTTTGTTTTGCTTTCTGCACATACAAACTAGAACTGACGACACCACACAGTCAAATCGACATCAATGTTTACTTCCGGTAACACAGGCGTCTGCAATGTTCAGTCGGAAACTCAATTGTCGGAGCAATCTCACATACAAATGCTGATACTTAGTCTTATATATTAGTTACCTACCTTAATTATTATTAAACACGTTTGTTAAATGGCATAAACATGCAAAATATTTATTAGCCATCAGAGTTGCTACTCAAAATGTGTAACTTTAACGTTTTTATACTATACTGCAGGTTTAGTCGTACTTTAGAAGACTCAGGAGAGTCTGTACGACTTTTACCCTTCTCTAAAATCTATGCGCATTAAATCTGTTCTTAAATGCATTAACTGTCTCTACCTCCACCACCTCCTGTGGTAATGCATCCAAGCATTCACCACTCTCTGACTAAAAAAAACATTTCCTAATATCCAATCTGGACCTTTCTTTATTTAGTTAATTTGTATAATACGAAAATATGTGCAGTTGAGTGTGTCCTCTTGTACTCGTTTGTGGTTGTATTTTTAAAAAAAAATTGTTATAGTCTAATTTAACCGTTTTTGTGATTATCTTATTACACCTGTATTAAGTCACCTCGATTTCTTCTCTCTTCTAGGCACTGTAGGAAGGTTTTATTTAGTCCTTACTTGTAACTGTAATTATGGAATCCCACTATCAGTTTAGTCTCTCTTCTTTCTTTCCTTTCCAGCATGTTTATATGTCCTCTACGATAAGGACTGTACACAGTACTCCAACCTAGGTCCAAATATTGCTTTATACAGTATGACAATCACCTCCTTACTCCTCTGTTTAATATTTCTTTTTATCATACCATCATGGTCTGTAAACTTCACCTAATGAGAGGCACATTGAAGATGGATAATGGTGACATTTTGAGGTCTTTCAATTGTCACCTGTTGCTTTTTTTTTCAGACTGTTGGATGATGGCACTGCAATGGATAAATCAGCAATTCATTGATTGCAGAAATTTTGAATCAAACAATGATCGAGCAGGGGTGTTTTCAACTGTGTTAAAAGAACCATCAGTATCCACATACATCACAATTTGCTGAGAGAGACTGAACACCTGTGGGTATGCTGGTGCCTGGAGTACAGTAAAGTTTGTTTTTGTTTCTAAGAATTGACGTCACTGCACTCTGGGCATACCCATATGTGCTCAGTCTCTCTCATCAAATGGCATAAGGTATGGATGCTGATGGTCCCTGCAGCTCGCTGGTTGTACACTCCTGCTCCGTCCTCTCATGCGCCCCAATACACTCAAACCTTGTTTAATGTCAAAACTTTGCAGTCTGTGGATTGCTGCTTCATCTATTGTGGTGTCCTCATCCAGCAGGCAGTTATTGATTGATTTAAAAATGTCACTTCTATCAATCACTAATGTGCCCATGATGGGAGCTTGTGAAGCCATGATGTCAGCTCTATCATTGCCCTGAACCCCGGCATGAGCGGGACAGTATATCCATGTCAACCACTTGAGGTTTGAGGCCTCAACAGCTGTTATCCACTCGTACTTAAGCCATCCCTTCTGTACTTTCTGAAGTACAGCTTGCGCGTCTGTCACGATGACTGCCCTTGTCATAGAAGTTTCAGATATCCATTTCAGTGCTGAGGTCACTGCTTCCGTCTCCATGCTCATACTGTAGGTTGTTGACATGTATGCCCTACTGTGCTCAGCAATGACCTCTCCTCTCACTCTAGCCGAGAAACCCAAGCCTGATGTCCCACTGCGCACGACTGATCCGTCGGTGTATATGACAGCATCACTCTCCTGCATGTTCTCAGTTATCAACTGATTTACCTCATGCTCTGCTCTCCCATTGCTCCGTCCTCTGCATTCCTTGCCAAAGGTTATGATGACTCTCTGGTACTCTATCATTCTATCACCAGTGTGGACCCATTCTTCCCCTTCGGCTATTGTCTCAGCTGGAAGGACATGTCTGATTGTTGTCTCAGCCTGTGCCATCCATGACAACCCTCTCTTGATTCTTGATCCCTTGATGTCTGAGATACTACTGTGCAGAGGGTGTTGCGTGTCAGTGGTGACACGCATATAGGCTTTGACTTGTGCCAGTTTATGTCTTGATGTCACTGATAACAATCCCAACATGTACCGCATCATCCCAATCGGGGTATCTCTAGTGCATCCCAGAACCAGTCGCATACCTTCATTCTGAATGCGTTCCAACCTGTCACACTGTGCTCTCAATAATGTCAGGATGCTTAGTCCGTAATCGATCACAGACAAAACAACCTGACGAAATAGGATGAACAGTGAAGTCACTTCTTAAGAACAGAACAAATTTCACCTAACTATAATATTATTATTGGCACTCTGCATGGAAAGTAACTATTTTTGTGAAATGATGTGTTTTTTTACTTGGGCTGTTCTATTCTTACAATGTTCTGTCCATTTTTTTATTTTTTTTTTGCGTTCGCCTAATTTATCTATTCCCCAAGGCGTGTGTGCGTTACACTGTGGTTTTTATTTTGCGCCTGTCGGCCCAGTGCATCCGACTTCAGCATGCATTTTATGTAAGGGTCTGCTTCCTCCTGCATTTTCTAAGGGTTTGCTTCCCCGGGGTAACGGCCGGTGCTGTGATGGGGATCGAACCCAGCACCTTCTGGTTGTGAGCCGTGCCACTTAACTACTAGGCCACGCCGTCCCCTTGTTTTGTCCATGTTATTTGTATCTAGGATCTGATGATTGAGGCAGTCGCTGCAGATGCAGCTTGAGATAACTACCCAAAGACAGCAGATTGGATAACATACATTGAGTCCTCAAATCTTCAAGGAGATGTGGATCTTCTGTCCTGATGATTCTGAGCATTCATGGCAATAAAAGAGCTGATATGTTGTATTGTTTAAAAGGAGGACATACTGAAATAAATTAATGGCTGCCTGTTAGATGATAACACAACAGTCAATGACTCAGCAATACACAAACTGCAGGAGTTCTAACTACCAAGGCTCACTTTCAAATAAATTAGAAATGACATCAGATATTAATAGCTTTTCAAGAATGTTAGAAGTATACCTTTTCAATTTTCATGTAGCATTAAATAACAAGTGTTTGAAGATTTAAATCGAACTCTGTCCTACATGACTATGGACAGTGAATTTCGGCAGGGATATTCTACTGTTAAGTAGACTACTTCTCTTTCTTCTGTTTCCCTAAGTGTACCAGAGCCTAAATTACAGACTTGGTACCGTGTTTAAACAGAACGCATTGTTCATGATACAGCTGCTTGCTTATTCCCTGCTAGTTCATGCTTGTAAATCAACATCCAGATAACATATTCACTTAAGTAGAAACTTGCATTAGATACTTGCATTGGGGCCTGATAAAAACTGGTTAAAATGTCACAAAATAAGGAACTTCCAGACCAAAATAAAATCCCAAGTATATTTGATAGTATAGAGAGAAGACACATTTTACCAGTTTCTGTTTTAAATCAACTCACATCATTGGTACAGGAGAAGAAAGATCTGTTTGTATTGCAAATTATCAAGGAAGGCTTAAGATCAACACCAACACATTTTTCTAAGATGGAGGCTGCTGGGAATATTGATGATGGTAATCATTTTCAATTTATTATTCTTTTCGCTTATCTTGTTTTGCATTTCAGCATTAGGTTATGAAGAGCTCTCTAGTACAAGCCAGACTGCTTCATACACAATGACATTCACCGCCTCAGAGATTCCCATAAGGCACCTTTTTCGTGGTCGGTCTTTGGCCTTGAATCCGTTGCATCTAAATAGCATTGCTTGTTGGAAGGTGCTGTGTGGTGGTAGACTTGTGACGTGTCCAAACCATTTTAGTTGCTGTCTTTTGATGTAGTCTAATACTAGTGTTCTAAACTTCTTCTTCTTCGTACGCTGTCAGACGTCAACTTGAATTTGTTTGAAGAAAGCAACTGTCATCCTAAGGCTGTCGACACTGCCATAGAGCTTTGTTCTAAACATTCTTCTGATGTCATTGTTTCTATTTTTTTTCTAAATTGAAAAAAAATTGTTGTCATCTAGAGGTTAAAAATATTGTGACAAAGCTTTACCCTGCTGACATACTGATGGATTCACTGGAGCTCTGTTGCAGACGGCAAAGGGGTCTGCTCTATTTTATTTCACTCTACACTCACTCTAATCAAATTCAAGTAACACTAAATATAAACACAATACAACAGATTCTTTATTCAAGTAACACTACCAACTATAAATTTCTAACAACTTAAATTCTTTTCTCACACGATTTCTAAAACGCTTCCGTTAAACCTAACCTATTTGATACTGTTATTGCCCAGTTCTTTCTTCTCACCTAATCTGGCCTACTGTGATCAAACTTTGTTGCGGATTGCCGATGATGGTGAAGTTTGTAGGTTCTAAACCCAGGTATGACGTCTGTGGACCTGTTCCTCTTTGTCGGCGGTAGATCAAAGTGGTATGGACTTGATCAGGACAGACTGTGTCAAATGTGATCAGTTTTATCACTGGCAGACTGCCTCTAGCTGCTACTGACGACTTATATTTACGTGATCAAGGTGATGTCGACGTGATCAAGGTGATGTCGACGTGATCAGTGGGACTGCGTCGATATGATGAATGGGATCACTGGAAGACTGCCTCTATAAGCTACTGATGACTTGTAATTATGACCAATACATAATATGAGGGTAGTTACCTTGCTTGCTGGTAACTTTAGTCACTGTTTTTATTTGTGTTGGTTTAATTTGTCGAGTCTTTGGTAAAGATCTATTAATATACAAACACAGGCAAATATTTGTTACTGTTACATTTAAAACTGCATTTTAGTTTTCTTTATGAGTGTTATCATGACCTGAAAGGGAAGCTAAGAACAATAACACTGTAACGAGCCAGGCATAGCACAAGAGTTGACTAATGAGGGTTTGTCATAGGGCTGGCTACCCAATTCTGTAGAAACTAAGCCACAAAACATTAATAGATACGGTCAGGTCAACATTTGTTGACTTTGCATGTATTTGTTGAAGACATACTCCGCAGGAATTTAAATGGTTTTTAATTTATTGATATTAAATGTTTATTTTGAATGTATACTTCTTTTAATGTGAAAGATCTTTCATTAAGCGTATGGCATAAATTAAAATTTCTTCATATGTTTTCAGTATTAGCAATAGTGATTGCTTATCTCCTTTAATATTATTATATTTTTCTATTTGCAAAGAGCCATTTATCCATGATATATTTTCATCCTAATAGGATCATTTTCTAGTGATTGTGTGCAAGATGCAGGTCAACATGAGGATGAAGAGAAAGATGAGAAGACAGAGAAATTGTTAGAAGGCAAACAGAAGTCTAAGAAAAACATAAAAGTGGGTTTATCTTTGACCTCAAGAGACAAAGATACAGTGAAAATTAAAAAGGAAAGACCCAACTATTTTGTGGCAGTGCAAATAACAAACCCTGAGGTAATTTTAAAGTCTCTTACTCTATTACTAGAAGAAAGTTGATTGATTTCCCTGGATATTTGGCAGATGATTGATGAAGAAGTTTGGGAACATCTAACTGTGGCAGAGTTTTTATGCTTATCTATATTGCACAGTCTCCTTCTGTGGTATGGTTGCTGTTGTTGTTTCGAATGCGCACAATGAGTAAGTTTACTCTTTTGTGCACTTTGAAAAGGACGCTAAGTGACGGGTTGCAGTAGCTTTCCTCACATCCCGAGCGTGCTGATGAAGGTGGACCGAGGTCCTCCAGGAAGTTGTGCTATGCTTGGCTTCATCTAAATGTTGCTCACTACTACAGGGATCACATCGGTCCCTCTTGTTAGCCAGACTGCCATGAAAACAGCCCGTTTCCAGGTAGGGCTGTGAGGAAGTTGAGGTAGGGTCTTGGCTAGTATATTTTGCCTGACCATGACTAACATATCTGATCAGTATATTTTGCCTGACCATACGTTAGTCTTCCTCCCCTTTAGAATGGTTAGACGGCACTGAAAGTTGCCTCTTATGGCATTCTCTCATTGGGGCAAAGATAATATTCTTGTCTCCGCCATACAGAGTCTCTCTGTAAACACTCTGACATGCTGTTTAAAAAACGATAACATATATAAATATATGTATCACATCCCGAGCATGCTGATGAAGGTGAACCGCGGTTTTCCAGGTGGTTTTGTGCTATCATTGGCTTCATTTGTGTGGCACTCACTAATACAGGGATCACATCGATCCACATCTCGTCAGCCAGGCTGCCTTGAAAACAGCCTGTTTCCAGGGAACGCTACATGGAAGAGAGATTGTAATCTTGGTCAGTGACCCTGACACAATATCCTGGTAAGTATGTTGTGCCTGATTGTACTAGCATCAGAGTTCCCCAACCTAGTCTGTGCAGTGCGTAGTATTTGCAGGGGCAAGCTTTTATTCCTAAATTCTAAAGATGCTCCCCATGGGCCTCATAAACGGGAGTAACCACAATAGTGGTGGTGCATATAATCAAAGAGACCAGTGAAAAAAACATTTTATCCCAGAGATCAGAAAAGCTTAAGTCAGTCATAAATTATAAAATTTAAATATAGTACACAATTTTGTTCTGTTCAGAATCGATATCATTGCACTCCTGACAGGCCCACAGGTGCTCTGTCCCTCTCAGCAAAAGGCGAATAATGTAGATGCTGGTTGTTTCTGTAGCTTGCTGTTTGTACACTCTCCTGCTTCACCCTCTCAGATACCCCTCTTTGCCAGACCCATATGTTATTTAAAAATCTGTGTATCGCTGTTTCATAAACTGCAATGTCTTCATCTAAAAGTTAGTTATTGATCAACTTCAAAATATCGTCTCTATCTATTGCCAAAGTCCCCACCTAGGGTGTCCCTATGCCAAGATGTCAGGTCTATCATTACCCCATAGTCCAGCATGACCAGGGCAGTAGATCCACACATGTTTCTGGAGGTTTGAGACCTGTTTGAGAGTCTGCAATCTACTCGTGACATAGCCAGCTCTTCTGAAGCAAGGATTTTGTTGTTGTTGTGTTCGCCTTATTTCTCTAATCCCCAAAGCGGTGTGCGTTGCACTGTGGTTTTTATTTTTGCGCCTGTCGGCCCAGTGCATCCGACTTCAGCATTCATTTTATGTAAGGGCCTGCTTCCTCCTGCATTTTCCAACGGTTTGCTTCCCCGGGGTAACGGCCGGTGCTGTGATGGGGATTGAACCCAGCACCTTCGGGCTGTGAGCCGTGTCACTTAACCACTAGCCTATGCCATCCCCATAAGCAAGGATTGAGAGTCAGAGACTATTACGACTCTCATTAAAAAAGTTAAATATAGTCATCTTTAATAATAGTACACAATCCACCAGGGAAAGTTGTGATGGAGCTGGTAATCTCACTTGCGAAAAAAAAACTGCCATTAAAACTACACTGCAAAGAAATTAATCCAGGATTTTGTTTAAATCGGATAGTGTCAATCCAAATTGTTTACCTATACTCCGCCAATTGGAGTGAAAAGTTTTCTATTATATATATTATTTCTTAAACTTCAACTGTTTTGTTTATGCCGATAGAGCTGTATCATTGCAAGACCCATTGCCATTCCTGTGCACCTATAAAATCTGAATTATACAATTTAAAAATCTTTATCTCAGATTTATGATGTGGCTAAAAAGATCCAGGCTGGAATTCAAGGTATAATGAAGGTTAACCTTCGCTCTGCAATCATAGGAGTGGAAAAGTTTCACATCACTATAATGGTGATGCATTTGCCAAATCAAGACGAGGTCAAGAAGTTAGTATCATATAATTCTTGTAATTCAAACAGTCCTAGGAAGTTAGGCTTGATTGATGTTACTGTGTAAAGAGAATATTGCCTGTTTTATATCATCATCAGGTTGATCAGTCCTAAGACTGGTTGTAAGGTTGTCTGAGTATGTCTCCATTTGACCCCATCTTCTGGTTGGTCAGTCCTAAAATTGGTTGTATGGTTGCCTGAGCATGGCCTTATCCTCTGGTTGGTCAGTTCTAAGACTGGTTGTAAGGTTGTCTGAGCATGTCTCTCCATTTGACCCCATCCTCTGGTTTGATCAGTCCTAAGACTGGTTGTAAGGTTGTCTGAGCATGTCTCTCCATTTGACCCCATTCTCTGGTTTGATCAGTCCTAAGACTGGTTATAAGGTTGTCTGAGCATGTCTCTCCATTTGACCCCATCCTCTGGTTTGATCAGTCCTAAGACTGGTTTTAAGGTTGTCTGAGCATGTCTCTCCATTTGACCCCATCCTCTGGTTGGTCAGTCCTAAGACTGGTTTTAAGGTTGTCTGAGCATGTCTCTCCATTGACCCCATCCTCTGTAGCTCTCTTACTCTTAGCTTAGGTTCGTACTTTAATGTCTCTTCATGCTTGAAAGGTAAAGGTGAATCTTGCTAGCTCCTTCCTATTTTTCCCTGGATGTTGCCCTCTAGTATCTTCTGTAGAAGACTGTCATGTTGCATATTGTGTCCCGCCCAACTCAGTCTTTGTTTTTGTATTATTTTCAATGTTTGTCTTTGTGCGCCTACCTCGGTGTCTTTGGATTGTCTTTCTGTCTATGAAGAGGAAGAAGAAATAATTATGACAATAAAGAGAAAATACAGATTTCTTCTTTGGTATTGGTCCTGAAAAAGATGCAAAAAACGATGCCATTACCAGTTGAACAGAAGAGAGCAGGTCGTGGTCTTCAGACTTCGCACTGGCCACAATAGACTGAGGTACCACCTATTCAACAAATTGAAGATAGGTGGCACTGACGAATGCTCGTGTGGTACCGGGAAAATGACCGCTGAACATCTGCTGCAAAACTGTCCGACATACGAGGATCAGAGAAAGCAGATGTGGCCATCACCAGTGCCAACACAAGACAAGCCCCATGGCAGTGTCGACAGCCTCAGGATGACCGCTTTTTTTTAAAAAAATACAGGTTGACGTCTGACAGCCTACGACTAAGAAGAAGAAGAAAAGTATGTTGTGTGGTAGTTTACAGCCTCTCAGCCCGACACATCCAATTTCAGCTTCTGTTTTTGGGTATCTGGTTTGCCTTCCCACTGCGATCTCTATTCTCTTAGCCAAACTGCACTAGAGCAACCTGCTTCCAGGGCCACTGCTGGAAGTAGAATAAGGTCTTGGTCAGCTTTGGTTTTCTGACCCTGTTGCAAGCAGCCAGGTATGAGTAGCTCATTCACTGTGCTACATCTTCGGCCCCAAACATGTAAGATAAATATAGAAGAACCCATTTTTAAACACGTAAATTAATTTGACATAGGCAAAGCAATAAAATAACCAAAATCACCAAGCAATGTATTTATGAAATAAAAATTAAGATTTCATTGGGGTGCAGCCTTTGAAATATGGAACTTGTGTGGCGCTTGGGTAATCAAAATTGTCTTCATGAATGACCCTTGACTCATAAAAATTGTCTTTAAGTTGTCTTTATGTGTTGCTTTTGAGTCATCAAAATTATTTTCATGTGTGGCCTTTGAATCATCAAAATTGTCTTCATGTGCAACTCTTAGGTCACCAATATTATCTTCATGCCACTCATGATGGCTTGAGTTTGATACTCCTGATTTAGACCAAACAATAACGAAATATAATTCTGAGAATAAGTGTTGAATTCCTTCTTCCTCAGAGCAGCTGAAAGCCTTGAGAAATGTGTGCCTATTATTTTAGAAAAAACTTGCGGACAACTCATTACACTGGATTTTGAAGGATTATCAGTATTCAACGGGGGACGTGTTCTGTTTGCATCATTGAAAGGCACAGAGGGACTTGATCGTCTTCAATATTTGGCAGGTAACTTTACTATGTAATGTAGTTCATTACGTCTCTTCTGAGGTCCTTGGACAATGACTGAAAATACAATTAGTGACCATCACACCTAAGTGCTTCTCTTTAAGTACAGCAATAAACTTCCGCCACTTCATTCAGTTCACATACATCTTTCAGGTAGTGTTCCCTTCTGGTTCATTATGTTGACTTGAGGCTCTATGGCTCCTTTCCAAGTTGTCTTTGCTCATCCTCTCTTTTGCCGTCCCTCTAGTCCATAGCTTTGAGGTTGTGGTGATGGCATCATGTGATCTTCTTAGGACATGGTTGATCCAATTCCAGCATTAATAACTGATTAGTTATGATCTGTATATCTTCTTGGTTGCTCTGAGTATGCATTAATCTCAAGTTCTGTGGGTCAGATATGGCTTTTGTTCCCTCTGGCTTATTGATCATATTCTTCTATTTACTTACCCTGTGCTTCTCTGCAGCAGAATACACAGCACCAGTGTAGGAAAGCTCCACACACACACCAAGCATGTCGATACTGCCATCAATGAAACATCAAGGATTGTGACTGGGTGCCTAAAACCAACGCCTATTTGAAAAATATACCCAATACTTTGGTATAACACTCCCCTGGAGCAAAAGAAGCGATGCTGCAGAAATCGAGAGAGACAAACAGACCAGCAATAAAACAACTGTAGAATATGAGACTCAAGTCTAGACAGAGCTTCCTACAAGAAATACAACCTCCACAATGAAGCCCCGGAAATCGTTGCATTGAGAATTAGTGTGACAAACAACAGTTCCCATAGAGTTGCACCTGGTGCACACCTACCATATCCAATATGGAGAACCTTAAATAGATTTCTGTTGGGGGTAACCCAATGCAGAGCAAACCTAATGAGATGGGGATACAGTGATGACGATACTTGCAAATGTGGTGCTGTCCAGGACCAAGAACACCTCGTGACATGTCCAAACCTACCATACATATGTACGATGAGAAATCTGCTAGAGAGAAACAAAATGGCATCCAGGGTGGCTGAACACTGGACTTCTACTGAACAATGGACATGAAAAGTATTTAAGTACTTTCTGGGGAGGAAAACTAACGTCTGGTCAGGCAAAATATTCATTATCAGACATGTTAGTCAGGATCAGGCAAAACATACTGGCCAAGACCCTCACCTCAGCTTCCTAGTAGCCCTCTCTAGAAATGGGCTGTTTTCATTACAGCCTGGCTAACATGGTGAGGGATCAACGTGATCCCTGTAGTAGTGAGTGACACAGATGAAGCCAAGCATAGCACAACCGCCTGGAGGACCCTGGCCCACCTTTATCAGCACGCTCGGGATGGGAAGAAAGCTACTGCAACCCACCACTTAACATCCTTTTCAGGGCACACAAAAGAGTAACCTACTCGTTGTGGGCATTCGCAAACAGCAAGTCGTCTCTCCATCACTGTTTATCTTTTCAGGCATATTCTCATTCTTTATTTTGGCCGTACTGTATTCCCTACTCGTGCTACTTTGTCATTCCTTCTTTCCTATTTCCAAATGGAATATACGTTTGTGAGAACAACATAAAACCTGAGATTACCAGATGGAGACGGGCAGGCTGGGCAGCCTTCAACATCATGACAGCAACAGATGCCACAACGGACACCAGACTACGTGTGGACATCTTCGACTCGGTAGTCCTGCCAGCTCTCTGTTATGATAGCGAAACCTGGTCTCTAACCAAAGTAGCCGAGAACCCACTGAGAACAGCACACGAATCTCTTGAAAGACGCCTGGTGGGCATAACTCTCAGACAACGGTGGCAAAACAAACTACACAATAGCGACACATCAATGATGTCCAACAATATATCAACCATTCGAAACATCACTGGGGTGGTCAGAAGACAAGATGAAAGACGGAATACCATAACCACCATGTGCTATCCGCGCGACAAAAAGAGCTCGGGGACGGCCCCCAACTCGCTGGCGAGATTCACTAGAAAAATACAACATTCACAACCCCACAACAGACAGACTGCTATCATACTGGACGACATGCGCCTGCGACAGAAACGACTGGACCCTGAGCTCGAACCCGCTCAAGGTGACCACCTCTTGACAAAAAAAACGGGTCGAACTAAGACTAAGATATACATTTGTGTCTGACAACTCATGAAAGAACTTGATCTCCTTAACTTCAGTTTAGTGGAGTGTTTTTTAGAACTTATCATTTGTAGTTTACAAAAGTGTTATCACTTATCATTTGAAGTTTACAAAAGTGTTATCACTTATCATTTGTAGTTTACAAAAGTGTTATCAGTAGCTACTATAGCAGAGAGGTAAGGTGTTATTTGAACGAAAGCACAAAATGGCAAGCGTTCTAAACCCACAAGTTACCAGGTAACCCCTAGTCTCAAGGCAGAGGAGATCCACTGCTTAGTCCTATCGGAGATGGACGATAAACTCAAAAATCGTGTGTACATGCTGTGAATGTTAAAGAACCCTTCTCAGTTGAAAATTGAAAAAAGCTGTCCAGGAAAAAAATTACGAAACTGATAACGAAATTCCTACCTAATATGCCACTTACCTACACCTTGTAAGCCGCAAGAAGTAATATCGCCAATAAAAAACATATCATGGATTGCCTTCAACTACGTGGCAGTAGGCAGACACCTACATGTTTTAATACCAAGATTCCGATTCCAAGTAAAAGGGCCATCAATATTCATGCTCATGCTTTTGGTTTATATTTTTTTGGCATAAAACTCGTACTTATGAGTATCGTATGGTCCCTGTTAATAGTGTATCTATGTAGATGGGGTAGAGAAGGAAAAAAATGTGTTCAAGATATTCTGTCTTAAGCTGGTTTAGCAGAACTGTTAATGACCATCATCATCCTTAATTGTAGCATCAGGCCACCGCTACAGTTGGCCTCCCTGCAGGAAGTCTGTGCCTAACCATTTGTCTGTTCTTGCATTGCTGGTCTCAAACACGTTTTTAAAACACGATTAGTTTGCAATCCACATGCACAACCTGAATTGAATATGCTGTATGTAATATTTTCAGATGAAGTTTCTACTCAAATGAAAAATAACGGTATAGTTACAACGGATAAAGCTGGAAAGAAATTTAATCCACATTTAACCTTGATCAAGTTTGAGGGAGACAGAGAGTTACTTCGGAAAGGTAAGTTAATTGAGTGGCTTGGGTTGGATGTTTTCTTCTTTCTTCCGATCTTCTTCATGTTGCACTATTAAGAATAATTATAGAACAGGAATAACGGCTGTTTGCCACAGCAGTCACAGTGATGTATATGGTTAGGCATTTCTTTTATTAACTTAGGTTCTTACTGGGGTTAAAATGCATGTCCTCCTGGCTAGGTGACCAGTCACCTAACTGCTCAGCAACCCACTTGTTGGAAAATTAGAAAAAGTTATAACTGCTTTATAAAACATTAGTTGGAACCAAAGATGCAACACAATGAATGGGCTGACAGCAGCCATCGGCTCATAGCTGGTTGCTTGCATCAGGATCAGTGAACCATAGTTGATCAAGACCCTGCACTGTCTCCAGGTGACGGCTCTGGAAACAGAATGTGCAAATGCTCTGGAAACAGACTGCTAATGCTCTGGAAACAGACTACCAATGCTCTGGAAACAGACTGTGCTAATGCTCTGGAAACAGGCTGTGCTAATGCTCTGGAAACAGACTGTGCTAATGCTCTGGAAACAGACTGTGCTAATGCTCTGGAAACAGGCTGTGCTAATGCTCTGGAAACAGACTGCTAATGCTCTGGAAACAGACTGCTAATGCTCTGGAAACAGACTGTGCTAATGCTTTGGAAACAGGCTGGGCTAATGCTCTGGAAACAGACTGCTAATGCTCTGGAAACAGACTGCTAATGCTCTGGAAACAGACTGTGCTAATACTCTGGAAACAGGCTGTGCTAATGCTCTGGAAACAGACTGTGCTAATGCTCTAGAAACAGGCTGTGCTAATGCTCTGGAAACAGACTGCTAATGCTCTGGAAACAGGCTGTGCTAATGCTCTCATACAGAGGCGTACTTCAGAGAATGAACCGCGGTCTTCCTGGCTGTAGTGCAACGCGAGGATTCTCAGTAAGCTCACCACTATGGAGTTCACAGTGCCGATTTTCACCTCGTTAGCCAGACTGCCATGAAACAGCCTGTTTCCAGGGAGAGCTGCTTGAAACAGTATGTTTCACCTGACCCTGACTAACATAGTCTGATCAGTCGAGTCTTGATGATGTTCCTTTGGTAGTGGGTTACGGTGTTTCTCTTACATTCTGATGCGTGCTTGGAGAAAGGACCTGTTGGGGTTCTCCTGGCAGTAGTGTAAAACGAGGCTTCTCAATAAGGTCACCACTGCTGGGTTTACAGTGTCGACCCCCATGTCATTGGCCAGACTGCTGTAACACAGCTGCTTTTCAGGAACGTGATCAAGGACGCAAGGTGCGGTCTTGAATAGTAAGTTTCACCTGACACTGTTCAGTTTAATAAAATAGGTTCTATGCATTCCCCGTGAGGATTTCAAGGCCTTTATTGTGGATCAAAGAAACACAGAAGAATTCAACTAATCAGGTAATATCTTCTTCAACATTCATCCTGAAAAGAACGTTGTGTCATAATTTACAGCAAGGCTGTGATACAATGGATTCCCGCCAAATGTGAGATCTTTGAAAATGAGAAGGCAGATGAGCTCACAAAATCTGGAAGTGACGACACACAAACTCGCCATCCACACAGCAATAAAGAAGAAAAGGCACTCATCAAACAATCACAAGATCACGAGAAACCAGCATACGAATACAAACCATAAAATGACAGCATAGATAAACTTGGCAGACAAAGATCTTCAGACTCAGAACGGAGCACTCAAGGCCCACAGAATGGGTCTTGGAGACACCGCCATGTGTGATTGTGGCGCACACAAGCAAACACCAGAAGATGTCCTATAGGACTGCCCTATCTATACAGACCAAAGAGAGGCAGTCTGGCCTGGGGAAGCGACCATGCTCGAAAAATTGTTGGGGACCGACGAAGACCTGAAACGCAGTCTCCTTCGTGAAACTCACCGGTCTAGAAGCATAGCATCAATTGATTGGAGAAGAAGAAAGTCTTGGTTAGCTCTGGTTCACAGTCTCAGATATGAATTCTGGGTTATAGCTGTTGTCCTGTTATCTGTTCATTGTTAATCATCAAAGTTTTATCTCTTATTGCTGTGTTCCAGGCATTAGAAAAGTGGAAGCTAGTCAATATGACCCTTACATTAATGAAGTGTTTGGTACTCAGACAATTGGCAGCTTGCAGTTGTGTCACATGGATAAGAAGAGAGAGGATGGCTATTATTTAGTTGAGCATGAGGTCCTCTTCAACAAGTAATATTCAAGTATGAAATATGTAACAGTATATACATTTACAACAATTCATATATATATATTTATCAGAATTAAATATAGCAATTGTTATGAAGCAAACATACCGCAGGGTTAGCTAGAAAAAGTCGCCATAGGCATTTAGACACGCATCCCACTGCTTGGGTAGAGGGCGAATGCCATCGGAAAAAAAAAATGACTTTGGTTGTTCTTTGAACCACTTGGTCACCGAGACCGTCTGCATCCGAAATTTTTTTAAGGGTCCGAACAAATGGAAGTCACAAAGGGACATATCGGGGATATAGAATGGGTGTGGCGTTACTTCCCACCTTTTCTGTGCTAACATTTTCTAAACAAATTCGCGACATGTGAATTCGCACAGTCGTGCAATGAAATTACACAACGAAAAGCATATCGTGTAGATTATTCTTGATTGCTGTATTCAGCTTGTCTAGTGTGTCATTGTAGCGGATGGCATTAATGTTCACACCAGGCTCTTTAAAATCTACCAACAAAAGTTCTTCATGGTTAAAAAAAAAAGGTTTTTAGCATAACCTTACCAACGGAAATGTGTGACTTGAACGTTTTTTGGTTTTGGTGATCTGGGATGTTTCCATTGTATGCTAGCAGTTTTGCTGCTCGGCTCATAGTGGTGGCACTATGCGCAAAAGAAACGAATCACCCTCCTCTTTGTATCGCATCAAGTGGTTCAAACTCCATCCCATGTGTTCTTCCTTATGGTGGTTGGTCAACAATCGAGGTACCCATTGTGAACACACCTTCTGATACTTCAGTTTCTTGCTAACCACCATTTGAACTGTCTCTAGCGACACAGCGAATTCCTCTGCTGGCGGTCGTAAGCTCCGGCGACAGTACACCCGAATTGTTGCATCAATTTTGGTGAGGGCATCTTCTGATGCAACAATATGCGCCTGACCTGGTCTTGGAAGATCTTTCGCTAACTCACATCCTTTTTTAAATATCGTTGTCCAATTTGTTCACTGTTGTCTTCGACAAATTTTTGTCATCATACACTGCCTGCATTCTGCGATGAATGTCAACTGGTCGACATCCTTAAGCTGTTAGAAACCGAATCACTGCTCGCTTATCAACTCTGGACAGATTCTGTATCACACCTGCCATGTTTTCAATGGTCTGTTGAGGAAACTATGAGTCCGAAGATAATGAAATTTTGCAAACTTGACGGTTACTATGTGCTGTTTACACCTGAAGTGACGTCATCATGCACATTGTACGTATGTTCACTTAGTGTAGTTCGGTCCGGTTTCAGTTGAACTCGCCTCGTGTGTGTGTGTATATATATATATATATATATATATATATATATATATATATATATATATATATACACACACATCATCATGTAGTACGTAGCTCCCATCACAGCCATCTGAAATAAAACTTGTTCCCATGCCAAATCTCCAGCCTTCACCAAAGTCATGCCCAGGCATTCCTTGATATCTTGGTGCCATCTCATCTTCTCGGTCTGCCCCTGCCTCTTTTGGATTGTACCATACCTTCCATCACTGTTCTCTTAAGACAATTGTGTCTCTTGATGTGACCAAAGTATTCAATTATTTTCTGGCCATGATGGAATTGATAAACCAGTTCTCTTCTATGTTAAACTCTTGCCGAATATTTGTCCTTTCAGTCCAGGGTATTCTGAGGATCTTTCTGTAACATTTTGACTCAAAGGACTCAATTCTCTTTCTAGATGTTTTGGTAACCGTCCATGCTTCGCAACCATATGCTGCCACAGGCTATAAAGACTTTTAATTTTGTCGTTATCTTCGTCTTAGTCGCTCCTCTTCTACCCCTGGAGTTTATAGGTCCTTTTTGTATATACTTGCAATCAAGTGTGCAGACATACCTACATGTAACTGGAGAACATGGAAACACCACCATCTGTTGGCCTTGCAGGATAGCTGCACTAAAAATATTATGTGCTCGTTGTTTTCTTTAACAGTTCACTTCACATAAAAGGTTGCTTGCTCCGTGTAAATGGTAAAGAGTTCTGCTATTAGGACTAAAATGTTAAGAGACTTGATTGTGTGAATTTTTTTTGTGATGTGGAATGCCCAGTCCCTTCCTCACTGCATTGCCTTACCTAACTCTGAAAGTCAGATTCCAATTTATGGCTGGACAAACTGAAGGGAGCAGTGGTTAGAGTGCTGGCTTCGCATCTGAGTGGTCCTGGGTTCATTCCCCAGTTGAGGCGGTAATGTTTTTTCAGACCGTAATGGCTCCCGGGTCGACCCAGCCTTAAATGGGTACCGGTTCAGTCCGGGAAGTAAAAGCGGCAAAGGAGAGGAGATGGCTACCGCCCTCATATAGCCGAGTCTTTGAAATGTGAGATCGCTAACACCTCACACCCCTACGGCAGTAATGCTATGGGTTACTTTACTTACTTACTAGACTGAAGTGTGATACACCAAGGAAATGTAGTCTGTTAGACTTGCTGTGAGAAGCAAGTACTCTGCCAACTGAATGTTTATTATTATTTATTAAACCTGTCACTCTAATTGGTGGAGCATAGTTCCAACACTACATAGTAGCCCAGTGGTTAGTGCACTGGTTTCCCAACTGAGCAATCGGGGTTCAGGCCCCAGTTGGTGCAGGATTTTTCTGATCACAAAATGGCACCCGAAGTCAACCTAACCTCAACAATTGGGTTACAGAATAATCTAAGAAAGTAAAGGCAGCCAGCGTGATGTTGACGACATCACCCATAGTGTGCCGTTGGTCAAGAAAAATATGGGCCTAACACCATATTCCCAATATGCTATACTAGCATGTTAAAGGGATCTTTACAATCCACAATTTGCCCACAGCACTGCAGTTATCACAATGTACCCTGATATGGACTATATCAACTTATTCTCAAGAAAATGCACAAATTGAATGAATCAACTGTTTAAATTAGAATTTCCCTGAGTCATGCTTTGATTATAAAATGTTTGTTTCAAGTAATTATCGTACAATCTGTCAATTTCTGTATTGTGAAGGGTATGAATACTGATGTCGCTTGCTGGTTGTACACACTCCTGCTCCATCTTATTCTCCTCAAAACACATTTCATTTCAAATACTTGCAGTATGTGGCCTGCTAATATAAACCAGTATATAGGCACTGGCAGTCAGTTTAAGCATTTTTGATTTCTTCTTCTTCGTACGCAGTCAGACAGTAACCATTATTTTTTCGAAAAAAGCGGCGGTCATCCTGAGGCTATCGCCGCTGCCATAGAGCTTGTCTTGCAGTTCCACTGGTGATGGCCACATCTGCTCTCTCTGATCCTCGTATGTCGGGCAGTTCTGCAGCAGATGTTCAGCGGTCATTTTACCGGTACCGCACGGGCATTCGTCGGTACCACCTATCTTCAATTTATTGAATAGGTGGTACCTCAGTCTATTGTGGCCAGTGCGAAGTCTGAAGACAACGACCTGCTCTCTTCGGTTCAACTGGTAATAGGCATCGTTTTTGGTGTAACCAGTATGTTCGGTTTCCCATTTGGTCATGTATCTGGCTTTGATAAGCCGTTTTGACTCTTCGTACGTCATACTAGTATCTGTTTGTGGTAGTCTTGCACCTTCTTTTGCCAGTCTGTCTGCCTCTTCGTTGCCTTGGATGTTGCAGTGTGATGGGACCCACTGTACCACTACCCTTTTTGGTGCGGACTGCTGGCACAGTTTGCAGAGTGCTGCTCTTAAGTCATTAAGCTCAGTGTTTTTCTGGCTTTTTAGCGCTGTGACTACGGCGAGAGCATCTGTAAGCAGGACTATATGGCTTTCATTTTCTTTGTGTGACACCATTTCTTCCACTGCCGCCCTCAGTGCCTCTGCCTCCGCTCTGAAATTGCTTGTGTACTTACCAGTAGCGAATGACAGTGTTATTTGTCTGCCATTTGGTAGGTTCAGGAATGCTCCTGACCTCCGTTCTGTGTAGTGTTTGTTACAGAACCGTCGGTGTATGCATGGGTCCAGTCCATGCTTGGGTAGCTTTTCGATATAAAGCTTAGGGTAGTATCTCTCCTTTCTTTTTCAGTCTGGCCGTTTTTGTTTCCAATACCTGGTATATTTTCTACCACCTCTGGAAATATATCCTGCCTCCAGGTAGGTTTTCGTACAGTAGTGATGGGTTTTGGTGTTGTTAGTGCGTTTATGGGATCTTCGTGCATCTTTGCTTTGGCTATTTCTGCAAAGTTTCTCCGCCTTAGTTTCCCATTTCCCAAATTGTTTAGTCTCTGGTGCATTGGATGGTCAGTCAGTCTTCGGAGTTTCTCTGACTGCAGCTGGGCTCTGCAGTCTCTTCTATCGGTCATGGATTGCAGTTTTGTAATCTTTTCAAGTTCTACGGCAGGATTCAAACCAGGTGTGTTGGGATTGTGAAATGAACATTTCACTCCTAGACCATGCTGTTTCACTAGGATAAGTGCATGAAAATTACTATGATAAAGGCCAGTTGCATTCCCTATGTCCAGTAAGCCACAGGAATTTTGTTAAATACCTACTACAGATAGCCTTCGTCTACCTTTTTGAATACCAGGATTACAAGTAAGTAGTCAAGGCCAGCTAACTTCAAAGAGATTAGTTACAAGTTACCTTCACAGTGATTAGTTATTATGACAGGATGAATTTAGTTATAAATATATTTGTTTAAACCGGTCTTCAGATACATGCCATGCTAGCACTTGTCACATGAAAGGCCCCATATGTTCTTCTTAGTTGACCTGTACTTCTACAGGGGAAGATGCCCCAGCTAAGGTATGATCTGGATGTAATTGGGAGAAGGGTTTTCTGCTTAGCGGGCTAGACTCAAGCAGCTTAATACTCTGCTGCATTTGGGACAAGCGCTTAGGCCTCATATGTAATCTGAGCATATGGAGAACTTCAGTACAACTCAGTACCAACTATGGCTGAAAAACAAGCAAAACTCAAATGCAATTTTGTATCAGCCGAGTAATAGAAATGTACAAACAATTAGACCTTAATCAACTAATTGTCATTTGTGCTGTCCTATGTTCCCGATGAAGACCATTTGGTCTTAATGTAAGTTGTTATTGTGGTATTTATACATTGACACATATTTATTTTTGTTATTATTTATATCCACTTTATTTACCAGCTCAATAACATAGTGCCTGTAATTTATACTTGATAAATATTTGTATCTTTTTTATCATACTGAGGAAAATTGCTAGAGAATCATACTTTGTGAACTGTGTGCCATATTTCATTTTCCAGGTAACAATGGCATTATTTGTTATAAATTTTTGTCATATTATGAGCAAAACTTTAGTAGTTCATACTTCTTAATTACTTTCATGCTTTCTGATAATGTCTAGGGAGCAAAGACTAAGGTCAGGTGAAATATACTGATCAAGACCTCTCCTCGTGTTCTCCTGGAAACAGGCTGTGTTACAGAAATTTGGCCAACAAGGTGGGGATCAACACTGTAATCCCCATAGTGTTGAGCTTAATGAGGTGTCTCACATTGCAACACAGCTAAGAGGACCCCGGTTCATCTTCCCAAGTACGTCTCGGGATGTAAGAAGAGTCAATATTAGGGCATGACCAATCCCGGACGCCAGGTCACCTAGAAATGTTGCTATGACGCCTAATATTTCAAGACGAGTGTTGTATTTACTTGCACAATCTCCCCCCATCGTCTGAATCAAACTTGTATTGAATATCCACATGTAATCCATATGCATGATCATTGGCTTGATCATATAATAAGCAATTTCTCAGCTATCAAGATCCTAATTCCATCACACAAAAAGTTACAAGTTTAAAACGTTTCTACATACATAAATACTGATAAAACAGAAAAGACACTTCATTAATGAAAACTAGCCATGTACCAGAAATTACGCTATACTTAAGGTTGTTCCAAAACCTGAAATGTAGCTAAGCAGCAAAGCAAATATCAATTTCAGTCAGATGGAACGTTAACCGATGTTTTTGAATACTATCGATTCCTGAATGTGACTGCAACGAGATCAAATTATTTAATTGTAATCTTTCGTGGAACTTATTCAATTATTTAATTGCAATCTTTCGTGGAACTTATTCAATTATTTAATTGCCATCTTTCGTGGAACTTCAAGAGAAGCCTCGTGGAACATTTACGTACGTCTCACGAAAAACAGTTGAGAAACACTGGTCTAGATTTGTAGTGTGTATTAGCTGAATATTTTGTTGAGAGTATGTTGTTAATAAGACTGCTCCCATTTTCATAGTAACAGCTACTTGTTGTCTTTTAAACAAATTATTATGTATGAGTTTTTGTGGTGACGGGGTCAAACAATATTTTGTCTCTGTTAACTGTTACTAGTTCACTTGCCTTGGGGGGCCCCCACAATTTGCCAAAGTTGCACAATGTGCCTTCACTGATCCAGCTCATTGACCTGATGTAGATATGCCACCTGATAGACCATGTATGTGAAGTTATAGCCACATCCTGTTTGATCTATATGAAGCATATCATAGCATTCACAGCAAGCCAACACTGCATCTGTTCTCTTTTAGAAACCTGCATCAAAGCATCACTTTATGTGCTGCTGCAGTAGCAACTTTTGTAGCACTTCATTGAACACATTGAGGTTACTAACCCTACACACAACTGACTTTAATCTCATTCTTTAAAGATTGCTGTGGTCCTATTCTATCCTATCCTCTTTGGGCACCACTCGAATTATAAAATATATTCGTCATCACGATTTATTATTATTCTTTTATTCTACTGTCCTTGCCTCACAGCAGGATGCATAGATTTGTTATTATCGCCAAGTGAGAGCGGAGGCTTGTGCTGTTGTTAGGCATAACTTTAACTTCCTGAGAGTGTCAGAGACACCCTCGATCCACCGACGTCAAGTTCTGCCTCTTGCTCGTGGATACCGGAAACCTGCATATGATATGCTCTTGCTGCAGGCTGGTCATAATGCATTCTAACTTAAATGATCAAACAACTTGATTTGGTGTGCGTCAATGTAGGTCAACAATTTATGAGTTGTCTTTAATGTTCTTTTAATTAATGGCAGGTTTTTTAAGATGAAATTTACATTTGATAAAGCTGCATTAAAAAATAAATACTAAAATTTGTATTTGTGATTATTTCAATTTTGTAAAAGTAATGTTTTAAAGACGTTTTCCAAATGCCAAGCCCACCTGCTCAAAAGTTGAGGATGTTTCATGTAGTCCTTTCCTGCAACAGATCAGTATTGGAAAACCTTGTCCATAGCTAGTGCTAACTGAGGGTAGCTCTTGGAATACAAGAGACATAGTGAAGTCTATCAATGACTGCCTGTTGAATGATGACACTGCAATAGATGAATCTGCAATTCACAGATTTCAGAACTTTGAAATCAAACGAAGACCATGTAGAGTTGGGCGCATGAAAGGATGGAGCCTGCCGAAGACGGATGTGTAGGACCGAAAGGTGCAAATATCGCAGTCAACTAAACTAGCGACACAACACTATCTGTTCTCCGGACTACATCCTGCTACTTGCAAAGCCCTGTTCAGGACTTTGTAGCAGGAGATTGAGAACGAACACAGAAGAAGAAGAGGAGAGAGAATGGAGCAGAAGTGTTTTGAACCAATGATCTACAAGAACCATCAGTATCCACACCCTTTGCCATTTTTTTTTTTTTGCGTTCACCTTATTTCTCTTATCCCCAAGGCGGTGTGCGTTGCACTGTGGTTTTTATTTTGCGCCTGTCAGCCCAGTGCATCCGACTTCAGCGTGCATTTTATGTAAGGGTCTGCTTCCTCCTGCATTTTCTAAGGGTTTGCTTCCCCGGGGTAACAGCAGGTGCTGTGATGGGGGTCAAACCCAGCACCTTCCGGTTGTGAGCCGTGCCACTTAACCACTAGGCCATGCCGTCCCCTCCTTTGCCATTTAATAAGAGAGACTGTACACCTATAAGTATGTGCAAAGTGCAGCGCAGTCAATTCTTAAGAACAGAACAGCTCTTAGAATAAATGCAGGAATCAGATCATCCGCTTTACTAAGGTGAGACATCATCAGAAAGGGTAACATCTACCTGGATTCTGGCAGTCTTTCATATCAATTTGTGTTTTAGTCTTCTATTTTGATGCCCTGGGGATTTCAGAACAGAGATGTCTTGTAATGCCATCAGCTGGTTTTCTTTGGCACTAATATCTAAAGTAGGCTTCTAGAATCATCTTCTTCATCGATCAACTGATGCTATACTTCTAGTCCGTTGAGGTTCACGAAGAACACTTTTTCAGGTCTTTGCCGGTCCCCCAGATTTCGAGCAAGGCCGCTCCCCCAGGCCAGTCTGCCTCTCTTTGGTCTGCATAGGTAGGGCATTCTTGCAGAATATGTTCTGGTGTTTGCATGGGTGCTCCACAATCACACGTGGCTGTGTCTCTGAGACCAATTCTGTGGAGGTGGGCCTTGAGTCTACAGTGTCCTGTTCTGAGTCTGAAGACCTTTGTCTGCCTATCTCTGCCAAGTTTGTCTATGCTGTCATTTTCTAGCTTGTATTTTTTGTGCTGTTCTCTCTATTCTATCCTCATGGATCGTTTGATGAGTGTCTTTGCTTCTTTATAGCTCTGTGGATGGGGAGCCTGCTTGCCATCACTTCTAGAATTATAATTTTCTTCTTTGTCATTTTCACGTTGGGGTGCATAGGCCATCAAATAAACCTCTCCAAGCAGAGTCCTGTGCTATTTTCTCCAGTTCTTTCCAACTTCTCTGGATTTTTCTTGTGGAAATCATATCATCTGTTAGTATCATTATGTTTTCATTTATTCCCCTACATTTTTTCTTTTCTTTAACTGATGCACAAGCAGTTTACGTTAACTTTGTCAAAACATATGTGACTTCTCTTTTCTGTTCTACTCATGAGATCTATGCCATTCACAATTGAGAAGTTTTTTTTTCTTACTGTTAACTTATTAAATTTCTTCTTGTCCAATTTTTGTTCCCAAAGATGTGTAACATTCCCTGGGAACATGTATATATTTTTTGTCTGACTTCTACTTTGACCTATTCAGCTTGGTCAAACCTTCCAGGAGCACAAGATTCCCACCAACATAGCTCCCAGGATCATTAAGACATGCAAGCTGTCTCACATATGGGATGGACAAGTCAATTATGTCTAATATCAAATCTTTACTTGCTAAACTATAATAATAATTGTCCATCATCATTGATGAAGACTGCCATTCTACATCCCCTTGAGTATGTGGATGAGCTTGCAGCTAATGAAACCAATGCGAGCGTGGAAGGGTCTGTGGCCTGACTGGTAAAAAATGGTTTGCAGCTGATACTGGTATTCCCTCTACTCTAGACTTTCTCATCGCGCATCTATCCTGGGCAACCTGTACGCAGAGGCCCTCACTGATTGAAACACCCTTTTTGATCGCACCTTCCCAGGCTGAATGATTTTGAGCTAGGATTTCCTTGGTGTATATGTCTATTTGACATCACTTAACGGAACTGTAATTAAATAGTAAATAAACAAAACCCAAACTATGACACTCGATAAACACATTAATTTATTTACATACAAATTATTTCAGTTGCTACAATCATTCACCACTAACGTCCATGTAATATCAAAAGTGAGAAATAGTGACATTTTGAGGTCAATTTATTTGATTACGGATGTATTGTGTGGGTTGGAAATGAAGTAAATTAATGCTGCTGTTAAAAGATTTTTTCTTTCCGCCACAACCTTGTGTTCTAGTGGTGGTCTTGTACTGTTTACAAAAAAATAAAGCATGAATTCACATTCAACATACGCACACAAAAAACAGTTGCAGACCCTCTTTCATACTAGACTGATTTGTCAAACAAATAAAAATGGCAGAAGGGTCATACAACTAATCTATAACTGACGTATCTTCCAGCTGTCTCACTAGGCCTGATGATTTTCACTACCTGAAATATACAAAAAATGATATGCTAATTAAGAATGCCTATTTCAATACAAGGCACCAATACTTTTCAATATAGTAATATATAATTCTTAACAATTTTATTACTTTTTCTTCAAAACAAAACAAATTGTAAAAATGTCTAAAAAGATAGTGTGGGGATTAAGCACAAGCGTATTTTTTTTACAAACAAAAAAAATAAAAGTAAGTAACATGTCCTTTACAGAGCGTTGCTTCTTACGACCGCCAACTTATTTGGTGGGTATTAGTTTCTTGGCAAGTATACAGTACAGTAGGATGCCATTACTTTCCGTACGCGAAGGAGCGAGAAAAAAAAACCATGTCTGCAAACTGAACACAAGCATGATTAGAATTTAACTTAGCATTTTTATACTGGTTTAGAAGACTCATGAGTCTGTATACAACCAGTTACATTTGCATATATATCCAATCTGGACCTTTCTTTAGTTAATTTGTATATGTGCCCTCGGTGGTTATATTTTGAAAAACTTGTTATAGTCTAATTTAACCTTTCCTGTGATTATCTTATAAACCTGTATTAAGTCACCTCGAATTCTTCTCTTTTTTTAGACATTGTAGGTCGGTTTTTCTGAGTCTTTCCTCATAGCTGTTATTCTGGAATCCCACTATCAGTTTTGCCGCTCTTCTTTGTATCCTTTCCAGCATGTTTATATCCCCTCTACTATAAGGACTCCACACCTGTACACAATACTCCAATCTAGGTCTAACTAATGCTATATATAGTTTGGCAATCACCTCCTTACACCTATGTTTAATATTTCTTTTTATCATACCTAACATTGCATTTGCCTTATTCACTGCTACCTGCACTTGCCCACTCACTTTACCTGTATGCTCTATTATAACCCCTAGGTCCCTTTCCTTATCTATCATTCTAATATTGTTCTCGCCCATTCTGTAATTATGTTCCATATTGGATCTACCTATGTGGATGACTGTACATTTATCTATATTAAACTCCATTTGCCATCTCACAGACAGACCAGTCTCGTGTTTTATCTAAATCTGACCTCAATAAATCCACTTCTGTTATAGATGAGACACTCCTACATAGTTTTGTGTCGTCAGCAAATTTTTCAATCATGAATCCTATATCAATGTCCAAATCGTTTATATATATCAAGAACAATATTGGTCCCAAAACCGAGCCCTGTGGCACTTCACTTTTTACATCACCCGCTTTGTGTTTACCTCTATACATGGAACATATTCCACTTTTAGTTGTTTTAAAACTGTTTTGAAATCCTCCCACTCTTGTTCAACATCTTTACCTCTGACAATATCTTTCCAGATTATGTGGCTGGCTGTCTCTTTCATCTTCTGAACATCTGTTTTAAAGTAGTCGTATGATCCCGAGTTTATGTTTACTTCTCTCCTGGCTGGGTGTGTTGAGACCGTGAAACAGACGCTTCACTCCTAGGCCACGTAGCCTCCATTTTTTCTTTTGCAAACTCAAAATCTACATTAATGTTTAGAAGAACATGACCCAAAATATTGAACAAACCTGTCCTCGCTTTAATCCAAAGTATCGGGCCACTGGGTCACCCTGCTGAATTCTCGGAAGCTGTGATTCTTTCAGTTTACTTTGATTAGTTAAAGAAGCATGTCAAAACTCATTATACAAATATTAATAAACTAACTATGCAAGCTCAATCCTCTTCCAACAAGCACACACTGTACAACCATCGAAGCCACTTTAGCAGAGAAACTACAAAGGATACTATCTGTTGAGCAGTTCTATTTTTTCTTCTGGTGTCATAACTTTGTGTTCTGGAACCAACTAAACTCACAAAGAGAAAATATTGTATATGTTCAAGCCATAGACATAATATATAAAATACACATTGTATACAGTTTTTTTTATGTAGAACCAATACTTGTGACAATGAACATTATAAAACCATAATCAATACAGATTAAGGAGAGAAAATCAAGGTGGATAGAAGATAACAGTGGATAAGTTAAAGAATGCCTGATGAAAAATAGTGGAAGAGGAGGAACTTGAGAAGATGACCCAAAGTACTGTTGCTTCTCTATGTTTCAATACCATCTAATGAAATGAATAAAATTATGCAAATACATGAAAATAATACTACAATAAATACATACAGACATAAATAAATATATAATATATTTTCTATAATATTCAACATCTTGTGAAGTGTGAAAGGTATAAGATACAGATGACTTTATACACAGCATATAAGTGGGAAAGAAACATAAAGAGGTGGTCATGGACAGAAGTTAGTCTATCAAGATTGCACTTACCAGAATATCTTACAAATTAAAACCATTAATACACAAAAAATGTTAAGCCAGGAGCTCATTTACATGAATTTAAGCTTTATACAAGAGACAACATTGCAGATATAGACAATATTTTAAAGTGAAGAAGAAGAATGAATTTATGCATGCAAAATAATAGAAGGACATCTCTTACCATGTGCTCTGTGATGTTGATGAGCAGCTCGGACTCGATAAATTGTTCCAAAATGTACTTTGGTGCCATTTCTACCAGTGCCTGACATTAGAATGTATGACATGGATATATAATGTATTGAACACTGGCTTCACAAGTTGAGAACATGGTAACTTTATTCATTGGAGAGAATCACTACATCTAATCAACCTTTCTTGTGTGTTCCAATAGGAGCATGGAGCCATTACTGCAGCAGACCTCTCATCAGAAAGCCTCCACAAAAATATATATGTGTTGCTGCAGTGGTGATTTTGGCAAGACTATTTTATGCAATGAGACTACAGGGCCCATGCACACCCCTTCTTAGTCACTTTTAACAGCTTGTTAAGCAGTGGGCCTACTCTTTTCTCTCCATAATGAACACTGGAGATGCACATTGGATACAATATATCTAGGTGCAATATTTGGATCCTTGAACAATCAAGACAGACATGCTAGAATACAAAGAATATCCTGGAGAACAGGGGCGAACCAGGCACGACCACAGGTGGCGGATAGTGGAACAACCTCCAGATATGGAGCGTTAGCTGCAATATAAGCCAAGTATAATAACTGAACGAATAAGCAGTCATGGACCAAACGGCAGTCTATTCCAGCAGGATGGGGTGGGACAATTGGCACTGAAATACCCCATATGTCCTACGGCGGGTACATCAGCGGGTAAGAGCTGCTATATGCTCTAGCTAAAGAAAGGAAACCACTGTAGACAAACCAACTTGCTACCTTGCATGTACTATCGGGAGGTGGAAAGGTTATGGGAGACAACCCAAAACCAGTGAGTGCCCATGTGTAACAGGAGACCAGAACCCTGAACACATTCTACAGAAATGCCCAATCTATAGGGAAACGAGATACCAGACCTGGCCAGAGGGTGCGGAGATGAGACAAAAGCTGTGGGGCAGCCACTCCGACCGTGTGAGGACTACAGATTTCATCATGGCGACTGGCCTGCAGATATAGCATGCCCAAAAGACCCTGAAGCCAAAAAAGAACAAAGAATATTATTTTTATTAAATCTGTAAATACAGTATATTTTCCTATTTCGTTCCTAGGAACGATTTATAGGACTGAGAAATAAGGGCTGCTTGTCCCAGCAGTCACAATGCTGTGTGTGGTTAGGCATTTAAAAAAAATTAACCTAGGTTCTTACTGGGGTTCAAATGCATGTTCTGGCTTGGTGACCAGTGTCCTAACTGCTCGGCCACCCACTTGTTGAAAAATTAGAAAAGGCTATAGTTGCTTGATAAAAATACTGAACAACAAAAGATAAAAGACACCAGAGCATTTCATAGCACCAAATGAAGCACATCCAATAAAGTGATGACAACTCCTTGCCAAAAGAAATGAGCTGGACTTGATAACTCAGTCTAGTTTCCCCAAACTACGCTGTTTAGTCTATTATTGTCTTGTAACCTTTATATTTTTCTAAATGCTGATAATCTAGTTATACAGTATTTATTGCAAGAAACTTCTTCTTCTTCTGCGTACACAGTCAGACAGTAACCATTATTTTTTCGAAAAAAGCGGCGGTCATCCTGAGACTCTCGCCACTACCATACAGCTTGTCTTGCAGTTCCACTGGCAATGGCCACATCTGCTCTCTCTGATCCTCGTATGTCGAGCAGTTCTGCAGCAGATGTTCAGTGGTCATTTTACCAGTACCGCACGGGCATTCGTCGGTACTCCCTATCTTCAATTTGTTGAATAGGTGGTACCTCAGTCTGTTGTGGCCAGTGCGAAGTCTGAAGACAACGACCTGCTCTCTTCGGTTCAACTGGTAATAGGCATCGTTTTTGGTGTAACCAGTATGTTCGGTTTCCCATTTGGTCATGTATCTGGCTTTGATAAGCCGTTTTGACTCTTCGTACGTCATACTGGTATCTGTTTGTGGTAGCCTTGCACCTTCTTTTGCCAGTCTGTCTGCCTCCTCGTTGCCTTGGATGTTGCAGTGTGACGGAACCCACTGTACCACTACCCTTTTTGGTGCGGACTGCTGGCACAGTTTGCAGAGTGCTGCTCTTAAGTCATTAAGCTCAGTGTTTTTCTGGCTTTTTAGCGCTGTGACTACTTCGAGAGCATCTGTCAGCAGGACTATATGGCTCTCATTTTCACTGTGTGTTACCATTTCTTCCACTGCCGCCCTCAGTGCCTCTGCTCTGAAATTGCTTGTGTACTTACCAGTAGCGAATGACAGTGTTATTTTTCTGCCATTTGGTAGGTTCAGGAATGCTCCTGCCCCTCCGTTCTGTGTAGTGTTTGTTACAGAACCGTCGGTGTATGCATGGGTCCAGTCCATGCTTGGGTAGCTTTTCGTTATGAAGCTTAGGGTAGTGTCTCTCCTTTCTTATTGCAAGAAACAAAACTTCTAGTTTGACTTTCCAAGCACTATAAGATTACTGAAACAAGAGACATGCAATTGATACTGCATGAAGAAAACACAATCCTTTCATGTTCAATTTAAAACAGGTCTAGCTCAGATAGTCCTGAGTGGTTTGCTGTGGTCTATATGTATGACAAAGACAAGAATAGCACCACTGCCCCACAGAGATCATGTCGTAAGACATGACTAAATGTGAGACATGGCATAATATCGGCTATGGTTAGGTGGTTTGTTAAGAGCAACATAGATGGTGCCTAACAGGCTGCGGGTCTACTTTGCTCTAGTGTTTGAGTCTATTAAGATGGACTCACACATTAGTTAACCACCCTCCATTGGGGATTAATAAGCTGCTCGAGCCTAGTCCGCTAAGCAGAAAATCCTCCTCCTGGCTACATTCAGAGATGGGACCTGCACAGGAGCTTATGCCCCTGTAGAAGTACAGGTTGACTAAAACTAGCTCAGATACCACACAGGAATAGAAACAAAATGATACATAGGCAATGACAAAGAACAACACAAGTTAAAAACACCTAAGGAGTCCAAAGATACAACAATGGATGAGCTGACAGCAGTCAGCGACTTAGCTGGCTGCTTGCATCAGGGTCAGCGAACCTGAGCTGACCAAGTCCCTATCTAAGTGCTGGTCCTGGAAACAGGTTGTACTAGTGTAGTCCTGCTAAGAGAAAAGGGATCTCAGTGGAAAGGCAAACCCATTTCCAAAAAAAGCCAGCTGAAACCAAATGTTTCAAACCGGATGTTTCGAACAGAAGAGCGCAAATATCACACTGTAAACTATAACACAGTGTCCTTTTTAGAATAAACACAGAAGAAGAAAACACCTAATAAATCATTACGATGAATAACCACCGCAGCTTCAATTTATTTTTACTTTTGAATGTTTAAGTGACTGTATCTTTATACCTACTTACCTGTTTAGCAGATGGTGTCATCCCACTCTGAACAACTATGATGGCCCTCATGATGTTCTCTTCCTGCATACGCTGGCAGTATGTTTTGATGGTCTTGATACCAACCTTAGCCTCGTCAGGGAAGAACACAAACATCTGGTCTATGGGTAATAAATTGGCACACCACAGTGAGGAACAAGTAAAGTAAGAGCAGAAATAGGAGGATGGAAAAGACAAGTCAAATAATGGGGAGAAGAAGAAGAAATGACAAGTGAAATAAAAGGAGAGAGGAGATAAGGAAATAATAGCTTACGGCAAGGTGCTTCATATCATTATGGGGTGGGGGCCTGCTAAGGAAATATGGGTCAAGGTAGTCCATAGCAGACACTGACACTGGGGTTAAAGTGTTAAGACTTCATTGTACTAGGTTTTTTTTGTGAGGTGATGTTCCTTAACTGTAAGGCATGCAATCATTTATAGCCGAGTAGACTAGAGAGAAAAACCAGCCGTTTAAAATGAACACCTTTAGCAAAGAGCCAGTCATGTTTGGAGGGGAGTCACTTGAAGACATCGTCACATACTTGAGCAGCACCATTGATGCTTCAGGGGCACAGGCAGATGTAAGAGCTAGAATTGTAAAGACAGCATTCAAGTTACTAAATAATATATAGAATTCCAGGCATAAGCTTTTTATTTCACTCTCAACAGAAAAACCCTAGATGTTATCTGGGTATAAACCCATATCTCTAAACAAAATCTATCAGCTCAACCATACACTTGCTGTATTCGAGTTTCAAATTTCCCACATACATTCGCTCATTATAGTAATTACTCTGCCATAATAGTGTTTTTATTTTGGTAAGACTGTTAGATGGCGTTTTCTTGGGGCAAAATATGCAGCAGTGAATAAGCTAACAGCAGTCAGTGACTTATAGCTGGCTGTTTGCATCAAGGTCAGTGACCTATAACTGACCAAGACCCTATTCTACATACAAGTGGTGGCCCTGGAAACAGGCCACAACCATGCAGCCTGGCTAAGATAGGAATTGAGGGAAGGCAAACCCGGTCCCAAAAATGATGTGTTAAAATCGGATGTGTCTGGCCGAAAGGCGCAGATATGACAGCCTCATAAACTATGTCACAACATCATAAATTTCCTTTTCAGGATGAACCCTGAAGAATGAAAAAGTAGCTGCAGTAGTGTAGCTGCAGAGCCCACTGGCGAGTGGTATATGCTCTGTGCTGCATCAATCCATCCCCACTTCATGGGTTAAATGCATTCTTGTCTCGTTCTTTACTTTTTGTCCTCAATTCTTTATCCCCATGAATGACGAAGAAGTGCAAACCAGCGGACATTGCACCTCTGCCCCTTTGTGATGATCTTCCAGGTAGCGGGGAATGCCACACATACCATCACTACAGACAGAATGATGAGATAGCCGACCCAGAAGAATATGATATGTCCCTAGAAAACCTCAAACCCCTACGCCATTTACACATTGGATATGTCCTCTCAGTGATTGACTATTCACTCCCCTCAAATCATTGCAAGCAAAAGCCTGTCACACAAGCTGAACAGAGTACAAAATCCCGCTCTGCGGTTTATTAGCGGTGCCATGAAAACAACGCCGACAGATGCATGTGAAATTAACTCTAACATGGAACCTCTAAATCTAAGACGAGAATGCTCTGTCGTGGAAATGTGTGAAAGATACTTAAGAATGGACACTACGGAGGAGAATAGTAAATGGTAGAACATTGGCACCAAAAGCATAGTATTAAAAAAACATCTTTCCTAAAACAGGCGCAAGACAATTTCGATAAACACCACCTGCCAGAGGGTAAAAGTTTTATGGCAGTCATCAATGATGAACCACCTTGCTGGCAGGCGACGACCCCCACAATAAGAACTGTACTCTCCGACCCCTCTGCCGACAGGAACACTCTAACATCTTTGCTGAAAACTATCGCTTTGGAAACTATAGACTAATATCCACAAAACATCCAAGTACACACACATGAATCTGCCACCGGAGCTACCACCAACGCTGGATATGGCGCTGTAATTAAATACTATAACCTGCACCAAGAAGACCACCCCTACATCTATGGCCAATTGTGGGGAGACGTGTTTCAACTCATCATCTTGTAGCATGTCCTTTGTAGAACGTTGCTCTCATCACAGTCTGTCTGAAAGAAACTCGTTCCCTTGCCAAAACACCAGCTGTCATACTCAGGCACTCCTGGATATCTTGGTGCCATCGTCTTCTTGGTCTACCCCTTCCTCTTTTGCCTGGCACCATACCTTCCATCACCGTCCTCTCAAGACCATTGTGTCTCTTGATGTGACCAAAGTATTTGCATTTTCTAGCCAAAATGGAATTGATAAACCAGTTCTCCTCTATGCTCAACTCTTGCCGAATGTCTACATTTGTTCTTTTCTCTGTCCAGGGTATTCTGAGGATCTTTCTGTAACATTTTGACTCGAAGGATTCGATTCTTTGTCTAGAAGTTTTGGTAATCGTCCATGCTTCACAGCCATAAGCTGCCACAGGAAAAACACAGGCTCTCAAGACTTTTACTTTTATCGTTTTGTTGGTGCTCTGCCATAATTTCTTCAGGCTGTTCAGTCTCTGCATTGCCATAGCTAGTCTTCTTCTGATTTCTTTCGAGCAGTCACCATTTTTGTCGATTCTGGAGCCCAGATATTCAAAATGTGTAACCTGATCTATTTCCTCACCACCCACTGTAAATTTATGCTGACATTGTGTTTTATCTGTGGTCATTATCTTTGTTTTGTTTATGAACAGATTTTGATCTTTACTATGTCCATTAACGGCTGAAAGTAGCTGCTCTAGCCCTTCCGAACTTCTTGATAGTATCACTGTGTCATCTGCGTATCGTAACTCTGGAATCTCGTACCCCACAATCGTAAATGGGTCGAAACTTTCAATGTTCTCATCTTCTCGTACATTTCTCATTATACATTCCGCATATATGTTGTACAGATAATGGGAGAGAATGCATCCCTGTCAGACTCCCTTTTGTACTGCAAACCAATCTGATGTTTGGGCAGATACTCGGACAGCGGCTTGTTGATCTTAGTATAATGTTTCAATGAGATGGACTATATGCAAAGGAAACCCCATTTCCTTCATGATTCTCCACAGATTTTGATGTTTTACCGTGTCGAAGGCCTAAGTGTAATCAATGAAACATGTGTACAGGTCTACATTAAACTTTCTACATTTTTCATAGATATTCCTTAAATTGAATATGTGGTCCGGGGCCCTCTGTCTTTCCTAAAACCTGCCTGGACTACGTGAATTTCAGATTCAAACCTTTTCTCTATCCTTCTTAATAGGATTCGCAAGAGTATCTTGCTAGCATGGCTGATCAGTGCGATAGTTCGTGCACAGCTTCAGGTTGCCTTTTTTGGGGAGGGGAATATAAATTGATTTCTTCCATGCTTCTGGCCACTCTGCACTGTGCCATATCTGTTTACACAGCTTGTGATAGACTCGAGCACATGCCTCTCCTCCTGCTTGTATTAGCTCTGCTGGGATATCATCGCATTCTGGGGACTTTCCCTTTTTCAGGCTTTTAATTGCAGAGCGTACTTCTTCCAATGTTGGTTCAGGTTCTTTCTCATCCTTTGGTAGGATTGTAACTGAGCGCTTTGTGCTATCTCCATACATGGTTCTGCAGTACTCTCTCCATCTATTCAGTATGTCTTTGGTTTCTGTTAATGTGTTATCCTCTTCGTCATTTATGATATGTGGAACTGGAAGGAATTCATTTGTCAGTGTTCTTATTGCTTTGAATACATCTCTTTCTTTGCCTTGTTGTTGTAGGTTTTCTATATCCTTACATGTTTCTACTATGTATCTTCTTTTATCTTTTCTTATTTCTCTTCTAACTTTCCTTGCGCAGTTTTTATATGCTGTGTTGGTCCCCTTACTTCCCATTTGTTTTAATTGTTGCCTTTCTGCAATGAGTTTCTGTGTTTCCTCTGTTATATAGCTCTGTGTCTTGTGCAATATCTTTGGAATCATTTCTTTTGCTGTCGAGATCAAAATCTCCCTTGCGTACGATGTCAACTCCTCAGATGCCATCTCTTCCTGTATAGCAAGCAACGCCTCAAATTTGTTTTCTACTTTGATGTTGTATTCAGTAGGTATTGCTGATACATCAAAGCGTATTGGCTGGCAACCTTTGTTGATCCTGCGTAGTCTTGTTTGGAAAACTGCAAACAGTAATTCGTGGTCTGTATCGCAGTCTGCTCCTGGCAGTGTTTTTGTCGCCAGCACATTTGATCTCCATCTTTGTTGCACTAGGATGTAGTCTATTTGGTTTCTGCTGTTGCCATCAGGGGAGGTCCACGTGTACAGTCTTCGTGGATGTTGTTTGAAGAAGGTGTTGGCAATGGAGAGGCTGTTTTCCGTGCAGAATTCAACCAGTCTTTCTCCTCGCTCATTTCTGTGTCCCAAACCAAAAGATCCTCGAACACTTCTCTCCTCTTCGGCTCTTTCCTCTCCGACTTTCGCATTGATATCTCCAATGATGACCAAGATGTCTCTTTTTTCAACTTTTTCCATCGCTTCTTGCAAGGTGTTATAAAAATCATCCATTTCACAATCGTCTGCTGCTGATGTTGGTGCATACACTTGAATTATTGTTAAATTTCTAGTCTTTTTCTTTTGTCTGATTACAATTATGCGGTCGTTGACTGGATTGTAACCGAGTAGTGAAGGTGCTGTCTTCTTTGACAGAATAAAACCGACCCCGCTTTTTCCACCCTTGTCCGTCCCAGAGTATATAAATGTTTCTCCTGAGGAGCTGGTACAGTGCCCTTGACCGGCCTATCTATGCTCAGAGACTCCAAGAATCTCTATCTTGGTTCTCTTCATTTCTCTTCCGATCATGAATAACTTGCCCTGGTATAGGCTCCTGACGTTCCAGGTGCCTATTCTTAGTTTTGTTTTTAGTCCCATTTCAGAGTTGTCCACTGTAATGCAGTCAGGCTTTAGGCCGTCATCTCTATTACTTATACTGACTCTGAAATTGGCCTCTTGGCATCGATGATCTGCCTGGTCTGAGGGCCTCACCATCAGATCTTTGAGTTTCGTTTCTCTCGACTGTCATAGGTTTCTTGGCATTTTACATCCAGTAGTTTGCCATTGCTTTCTGGACGTTGTTCTGGCCGCTTACCAACTATGGTCTCTGGTGTGCCCTTAGCCCGATACCAGGCGTTTCCAGCTCCCGCTTTCAGAGTCGTTGTCGCACAGGTCGATCTTCCGCCTCTTCCACCAGCAGCTGTGTGTACTTGTCAGGGGTGGACTCCCCTTCTTGTCATTTCACCCACGTAGTTTAGCCAATTACGTTCCAATTACGAAGCAGAAATAATAGCAATAGAAAAAGTTTGGTGCCGAATAATCTCAGATTCTGAAAGTGGCACTATACAGCCTGAGGAGATCGTTGTTTTCTCAGACTCTGCGCTCCAAGCCTTGGAAAGCGGAATACCTCCAGATGTTAATAACATCTATAAATTGATTGACCAATTGTCCACCTCTCACAGGGCGGAAGTGGTGCTCTGGTGGATACCTGGCCATGTCGGAGTCCCAAAGGATAGCATTTTATTTTTAGATTCTGCAAAGTGGTAATTGTTATCGTACTTTGTTTTAAGTGACTAGGCTGTCAGCCCCATGCACAACCTTATCAACTTGTTTTTTCAGGTCAGATCTTACATTATCACCAAAACCTTTCAGCTCCCCAGAATTACACCATCATCATCAAAACCTTTCACATCCCCAGACCGTACATCATTATTATCACCTTTGACATCCCCAGACCTTACATCATCATCAAAACCTTTCACCTCTCCAGAATTACACCATCATCATCAAAACCTTTCACCTCCCCAGAATTACACCATCCTCATCAAAACCTTTCGCATCCCCAGACCTTACATCATCCTCAAAACCTTTCACCTCCCCAGACCTTACATCATCATCAAAACCTTTCACCTCCCAAGACATTACATCATTATCAAAACCTTTCCCCTCCCCAGACCTTGCACCATTATCAAACCTTTCAGCTCCTCAGAATTACACCATCATAATCAAAACAGTTCACCTCCCCAGACCTTACATAATTATCAAACCTTTCAGCTCCTCTGATATAACATTAGTGCCAAATCTTTAACCTCCCCAGACCTTACACCATCATCATCATCAAAACATTTCAGCTCCCCAGACCTTACATCATTATTGAACATTTCAGCTCCCCTGATGTAATATCATTGCCATATCTTACAACTCCTCAGATCCTACAACAAAAAGCATAAATCACTAGCTCACCTGTTGGGTCATCATTGTGGGCAACAAGTACAATCAGGTCGCTACGACTTGGCTTTCTTTCACTACAAAGACAATATAATATGACTAAATAATAATAATAACTTATCAAGTCCATATATCCTGTAAGCAGTAGAAACAATATTTTCAACAATTCATATCTGCTTAGATCCTTGGTCAATGACATAAAATTATCAGTGACCATCTTGCCTTGTGGTATCTTGAAAGGCAGCAATAAATTTATCCCACTTCACTAGGCCCACAGCCATCCCTCATATAGTGTTCCAGTACTCTGAACGCTTTGTACTTCGAATGCCTATCCCATGCTAAACTTAGTTATCTGTCACTGTTTCCATAAATTAGAAGTTTTTTTGTGGGTTTTTTGAAGAGACCACAAACCTTAAATACTTTTTGTCTGACCCCTATACATGCAGACATGTTCAGCTTGACAGAACTTGTCATGGATGAAACTCCTGCTGGCATAACTTTGTGGGCTTTCAGGGTATTCAAACTGCCAAACCATGACCAGATAAAGGCAACAGTGATGATAGCACATTTTAAATGTTTATAAATTAAAATGTTCAAATACACTATTTGTTTTATAAAGAAATAACCAGTACTGATGATTTCACTGGCAAATGAACACAGAAAAGTTCAATTTGAGCTGTAAAATCAATAAAGTACACAATGCTATCCATAGATGACAGGCCAGGAAGTTAGTACACATAATTTAAACAATATGTAATAATTGTCTTAAAGAGCGCCAAATAAGAACATGTTAAAAAACTTCTTGGACGATCATGAACTAAATACAGTGAGGCATGCTAGAACAAACTAATTGGTTTTAGAACCCCATTCGTTCTAGCATACATTAAAATATATGTATTTAGAAGTAATTCGTTCCAGTCCCACAGTCTAGACCAAAGTTGCCATTCAATGCAAACATTATAACAACAAAAATATCATTCAAAATCAAAGATATCTTTCATAATTTTGTATTTTGTTTCAGCAAGAGTACACCTCTTTAATGTCATCAGCTGGAATGCTTTAACTTTTTTTCTTTGTCATCATCCTAGATAACCAAACTCTGCTTTACCATGTGGCATCTTTATTGGGAAGCTATATTAGCGTCTCAAATTACTGCTCCTCCCTGTAGTCATGCACCTGATCTTCCTCATTGATCTCCTGGCCCACGGAACTGCTCACACACAATTTCCTGCCCAATAAGCTTTTTCCACATGTTGAAAGTCTTCATAGACCCTTGGTTACAATGGTCTACAAGTTTCATTTAAGCACCTAACGGAAACCTTGTAGTTTAACACCTGCTGCAAAACAAAGTCCCCCTCCTCAATAAATTTCTTACATTTCTTACAGGACCAGTAATTGTACTAGGAACCTTTGCAACAAGTTCTTCAAACAACTGTTTGGCCTTTTCACAAACAATCATTTGACAATATCATTTGCCATTGTTTTTTATTAATCCAGACCAATAGAACAATTCCTATCTGTTCAGTGATATCACAATATGAACTACTTAACTTAGAGATTCCCTTCATGATCTGTACGCTTTTTTAAATTCTTCTTTTTTTAAAATACTAAACCTTGATTTAGACATACAATATTCAACAGTTAGATCACCTACACTTTTTCCACTTCCTTCTTAATGGTGAAGTTAATTAGCTTTCACACTCTATTTTCTAGCAAAAATTATATTGGAGGACAATTAAACAGTATATTTTCACCGTTAAAGGCACAAATAAGCATCTAAATGAACTGAACTAATAACTGAACTTAACAAACAATAATAATAGTGAGAAGTCTCAGATACGTCATTCTCAAGCGAGTACTACGTCGGCCAATAGCATTTTCCCCAGTTATTTTTTTCATCCTAATTTTATTAACAACTGTTTGTTGTAACATTTTTCATGTAGCATTCCTCACTGTAATAAGATGGCAGAAATTAAGAAATAAGACAATAAAGGCAGAAGTATATAGTTTGGAGTATATAGAACAGCAATTTATGAAACAATTTAGACATCTGTTGAGAAAAAATAGCAATGAGCCTTATATAAAAAAATCATGGGATAGCAAGACATGGGGAAAACCATTATGATGACAGATCAGCTGCGTGGCTCCTGCTTACTGGAGGGGAAATAACCAACACTGACAAGCAAACATGAGGTTATCCCACTTCTATGAAATAGAGAACTGGATAACAGTTTGTGAAAAAAACATATGATAGATAGATGATTGTAAAAGGTTAAAGGTAGTCCTTCTGCGGTATTTGTGCCTTTTGGCCCGACACATCCAATTTCAGCAAGCTTTTTTGGATCTAAGTTTGCCTTTCCACTGTGATCCCTATTCTCTTAGCCAGATTACACTAACATAGCCAGTGTCCAGGGTTGCCATTTGGAAGTGGAAAAGGTCCCTGTGCTGCATCTTCGGTCCCCAAAAATTAGTCCTAAAACAGACACTGAAGTCGGGGATGAAGTGTTGGAGGTTGCATTATACAAGGCATCAGCCTTTGTAAGATTTAGTGACTGATTCCCTTTTCTTTCAATAAATGCAAGTCTGGTACACATTGTTACAGTTGGGTAGGTGCTGCTTATTTGATGTGTAAAACAGCATTCGAATCAATCAGATGCTCGAGATGGTGCTAGTCCTCAAACAGCACCATAATTAAACATATACAATAAAGATGTACACATAAGAGATGAAGAGAGAGTTTTACAGAATATAGAAATTTAAAAAACATATGCTAGTCTGAGAGATGGCTTTGTCCCTTGAGGATTAACACAAGGACATGAACAGAAGGGACATATATATGAATATAATATTCTACAGGAATGCCCAATCTTTAGAAAAAATGAGATGCCAGACCTGGCCAGAGGGTGTGGAGCTGAGACAAAAGCTGTGGGGCACCCGCTCCGACCTGGTGAAGACTACAGACTTCATCATGGTGACTGACCTGCAGCTATAGCATGACCAAAAGATCCTGAACGCAAAGAAGAAGAAGATGAATATAAAAGTATGTGAAAATTGTGTTGGAGATGTAGTGAGAGTTTTGCTTGAAACTACAATTATCAATTATTCTGAATTATATGATGAAATGGGGGCAGGGTGAGAAGATTTTCACAATCAATCAAAACTTGTAAGTATCCTGTGAAACACAGGTCTTCAACAAATGCGTGCAAGTCCTCCTGTCTGGACCAATCAGTCAAAGCTCTGGCCATGTCTTCCTTAACTCTTTATGTCTGTTTCAAGTTCTCTTCTCAGAGCTCACACAAATATTTCATGAGAAAAACCCTATAAAAAAAAACAACCTAAAAACAGTGGTAGCTTCGAAAAGGTTGGTGGGGATCAAGAAACTGATCAGAGCATGAGCTGCAGCGGCCCATAGCTGACTGCTAGCGTCAGGGCCAGGGAACCAGAGCTGATAAGACCCTTCTACACATCCATGCAGTGATCCTGGATAACAGGCTGCAACAGGGCAGACTGGCTAAGGAGAAGGGATTAAAGAGGGAATGCTAACCTGGTACTCAAAAAATGCTTGCTGAAGGCGGATGTGTTGGACCAAAATTGCAAATATCGCAGTCAAGCTGTAAACTACGACACAACGCATCCCGTTCTCTGGACTAAATGCTGCTACTTAAGCCCTTTTAGGGTTTGGTAGCGGGAGATTGAGAACGAACGAAGCCAAGCCCTCTTCTTCCCGTGTGGTTTTGTGTCTCATAATTTTTCTTACCCTGAGGATTCCAGAACAGACTGTCTTGTAATACTATGTGGTCCTATCCAATGCTAGTGTCTTTACTTCACCCACCGTTCCACTACTGTTCGATTCTTTCCAACAGTTCCTTCCATATGTGTGATCTATCCATTTCAATCATCTATTCTGCACAAGTAGCCGTTTTGTCTATTAAAGTCAACATTATTTTGATTGCTATTTTCCATGTTCAGGATCACATAACAGGATTGATTTTACATTGGATTAATTTTTTTCTAAATCAACATACACTACAGATTATGAAATATCTGTTACTAGTTCTAAAATAACCATCTTTTACCTTGGCTTATCTCCAAATTGAGCTTTAAATCCATCAAGAGTCTGGTCCAACTCCTCTTGAGTTACAAGATAACCACGGTCATGACACAGCTTGAGTAAGAGAAATATATACTGCAGTTACAAATTATTTCAATGCAGCACATGCTTGACTATTCAGAGGTGGACTAACCCATCTTTGATTATATTATTATTGATATTGACCCTTTACATCTTAACTCTTGAAACAGGAAGTGTGTCCTGTTTTTCTAAGCACATGGAAATAAACTCTTTTCCACGTGAGACAATTATTTTTTTAAAATTCAGTATATGAATATACTTTTAAAAACCAATGCAAAGTTGAATTATATAGAAAAATTGACGTTTTCATTTTAAAAAATACCATATCTGTGATAAACAATGGATACATTTATAATCAGAAACACAAAAAAGTGTTTTTCACATATTCGCATTGTGATCACTGTATGAGCACAGGTGGTCTGGCGCACTTTTCAGCATTAAAGCATAAAGGGTTAAAATTAACTAATGTTTTTTTCTGCCTCTTATAACCAAACCCTTCAAACATACTTGCTCACCCTTAATCTTGTTTGTCTGCTAGATGTACCACACTATTGCGCTATTTCAATTCATTAGACCTTAGCATAAACAATGCAAGACATTCATATTTTATGGACTATATAGTCAAACCAACAGCGTAAATCACAACGAATAACATAGATTAAAGAGCTAATTTAAATGTTGTTTGCGAATGCCCACAAATGAGTAGGTTTACTCTTTTGTGCGCCCTGAAAAAGACATTAAGTGGCGGGTTGCAGTAGCTTTTCTCACATCCTGAGCATGCTGAAGGTGGACCGGGGTCCTTCAGGTGATTGTGCTTTACTTGGCTTCATTTGCGTGTCGCTCAGTACTATGGGGATCACATCGATCCCTCACGTTGTTGGCCAGACTGCCATGAAAACAGCCCGTTTCCAGAAAGGGCTAAGAGGAAGCCAAGGTGAGGGTCTTGACCAGTACGTTTTGGCTGACCCTGACTAACATATCTGATCAGTATATTTTGCCTGACCAGACAGTCTTTCTTCCCTAATTTAAATGATAGATTCCATTTAAACTTTACCAATAACAAAAACCAAAAACTGTAGTACTGTACAATACATGCTGCTGACAGTTAAGTTGCTGTGGAATGCCCACAAAAGAGTAAGTTTACTCATTTGTGGGCCCTGAATGGGGCGTCAAGTGGCAGGTTGCAGTAGTTGTCCTCACATTCTGAGCATACTGATGAAGGTGGACTGGGTTCCTCCAGGTTGTCATGCTATGCTTGACTTCATCTGTGTGATGAGCACTACAGTGGGAATCACGTTGATCCCCCACCTTGCTAGTTAAATCAAAACAGGATGTTTCCAGGGAGAACTTAACTTAATGTCTTTATACTGGTTTAGAAGACGCTGCTGTATTTAAGTGATTGGGGAGGGGGCGGGGGGGGGGGGGGTTTGGTATTTGTAAGTATGTTTATCTGACCCTTATTGTCTTATCAGTATGTTTAGTCTGAACAGACATTCGTCTCCTCTCCTCAATAAAGCTAAGTAGTTTATTTTATTTTTATTGATAGGGGTTGTTCAATAAAGATTAAAGAAATTTTCTTAAATGCATATTTTTAACTAGCAATCATAAGCATTAGTGTACTGATACAGTGTCATGTAGTCAGAAGTCACAATAAGTGCAATGCAAATAATATATTATTTTATATCATGGAATATTGTCATTCAACATTGTGTTGACTTGTAGGTACAGTGTGCAGCCTAACCTAATGACCTCCACACAACAATGTGTAATAAGCAGGGATGCCTCACCAATGTCCCCCCACTGCAATCCAGCATTTATACCCACCACAACAAGCCATAAAGAAAAGCTATTCATGGGCCCTGCCCTAGTTGTGTAGCTTGATGTATCAGTGACTAAACCATCAAATCTTTTTGGTTAATCAAACTACTATCAAGGATTCACTAACTTCTAGCACTGCGCACCACATTCAGAATGTGAAGCATTACATAGGAACCTTGCCACGCCCTAAATCCAGTCACAGTGTGACATAAGTAATGTTATGTATCAGGACAGCACATTCACAATATATTTCAGGGTCTACATTTTGTCAACCATAACTACAGCTTTTATTTCCAGTACCAACATAATCTACATAATTTTTATCTGATGACCCAGCCTCAGAAATTGGGTACAATGGCAATCTAGGAAGTAAGGTAGCCGGCGTGATATTGACCACATCACCCCTTATGTACAGTGGGTCACCAAATAATATGAGCCTAACACCATACTTTATGTAAGTGCATGGCGTAAAACAGGATCTTTACTTTTATTTACTTACCAATATTTCTAAGGAGCTGATTGAATGGTTAATTAGCTGGTGGTCAAATTCCCATGCATTATTTTATTATAATTTTTTTCTATTCACCTTGTTTCCTAAGGTGGAGTGAGTTGTTATAATTTATTATACTGTTTTTATTTTTGCACCTTAAAATTCAATTTCAGCACATATTTTTTTTATTGGTTTACTTCCAACAGGAGCACTACCATCGCTGAATCTGAGCATATGCATGTTTGCATTGTGAACTGTGCCACTAGTCACTCCGCTATGCATACAACACCCCCTCTCCACCATATCATTATGATTATCTGCTAGGTGCGATACTTTTCTAGACCAGTGGTTCCCAAACTGTGTGTTGCAGTTCCATGAAACATTCCAATATTTTCATCAACTGTGCACTGCAACTGTTATTTTCTGACTTGGGGTGCTGCGGAAAAATGTTGGTACCCTAAAATTGCCATGGATCAAAAAAGTTTGGAAATCATTGTTCTAGACCCTACACACTTGTGACATCTACTGTCCTGGTAATACTGAACAGTAAAACTACTACTGACAGAACTCCCTCACTAGTTTCAGAGCCAAAGATACAGCACAGTGAATGAACTGACAGCAGCCAGTGACTTATTTTGCACAGATATCACAGCCATGCTGTAAGCTATAACACAATCTCCTTTTCAGGATGAATGCAGAAGAAGAAACTTACTAGCTTCAAAAGAACCCATAAAATCTAGAAAATACACATGTCCCAAAATGGCAACATGCTTTTTGATGACGTTCACATTAGTATGAACTTAGTATGTTTATATTGAGCTCGATTACTCTGCTCTGCATTCCGGAGACTTGACAAGAATTTAGATTCAAATGTATGCGAATTTGGGAGGGACTACTGATCAAAAGAGTATACTACTATAACCAACAGGTCTCTTTGGTAATATGGTATGCATGCCATTCGACATCTATTCAAAATTATAATCATAATAATCATCTGTCTGCACACTCACTGGTATTGACTACAGATGATTTACTTTCACATAACTTGACTGGCTTTATATACCAATACGAACTCACTTTCAGTGACAGAATTGTTGCAAATAATGATAATAATCATGATTATGTGACATATTCATATGCCTTTCTTCAATCAGATTCAATCAACGAATTCTTCTTCTTTTTTTTTTGTCGTCCCACTTTCTACCTGGTTGTATCCCAGTGGAGTGGAATCTAGCTAGATCTATACTATTTGTCTTTCGCCTGTCTCGTGGCCAGAGTAACATTTTTTCCCCATTTTATGGCAGGTCTCATTTACGCTGTCTATCCACCTTTTCTTCGGTCTACCTCTCGCCTTTCTTCTTGATGTTCAGTGAAGAAGACTTTGTTAATTTTACTTTTAGAAGGTGCTAACTGATAACCTTCTGCCTTCTCCAGAATACTCATATTTCATTATTTGTGATTGTCTCTTCTGGTGTTGTTAGTGACCTTTCGTAGGCACTGCATTTCGCAGGTGGGTAACTTTTGTTCCTGGTCCTTTTTTAATGCACATGTCTGGCACTGGTAGAATTTGGTTTCATTTTTTTTTTCACCGGCGTCTTCAGTCTGAGTCTTCATTTTGGATTGATCATTCAGAATCATTGACTTGATGATGAGATGAAGGATTGTCTGTAATAAATTATTATACCAATAATACTTACTTGCATTACAGTTTTTCTTATCCTCCATAACTTGTAAGTCTCCTGCTGGTCATCCATAGATACTAACTATGAAACAAACTGTAACACGGGTAAAACAAAAAATTGTTAGAAACAAATTCTTTTTCAGATTCCCCCGTCTGCGTTTTATTAGGTGGACAATAACTAAGAGTTACAACCCCTACTAAAGTCTTGTAGAGCTAGCACCTAAATTATAAATTAGTATGTCTTTATTAAAATATTTAGATCGTTGTTGATTTTTTGTGCTATTTTATACATTTAGATAATATAAATATATAGTATAAGATTAAAATATGAAATCAGCATATTTATTTCGAAACTACAAAGAGCAAGAGTCTCCTGGTCCGTACATGACCCGCTGAAAATGTCGACATTAAGTTAATATCAAAGTTCAAATATCACGCGATCTTTCTTTTCTAACATTATGTATAGTTTGGCCGGACAGATCAAATAAGCGAACTGGGGATGTAAAAACGACTAAGAATTGGGACATGAAATATAAGAATCTCATATCAATAAAAATGTAGAATATACCAAGTTTTCAAAGTAAAACTACGAACGCAGAAGAAGAAGATATGACCCAGAAATGAGAAACTCTGTACCTTTTCCAGTAGTTGCTCTTTTATTTGTATCTATATACATGATTTCTTCTCATTTTTTCAAAGTATCAGTCTTTGTTGTCTTTAAAGTTGTTAAGTCGAAGAATCAACGTCATTGCACACGGTTTAACTCATAAGTGCTCAGTTCTTCTCCATATTTTTGGAGAATCTCAGCACGATGCACGAGCTCCGTAGCACCCACGAGGATCCCATAATAGACTGGGTATTAACATAATTTGGAAAACCCAGTGGTTTCGATGTAAGGTGTTCTTCTTCTTCTTCTTCTTCTTCTTCGTTCGTTCTCAATCTCCCTCTACCAAACCCTGAAAGGGCTGAAGTAGCAGAATGTAGTCCAGATAACGGAATGCGTTGTGTCGTAGTTTACAGCTTGGCTGCGATATTTGCACCTTTCGGACCAACACATCCAACTTCAGCAAGCATTTTTTGAGTGCCGGGTTAGCATTCCCTCTTCGATCCCTTCTCCTTATCCAGTCTGCCTGCTGCAGCCTGTTATCCAGGATCACCGCGTGGAGGTGTAGAAGGGTCTTGGCAGCTTTGGTTCGCTGGCCCTGACGCTAGCAGTCAGCTATGGGTCACTGACCTCTGCAGCTCATGCGCTGCTCAGCATCTTGATACCGTAAGGTGTTCGCCTTGGGTGCTGGAGGTCCCGGGTTCAAATCCTGGTGTCTTCATCGGGATTTTTTCACGTGACTCATATATTTCCCCTGATCTCGGAGTAGTGAGATCAGACACCCATATGCAGTGGTGCGCAAGTTAAAATTACCTTAGCAGTTGGAAATCGAAAAGAGTAGGCAGAACGGCCGCTGCTCGAGAAAAATTCAAGTTAAAAAAAAATGTACTAAAATTATTCTAGGGATTCTCGCCCCACAGAGAATTTGTCGCAAAAAAGGGGACTGTGTGGCCATAACAACAGGTATTGGTTATGTGATTAGCGAAGCGGCTTAGATGGCGCCTGACAGGCTGCGTATCTACCTTGCTCTAAATTACACTTCGACCTCCACCAGTCTAAAAATTAGGCGATCGTATATTCCAGGACTAACATTCCTGGCAAGTTACCAGTGGATTTTCAACTGCCAAATAATATGAAACAAAGGAGGTCACACCTCCTCAGGACGTCTAACGGCATAAAGTGACTGAAGTTTGATAGAGATTAACATTATTTTAAATTTTGCCGGGGCAGCGGCCGTTACGCCTAGTTTTTTTAGATTTCCAACTGCCGATGTGTTTCTTAACTTGTTTTTTTAACCTTTGACTTATTTTGTATATTGTTAACATTTATTACTGCTCACTTTTTGCCATCAAAACTGGATATTGAAGGTTATTTATTGTCACTCCTCCAATAACTGTTTGAATATTGTGGGGGTGTGTGTTTGTGTATGGTGTGTGTGTGTGTGTGTGTGTGTGTGCGTGCGTGTAGAGATTGAATAGACAAGGGGATAAAATACATACTTGTCTCACTCCTTTTTTTACATCTATATTTGGAGTGCATATCTTTCCGGATTTTAGTGTCGCAGTGCATATTGCTAAGCAGCAGCCATGGCTGAGCAGTCCTATTGAAACGACGAAATATAAAAACCACTAACACGTGATGTACATAAACATGGATAATTGTATCGCTGTGTAGGAGGTGAGTTCGTGTAGGAGGGATGTAAGTCGAGCGCGAACTTGGTTTGCAACCCTAACGTACCGAGTTCGAAATTACTTGGTGTCAAGTTGGACTGCGCATGTCTGGGATTTTTCTCTGTATGGCCACTTCTCCACGCACAGAAAGGATTGGCAATAAAACTGTACTGCAAAACTGTTACACATTACATACATATACACACACACACGCATTCATACATTGGCCAATACGTTCACATTGCATATATATATATATATATATATATATATATATATATATATATATATATATATATATATATTTATTTATACGAGGCGTCTGCAAATGAAATCAGATATAACTCCACCAAGTGAACATACATACGATGCGCATGATGACGTTACTTCTGATGTAAACAGCACATACCAACCGTAAAGTTTGCAAAATGTTATTATCCTCCGACTCGTAGTTTCCTCAACAGACCGTTGAAAACATGGCGGGCATGATACGAAATCCGTCCAGAGTTGATCAGCGAGCGGTGATTCGGTTTCTAACCGCGGAAGGATGTCGACCAGTTGACCTTCACTGCAGAATGCAGGCAGTGTATCGTGACAAAAAGTGTGGTGAACCTAAGCTCCAGCGACGGTCCACCCGAATTGCTGCATCAATTTTGACCTTGGCATCTTCTAACGCAACAATATGCGTCTGACTGGGTCTCGGAAAATCTTTCGTTAACTCACGTCCTTCTTTAAACAACGTTGTCCAGTTCTTCACTGTTTTCTTCGGCACACTTTTGTCACCATACACTGCCTGCATTCTGCTATGAATGTCAACTAGTTGACATCCTTCAGCTGTAAAAAATCGAATCACCTCTCGCCGATCAACTCTGGGCGCATTCTGTATCACACCAACCATGTTTTCAACGGTCTACTGGGGAAAATATGAGTCGAAGAATAATGAAATTTTGCAAACTTGACTGTTGGTATGTGCTGTTTACATCAGAAGTGACGTCATCATGCTCATCGTACGTATGTTCACTTGGGGCAGTTAGGTCCAGTTTGATTTGAACACGCCTCGTATATATATATTTAACACCGACATGGGGTATATCTAGCTTTGAAAGTTCTTGTTGGTTATTCTGAGGGGAAAAAGAGGGGGGGGCACCTCAAAAGGAGAGAGACGACTAACGTACGGCCAGGCAAAACATACTGATAAAACTGTGGGTCAGGTGAAACGTACTGATCAAGAAATCCCCTTTCCCCCACCACCTTCCTGTTGGCCTTCCACATGCACAACCGACGCCGCATTCTTGGAGTAGGCTGGCGGGATCTGGTTGCCTGATGGACACAGCTTTCTTCAATATTGGATCGTCGCCGCCTCTCTTTCTTCGTTCATGTGGCCCATCTCTCCATCGCAAGCCCGCTTTTTAAAAACCAGCAATTCTGTACGTAGGTTTCACCAGCTGGTATACATAGGAACCAACTAATTCTAATAATAATATTTGCCCATCGCAAGCGAAGATGGCGATAGCAACAGACATGTGCTATGAACTGTGTTCTCTTAATGCAGTAAAGACCAATTCTGGAACGGCATACCTGCCGCATTCCAGACACACGTGTGGAAAGCCGGATATGAAGTCGTCGTGCAGTTTTTTCTAAGGCAGCACGCTTTCTGTGAGCCTCCGCGATAGGGGGATATTCTCTCTGCGATCTGATGCGATTTCGTGCAAGCAATTCACAGGAGGTGACATCAATGTCAGCGCTGTACTATACGAATTGTAATTCTAATACGAATTCTAGATGAAAGAAGCATCCGTATGGCTTGGCTTGGCTTCGTTCGTTCTCAATCTCTCGCTACGAAGCCCTGGAAGGGCTTAAGTAGCAGAATGTAGTCCAGGGAACGGAATGCGTTGTGTCGTAGTTTATAGCTTGACTGCGATATTTGCACGTTTCGATCCAATACATCCGACTTCATCAAGCATTTTTGGAATACCGGGTTAGCATTCCCTCTTCGATCCCTTCTCCTTAACCAGCCTGCCCTGCTTCAGCCTGTTATCCAGGATCACCGCGTGGCGGTGTAGAAGGATCTTGGCAGCTTTGGTTTGCTGGCCCTGACGCTAGCAGTCAGCTATGAGTCGCTGACCACTGCAGGTCATGCGCTGCTCATCATCCAAATGAGATCTATTTGCCGATGATAGCGCCATTTTCGCGTGCTCGCAATAGAACATGCACACCACCATGGATATATTTTCAACAGCGTGTACTAACTTTTTCCCCACGGTAAACACAAAGAAAACCTGCTACTGGGAAGTCCTACCACGTACCAATCATCACTGAACCGCGCCAACATCTACACACAGTTGAATATGTAACATTTCTTGATAGTACAGAGAAACGAACGCCAACCTTGAGGTCCACAACAGGATTGTCAAGGCAACTATTACTTTTTGAAGCCTACGAGCGAATGTCTGAGACCGGCAGAACACCAGTGTAGCCACTAAGGTCAAGGTTTATCGCGCTGTTGGTGCAAGCCACGTATACAAACCGTGGACAACTTCTTCTTCTGCGTACGTTCTCAATCTCCCGCTACTAAGCTCTGAACAGGGCTTTGCAAGTAGCAGGATGTAGTCCGGAGACGGAATGCGTTGTGTCGCTAGTTTACAGCTTGACTGCGATATTTGTACCTTTCTGTTCGACACATCCGTCTTCGGCAGGCGGGGACAACTAATATATGACATGTCGGGAAACTCGATTATTTCAACATGAATTGTCTTCGCAGGCTGCCCGGGATCAGATGGCCAAATAAAAAACCCAACTCGGAAGTTCTCGTCTCTCGAACATCCTGCTGTAAAGAGCTCAGATCAGATGAATGGGGTACGCTGTTCACACGTACGATAAACGCATACCGAAGCAGTTGTTGTGCGGTCACACCAAGACAGTCAAACGCTCCGGGGGACAGAAGAAATAATACGTGGACTTTATGAACGTATCTCTGAATAGTTTTCTCATTGCTGTCGCCTTATGTGAATTGCTTGGGCCGAACCGCTCAGAATGGTGCACTGCCACCAGACAACCGGCTACAAGAACAAGAGGGCACAGCTACAAATTGTTTAAAGACATGTCTAGATTAGATATTAGAAAATATTTTGTTTAGTCAGAGAGTGGTGAATTCTTGGAATGCATTGCCGCCGGATGTAGTGGAACTAGAGTCAGTTAATGCATTAACAATAGATTGGGTGCTCACAATATTTTCGGTATCCGTGGAGTGAAATAAACTGATAGTATAGAAACTCTGTAGAGCCTCCTAAACCAGTAAAATGAAGTTAAATTAAGTTAAGTTAAGTACTATTCGTTTGAACAGGTAACTAAATACTAACGTATTATGGGACGAGGAAGATACATTATAGCAATAGACCCTGCCGAAGACGGATGTGTCGGACCGAAAGGTGTAAAAATTGCAGTCAAACTGTAAACTAGCGACACAACGCATGCCGTTCTCTTCTCTACATCCTGCTACTAGCAAACTCTGTTCAAGTCCTAGTAGCCGGAGATTGAGAACGAACGCAGAAGAAGAAGAAGAAGAATAGCAATAGACAACATTGCTAGAATAAGAGATAGGGGCCAAAAAGATAAAAGATGTTGCAAGGTTCAGCGTCATTGCACGAAGGGCTAAGATAATGGGCCGGAATTGACAAACAACACTAAGGCTTGAACTACGAAATTGTGACGATGCCTGCTTGCCTACAATAATCGGCAAGGCACATGATGACTATAACGTTATATTTGGGCCAACAGAAAAAAGATTTAAATTATGTAACTTCATTTATCGCTAGTCAAAATCAACGAAATACATATATTATTAGCTGGTCACTTTGATAAATAGTTGGCAATGTTTTATTTGCTTAAAGTTTATTCACACCAATCTACGCAGTGACCGCAGAGGAGTGTCCGGACGTGCAGTCAGATCTCAAAGTTCTGGTTGACATCAACAGTCAGAACCTAACCTACTATATAAGCTGGGACCAGCAGTGATCTAGCAATTTTCTCTTACCATACATACAACTTCATCGCTCAGGAGCAGTAATTCTGTCAAAATGGCAAGTGCATTATAAGCTTTATTTTTGTTTTAAGTTTCCACAATACATTATAGTTATTTTGCGTTTATTAAGAAAGTACAAATACTACTAAGTACTAGATCTACAACAAATGTGTGGAATTATCGTGTGCAGCTTCAAGCTTGAGAGTAATTTATGGTGATAGTACTCAGTACTGAAATACTCGTAACTCGTACCAATGACTAACTTTTTAAGCTTAACAAATAATTGCATCAGAAATCACATATCTCATGATATCTGCAATATGTAGCATGTAGCTTAGTCATAGTGTAGCTAATATCCAGTAGTGGGAGTAGTTGTAACTCTTATCAAATTTAACTAAATCATGGCTAAGTCAGTGAATCAATAATAGACCGTTGCACCTGACCTTATGATTATCATGTAGCCCGGCCAATGTAGGTGATTTGATTAAGAGGAGATGTATAATTAATATAATGGGACTAGCAACCCCATGGCCATTATGATTATGATATTATAACTGTCCTTCGTTGTCGATGACGACCACCGACGTCATCCTTATAAGTTATTCTATTGTAATGTATGGCACTATCTAGTAATACTAGTAGTAGTACTAGTAGTATCTATGTGTATTGTGTGCTCGTACTGTTCTGCGGCATATATGTCATATTTCAGCCCTGTGTTTGCTATATTATTATAATAATATGTCCTATATATAAACCACTTGTGTCAAAGTAAATTTGTTAATATATTGTTTATCAATTGGATAACATAATAGTGTCTATGCACTTACAGGAAATTAATTTGGTACAATATACTGGTATGTCACTAATTAGTAATTATAGGTCTATTGTGTAACTAATAATAATGTTCATCATCAATAGCAAAATGAGTGAATCTACTGAGTTTAAAGAAACATTTTTTTTTACTGTTTGTTACACCTCTTTCTTTTCTGTGTATTAAATGTATTGTATATGATTAGAAGTAGCAGCAGGATGGTTCAGATTCATCTTTGTCAAACCCATACTTCAGCAGAGGAGAAATAAAGAGGCAAGAATTCACACACCTTCAACACCATGGTCATTCCAACCATGGTATATTGCTGCCATATGTAGAACCTACTAAAAGCAGATGCAGAAAAGCTATGAGTTGCTCAAAGGGTAATAGAGCAAAGAATAATGACAGTCTGTCCACAAGACTAATTTCACAACAAAGAAATCCTGCATCAAATCACTTTCAATTAGTCGTAGATACTGCTTTTGTTATGAAAATGCAGATGGGTCGGACATTTGGTGTGCATGCCTAACAACAGATGGACACGAAAAGGGATGTCATGTTGGCCACAACTTTAAGCATCCACTTTTCGATGTTCCACCATTGAGGTGGAGAGATGGCCTCAGTGAAGCTCTTCATCCAACATGGTACTCCAACAACATTTGACTACTTGACATCAGACACTTGTTATGTCTGATTGAATACCAGAATGGGATCAAGACGCTGAGCAGCGCATGAGCTGCAGTGGTCATCGACCCAGATCTGCCAAGACCCTTCTACACCTCCACGTGGTGATCCTAGATAACAGGCTGCAGCAGGGCAGAATGGCTAAGGAGAAGGGATCGAAGAGGGAATGCTAACCCGGTACTAAAAAAATGCTTGCTGAAGTCGGATGTGTTGGACTGAAAGGTGCAAATATCGCAGTCAAGCTCTAAACTACGACACAACGCATTCTGTTCTCTGGACTACATTTTGCTACTTAAGCCCTTTCAGGGTTTGGTAGCGGGAGATTGAGAACGAACGCAGAAGAAGAAGAAGAAGAATTACAGAAAGACAGGCAACAAGATGATGTAGTGGCCAGTGACTCAAAACTGACTGCTAGCGTCAGGGCCAGTGACCCAGAGCTACCAAGACCCTTCTCCACCTTCACCTTTGTGATCCTGGATAACAGGCTGCAACAGGGCAGACTGGCTAAGGAGAAGAAATTGAAGATGGAAAGCTAACCCAGTACCCAAAAATACGATGCTGAAGTTGGATATATCGAACTGAAAGGTGCAAATATTGCAGTCAAGCTGTAAACTACAACACAGCGCATTTCGTTCTCCGGACTACATCCTGATACTTGGAAAGCCCTTTCCAGGGTTTGGTAGTGGGGAGAACAAATGACGAAGGAGAACAGAAAAACAAATATTGAAAATAATATAGATGTGAAGATCGAGTTGGCTGGAACACAATATGTGACAGCCTTCTACAGAGGACACTGGAGGGCAAGATCGGGGTGTGGGGGAGGGGGGGGGGGGTGTGTGTGGGACCAAGACTCATCTTTACACTTCAAGTATGCAGAGACATTAAAGTACGAACCTATGCTGAAATAAAGAGAGCTGCAGAGGATATGGTCAAATGGAGAGACATTAAAGTACGAACCTATGCTGAAATAAAGAGAGCTGCAGAGGATATGGTCAAATGGAGAGACATGGTAATAATAATGTTCGCCTAGGTATCTGAGGCCCGTTGCGTCAGTCGAATGCCACCATGACCAGTTGAAACGGCGCTCTGCCAGACCTCATTTATAGCAGGGGGGGAAGTTGCTATCTGTTGAAGCCGCGTGTTTTGGGGACGGCCTCTCCTGCGCTTTCAGCCAGCTGGTTGAATACCCTTAGCACCTTGAACTGCCTTTAGAAGGATCTGGTGAGCTAGAACTTTCTGATCCAGTAGGACAACATGTCCAAACATGAAAAGGCAGTGACGGTCCAGGATTTCTGATATAGTTGAGAGGTTAGTCATAGTAGAGACCTCATCATTTCGTACGAGATCGTACCAACGAATTCCAAGAATACGCAGCTGATTGTGCATATGAAAGGACTCAAGTCTTGAGATGTCCATTTTCAGCAGAGTCCAGGTTTTGACTCCATACATTATTACTGAAATCACACGACTGGTAAATACGCAGCTTTGAACTCAGGGATAATCTACTATTGTTCCACACGTGGCGGAGGTCGTTCATCACAGGAATCTATTTTTCACTTGAGATGAGGAGAATGAAACATTGAACCTTCTTCTTGGTGAAAGTGTGTCCCTTTCAACCACAAAGTCTGGTTATATTAGGGTATGTAACCAACACAACACTAGTTGGTGTTCAGGCCTATTTAGACTCTTAAAAGCACTTTCCGTTTCAAAAGGTTGCATTCGCAGAAAACCACAGGAATCTAGTTCAGCCAAAAAGAAAGTTAGTGAGTTAGTTTTTCACTGGGGGACTCTTTGCCCGGATGAAATACTTTTATAGGCTTGTGAAGACAGAAATTAAATGAGATGTGTTGACACTCATTAAATGAGCTGAGTATGCTATGTAGTTTTCTATGTGTCAATGGTTTTACACAGACAGCCCGCTGTCAAAATAACTGAAGCCCATTCAAAGTAGGTCATTTTTACAATTTTAATTCCTATGGCTTACTAGGACGGGAGAAAAGTAGGTGGTACAATTGGTAAGAAGTAATTATTTTTTAAATATTATGCTCGGACAGCAGCTAACATCCTGCTCTTTTTGGTTTTCAACTGCTAGGAGGACTGTTACTTGGGACCTCTGAGTTTAATGTCAATCTCCAATAAGACTAGGCACATGATCTCACCTCCCTTGAGACCAGGGTTTGCTTGAAACCTTGGAAGGAGGGGAGGGGAGTTTGAATGCTTGCTGTTTCTTACTTTTGCTTGTTTTTATAGAGATGATCACCTTACCTCTTTGCTATAGCAGCCCTATTATACTTTGTATTTTGCGAATAACAGCTTTTCTTGATTATGGCAGACTAGCAGCGATGACAAGTGGAAGCAAGCCCAGACAATTTATGAGTTCAGTGCCGTGGACATTGAAGGCGAAGAAGTATCTCTAGAAAAATACAGGTACATATAGAAAAATACAGGGGCATATAGAAAAAAAAAATATATATATATATATATATATATAGAGAGAGAGAGTGCATATAGAAATATTACAGGTTTGTGTGGTGGGGTAGAGCCACACTACACCACAACTGCCTCTACACTGTTCTATCCTTTCCTGGTCACTGGGACCAAACTGCAACCTATGGCAGAGCCAGCTTACACAAAAACTCAATACGAATCATACTCAACAAAGATAAGTTTGTTTCCAGCAACTGTTACAGCAGGGAGACAATGGGCACACTAGGGATAGCAATACTTCTATTTCTGCTCAACTCTAAAACTACCTATCTGACCATGTGTGAATAGTACACAGGTGCAAGGTCAGTTTTCAGGATTCGTTCACATGGATCACTATACAATCAACTTTCCTACCACTTCTAAACTATGTCCTGTCTTTCTTGGTTGAACAAATTATTCTGGCACAAATTGCGAGTTAGACTGCGCTGACTCAATTAATAAATTTATGCTAACACTGCAACTGGAATAAAAATGAATGAAGGATATTTACTGGGAGTCCTGCATCTGCCTTTCAGGTAGTTGCTGGTTTCTGGACTCGACTCTTCTCAATTTGTCGCTTAACAACTGGTGACCGATCTCTCAGCTATTTGTGTTCAATCTACCCGTGTCCGATCTCTCAACCACCACTTGTGTCCGATCTCTCAACTAATTGTGTCCAATCTGCTGTCTCTCATCTCTTGTCTATCGGCTACTTGCGTAGCAACTGCCTCAGATCTCTTATGTCCGATCTCTCATATCTCAACTTCCTACTGCTCCGAGGTGTGTTGGGCTTAAATAATCTCACCTGGTGGAGCCATCTGGCCCGTCTTTCATTTTCATAGAAAAAGCGCACCTCTGCATTCCCTACCTTTCTTGACTAATGGTCAGCACACTGTGAAGTTCGTTGTTCCCTCAGAATTATTGAGACCAATCTTCAGTGGGCTGTGAGACGAATTATTGTGCCTAAACACATACTCTGGTTAAAGGGTTCTAAAACTGATGTATGGTAAACAAACCCTTGCTATTTATTTTCCTGGTTCCCAAACTACTGGGTGCTCTGATGGGGTGACTTTTGGGTGGATCTGTCACACATGCATAAAAATACAGGTATATATATATACATACAGATATATATATACATACAGATATATATATACATACAGATAAAGAAATACAGGGGAACAAAGAAAATTACAGATACATGTAGAACAATACAGGTACATATACATATAAGCAAAGATAGAAAAATACATTGGCACATAGAAACAATATAGTTATGTGCACACAAATACAGGTACCTATATATAAATAGGCTACAGATAGAAAAATGCAGGTTCATCTAGAAAAATATGTGTGCACGTAGAAAATTACAAGTACGCAAAGAAAATTGCAGATACACATACACAAATGCAGATATATGTATATAAATACAGGTCTGTATAGAAATTCTCTGATTGTTCCTTCTCGTTGCCTTGTTCAGGGTTATTTTGATTTCACAAAATGTTTAAACATTATTGAATTGTGGGGTTTTAACACCATGATTCTGTAAATGTTTTGTAATACTTTTTATTCGTGTTTTTATAAAACTAAGTCTACCACAGGCAGAGAACTTCACTATCATCATCATGTGTCACGCCAACCATGAATCTCCACAACTTAGTAAGTTAATACTTCCCTCATCCCCTCAGTGCGTCCTGATTAGTCCACTTCACTGTCCAAGTCCAAGGAGTTCCGAATATTCTTCTAGAAAACTGTAAATCTGAGATATTCAGTGATTAAGTTTATTTAAAAGATTGTCCTTGATTTACTTAAATATGAATGGACTACCTTTGTAAACCAATAAGACCTCCCTTTCTCACTTACATTGATAAAAAATTGTTGCATATATTGCCTTTCATATTTTGAAAAGCTGTTTTTCCCAGACTACTTTGCTCTTAATTTGATGCAATTTAAAAAAAAAATTAATTTGATAACCAGATATTTAAAAATATGATCTTGAAATGTTATCTCATGTTATCATATTTACATTGTTTCTGCATTTAGGAGAATTCTACTACTTAAACTGCTGAATGTGTCGGACCGAAAATTGCAAATATCGCAGTCAAGCTGTAAACTAGGGACACAACACATTCCGTTCTCTGGACTACATTCTGTGACTTGCAAAGACCTGTTCAGGGCTTGGTAGTGGGAGATTGAAAACGAATGAAGAAGAAGAAGAATACTTAGAGCTTATCATCACTTTTATCTTCTTGGTATTTAACCCGTTTACACCCTAAGCCTTGAAACAGGAAATACATGTTTATAAAGTATGGAGAATCCTCTTTCCCTCTTAAACACAAATAATTTTTTGTACAAAATAATTTAGATGTTATTCTAATATTTCTTTTTGAACTGGAAGATTGTATTAAACAGAATAATGGTCACAGTTTCTGAAACACGTATTGAGGTTGTTTTGGTGTAATGGTTAAACTGGGGCCTTTATTTTTACTTTGAAGCACTTCGATATCAAGCATTTCTTGTAGCTCTCTATTACTTATTGCTGTCAAGGTAGCATCATCAGCATTTTGCAAGTTATGCTTAGTTAGTGATATTTATGGTGCAGAAGACGCATAGCTGACCGCTTGTCTCAGAGTCAGCGAGTCAGTGCTTTCCAAGACCTCATTTCCCCTCCAACGGTCGACCTTGGAGAATAAGGATTGAAGAAAGAAGGAAAACCTGGTCCCAAAAATGTGCCTTCGGAAAGTGGATGTGTCGGACCGAAAGGTTTTGTAAGATCTTGAAATACTTTCACTGTGCAAATTTAGCAGATCAGACAGTAAATATCTTTGCCTAACTCCGTTTTTATCTTCTTGAAATCTCCCATTTATTTGTCATTTTTAAAGCTGCCCTGTTTTTCCATGGTTTAACAAAATATTAATACAATAAATTAACTCCAATATTTCTACTATTCCCTCCAGAAACAAAGTCTGTATAATTGTCAATGTGGCCTGTAAGTGTGGGCTCACTAATTCTAATTACTCTCAACTGCAAGATCTGCATGCCAAGTATTCTGAGAAAGGATTTTCCATTCTGGCGTTTCCCAGCAATGAGTTTGCTGGTCAGGTAGGCTTGTTATGTTATTTTCATTTGTTCTATTGTATTTTATAAAATGTTGTAGTTCATTTTGTAAATCATTCATCCATTTTTTATTGTTTTCTCCAAGTGATGTATTGGGTTACCATTTCACTATAGAAACCTGTATATGAGCAATTGTAGTGGCAATTTCTGTACCACTGCTGGTACATCATGAGTTGCTAGACCCACAAACAACCTTCTTTAGCTGTGTTTTAAGACATGCTAGAAATGTAATGTGGCCTTATTATGTCAACTCCAGGTACCACTTAGGGACATTACATAATTACTCATTTTATTTATAGTGATAATGCTACATACTTTGTAGTGTTAATGGCATGGATTGTTGAGATTGTGAATCTTAGATCAAAATGAACAAATTCACTCAAATAGATAAGGAACACGTGGCCAAGCTGCTATGATACCTCTAAGTCTGGAGACACAGGTTCAAACCCCAGTATGGTGTAGGTATTTTCTATCAGACATGAAATTTAAAAAAATAAAATAGCACGCATTACATGGTGTTTGCCAAGGCAAGCAGTCTTTATTCCTCAACAATAAAAATCAGCTCACTTCTTTTGGATTTCCCCGTATTTTTGGCAGATAATTTTAAAATTCAAATTTAAAGAATAACAGGAAGAGAGGAACATGGACATTTTGCTGGTTTCAATCAGTCAATCAAAGCTGATATCGCTCTCTCTAGAGCATAGGTCTTCAATAACAAGGAAGAGAGGAACATGGACATTTTGCTGGTTTCAATCAGTCAATCAAAGCTGATATCGCTCTCTCTAGAGCATAGGTCTTCAATAACAAGGAAGAGAGGAACATGGACATTTTGCTGGTTTCAATCAGTCAATCAAAGCTGATATCGCTCTCTCTAGAGCATAGGTCTTCAATAACAAGGAAGAGAGGAACATGGACATTTTGCTGGCTTCAATCAGTCAATCAAAGCTGATATCGCTCTCTCTAGAGCATAGGTCTTCAATAACAAGGAAGAGAGGAACATGGACATTTTGCTGGTTTCAATCAGTCAATCAAAGCTGATATCGCTCTCTCTAGAGCATAGGTCTTCAATAACAAGGAAGAGAGGAACATGGACATTTTGCTGGTTTCAATCAGTCAATCAAAGCTGATATCGCTCTCTCTAGAGCATAGGTCTTCAATAACAAGGAAGAGAGGAACATGGACATTTTGCTGGTTTCAATCAGTCAATCAAAGCTGATATCGCTCTCTCTAGAGCATAGGTCTTCAATAACAAGGAAGAGAGGAACATGGACATTTTGCTGGTTTCAATCAGTCAATCAAAGCTGATATCGCTCTCTCTAGAGCATAGGTCTTCAATAACAAGGAAGAGAGGAACATGGACATTTTGCTGGTTTCAATCAGTCAATCAAAGCTGATATCGCTCTCTCTAGAGCATAGGTCTTCAATAACAAGGAAGAGAGGAACATGGACATTTTGCTGGTTTCAATCAGTCAATCAAAGCTGATATCGCTCTCTCTAGAGCATAGGTCTTCAATAACAAGGAAGAGAGGAACATGGACATTTTGCTGGTTTCAATCAGTCAATCAAAGCTGATATCGCTCTCTCTAGAGCATAGGTCTTCAATAACAAGGAAGAGAGGAACATGGACATTTTGCTGGTTTCAATCAGTCAATCAAAGCTGATATCGCTCTCTCTAGAGCATAGGTCTTCAATAACAAGGAAGAGAGGAACATGGACATTTTGCTGGTTTCAATCAGTCAATCAAAGCTGATATCGCTCTCTCTAGAGCATAGGTCTTCAATAACAAGGAAGAGAGGAACATGGACATTTTGCTGGCTTCAATCAGTCAATCAAAGCTGATATCGCTCTCTCTAGAGCATAGGTCTTCAATAACAAGGAAGAGAGGAACATGGACATTTTGCTGGTTTCAATCAGTCAATCAAAGCTGATATCGCTCTCTCTAGAGCATAGGTCTTCAATAACAAGGAAGAGAGGAACATGGACATTTTGCTGGTTTCAATCAGTCAATCAAAGCTGATATCGCTCTCTCTAGAGCATAGGTCTTCAATAACAAGGAAGAGAGGAACATGGACATTTTGCTGGTTTCAATCAGTCAATCAAAGCTGATATCGCTCTCTCTAGAGCATAGGTCTTCAATAACAAGGAAGAGAGGAACATGGACATTTTGCTGGTTTCAATCAGTCAATCAAAGCTGATATCGCTCTCTCTAGAGCATAGGTCTTCAATAACAAGGAAGAGAGGAACATGGACATTTTGCTGGCTTCAATCAGTCAATCAAAGCTGATATCGCTCTCTCTAGAGCATAGGTCTTCAATAACAAGGAAGAGAGGAACATGGACATTTTGCTGGTTTCAATCAGTCAATCAAAGCTGATATCGCTCTCTCTAGAGCATAGGTCTTCAATAACAAGGAAGAGAGGAACATGGACATTTTGCTGGTTTCAATCAGTCAATCAAAGCTGATATCGCTCTCTCTAGAGCATAGGTCTTCAATAACAAGGAAGAGAGGAACATGGACATTTTGCTGGTTTCAATCAGTCAATCAAAGCTGATATCGCTCTCTCTAGAGCATAGGTCTTCAATAACAAGGAAGAGAGGAACATGGACATTTTGCTGGTTTCAATCAGTCAATCAAAGCTGATATCGCTCTCTCTAGAGCATAGGTCTTCAATAACAAGGAAGAGAGGAACATGGACATTTTGCTGGCTTCAATCAGTCAATCAAAGCTGATATCGCTCTCTCTAGAGCATAGGTCTTCAATAACAAGGAAGAGAGGAACATGGACATTTTGCTGGTTTCAATCAGTCAATCAAAGCTGATATCGCTCTCTCTAGAGCATAGGTCTTCAATAAATACACACCAAATCTTCCAGTCATGATCCACCTGCGCCAGCTCATTCCACATCTTCCCAATGTTTTATATTTGCACCATGTTCTCTCCACCATGAATGAGTAGGTCTGCCTTTACTACTTTTGCCTCTGGGGTTTCAGAACAGAGACTGCTTTGTAATGCTATCAACTGATTTCCAATGCCTATACCTCCTTTTCACATCCTGTTCCACCAGTATTTGCCTGGTTCTCTCCCACATATCCACATTAGTGACCTTATACCATTTCAGTTGCTCTATTCTGTACAGACACTCTTTATAAAAGTCTGCACCATTATTACTTTTTTGTGGTCCTCCACATTTTAGAGCCATAATAGTAAAAAGGCACAATTTAATTATTGAGTACCATACAGAGAGATCAAGAACATCATAAGAAATTAGTATATACACCAATTTAGAGAAGACAGAAACATAAGCAGTACACAAGACCTAATTCACCAATTCAAAAGAAATCAACAAACTACCTTATTTTCGTCTGATAACTGGACACTGCAGACTACTAGAACATCTATACCGACTAAAGATCTCGCACACCGATGTACGTCCATGTGGAACAGGAGGCTAGAATCCTGAACATATTCTACAAGAATGCCCACTATATGGGGAAATTAGATACCAGACCTGGTCAGAGGATGCGGAGCTGAGATAAAAGCTGTGGGGCAGCCGCTCTGACCTGTTGAAGACTACAAATTTCATCATGGCGACTGGCCTGCAGATATAGCATGACCAAAATATCCTGAACGCAAAGAAGAAGAAGAGCCATACAATAGAACTGACTTTGTTGTTGTTTGCAAATGCCCACAATGAGAAGCCCAGAAATGTAAACACATTTTAAAGATTCAGATTTTTTGGTTTGGCTGGAGAAATTTGGGCATCCAGATTTTGTTACGGTTTTGTTACTGTTTACAATCATTCATGCATAACAAAGAACTGCTTTGTTTCTCAGGAACCAGGGACTAATGAGGATATCAAGAACTTTGTGAAGGAAAACTTTGGTGTTCAGTTTGATTTGTTCAGCAAGATAGAAGTAAATGGCAAGAATGCTCATCCTCTGTTCAAATTTCTCAAAAAGGAACAAAAGGGTACTTTTGGCGAGTGAGTAACTTTCAATAAGTAACATATTTACATGTCTCTGTCTAAGATGACATAAGTGAGTGGCTCGCAATAGTTCTTCTTCTTAGTTGACCAGTACTTCTACATGGGCAGTATCCCCTGTGCATGTCCAGCTCTGGTATGAACTGGAAGTAGCCGTGAGGAGAATTTCTGCCTGGCTAGGCTCGATCAGCTTATTATTCCGCTGCATTGGGACAAGTGCAGCGAAGGGTGGTTAACTAATGTGCGAGTCCATCTTAATAGACTCAAACACTAGAGCGAAGTAGACCCGCAGCTTGTTTGGCGCAATCTATGCTGCTCTAAACAAACGAAGCTAATCATAGCCGTGTTATGCCATGTCACACAGTCACCTCTTACGACATGCTCTCTGTGGGGCAGTGGTGCTGTTCTTGTCCTTGTCATACACAAATACCCCGGTGGACCACTCGGAATTGCAATAATAAGTGTCTTGCAATAAGTAACATTAACCTTTAGCAGGCCCTTGTCCGATCCCTTCTAACCAGCTCGGCCTGCAAAAACGGTGTGCGGAAAAAAAATTTTTTTCTTGAACGGAGTCACTCCTGACAGCCATTTTTTACTGCTGACTACGCCCTCCATATATACACGATATTTTGCCGGTTAAAGTATCGTGTGTTCGATTACAAATGGCTTTTGAACAGTTTTAATTTTGTATACGCCGTTTGGAGCAAGCCGACTTTTTGCGAAAGGGGAAGTAGGTTGTTGAGAAAGATTTTTATCTCGTAGATCTGTTTATTTTGTTTGTTTAAATGAAAGAACGACGTTTGAATTGAAACTAACAGTTGTGGCGATATTGTAAACACAGTATCGATACGTTACGTTGTTGTGGTTTCCATGGTTTTCTATCGAAGCGACTAGGCCTAGTGGTCGAGTCCAAATTTGTCCCAAGATTTTAATAAATTTTCAACTTCATCTTTTTAAATCTCAAAAACTAACAAACATACAACAAAAACAATAACACCCACATGTTCGTTATGCTATTGTGTATCTACACGCCAGAAAATCATATTTATTGACAAACAAACATAAAAGTTACAAATTTTGAAAGACGACTACCACAGCGACTAATTAAGAAAATTAATTAGGTCAAATTTTTTTCAAAAAATTATGTAGCGTGCCTAAGGTTAATATGCTTCTGCCTAACAGGGCACAAGTGAATGACTTTCAAAAAGTAAAATATTTATATATGTCTGTCTAAGTAGAAATCAACAAGCTGTACTAGAATAATAAGAGTTGTCATCAGGACCAAGGGCAAATGGGGAATCCTTTATGAAATCTGTATGAAAGCATGGACACAGTGGCTTGTCATTGCTATTTGTTAATACCTGTTTTGGAGGAACTGAGTAGATAGACAATTACCTCCCATGGCAGAAAGACCAGATAACTACACTTCCTCTGACTTAAAACTGTCTTAAATTCTGCTTTGTGGGTTGGCTGGGGACAGACAAAGGCAAGGGAGAATTAACCAAAAATATGTCAAATCTAAAGATGTAGATATCGGTCATACTGTTGTTGAATGTCCACAATGAGTAGGATTACTCTTCTGCTCGCCCTGAAAAGGATGTTAAGTGGTAGGTTGTCGTAGCTTTCATCACATCCCAAGCGTGCTGATGAAGGTGGACCGGGGTCTTCCAGGCGGTTGTGCTATGCTTGGCTTCATCTGTGTGTCGCTCACTACTACGTGGATCATGTCGATCCCTCACCTCGTTAGCCAGGCTACCATGAAAACAGCCCAGACGTTAGTCGTACTATAAAATAGTGCTCACCATGTCTTCTTCTTCTTCTTGATTTGCTCTCAATCTCCCACTACCAAACCCTGAAAGGGTAAGTAGCAGAATGTAGTCCAGAGAACGGAATGCGTTGTGTCATAGTTTACAGCTTGGCTGCGATATTTGCGCCTTTCGGTCCAACACTCCGACTTCAGCAAGCATTTTTTGAGTACCGGGTTAGCATTCCCTATTCGATTCCTTCTCCTTAGCCAGTCTGCCCTGCTGCAGCCTGTTATCCAGGATCACCGCGTGGAGGTGTAGAAGGGTCTTGGCAGCTATGGTTCGCTGGCCCTGATGCTAGCAGTCAGCTATGGGCCGCTGACCACTGCAGCTCATGTGCTGCTCAGCATCTTGATCCCGCTCACCATGTCTGACATTGAACTTATTGAACAGCGAAGATGTATATCAGTGTCAGAAACCAAGACAAAAAACATTCCAAATGGCATTAAAGGGAGCAAATATAGGTGATAAACAGGGCATAACTGTATGCAACATACCAAGAATCGTAACCTAACATTTCTTAATCTGAAACTTAAGTGGAAAAGAAAAGTGAGAAAAAAAAAAATAGGTGGAAATAGTAGAAAAGAAGATACAAAATATATGTGAATCGCATAAAGAAAATAGTAAAAGGAAGCCAATCAACAAGGAAGTTATCAAGAGTGGATGAATAGAAAAAAAATAAGATCGGGTAATTGAACCTTTCAAGCATATGATATGGCAACTAAAGAGCGCTGGGCATGGGGTTAGCAAACTCATTTTGAAAACAAACTGCTACAGAAACCACTGCTGCAAGAGTCAATATAATTGCTTTGGCACAGGTTTCATGTAAGGGGCAGTTGCAGTAGTCACTGTATGCTCTATAGTGAGTGAAAAGGAGACTAGATAAAATCAAGAATAGAAAAGAATGAATACAACATTTCAAACAAAGATCGTCACTTGTAATGAAGAACTGCTATGTGAATAAATTATTCTAGTTATATTTTTTAATGTATTTCCACGACCCAATTTTTCAGTTTTATCAAGTGGAATTTCTCCAAGTTTCTCGTTAATAGGGAGGGAAAACCAGTGAACAGATATGCTCCAAACACAGAACCAGTGGTAAGTATAGAGGGCAGAATTGTCATTTGTTACTTTATTGTTATCACCAAAGTTGTACCCTGATGGAAAATAATAGAACCACTAAATTTCTCTGAGTATGTCATAAAAGGCAACTATCGAGAGTTGTGCATGCAGCTAGCAACCTCATCAAGTCTTATTTTCTCCTTTGTCATTTTATTAGGGCCCTACGATCCAGCAACTCATAGCTGCTTGCTGCAACCATGCAGTCAGGCTAAGAGATGAGGGATTGAAGTGGGAAGGCAAACCGGGTTCCTTCTTCTTCTTCGTTCGTTCTCAATCTGCCGCTACCAAACCCTGAAAGGGCTTAAGTAACAGAATGTAGTCCAGAGAACGGAATGCGTGGTGTTGTAGTTTACAGCTTGACTGCGATATTTGCACCTTACCGTCCAACACATCCGACTTCAGCAAGCATTTTTTGAGTACCGGGTTAGCATTTCCTCTTCGATCCCTTCTCTTTAGCCAGTCTGCCCTGCTGCAGCCTGTTATCCAGGATCACCGCTTGGAGGTGTAGGTCTTGGCAGCTTTGGTTTGCTGGCCCTGACACTAACAGCTGTCTTTGGGTCGCTGACCACTGCAGCTCATGCGCTGCTCAGCGTCTTGATCCCAAAACCGGGTTCCAAAAATAACACATTAAAATTGGATGTGTTTTGCAGAAAGACACAGATATTGCAGTCTAGTTGTAATCTATAGCACACCATCAGAAACGTCCTTTTAAGGGTGAACTCTGAAGAAGAAGAGTTTTTATATTATGCATACAAACGGCAGCAAATTTCTTTACAAAATTTCTTTGAATGTACCCTTGTTTTATGCAATAAAATGAGTAAATCCAAGATGGCCGCCCAGTTCACGTGACCAAATGTTACACGATGATGTCAAAATTAATAAGCTTAACCATGTCCAAACACTATCTGAAAGTCCCAAGTTTATTGGTTGATTTTTTATGATTTTCTAAAATTATCACCCTTAAAACTGATCATGTCCAAAAAATGCAGTGGCACTTGGCCAGACTTGGCTGAAAAAAGTGTGGCAGCGAAAAGGTTATGGCTCATGAACAGTTATTTATTAAGTGTCATCGTCTTGGGTCAATGCTCATTTTGCAGTTGGCTAAGCATATACCGGTAGGGAATCGCGTAGCGCAGTGGTTAGCGAGCTGGCATCTGAGTGGTCCTGAATTCATTTCCCAGCTGAGGCGAAAATGTTTTTTTCAGAGCGCAACGGCTCCCAGGTTGACCCAGCCTTAAGAGGGTACCGGTTCTGCCGGAAAGTAAAAGCGGCGAGGAAGAGGAGATGGCTACCGCCCTCATATATACGAGCCTTTGAAATGTGAGATCACTAACACCTCACACCCCTACAGCAGTAATGCTATGGGTTACTTTACTTTATGCCGGTAACAGTTTCTTGAGGACATGTTGGATTGTCTGTGCTGCTTGTCTGCTCGTACACATGGATGATTGGGACTGTGTTAATCGTGCTCATTATGTAAGACTATTACTATTAAACCACTACTAGGGGGACGGCGTGGCCTAGTGGTTAAGTGACACGGCCCACATCCCGAAGGTGCTGGGTTCGATCCCCATCACAGCACCGGCCGTTACCCCGGGGAAGCAAACCCTTAGAAAATGCAGGAGGAAGCAGACCCTTAACATAAAAATGCATGCTGAAGTCGGATGCACTGGGCCGACAGGCGCAAAATAAAAACCACAGTGCAACGCACACCGCCTTGGGGATAAGAGAAATAAGGCGAACGCAAAAACAAAAAAAACAAAAACAACCCTACTATAAATGTTTGGATACAGGCTTCCTGTAAATGGGTCAGCTGTAATGGTAGCCCTATGCTCCGCTTTAGTTAAAGGTTAATCCATTCAAACTCTACATAATTGTTTCGATTTGTGTCTTTCAGTCCAGGGCAAGCACCTTAAATTTGGATGATAGTTATTTTCAAAATAAAATAAATTAATATTAAACAAATTGCTCTCAGGTATGAAGTGTTTGGGTCTTCATTGTACATAGGCACTGCTATCAGGGATGAAGTGTTTGGGTCTTCATTGTACATAGGCACTGCTCTCAGGGATGTTTGGTACCTCATTGTACATAGGCAATGCTCTCAGGGATGAAGTGTTTGGGTCTTCATTGTACAAAGGCACTGCTCTCAGGGATGTTTGGTACCTCATTGTACATAGGCAATGCTCTCAGGGATGAAGTGTTTGGGTCTTCATTGTACATACACACTGCTCTCAGGGATGTTTGGTACCTCATTGTACATAGGCAATGCTCTCAGGGATGAAGTGTTTGGGTCTTCATTGTACATAGGCACTGCTCTCAGGGATGTTTGGTACCTCATTGTACATAGGCACTGCTCTCAGGGATGAAGTGTTTGGGTCTTCATTGTACATAGGCACTGCTCTCAGGGATGTTTGGTACCTCATTGTACATAGGCAATGCTCTCAGGGATGAAGTGTTTGGGTCTTCATTGTACATAGGCACTGCTCTCAGGGATGTTTGGTACCTCATTGTACATAGGCACTGCTCTCAGGGATGAAGTGTTTGGGTCTTCATTGTACATAGGCACTGCTCTCAGGGATGTTTGAAACTTTATTGTACATAGGCACTGCTCTCAGGGATGTTTGGGACTGTTCGCATAGATGAAGTGTTTGGGACTTCATTGTACATAGGCACTGCTCTCAGGGATGTTTGAGACTGCTCTCAGGGATGTTTGGGACTGTTCGCAGGAATGAAGTGTTTAGGTCTTCATTGTACATAGATACTGGTCTCAGGGATGTTTGAGACTTTATTATATAGTCTGTTTTTTAAAGGTAGTGTAAAACAGTCCACTTCCTCACTGCTTTGCCTTCCTTAATTGTAACAGTTGGGTTAACAGTCACAAACCAGGAGTAATGATACACGCGGATCAAGCCCCCCCCCCCCCCCCCCCCCCCATGGATCTTTTGGTAAAAATAAAAATACCCCTGATCTCTGGGTAGTGAGATCGGTCTTTCATATTCAGTGTCGAGCACATTAAAAACTCCTGGCTTAACAGCCGCTGCCGTTACAAAATTCTAGTAAAAAATCTACCCAAGTTATTTGTACCTTTCCCCAGGTGATTTATTAAGAGCAGCTATAGATGATGCCTAACTGGCTGTGGGTCTACTTAGCTCTAGTGTTTGAGTCTATTAAGATGGACTTGCACATCAGTTAAACCACCTTTCAAAGGAACTGGATGTATACAGACTTTGTAGAGTCTTCTTAAACCAGTATAAAGACGTTAAGTTCTCAGGAGCTCACCACTTCTGGGATTACAATGATTATCCCCATCTCGTAACAGCCTTGTTTCAAGGTGCACAATATAGGTGTCAGGTGGGGTCTTAGTCAGTATGGTTAACCTGACTGACGTGAGCGTCTAAGCACCCAATATTTGTAATATAGTAAACATTATATGCCTCATTCAGCAATAGTTACATTTTTTTTCTTGCTTTTGCAGAGTTTTGAAAAGAAATCCAGAGTCTTCTATAGATCTAAACCAGATGAGTGAGGTGGAATAACAGTGATAATGGCAAGTCGAACTTAACTGTGGTTGCACAGAGATGGATGTTCACAGATATATTTGTCAAATAAATTCTGAGCCTCGGAAGCTAGGATCTTATACTTGAATAATGTATGTTGATGAACTCAGAAATAGAAAGTAAATTAATATACTCATTTTAATATATATTATCAAATCTAAGTTATTAACGGGGGAGGGGGGGGGGGGGGGGGGGTGGTGAATATATCATAGATAAGATGTATGTTGGGGAGGGGGGGGGGGGGAGGGGGCTATCATAGATCAGATGTATTAACAAATAATTTGCTACTTACATTTGTGTTGTAATTTGTTCAGAACTGAATTTGGCTGCAAAGTCATTACACATCCTGTATTACATATCTGCCATTTCTTTTTCAAGACAAAAAATTTATTAAGTTTGGGAAAATTGTGAGGTATTAATTGGGCTGCTGTGTCCTGCCCCAAACATTTATAAGCATAGTGAAAGATAACAAACGTGCACTTACAACGTAACAATCTGGATGGGGATATCCCCTGCAAGAGGCAGTCCTATTATCACAAGTTGGATTAATCTATTTATTAATTGATATTGAATGTCCGTGAGGGGCCAAACAAATCTGATGCCTTTTATAGAGAGCGTTGTGGCGTGACAATAGATGCCTTTTATAGAGAGCGTTGTGACGTAACAATAGATGATGCCTTTTATAGAGAGCGTTGTGGCGTGACAATAGATGATGCCTTTTATAGAGAGCATTTTTAAGTGACAATAGATGAGCATCATATAGCTTGTCCTTTGCAGAACGTCGCTCTCACAACAGCCGATCTGTAAGAATCTCTGGCCAGAATGCCCGCCTCCGTCGCTGTCATCTTCAGAACCTTCATGATGTCCTGTGTCCATCTGCTTCTCGGTCTGCCTCTGCCCCGCCTTCCAGGAACCACACCCGCCAATATTGTTCTCTCTAGGCCATTATGGCGTTTGATGTGACCAAAATATTTCAGTTTTCTGGATAAGATGTTGTTTACCAACCAATGTTCGTCGATGTCAAGCTCTTTTAGTATATCTCCATTTTTGCGTTTCGCCACCCATGGTATTTTGAGCACCCTCGTGTAGCATTTCAGTTCAAAAGATTCAATCCTTTACTTAAGTGTCTGTGTGGTGGTCCACGTTTCACACCTGTACGTTGCCACCGGGAAGATGCAAGTTCGTAGAATTTTTATGTTCGTCATTTTATTAGAGTTCTGCCACAGATTCTTCATCTTATTAGAGTTCTGCCACAGATTCTTCATCTTATTAGAGTTCTGCCACAGATTCTTCATCTTATTAGAGTTCTGCCACAGATTCTTCATCTTATTAGATTTCTGCCACAGATTCTTCATCTTATTCAACCTCTGCCTGGCCATAGCCATTCTCCTTCTCACTTCCTTCAGGCAATCTCCATTGTTGCTTATGATTGAGTCAAGGTACTTGTGACATTCTCAATCTCCATTGTTGCTTATGATTGAGCCAAGGTACTCAAAACTTGTGACATTCTCAATCTCCATTGTTGCTTATGATTGAGCCAAGGTACTCAAAACTTGTGACATTCTCAATCTCCATTGTTGCTTATGATTGAGTCAAGGTACTTGTGACATTCTCAATCTCCATTGTTGCTTATGATTGAGTCAAGGTACTTGTGACATTCTCAATCTCCATTGTTGCTTATGATTGAGCCAAGGTACTCAAAACTTGTGACATTCTCAATCTCCATTGTTGCTTATGATTGAGTCAAGGTACTTGTGACATTCTCAATCTCCATTGTTGCTTATGATTGAGTCAAGGTACTTGTGACATTCTCAATCTCCATTGTTGCTTATGATTGAGCCAAGGTACTCAAAACTTGTGACATTCTCAATCTCCATTGTTGCTTATGATTGAGTCAAGGTACTCAAAACTTGTGACATTCTCAATCTCCATTGTTGCTTATGATTGAGCCAAGGTACTCAAAACTTGTGACATTCTCAATCTCCATTGTTGCTTATGATTGAGCCAAGGTACTCAAAACTTGTGACATTGTCAATCTCCGTTGTTGCTTATGATTGAGCCAAGGTACTCAAAACTTGTGACATTCTCAATCTCCATTGTTGCTTATGATTGAGCCAAGGTACTCAAAACTTGTGACATTCTCAATCTCCATTGTTGCTTATGATTGAGCCAAGGTACTCAAAACTTGTGACATTCTCAATCTCCATTGTTGCTTATGATTGAGCCAAGGTACTCAAAACTTGTGACATTCTCAATCTCCATTGTTGCTTATGATTGAGCCAAGGTACTCAAAACTTGTGACATTCTCAATCTCCATTGTTGCTTATGATTGAGCCAAGGTACTCAAAACTTGTGACATTCTCAATCTCCATTGTTGCTTATGATTGAGCCAAGGTACTCAAAACTTGTGACATTCTCAATCTCCATTGTTGCTTATGATTGAGCCAAGGTACTCAAAACTTGTGACATTCTCAATCTCCATTGTTGCTTATGATTGAGTCAAGGTACTTGTGACATTCTCAATCTCCTGTTGCTTATGATTGAGCCAAGGTACTAAAAACTTGTGACATTCTCAATCTCCATTGTTGCTTATGATTGAGTCAAGGTACTTGTGACATTCTCAATCTCCTGTTGCTTATGATTGAGCCAAGGTACTAAAAACTTGTGACATTCTCAATCTCCATTGTTGCTTATGATTGAGCCGAGGTACTAAAAACTTGTGACATTCTCAATCTCCATTGTTGCTTATGATTGAGCCAAGGTACTCAAAACTTGTGACATTCTCAATCTCCTGTTGCTCCAGGATAACTTTAGGTTTGATTTTTGCCTTGTCTGTGCTCATTATCTTGGTTTTACTTATATTCAGGTAGAGGAGCTGTCACAAGAAATCCTTTACTGCCTGCTTTATAACCATAGGCATTTTTGATTTTTTCCTCACTATTGATTATTATGTTCTGCAATTAATATTTGTTACAAGAAATTATATTTATTTTTCAAATTATTTCTTTAATTATTTATCCTAGTCTTTACATTTTAATATTTGTCAACTGAAGTGATTGGCAAAGATTAATGTGATTGTGTTAGTGATTCCTTTGCACTCTCTATATTTTGCATTTTTACTTCTGAATTATCAATGTTTTACACTGATTTTAATTGTTTTTGCACTCTCTATATTTTTAAAAACAGATTAATATAGTGAAGGCAATCTAATCGTAGAGTTTTTTGATTAAAAAGGAATGTAAACAATTATGTTCAGTTTGTTGACTTTCCATTTTTCTCACTGCATCTCCTGTTAGAAATTGTTGCTTTTATTGAAATCTGCCACGTTTTGTTTTATCAGTTCATTATATCAACTCTAAAACTTTTAAATTTTTAAAAATGTTCACAGCATTAGATACATTTAAACTCATCCAAGCTTTTTTCACTTCTAAAAGAAGCAAAGGGGCACTACTGCATGGGCCTGAATTTAGAATGCAGACATCAAAACATTTATGGATCTCTTACAATAGGGGTTTCTGTAGCACCTTGTTTTGCATGATGAGGGTGCCAATTCCTGCACAACTTTCCTAATTCACCTGTTTAAACTTTTAGGTCCAATAAAAGGTGCAAGTCTGCGTGCTGGGAATATGCATGCGTGCAGTTCACTTTTACATAAAATCATGGAACCCCTCTTGCAGACTCGCTCATAACATATTCATATTAATATTCCTAATGTGGTTTTTAATTCTAAACTACTTTTATGAAATTACTTTACAACCATTTGATAATTAAATTTTGTTATAAAATTACATGATAAAAGGTTGTTTTAGCATAATTAATAAAACAATTATCACTTCTTCTTCTGCGTTCGATCTCAGTCTCCCGCTACCAAGCCCTGCACAGGGCTTTGCAAGTAGCAAGATGTAGTTCGGAAAATGGAATGTGTTGTCACTAGTTTACATCTTGACTGATATTTGCACCTTTCGGTCCGACACATCCTTCTTCGGCAGCTATCACTTCTTAAATATATATTTTAATGAAATTGTAACGGGTACATTTTTCTCCACACAAATACTCTGGGCAATTTGTCAATTATTATTTAGATAATTTTCCTGGAAAACTGAATAATTATAGCTATGCACTGCACTAAAGGAATATGTGGCAGAGTTGTATGGATCTGCTCGTAATGAGACACGAGTTTGAGTCCTGGTTTGGCCAACATTTTAAAAAAAATCAGGGTAAAGCACAGTGTATAGTCTGAATACTGCATGAGAACTACCTGGGCAAGAGGTCTTAATTCTTCAGCCTTATAAATCCTCTCATTGTTATATCCCAATAGGGGGACGGTGTGGCCTAGTGGTTAAGTAGCACGGCTCACAACCCAAAGGTGCTGGGTTCGATCCCCATCACAGCACCGGCCGTTACCCCGGGGTAGCAACCCTTAGAAAATGCAGGAGGAAGCAGACCCTTACATAAAATGCATGCTGAAGTCAGATGCACTGGGCTGACAGGCGCAAAATAAAAACCACAGTGCAACGCACACCACCTTGGGGAATAGAGAAATAAGGCGAAAGCAAAGAAAAAAAATCCCAATAGGGGAAATAAAACTGTGTCATGGCCATGATATATAATCCCTTTAGCTGTGAGCTAGTAGCTTTTGACAGCCAGATAAAAGCACATGTCTTCCTTGGTTGTTGTTATGTATAGAATGTGTTGTGTGCAGTGGGAGCAGGTAGTTTCGCAGGTCAGTTAGCAGTGGAGATGACAGAATTTACAATTTGGTTCACGCAGTGATTCTATTCAGATGTTTATTAAGTGGGGCATGGCCTGTTCTCAGCCTGAAGACCAAACTCTCGCCTCTTCTTCTCATTTGCTTGGCCGGGTCCTGGAGATCTGGTTTTGCTTGGTGTCTAAAATATATTTGGCCTGTCTGAAATGTAGCCCAATGATTTAGCCATTCCTGTCTATAGTTGTTTCTCAGGATCTGTAGGTCTGTAGTGTGCGACTAGGTAGTGGTTGTAGTAGTGTTGCTCCACTTCTGGCCAGCTCATCAGCCTTCTCATTTCCTTGTACTCCGACATTGTCAGGTATCCACTGGAGCAACACTTCAGCACCATAAGAGGTGGACAGTTCATCAATTAATGTGTAAATGTTAACATCAGAAGACATTTTATCTTCCAAGACTTAATGCACCGATTTTGTGTCTGAGAAAATTACGATTTACTTAGATGGCATGATGTCGCGTCAAAATCATCTGAGATTATCCAGCACCAAGCTTTTTCTATGCTATTATTTCTGCATCATAGCTGGAACAGTTTTCTCCACAAGAACAGTAGATATGGGGGTGATCTTCTCTGTGCATGTTATGGTTTTCAATCACTGCTGTCTTTTCAAGCAATAGTGGTAGTTCTGGTAGCAGATCCATTTGTGTATACATATGATCATGATAGTTGCTATGTAAATTAACAGATTCCATGTTGCGGTGTTGGGTAGCAGACACCATTATAAAGAAACATCACCAGCTACCAGGTGATAGCTTTTCAATGTATACATCATGAGGCAATACAAATAAGGTGTTTGATTTCAGTTACCGTTGCCTATGGGGACCCAGAACACCCCTACTGGGAAAGAAAGAATAGGGCCACTACACCTCCATGCATGTAGTAGTAGCTGACTAAAGAAGGTTGTGAATGTGACTATCAATCAATCAATAACCTTTCAACTCCCAGAGGAGCATATGCCTCAAACTAGCAACTTCATCAAATAGACCAACCAGAAACCACTGCAAGAATACAAAACAGTGCTTTTGATACAGGCTTCCTGTAAGCAGCTTACTACAGTGGCTTGTTTCCCTATGCTTAGTAAAGACCAAAATGGAAATTATGATGAACTATCATCTTTGATATTTAAAAAAAAGTACTTGATGTGATATGAGTAATTTCTTGGAGTGCCGGCGATATGATTTCTCGCTACCCATACGACCCTAGAATCATCCCTGTAGTATTTATAAACAACTGGCTTCTACCCAACTTTAAATGAATGCCTGACTTATAATTAGGGAAGGTAAGGTGATGAGGAAGTGAATTGGTCACCACAGCTCATAAAAAGCCAAGCACTAGTGCAATGAAGGTATCTACACATCACCCTCAACAGCAGTGTCTGCTATGGAAATACCTTTACTCCATCCCCCACATATCTTCATCTTGATGACCCGTTCTTCAGCGTAACTGCAGGTCCCAACTTTGTCTCCAGCTGACCCTGTCTTGGGCAACGAAAGTCCAGTACATGGTAAGTGCTCCTCTAGAGGCATCTCCGATGTTGCAGCGTACAGCAAGAAATCAGACCAACTCGTTGGTCTTCCCCGCGGTCTCTTCCTACCTTGTGAGTAACAGACTGCTGTCGTTGTGCTCCATCCACCATCGTTTCGTCTTAACATGTGACCTGCCCATCTATGTTTTGCCCTGTCTGCATGGATTACCGCATCCTTCACCACGGACAATCGTCTTATGTTAGAATTGTGGAGACCTTGCATACGTTGATTCTGGAGAGTGATTCCGACATTTGTCAGAATCACTTCCCAACATATATTTTCCTAAATTCTTTTACGAAGTTTCAAGTTAAACAAGATGTTACTATTTTTCTACATAACCTGACATTGTGATGGTAACAAGAATAGTCATAATATTAATGTCCTATCAATTCTCCCAGAGGACCTCAGCAATAAGAATAAACACAGAAGTGAAAGTGTAGCAAAAAAATAAAATAATTACTGAACATTATACACATATTCAAATGCAAGAGAAACTGGTCAGCATGAAAGAACAATCAGTCAAATTGGGACTGGATATCAACACGAAGATAACCAAGCTCCTTAAAATTAACTTACCGGAGGGCAGCACAATTGACACATCAGAGGATGCAGATGCAGAATTGGAAAAGCAAGAGTAGCATTCCTGACATTAAACAACATATGGAAATCCAGCGAATTCAAAATTCATAGTTAGAATATTCAACGCCAGTGTCAGGTCAGTGCTGCTGTATGGAGCGGAAACATGGGGAACGACCAAGGCCATACAACAAAGAAGACTCCAGTCTTTTGTTAACAGATGCCTACGAAGGATAATGGGCATAAAGTGGCAGGACATGGTGAGGAATGAAAACCTATCGGAAAGAAACCAACAACAGCCACTGAAACAACTAATTAATAGAAGATTATAAGGCTGGATAAAACATACGGTGTGGAAGACAGGCTCTTACATGGAAGAATCTATAAAGAAAAAGGGGGAGACTTAAAATTACACGGAGAAGAGGTTGTGAGAGGGAACTACAGTTAAATGCTTACACCTGGAGAGAGGCAGAAAGGGTAGCCCAGGATCATGAATATTAGCATCATGTCATCAATGGCCTATACAACGAAAGGAGCAACGGGCTTTGATTTTTTATATACTTATCTTGTGTCAACAGCAAATACCAAAAGTCAGTTATTTCACAATGAAATAGACAACATAACAAGTTACAATCTTTGCAAGGTTTAATATTGATTAAATTAGTAGAAGAAAGAGATGTTGAGATTGGAACGATTGAACTAGAACAAAGTTACTTTGCTCTACAGGAAGCTGGGAGGTTTTTTGATTGGTCATTTGAAACTAGTAATTTATTAATTAATGTCTAATTGGAAAAATACATAGCAATCAATAAAAAATCATGTCATGACTTATAAGTCTTTGATTCAAATTATTTTGTTACATGCCATTTTTATTTGTAACATTTTAAACCGTGAAAGGATCTACAATTTTTATTTGTAATATTTTAAACCGTGAAAGGTAATTTTATTTTGTAAGTTTGACTTTATCAGGATTTAGAACTTAACCTAATTCAGACTTACCAAGAAGATGTGCACATCAACTTAATTAATTGATCAAAGTTGAAATTTGATCAGCCATGTCCCTAGAAGAGACTTAATATCATCAACCGAACTACCATTCTATTTTCCATCAAAAATAGGTAATAGAGTAACTACCATAAAACTTCTTGGTAGAGAACCATAGCAGCCAAAAGCAAAATCATGAACCAGAGTTTGGGTACCGCATGTAGTATGACAGAGACACCGCCGAAGCGACACAGATGCTAGCATCGCTGGAAGCAAAGGGCAAGAAAGCGGACCTCACCATAAACATATAAAAAAACCAAAGCTATGCGCAACCGTTTTACCGAGCCCAACCCTGTGCCCCTAAATGATATACAGTTGGAGGATGTCGACGAATAAATCTACCTCGGCAGCCTCCTGAACATGGAAAATAACCTGAAGCCCTAGATTGCCAGGCACCGTCGAGCAGGCTGGATCGCCTTCAACTCAATAAAGGCGACAACAGACGCCACAAGAGACACCAGATTGCGAGCTGACATATTCGACTCAGTGGTCCTACCAGCACTATGCTATGGATGTGAAACATGGTCTCGGACAAAAGCCGTGGAGAACCAGCTAAGGACAACACTTGCCTCGCTTGAGCGCTGTCTCATGGTCCTATCACTTGGTCAACAGCCCCAGATGGGCTTATACAACAGTGACATCCAGGCATTGTCACACCTCAAGGATGTCATCCATCATGTCAACAACTCCAAGTACCGCTGTGCTGGCCATGCAGTATGAAGGAAAGACGAACGTTAGATCACAGCAACCACTCTGTTGCACTTGGTGCGGCAAAAAAATACCACCTGGCAGACCCCCCACTAGATGGCAAGATTCGCTCTAACTGCACAACACTCGCGATCCTAAAATAAACATGTTAGCCATCCACTGGACAACCCGTGCTGAGACAGAATCAACTGGAAACCGAGATAAGACCAACACAAAACCATAAAACACAGCACTGCTCGAGAACAGCCCACTAAGTAGAGATATGCACCCAGCTACTACCAACTCGCACAAGAGTTGGAAGCTGCACAAGGGCTAATGCCCTTGTAGATGCACAGGTTGACTAAGACTAAGTATGACAGCAGACTAAGTATGACAGCAGACTAAGTGGAGGGAGTATTTTGCTGGTCTAGCAATGGTCTCTGACTTGCTTCATCAGCCATCAGCCTAGAATCCAAGAAAAAGACAATAAATCAGACTTAGATTTTTAGAATCACATATTCAATCATTTAGTTCAGTTGTGCTGATATCGCTATCCAACAAATTACATTGCAAATCATTTCAATTGAAGCTTTTCTTGGAGGATTACTCAAATTTGTTAAAGGAGAAATACAAATAATTGTACAAAGATGTGCTGAATATGAGTTTTCAACAAAGTGAATCTGCCAAAGACGGCTGCAAATATCACAGTCAAGCTGTAAACTAGCAACACAACACATTCTGTTCTCCAGACTACATCCTGCTACTTGCAAAGCCCTGTTCAGAGCTTGATAGTAGGAGATTGAGAACAAACGTAGAAGAAGAAGAGAACAAAGTGAAGTCCAGTATCTGGTACTGCCATTTGGGGCAATCTGTAAGCAACCTGTCCATTTTTATAAGCTTTTTTTTAAGCATGTGCCTTATTTTCCAAGGCGGTGTGCATTTCACTATGTTTTTATTTTGCGCCTGTTGGCCCAGTGCATCTGACTTCAGCATGCATTTTATGTAAGAGTCTGCTTCCTCCTGTACTTTCTAAGGGTTTGCTTCCCGAGGGTAACGGTCGATGCTGTGATTGGGGAGTGAACCCAGCATCTCTGAGTTGTGAATCGTGTCACTTAACCACTAGTTTAATTTGACATTATCATTGTTCGTTTACTTAGACTTCTACTTCTCCTGTTATAATCAACTTCCCATAGCTGACATTTTTTAAGCAGCCTCTACTAGTGCAACTTGTCAAATTTTGACGGATCCTTGAATAATCTGTCCAGGATCCATTATAGGAGGGTAGCTCAAATAATGTAATTTTCAAATTCAAAATACAGAGCTAGGCAACTATGGTAAAAAGTCAGAATTGTGTCTATACGCCCACAATATCTAATATTTAAGGTTTGCCACAATGACCAAAAAAACATGCCAATTCATTAAAGAATCCCCAAAATTAAAAAAAAAATATACTCCTGTAGCCGCCAAAACAAAAAAAAAAAAAGGATAAATAGAATCTTGTACTGAAAAACATCGTTTAAAAAAAATATTTATTTGTATGTGATATGACGTGACCAGCAACCTTCCATGATGTCTTGTGTTCCATGAGATCAAAATACTAAGTTACATCTGGATAGGTTGGAGCATGTGATTACTGAGATATGAACCCTATCTTGAGACACAATCACCCCAACTGCTCTGTCACATAGGAGCTCTGAATATGAGTGCATATGAACAATATTTCTACATTCTTAACTTAACATCTTTATACTGGTTTAGAAGACTGTAGAATCTGTGTACAACCTGTTTCATTTACAGTCCCTTTCTCTAAAAGCTATGCGCATCCAATCTATTCTTAAATGCATTAATTGTCCCTGCCTCCACTACATCCTGTGGCAATGCATTCCAAGCATTCACCACTCTCTGACTAAAAAAATATTTCCTAATATCTAATCTAGACCTTTTTTTTAGTTAATTTGTAGCTGTTAGCTCTTGCTCTTGTCGGTGGTTGTATTTTGAAAAACTTGTTAGTTTAATTTATCTGTTCCTTTGATTACCTTATAAACCTGTATTAAGTAACCTCGAATTTTTCTATTTTCTGGACATTGTAGGCCGGTTTTTCTGTCTTTCCTCATAACTGTAATTCTGCAATACTACTATCAGCTTTATCGTTTTTTTTTGGGTATCCTTTCCAGCATGTTTATATCTCTTAGCAGCATGTTTTTTAAATGCCAAATTGGATCAAATGATCATACAAGTTGTGCTGAAGTTAGATGGACTGGGCCATAAGGTCCAACAATCACAGTACACCAAAGTATGCCTTAGGACACACGGCAAATGATAAAACAAACGGGGATTGCGTGGGCTAGTGGTTAAGTGACACGGCTCACAACCGAAGGTGCTGGGATCGATCCCCGGGGAAGCAAATCCTTAGAAAATGCAGGAGGAAGCAGACCTTTACATAAAATGCATGCTGAAGTCGAATGCACTGGGTCGACAGGCGCAACATAAAAACCACAGTGCAACGCACACCGCCTTGTGGAATAGATAAATAAGGCAAACGCAAAAAAAAAAAACAGAAAACAAACAAGCATAAAAGCCATGCTTTAAAAACAAAGGTTAATAAGGTCAAATTGCAAAATGGCAGTTGATCCAAAAAAAAAGGCAAAGGCCGCTGTCCATCGCAGACGATGATGGCATAATTTATTTTGCTAGCACTATTTTTAGTAAGGATTAACTGAGCTACTTTTTATCCTCACTCTCTCGTCTCGTGCCGCCCGACCCCAGTGGCAAGTCAAGGACAAGACGACTAGGGGGCGACTACGAGATGCAGGGGAATCCCCATCAAGCACCCGTTAAAAAGACGGCGGAGTCCAGAGTTGAACCCACACCACCTGATCACGAGGCCGACGGCTTAACCACTTCGCCACGGAAAAATTGCAATTGACCATGTACAGTAATATTGATTGCACAAAGCGTGATTGTCAGTAAATTGCAAATAATATCAAATATAAAGTAATTACTTGTACCTTATACTTTTATTTCCTTGTTTTACCATATTTGATCTTAACTCATCTGTCCACTAGTCATTGGACAATGTGAGAAGTTGTAATTATTTTTCGTTTGCCATCTATGTGGCCATTTATTTTTTTCAATCTACGTCTCTATGATAGGCGTCTCAGTCTCTATAGAATAGACCATGGGCGTGGCGCCCCTGTAAGTTTAGTCCAGCTCTGTCTCCTGTATTTCTACACTGTCTGCTATGGTTGAGTAAATGGGCCACTGCATCCAACTAGACATGTCGGGAGAGAGGAGAATAACGCCTGATCAGGCAAAACATACTGAAAAGACTATTTTAGTCAGGGTCAGGTGAACATACTGTCCAAGCCCCCATTTGACTTCCACGCAGCTCTCACTGGACACAGCGATGACAGTCTAGATGTTAGTCAGGGTCAGGTGAACATACTGTCCAAGCCCCCATTTGACTTCCACGCAGCTCTCACTGGACACAGCGATGACAGTCTAGATGTAAGTCAGGGTCAGGTGAATATACTGACCAAGACCCCCACTTGACTTCTACGCAGTTCTCACTGGACACAGCGATGACAGTCTAGATGTAAGTCAGGGTCAGGTGAATATACTGTCCAAGCCCCCATTTGACTTCCACGCAGCTCTCACTGGACACAGCGATGACAGTCTAGATGTAAGTCAGGGTCAGGTGAACATACTGTCCAAGACCCCATTTGACTTCCACGCAGCTCTCACTGGAAACGGCGATGACAGTCTAGATGTAAGTCAGGGTCAGGTGAATATACTGTCCAAGCCCCCATTTGACTTCTACGCAGCTCTCACTGGACACAGCGATGACAGTCTAGATGTAAGTCAGGGTCAGGTGAACATACTGTCCAAGCCCCCATTTGACTTCCACGCAGCTCTCACTGGACACAGCGATGACAGTCTAGATGTAAGTCAGGGTCAGGTGAATATACTGTCCAAGCCCCCATTTGACTTCCACGCAGCTCTCATTGGACACGGCGATGACAGTCTAGATGTAAGTCAGGGTCAGGTGAATATACTGTCAAAGCCCCCATTTGACTTCCACGCAGCTCTCACTGGACACAGCGATGACAGTCTAGATGTAAGTCAGGGTCAGGTGAATATACTGACCAAGACCCCCACTTGACTTCTACGCAGTTCTCACTGGAAACGGCGATGACAGTCTGGCTAACGAGGACAGGATCGACGTGATTCACGCAGATGAAGCCAAGTATTACACAATAGCTTGGAGGACCCCGGCCCACCTTCACCAGCATGCTCGGGATGTGAGTACAGCTAATGCAACCCACCACTTACGCCCATTTTTTAGAGCGCACAGAAGAGTAATGTTGCTCAACGGGAGGGGGGGGGGGGGGAATTCAGCAACAACTATACAAGGTGTCTAAGTAATGTTGTAGTTGTAACCAGCAACCTCATTATGCAAAAAATCAGTGCATGAATACTACCTCTACAAAAGCAGATTCGTGTAATGAAGGAGGTTTCTTGTGAAGCTACGTTTGCCTCGTGCTCCAGCTGGAATAGGAAAGGGCACATGATGATAATTCAGTTCAGTTCATCCCGTAACCCATCAGGTCGTTGGGGCACACATGAAGACATGAAAATCCCCCGCCATCTCTCTCTGTCTGTCGCCGCCTGACGTATATCACCGTGACGAAGGCCTGACCACTCAGCGATGTTGTCCACCCATCTCTTCCTTGGACGTCCTCACCCTCTCTGTCCCGGTACGGATCCAAAGAGTATCGAGTTGGGAATTCCGTTGGACCTCGCGATGTGCCCGCACCAGACCATCTTTCGTCTTTTGATAGTTGTGAACAGATCTTCAAAAGGACCAATAGCGTCTTCAACTCTCTGACGGATGTCTACGTTCGTGACACTGATAATTAGGATATGGAAAAATGTCATACAAGTATATTCTTCTTCTTCGGTGTTCGTCCTGTAAATGACGTCTGTGGTGTTGTATCGTAGTTTATAGCAAGGCTGTGATATCTGCGCCTTGCAGAAAGACACGCTCCATTTCAGCACGTCCTTTTTGGAACCCTTCCCTCTTCGATCCCTATTATCTTTACCAGGCCGCATCATGTTTACAACCTGTTTCCAGGACCGCCATTTGAAGGCCAAATGGGGTTTTGGTCAGTCATGGGTCACTAACCCTGATTGCAAGCAGCCAGATATGAGTCGCTCCGTGCTGTTAGATCATACGCCACTGCATCTTCGGACCTACTGCGATATAATGGAAGTAATGAATGATGTCTTCTAAATAAATACCAAAAAACCCCATACTAATAGCTCATCATAGGCGTCTCAGTCTCTGTAGGTCATGCGAGTGACGCCTTGTGAGCTTTGTCCAGCTCTGTCTCCTGTATTTCTTCTTCTTCTTCTTCTTCTTCTTCTTCTTCTTCTTCTTCTTCTTCTTCTTCTTCGCACGCTGTCAAACGTCAATCTGTATTTTTTCGAAAAAAGCAGCGGTCATCCTGATCCTGTATTTCGACACAGTCTGATATGACTGTAAAGGCCGATCCGCGAGTGACAGTCCCTTCCACATGTCGTACAACCATGCTGAGGAGGCTGGCTTGCCGGGGTGTTTCTTGATCTCTTATGTCTTTCTCTTTTCTTTGCAGCGAGAACGCTTCTACGCGCGCCATCAGCCATTATGCCAACTCCAACTGACTGTCTCCAAGCAGCTCGAACCAGTGCAATCGTTCCCAGCCCTCGGATGGGATGTCGCATGACTTTATGATCCTCTTACATACGTTCTTGAATCATAGGATTGGACAGCCGATTCTTCTAACTCCAATGACCAGCTGTCCCTATAGGATATCGTTTGGCAGCCTCTCATCTTTCATGCGGTTAACTAATAACTAAGCATTTGTAACGAAAGGGCGGGAAGAATGGGGAGAAATTTGAGAGGGGGAGATAGGGATGTGGCGAGAGAGAGATGGGGGGATATTATACTGTTAAAAAGCCAATACTGCATTATGGTCTGAATCTTGGACAATGAAAAATCAAAAGGAGAAAACGCAGCAATTGGAAATGTGATTCTTATGAAGAACTCTGCTCACCCCTGACAACTATGAAATCTAATGAGAAAATATTACATGAATAGAATATTCACAGACCAATCAATTAATCAATAAAAACATGTCAGTTCCTAGCTGAGCATTGGTCTTCAACAACTAAACGCCAATGCTGTAGTACTGAGCCATCCATTCCAGCTCTGTCCACATATTCCATGTTGTCTTTATGTGTGCTACAAGCTAGCTTCCATGGACCTGTTTATGTCTGCCTCTACTTCTGCTGCATTCAGGACTTCAAAACAGAGCCTGTCTTGTTAGGATAACAGCTATTTTTAAATGTGTTTTACACACGATAGGGGCTCTAGCTTACGTAATCCGAACATAGACACGGTTGGAATGTGAACCGTGTCGCAAACCACTACACTGTGCAGTCATCGCCCTTTCCCCTCCCGTCAGTAGTCAACTATCAAACACAGCGTCTGCGTATCGTATCTTCTTCTTCTTCTTTTCGCTTGAATCCTGCTTTTGCTTTAATAAAATCTTCGTTCATTCTAATTTATCCTTTCCATTTATTAATTTATAAACTTGTATTAAGTCACCTCGAATTCTTCTCTGTTCGAGACACTGAAGACCAGTTTTAGTCTGTCCTCATAACTATAATTCTGAAACCCCACGATCATTTTTGTGGCTCTTCTTTGTATCTTTCCCAGAATGTTTATATCCACTCTATTATATGGACTCCACGCCTGAACATAATACTCCAATCTAGGTCTCACTAAAAATGCCAAAGTACTCCAAAGTGTCAGCATAGTACATCTCTTTTGTCAGTTTCTTAAACCTATTTAATAAGTCATTCCTCTTCTACCCAGGCGGTGTATGTACTTGCGATCGAGTGTGCAAACAAACATATCATTGGTCTGTTGTGCCCACTTGGCAATTGTTACTTGTTGTTATTTGTTGATTTGTATATATTCAGCTAGCCTGCTTACCTGCCCTACTGCTAGATGGCGGGTATTGGTGTAAGGCTACGAGGAAGGGAACTGGTCACACCCGAATCAGGAAAAAAACGTGGACCTAGTACAATAAAGTCTGACCTGACTTTGTCGCACCTTAAAAAAAACTTAATTAGCACTCTCATTAGTTGTACTTCAGAATAACGTAGTGCTAGTACCATAATGTTTAGTCGAACTTCAGATAAAAAGAAAACTACTTTGTGTACCTACTACAATATTATCTGATCTACCTTAGACGTATCTCGGAAAACCTTAGACCTACTACAATATTGTCTGATCTACCTTAGAAGTATCTCGGAAAACCTTAGACCTAGTATAATATTGTCTGACCTAACTTAGACGTACCTAAGAAAAAAACATACCTTGTACAATAAAGTCTGACCTGACTTAGTCGACGTACCTCGGATAAATTTAGACCTAGTACAATATAGTCTGGCCTAATTTAGTTGTACATTAGAACATCAGAGAAATACTTAGACCTTGTACAATAAAGTCTGATCTAATACGACCCCGAGTGTCAGACATGACTGTGTTCTTGTCCCGACCTATTCTGCCAGGCCGTCTACTTACTTCCCAGCACCTCAGCGAGCAACAAGAGGGTATTGCTTCCGACTAGTCAATCATTACCAATCTAGCTTACGAGGACATTATCTTGTCCGGCACAGCGCTATATAGAAGTCCTAGACAGCGAAACGTCTTTTCTGGGCAAGTCTATATTCTGAGCTAAAATTAAAGTTCAGAACCTCATTTCCGACACATCAACACAAGGTATTGAAACAGAAGGCCACACGAAAGAAAGCACTGAAGAATGCATCTATCTCGGCGCCCGATCTCACCTGAAGGGTCCAGAAATCTTGATATATCAAGACGGATCGAACTAGCTGCATCTGCTTTGCACAACCTCTCACGTCGATGGAGGAACGACAAGATTTCCCTTAAAACAAAAATCGAATTTACCGGTCTTGCGTGGTCCAAATTTTATTTTACGGCCCTGAAACCTGGACATTACTCAAACATAACATATGGAGAGACCCTTCCACGTTAGCAACCAACGGTGTATCCCGAGCATCCGATCACATGACTACATCCGCAACGTGGAGGTCTCTGCTAATACAGACCTTCACACAATCTCGGAAACATTTGATCGCCGCCGTTTTTTGTTTGTTCAGTCCTGTCATACGTCTGGATCAGGAAACCTTGACCTACAAGGTACCTCACAGATCGTTCCTGTGCGTCAAAGGGCAGACTCCGACTAACCGGAGGTGCAGAAGAAGCCGTCACACACATTATGACTAGCAGATATCAGCCTTCCCCTCCGCTATGGATGAGTTTGGAGCCGTGCCGCAATTATGGGCCATGTAGGGCGGATCGACTCAACGGATCTCAGACGCCAATATTATCGTTATTAACTTAGTAACATAAACTATGATGATCAGTAGAACTCATGGGCCACCCAAGATAAGTCTAAATAATATTTCTCTTCAACAGGTCCATGAGTTCAAGTATTTGGGCAGTATTTTTTCGGCAGACGGTAGGATCGACATGGAAATCGAGACAATGTGCCAGAACGCATCTGCGGTGACATCAGCTGTCCTATTGCTTAGACACCCGAGCATTAGTTTGGCAACACAGCAACAGCTGATAAACAGTATATGTATGCCGATGTGTGCTACCAGTGCCAAACATGGTCTCTGTCAAGGGCGTGCGAGAGCAGAATTTCGACTTGTGAAATGAAATGTTTGAGGAAAGACATCGGCGTTACCAGAACAGACAGAATGCGGAATGACGACATTCGAAGTATGGTCGGCACTACGTCTTGTGCCGAATACATTTCCAGGCAGAAAATAAGATGGTTTAGTCATCTCATGAGAATGCACCCTCACCATCTTCCACTGAGGGCTTACATTGCTGGTAGATCTGGCTACAGGGCAAGGGGACGACCGCGAGGTAGGTGGATAGATGACATTAGAGTGATTGTGCAACGACAAGCGCTCACATTGACCGACGTAACGTACTTGGCGCAGGATAGAAGACTCAAGCTCCCTACGACACCAAACGGCACAAGTGGAAAGAAAACTAACTAACTAACTATTAACTTATTGCACCCCAGAAAAAAAACTTAGACCAAGTACAATCAAATCATACCTAACTTATTCGTATCTAAAAAAATATTTAGACCAAGTGAGCTAAGGTCTGACCTATTTTCTGTTTATGTTTCTAAAAATCGAGGTCACTGCACTCCGGGCATTCCCATAGGTGCTCTGTCTCTCTCATCAAATGGCGTAAGGATGGATGCTAATGGTCCCTGTAGCTCACTGGTTGTACACTCTCCTGCGCCGTCCTCTCATAGGCCCCACTCCGCTCGAACTTCGTTTAATGTCGAAACTTTGCAGTCTGCTGATTGCTGCTTCATCTATTGCGGTGTCCTCATCCAGCAGGCGGTCATTGATTGATTTAAAAATGTCACGTCTATCAATCACTAATGTGCCCATGATGGAAGCTTGTGAAGCCAAGATAACAGCTCTTTCATTGCCCTGAACCCCGGCATGAGCAGAACAGTAGATCCATGTCAACGCCTGGAGGTTTGATGCATCAACAGCAGCTATCCACTCGTACCTAAGCCATCCATTCTGTACCTTCTGAAGTACGGCTTGCGCGTCTGTCACGATGACTGCCTTAGTTATAGAAGTCTCAGATATCCATTTCAGTGCTGAGGTCACTGCTTCCGTCTCCATTCTCATACTGGAGGTTGTTGACATGTATGCCCTATTGCGCTCAGCAACGACCTCTCCTCTCACTCTAGCCGAGAAATCACAGCCTAATGTCCCACATTTGGAATGTGCTCACCGTGATCAGCACGGTATATCCATCATCCCTGACCCATGCCCTGGGTTCGTTCGACATAACCATCGTCGGTATCACCAAGACCAGAATTCCGGGCGACGGAGATACACTTTTATTTACCCCAGTTGTAAATTACGCCATATTGGCGTCACCTTCGCCTTACATAGACCCCCTCAAGGATAACCCTTCCAGCTGCCTCTCCATTTCCGACATACTTCTATACGCTAGACTATGCCACAGGCACGGACATATCTCAACCTAGGTATTAATTCCCCAACGGATGTCCCCACCCCCACCCCCACTCCCACCCACCTCCCCAGACCAGAAGAACCATCATTTCTTACTGCCAACTGCACTCCTCCACTCAGACAGGCCCCTCCACCCCACACCCTCACTACTAGCTTGTCATCCTCGGTGATTTCAACGCCTCCCAGAACCGACAGGGAAGGACTGGAGTCCATCGTTAGTCCATACGGCAGTGGAACACTCAGCAGCAACACACTCAGATTCCTCCCATTCTTTGACTCCTTTGGCTCAGGCTAACAGGCACCTGGATCGAACGGAAACATCCCACCGGTTCACATGGATTTGAAACGATCACAAAGCCAGAAAGGAGCTCTGATCATATCCTTACTAGAAACCCGGGTCTCATCAGATCGTACATGGTGCACTGTGAGATCGAAGCCCCTGCCAGCACTGGTCCCCTTCTCCCCGAAGCTAAGGTTGCCGTCATGTCAGTCAGTATCACAACAAGACTGCACCCATTGCCAGAGACGGCACGGAATCTCAACGAACAAACCCTGGTCTGGCAGCCCGATACACCGCATCCATTCACAACAAATTGACCGCCTTGTGTACCCTTCCAGATGACCCTAAATCTGTCTGGTCCATGGTCGCATAGGCCATCCACGAAGTTGCCGACACAGTATTGAGTCACGGGAAGACAATCGGGAAACCCGGACTAACAGTGTCCAATCTGATGTAATCCTAGACCCTCTAGACCTTCAAAACATATTCCGGGTAGTCGCCAAGGACCTTGAACACCACTATAACATCAAAGCCAACAACGGCCAGAAAGACCCATGGCGCAACAACATGAAAGTGGCATAAGAGTCTTATCTCTGACTCCTCCTAACATCCCTCTGGTGCAGCATGCCTGAATAAATCTAATGGATCGCCCTGCACTTAAAAAAAATAGCTCGCATGCGAGTCGAACATTACAACGCAACCCTTCTTTCATCACCCCATCGCCGGATCTGCTGTGCGAGTCTCTCACTGCAACTCCTTACACAGACTTCAGCTTCGACGCCACTATCATTGCTGAGGTAAAGAGAGTCATACAGAAGATGAAAGATGGCAGAGCCGCGAGTCCATTAAATATTTCGCCTGAGCTGTTAAAGTATGCATTGGACCGCGGCTCTGCCATCTTAAAGAAAAGATTCTGATGGTTTGACTGTAGATCATCATTCAAGACCGTGCGAAGAGTCAGTGCAGGGTGATGGTCATCGGTTCTTTTATTAAAATCATGTATACAGATTTTCATCCGATGCTCTTTACGAAATATCATTTAATTCAACGCACATTTCTCATTGTTGTCCTGTGCTATAAGCACGTGATTAATCTGCTTATGTGTTAATACAGCATAGATTCTATTACATTTAAGACATTCCAGGTTTCCTACTTCAGTACACCATGTGATATAGCATTACAAACAGCTACCAAACGAAATTCTCCAACAGTTCTGCTAAGAATCGACTTCATTTCACTCCGGGCAGATCTTCTTCTTCTTCTTCTTCTTCTTCTTCTTCTTCGTTCGTTCTCAATCTCCCACTACCAAACCCTGAAAAGGTAAGTAGCAGAATGTAGTCCAGAGGACGGAATGCGTTGTGTCGTAGTTTACAACTTGGCTGCTATATTTGCACCTTTCGGTCCAACACTCCGACTTCAGCAAGCATTTTTTGAGTACCGGGTTAGCATTCCCTCTTCGATCCCTTCTCTTTAGCCAGTCTGCTCTGCTGCAGCCTGTTATCCAGGATCACCGCGTGAATGTGTAGAAGGGTCTTGGCAGCTCTGGTTCGCTGGCCCTGACGCTAGCAGTCAGCTATGGGTCGCTGACCACTGCAGCTCATGCGCTGCTCAGCATCTTGATCCCACTCCGGGTAGATCGATAGGTGCTCAGTCTCTCCCAGAAAATAATGAAGAGTGTAGATACGGGTGCTTCATGTAGTTCGCTGGTTCTACACACGTCTGCTCCGTCATCTAAGCCGCAATTCTCTGCTGGACTCGTCAAAAATTTCAAAATCCTTCAAACTGCTTATTTCTAGTTCATCGACTGCTGTGTCTTCATCCCATTCGCGGTCGTTGATCTTGAAATTATGTCCCTTGAATACGAATCATGGTCTAACTATTGTGCTTGCTGTTGTAGCTTTTGAAGTTTCTGTTTATAATGATGGGACAAAATCTATGTTGGTAATTGAGGAAATGGAATTACATACATGCAGGTATCTGAGAAAGTCCTATGAACACAAAAACATTGTGTCGCAAAAAACAAAGAGAAAAGCTATTAAAGCATCATATGATGCCAGGACGGCAACAAATAGGAGGCGATTTGTACTGGATGATTGGCAGGCAGTTACTGAAGGGTTTATATATCATGTTGGAGGTCATTGATAAGAATCAAGGTATTTAATCATCAGAAAATAGTAAAAATAGTTTTCAAAACATTTTCCCGAAAACCGCAATGCTTAATAACTTTTTTTGTTTCACAGCAATTTTCCTGCAACTTTACACATATATTCTACAAAACCATGGCTTTGTTGTGAACTATGGAAATCAAGCTATCTTACAATATGTAAGAGTTATAATTTGGAGTATAATTTAATTTGACAAAATTGAATGAATATTTGCATTTTCATAAAAAACACAATGATAAAAGATGTAGCTTTGGCTGTAGTCTATAATGAGGGGATAATCTGGATAATCATTATATGAAAAAATGAAGTGTTTATGATTAATGACACAGAAGAAATTACTTGCATAGTTTTGCCCTTTTTTCAGATATAAATTTTAAGTATTAAAAAAAAATTACGTTTTAAATTAACATTTTAAATGCTACATTACAATAAATGATATCACGATGTAGGGTCATCATCTTTAGAGCACCTGCCCAACCTTTATATGGATTTATACATTTTTAATAAAGTTACAACAATTATAAAAATAATACCACTCACTATGTAGTACTCTATAAAAGACAAGTAGCAGCTGAAAATAAAACTTTCAAACTATGCGATATGAAAGAACTAAAGTATTTAGCATTCTCAAATATAGACAAATATTATAGGGCTAAGTGTGAGAACCATGTCTTGAAAGAGGAAGAGGGCTTTTGAAAAAAAAGGTGGACTGTCGTTATTTCTTCCGAAAATAGTCATTAATGTGTTGGAATCATCCGACTATAAATAAGTGAAAAATTAACCTACATGTTTTCTTTCCGAGAAATAGAAGTTTCCATCACCTTGGAAAAACGGTCCTATTCAGGGCCACCCCAATGAGCTAGAAAATGGATATCTGAACTGGCCAACCCACTCAGCTAGAAGATGGATCTCAGAACTGGCCAACCCACTCAGCTAGAAGATGGATCTCAGAACTGGCCAACCCACTCAGCTAGAAGATGGATTTCAGAACTGGACAACCCACTCAGCTAGAAGATGTATTTCAGAACTGGACAACCCACTCAGCTAGAAGATGGATCTCAGAACTGGCCAACCCACTCAGCTAGAAGATGGATCTCAGAACTGGCCAACCCACTCAGCTAGAAGATGGATCTCAGAACTGGCCAACCCACTCAGCTAGAAGATGGATCTCAGAACTGGCCAACCCACTCAGCTAGAAGATGGATCTCAGAACTTACCAACCCACTCAGCTAGAAGATGGATCTCAGAACTGGCCAACCCACTCAGCTAGAAGATGGATCTCAGAACTGGCCAACCCACTCAGCTAGAAGATGGATCTCAGAACTGGCCAACCCACTCAGCTAGAAGATGGATCTCAGAACTGGCCAACCCACTCAGCTAGAAGATGGATCTCAGAACTGGCCAACCCACTCAGCTAGAAGATGTATCTCAGAACTGGCCAACCCACTCAGCTAGAAGATGGATCTCAGAACTGGCCAACCCACTCAGCTAGAAGATGTATCTCAGAACTGGCCAACCCACTCAGCTAGAAGATGGATCTCAGAACTGGCCAACCCACTCAGCTAGAAGATGGATCTCAGAACTGGCCAACCCACTCAGCTAGAAGATGGATCTCAGAACTGGCCAACCCACTCAGCTAGAAGATGGATCTCAGAACTGGCCAACCCACTCAGCTAGAAGATGGATCTCAGAACTGGCCAACCCACTCAGCTAGAAGATGGATCTCAGAACTGGCCAACCCACTCAGCTAGAAGATGGATCTCAGAACTGGCCAACCCACTCAGCTAGAAGATGGATCTCAGAACTAAATTATAACCATTCATTGTTTGCTCCAGCATCTATTAATAAAACTGAACCAATCCATCTGATGTATGTACTTTATATGTTCTATATTTCGTGTGCTTTTACATTTTCACACATTTGTTCAACGAAATGCCCAGTTACTTTTTACAGCTCATAAAACACATGAACTACATTACAAAAGAGCATTATGTGGAACCTAATGTAGAAAAATGTCATTCAAATTGGAGAGACGCCTATGCCTAAAAAAAATACATGTACAAAATTTACAGTAATTATTTTTTTAAGTGACAAAACAATTCTTTTGCTAACAAATATCAAAAGAACTAACCACATTAAGAAAATGGCAGTACATGGAACAATGTAAATTAGTAAGTCATTGGGGCATTGAAAAACTAAGTTGACGTGCAAATAATCGCGCATATCGGTGTAAGGGTTATTCAGATATTAGGCGGCAATTGACGGCAATCATTGTAAAACACATTATTTGAGACATGAAAGTTTCGTCATTTAGTCGTCAGACTTTCAATGGCATTTTCCAATCAGTCCGTAGGCCTATCTAGATCAGGTCATGGTAATACCATATCATGGTAATACTGTCCCAGGGACTATAATAAGTTAGTGTTGTGGGCGGGTTTGCGGGCAATTTTAGCTATTGCGAATCGATTACTCTGCTGGTAGTCAGAAGAGCTGCACGTTTTAATGCAGTCAGTGAAGACGGTTTTCTCGAATGAAATAAATCAGTGAAGATCATTTCAATCAATCAATCAAAGCTCTTTCAACTCCCTGTAGAGCATAGGTTTTAAGCAAATACATTCCCAGTCATCAAATGTTGATTTGCCTATATCTTTTAAAGATGTGACTTAAAGTTTCTACAGGATGCGTTAGCCAGCCCCACGCCAAAGCCTCCTTAGTTGTCTTTTACGACATGCCCGACAAGTTACGTTGTTATTCGTTGCTCCTCCTCTATATCCTGGTAATATTAGCTCCAAAGAAATCAACCAGCGAAGTGAACGATTCATTCAGATTCCATCTACACCTTCAGATCTCAGAGAAAACAATACAATCGCTCTTGTATATAGTTCTTTTATTAGAAGATTACTCCGCACTGAAACCATTGTTGGCCTGTATGAATAGAGGAATGTGCAAATCCCGATTTAGAAAGTCGTCTATCCTGATAGTGGGATTCCAAAATAACAGTTTTGAAGAAAGAGAAAAACCGACCTACAGTGTCTAGAAGACAGAAGAATTCGAGGTGACAATACAGATTTACAAGATGATCAGAGGAATGGATAAATTAGACTATAACAAGTTTTAAAAAAAAATACAGCCACCCACAAGAACAAGAGGGCATAGCTACAAATTAACTAAAGAGAGGTCCAGATTAGGAAATATTAGGAAATATTTTTTTAGTCAGAGAGTGGTGTATGCATGGAATGCATTGCCACGGGAGGTAGTGGAGACAAGGACAGTTAATGAATTTAAGAATAAATTGAATGCGCATAGCTTTTAGAGCAATGCAATATAAATTAAATTGGTTGTATACAGGCTCTGCAGAGTCTTCTAAACTAGTAAAAAGACGTTAAGTTAAGTTAAGTTAAGTTAAGTTAAGCTATTCTAGTGGTTAGACCAAACTGTCAGTGGCGTCTTACGAGATGATATTAGTCTGGCAGTGGTTTTATTCTCGACTCTGTACACACAAAACCGTAATAAAAAACAGTCTGTGCCGGTCATGGACATACATAAATAAATAAAGATAGTATACCGTGTTCTTGTTGTTTGTTTTTGCTTAATGCCCACAATGAGTAAGTTTACTCTTGTGTGCGTCCTGAAAAGAATGTTAATCACATTCCGAGCATGCTGATGAAGGTGGAGCTCGGTCCTCCAGGCGGTTGTGCTATGCTTGGTTTCATCCGCGAGGCGCTCACTACTACGGGGATTACATCCATCCACATTTCGTCCGCCAGGCTGCCTTGAAAAAGCATACATGGAACTAATTGGCACGCAGAGCACTTCTGCTTCTTGTTTTATCTCTTCCTCTTTCCTTGTGGATTCCATGTCACGACATGTCAGGCTACTTTTGATGTTGATTTCCGCAGCGTGTTTCCATTCCAAATCCACTTCCTACATTTGATCTGTTGTTGCATTGGTTGCTTTTGGCTCCTTTCGCATATTATTTCTTTCATTTTACCAGCACAACCATTATCCTTCAAAGACATTTACTGACGAACGACTGGAGTTTCCTATGTATTGCCTTTATTGTTCTTGAAGTTTTGTGTGCCCTGAAAAAGACGGTGGCGAGCTGCAGTAGCTTTCCTCACATCCAAAGCATGCTGATGAAGGTGGACTGTGGTCCTTCAGTCGGTTGTGCTATACTTGGCTTCATCTGCGAGGCGCTCACTACTACGGGGATTACATCCATCCACATCTCGTCAGCCAGGCTGCCTCGAAAAAGCAGACATGGAACCGATTGGCACTCAGAGTACTTCTGCTTCTTTATCACCAATGCTCGATGCTGCTCTCGGGGCAGAGACCATTGACAACCCTCCTCCAGCATGTTCGGTCTTCAATTGTCCTTTCTGCCTCTGTCTTCTTCTTCTTCTTCGTTCGTTCTCAATCTCCAGCTACCAAACCCTGAAAGGGCTTAAGTAGCAGAATGTAGTCCAGAGAACGGAATGCGTTGTGTCGTAGTTGACAGCTTGGCTGCGATATTTGCACCTTTCGGTCCAACACATCCGACTTCAGCAAGCATTTTTTGAGTACCTGGGTTAGCATTCCCTCTTCGATCCCTTCTCCTTAGCCAGTCTGCCCTGATGCAGCCTGTTATCCAGGATCACCGCGTGGAGGTGTAGAAGGGTCTTGGCAGCTATGGTTCGCTAGTCCTGACGCTAATAGTCAGCTATGGGTCGCTGACCACTGCAGCTCATGTGCTGCTCAGCATCTTGATCCCCTGCCTCTGTCTAATTGAGGTCGGGGGACTAAGGGTCATTTTCATAGTCTCTTCTTCGTATGTTTCTTGTTTTATCTCTCTTCCTCTTTCCTTGTGGATTCCATGTTACGTCATGCCAGGCCACTTTTGATGTTGATTTCCTTAGCATGTTTCCATTCCAAACCCACTTTCTACATTTGAACTGTTGTTCGGGATCAAGACGCTGAGCAGCGCATGAGCTGCAGTGGTCAGCGACCCATGGCTGACTGCTTGCGTAAGGGCCAGCGAACCAGAGCTGCCAAGACCCTTCTACCCCTCCACATGGTGGTCCTGGATAACAGGCTGCAGCAGGGCAGACCGGCTAAGGAGAAGGGATCGAAGAGGGAATGCTAACCCGGTACTCAAAAAATGCTTGCTGAAGTCAGATGTGTTGGACTGAAAGGTGCAAATATCGCAGTCAAGCTGTAAACTACCACATAACGCATTCTGTTCTCTGGACTACATTCTGCTACTTAAGCCCTTTTAGGCTTGGTAGCGGGAGATTGAAAACGAACGCAGAAGAAAAAAAAAGAAGAAGAAGAAGAAGAACTGTTGTTCCATTGGTTGTTGTTGGCTCCTTTCACATATTATTTCTTTCATTTTGCCAGCATTTACCCATTATCCTTCAAAGACATTTACTGACTAACGACTGGAGTTTCCGTTGTTTTGCCTTTATTGTTCTATAAATTTTTGCTCCGTACATGAGTACTGACTGCACATTGGAATAAAACAATATCAACTTGGAATTAGTGCTTCTTTATTCTTTTCTCTTTTTTGTTCTGCTTGTGGCATTCACTGGTAGCTTTACTGCTTCTGTTATTTCTGCTATCCATCCGTCTTTTGCGTCCAAACATTCCGTGCAGTCATTTCATCTCTGTTGTTGTGATGCTTCTTTTATCTTTGTTAATGTCGAATTCTGGCACTGATAGCACAGTGTGGGTAGGAATATTGTGTTGTATAGCGTTCTTTTTGTAAACATTGTCGCGTGCTTACCTTGTAGTATCGGGGATAATAACCCAATGATTTGACTTGCTTTATTACATCTGTTTTGGATTTCGGTGTCGCCTTTTCCATCTGATGAGATTATGTTATCAAAGTACGTGAAATTGATAACCTGTTTTACTTGTTGGTTTTGAATGAATATTGTTGTTTCTATTTCTTTTCTTTTGCTTCGTCATAACTTCGTTTTTTTTTTATCTATGTTGATTTTCACACAATAATCCTTACAGACCTCATTAAAGGAAAAAGCACACAAAATGAAATCTTGATGTGGCATTGATCGTTGTTTCCTGTTGAAGTAGGCATGCGCTCTACCGAATGTCTTTTTAGTTTAAAATGATTTGTGGGTCGTAATTTGTAATTTTGTATTTGAGACCGATAATTAACAGTTGAAGCATTTCATTTTTCTTTGAATTGAAATAAAATTGGCAATTTCAAATTTTGTGTTTATTCGTTTTTTCTATTAAAAAAAAAATCGAAATTGATATCCCTTCTTGAAATACTTAACCTTGCATAGGGCGCAAAATAGTATGACACGGGCAGTATGTATATGGGAATTTATCATGGAATTTATATACAGTTATAAATAGCTGTACTATATGCTTCTATCACCCAAGTGGTATCAGGGGAGGAAAGCAATAGGGCCACTGCAGCCTTCCATGTTGTCTAACAAGATAACTGAAGAGGTTCGTGCATCGGGCTAGCAGCATCATCGTGCAAGCCGAATTACTACGGAGTCGTGTCACATGTACGTATGTACTTTGATACAGATTTCCGCAAGGGAGCCAGCTGCAGTGGTGGCTTTATGCCTCGCTTAAAGCGGAAAAGGAGACAAGAGAATGTTAATGATAATTGATATATACGTGAAATTGTACTTTATAAGTGCAAACTTTTTTGCTTATATGTCGTGTCTTTAAATCAATCTTTGAAATATCAGTGTTATGAATGCACTACAGATGGACGGATTGAAAATAACAGCCACAATGGAAGACACAGGAAAGAAATTCGCAGTCCATGAGATAAAAAGATGAAGGGGGAACTGATTAGATAATGTAGCTTGTAAATGTTGGACTGCCCATATCAGCAGCCGTATGAATACTTCGACAACCAAACGCGCCACCTGGGTCACGTGACCATTGACTAACAAGAAAAATGGCGGAGAGCGCCGCAGGTGAATGATTTACTTTATGTAGCTTAATATCTCCCCTGGAGAGCATTCTTTTATCGTTTAAACCCTCGTCTCATCAGTTTGAAGTCTTTTATTCAAGCTGCTTGCAAAACTAGCTAAGATCAACTATCCAATAAAGAAATCGCGGTTTGTAGAAACTTGAAACGTAACTACCCCCCCCCCCCCCCCCCCTTCTTTCCCAAATATCAAATACCACCATTATGATTATCTGCCTTGTCTAGAAGTAGAACCTATCAGACATATACATTCTGTCATATTAGTTCTTGCTGTTTTCCACACAAAATTGTGCATGTCCCGGTTATTTCCGTCTGCAAATGCTTACATTAGGGAAAAATATACTGTGCATGCATTTACATAATAAACCAATTTACATGGCTTTCTTGTCACTATTTTCAATTTTCTACAATTTTGATTTGCGCAACCTGACGGTCATGTTTTGGTATTTGAAAAGCACTGATCAAGGCTTTCATTCAGTACTGATGCTTACCGTTTTTCCTAATGATCTAGCATGTGGTATTCGATATGAATAGTCAAGCTATTTATCTTATAGTAATACTAATTAAGTTATAGTTAATACACGAGGAGAAAAAGTATTTTGAACGAAAATAAATGTGCAGGCAGGGTTGGATTGTAGTTCATGTAATCGCAATATTGGTAGCGATGTAAAGGTAGTCACATAGCAGATACTACAGCTGTTGGAGATGAAGTGTTAGATACCTTTTTGGCAGGTGGTCAATTTTAGCCTTTGCTGCCTTTCTTTCCCCAACACCAGCAAAAATACTCAAATAGCTAGGTTGACTTGAGCTTGTTGCTGTTGTTGGTAACAGGGTTTGCACTCTGTACCTTTTCTGTGAGAGTACTGAGAAGCTCAATCTATCTTAATTATTTCTCATGTCTGTGTTTCCAATGTTTGTGATTGGCTGATCAAATTGCATGATGTCATAAGTGGATCTAGATGGCATGAACCTCTGGTCGTGATAATTATGAAATGATGTTGCTGTAAAAATGAGACACAGTTTTGAATCAGAAACAAGCATGGATGAGTTAAGGGGGGGGGGGGGTGTTAGTTTAGGAGAGAATAAATAGGCTGGGAGGGAGAGGTTTATTTTTAAAATTGATGACTTTTCATAATTATTCTAGGTCAACGCCTAGTATAGGGTAGAAACTTGAATATAGGGCATGTGGGTTGAAGATACAGCACAGTGAATGAGCTAATAGTAGCCAGGGACTTGTAGCTGGCTGCATGCATTAGGGTCAGTGAATCAAGCTGACCAAGACCCTATTCCGCCCCCCAATCGCCGGTCCTGGAAAAAGTCTGCACTAGTGTAGAGAATAATAATAGCAGTGGGATATCAAACCCGGTACCCACAAAAGACAACTGAAAGGCACAGAAACCGCAGCCTCGCTGTAAACTGCGACACAATGTTCCAACATTTTCAGGACGAACACAGAAGAGAATATATAGCACAGCTATTGGACTAGAAAACATACAATCACTTTTGATGACCCCGGCATGAAAACTAAATAACTCCAAGAAATAGGCTAACACGGAAAAGACAATTGGAGTGCTTTTCAATGCCACAGGGGTAATTCTGAAACCCATATTTTGAACTTGGTCTAGTTTTACTGCGTTTGTTTTGGCCGCTGTTTACCAAGTGCTAGAGGCATATTCCATGATTGGTCTGATTGTACCAGTGTAGACTTGCTTGGGGGTTATTTTGTTGGCCCCCCACGATGTACCAGCCAGTTATTTATCGCTGAGAGTCTGTTTATGGCCCTTGTCTGGATTTTCTTTATATTTGACTTCCGGTTAAATCTTGAGTCAAATGTGACTCCAAGGAATGTGGGTGTGTCCAACTGGGGTATTTGTTAGGTCCCTTATAACAAACTTGGCAGTTTGTCTCAGGCATCTGTTGTCATACAGTTTATCCTACAATTGAGGTGTAGGGGAGTAATGGTGTCACTCTGCTCCTCTTGTGAAGCTGTTGACTTGGAGAACCTGATCTATTGTTTGTCTGGTCTATACAAGCACTTGTCTGTGTTTTTTATTTTTCTATTTGATCAAATCATTTTGAGTCTCCACTGGCAAGTTTTCAGTCTGAATTTTGGGCAAGGAGTAGTATGCATCTGCTAAATTGGGCTCTGATACTCTTTTTGCCATTTGTCCATTATATGATCATATATTTGTTTCCCTTGGTTTGCAACCAGTGACATAGCTACAGGAACCATCAGTGTCATTTGCTGAAATGGACTTAGAACCTATGAGTTTCCTTGGTGTGCAGTAATCTCTTTTTTTAGCTGTACTCCAGGTATTCAATCAGGTAGCCAAATTTTGTTTAAACTCAATTCAGACGTCTGCCTTGTAGCACCTTGTTAAATAAAGGACATTACTCAGGTCATCTCTTGATCTCATTAGCAAACACTTAAAGTTGTATGGTCACAGGATTGTCATTCTTTGTGTCACCTGTGGTCAGGCTTGCATACTACATGCTCAGTCTATCTGTGTTTTGTTAGCAACGTCGCTGAGCTGTAGCGGTCAGCTACCTGAAGCTGACTGCTTGTGGCCCAGAGCTATCGAGGCCCTTCTCCGCTTCTATGTGGTGATTCTGGATAACAGGCTGCAACAGGAAAGACTGGCCAAGAAGAAGGGATTAAAGAGGGCAGGCTAACCTGGTACCCAAAAATGTCATGCTGAAGTCGGATGTGTAGCACCGAAAGGTAAAACATCACAGTCAAGCTGTAAAACTATGACATGATGCAATCCGTTCTCCAGACTACATCTTACTACTTGCAGTCCCTTTCAGGGCTTGGAAGCAGGAGTTTGAGGATGATCGACGGAGAAGTAAGCAAGCAACTCAGTATCTATGATGTTATTGAAGGAGGTTTGGTGTCTGAATTCTGTGTTGGGAATTTGGTCCTGCAGAAAACCTGTCATTGTTCTTCACTCTGCTGCCCTTTGAGCAGCTCGAAGCTTCTCTTAATTTGATTTTCATAGGTTCCATACCTCGCCGTTTGTATATGACGCTGGAATAACCATGCTGTTGAAAGTGTGAGCTCGTGCCTTGTTGTTTCTCATTTACTGCATTTAATTGACATGATTGTATCATTTAAATAAATGACATTCCCTTCAATTCAGTCACAAGCTATGTTTCGTTTAACATAACATTATTAACCACAAATAGTGACCTGAAGTGTTCAGTCCCTCTCAGCAAATGACAAAGGGTGTAGAAACTGATGGTTATTGTTGGTTGAAAACACTCCTGCTCCCATCAATCTCATGCACCCCCCAGTCCGTTCAACTTTTCAATTAACATTTTCTGCAGTCTGTGAATTGCTGTGTCATCCAACATGCGGTCATTGATAAGACTTCACAATGTCACCCCTATACATCTATAATGGGTGCTTGCTGAGCCAAATTGTGACCATATTGCACACATATTGACTTTTCATTTTGAGTCATGACACTTGTAAAAGTATCTACATTTGTTGAGAATTATAACATTTTTCATCTTGAATGTATGTAACATGAGTCATTATAGTTAGGTAGTAAGGTACTAACCTCTCAAGAAACAAAAACAAAAAGTGCGAAACAGGCATGTAGGAAATTATTCAGTACAAAATGGGATCAAGATGCTGAGCAGCGCACGAGCTGCAGTGGTCAGCTATCCATAGCTGACTGCTAGCGTCAGGGTCAGCGAACCAAAGCTGCCAAGGCCTTTCTACACCTCCACGCAGTGATCCTGGATAACAGGCTGCAGCAGGGCAGACTGGCTAAGGAGAAGGGATCGAAGAGGGAATGCTAACCCGGTACTAAAAAAATGCTTGCTGAAGTCGGATGTGTTGGACCGAAAGGTGCAAATATCGCAGTCAAGCTGTAAACTATGACACAACGCATTCCCTTCTCTGGACTACATTCTACTACTTAAGCCCTTTCAGGGCTTGGTAACGGGAGATTGAGAACGAACGAAGCCAAGCCATTCAGTACAAAATGCAAATTCTTGCATTTATCTGGGTCTAGAAATCGCAAACGATCACATAATAAATTATGAGATTTCGCAAAGATTAGTAGAAGGATGACTCATCTTTAATTGCCAATCTTTTCTGCATGACAGTAATATTGACATGCTTTGTCAATGAAGTTTGGAGAGATAAGATGAGAGAGAGAACAAATTATTTGTAGTAATAATTAATGAAGAAATAAAGTGCTTTATTATTAAGATGATTCCTGTAGTAGTGAGTGGCACACAAATGAAGTCAAGCATAGCACAATTGCCTGGAGGATCCCTGTCCACTTTCATCAGCATGCTCAGGATGTGAGGAAAGCTACTCCAACCCACCACTTAGCGCCCTTTTCAGGGCGCACTTCTTTGTGTTCAGGCCAATTGCCATGATTAAGTCTGTAGTCTTCACTAGGTCGAAGCGGCTGCCCCACAGCTTTTTTCTCAACTCCCCACACTCTGGCATCTCATTTCACTGTAAAGGGGGCATTCTTGTAGATCAGTGTTCACAAAAGATAAATCTTAAACAGAAGGTTCATGTTTGCATCAGTCCTGGGTAGGGGCTACGTGGGCTAGTGGTTAAGCGACACAGCTTACGATCCGAAAGTGCTGGATTGGCTCCCCAATCACAGCACTGGCCGTTACCTCAGGGTAGCAAACTGTTAGAAAATGCAGGAGGAAGCAGACCTTTGCATGAAATGTATGCTGAAGTCAGATGCACTGGGCCGACAAGCACAAAATAAAAACATAGTGCAATTCACACTGCCTTGGGGAATAGAGAAATAAGGCGAACGCAACAAAAAAAAAAAAAATTAGTCCTGGGCCATACATATGTTTATGTTTCCTAAGATGCATATGTTGTACATAGCCCACTACTAATTAATATGCATCATGGTTTTATCTTTTGGACTGCAGTCTGCCATATAGGGTATAACATCATATCAGGGGTTATTCTATATAGCTGCTAATAATCGTTTCATTTTCTTCTGTTTTCAGATTCGACTAAAAGTGAAGATGAAAGCTCAGAGGTTGCAGATACTAAGGTTATTTCTTCTTTCATTCATGATTATGTATTAAATAGTTATAGATTATCTTGATCCTAAAAATGTATCATGCTAGATTCCACAATTATATTTCTTTTTCAACACATTAACTGAGTTTTTCCATATTTAAAAACAGTTTGAACTTATTGGGCATCAAAATAATGCATTCGTTTAATTCTATTTATTATTTTCAATGTATAGTGATATAAAACTATATACTGAGCATTGCAACCAACTAGAGTAATATAATTCAAATAAATGCTTTGTATTAAATTCTTGACACTAAAATAAACAAGGAGCCGGGCCACCTAGGTCATGATTTCCAACCCATCAAATGTATAATAGTCTCTAACACATGGATTTGCATATCAAACTGTCATTCACGCCTGCAAAGGGAAGTAACCTTTGGTAAATAGGAAGGAGTAGTAGTAACTTGGTTGGTTTGAAAGAAAGTTCGAACACATTATCCCAAATATGACACAGAGACTAGAAGAGTGAGTCGTCCATCTGCCAGGTGATCAGAATAAGAAGAGCATCTTGATTTATAAGTGTGATCAGGGAGTTGCTTTTCTGTAATAGAAAAATGTGATTTGCCACTACATTGACTTTTTGAATCCTGGATTTGATTTCAATGTAAAAATACAACCAGCTTTGTGCTTGTTTATATTTGGTAAAACTATTTATTTATTTTTCTTCACATTTGTTGTGTTTTGTATGTGCTGAATTTCATGTTATTAATTAAAATGGTGGTGCCCAAATGTACTATCAATGACAACACACTACCAAATCCTTGCTGTGACTTTGTAATACATTATTTACAATTTTATTTAGAGCCTTTATGCTTCATAATTATTCCCACCACTCCACTCCAAGGTGCATCTGGGAGGAAAGAATACAAATTTCCATCCTAGAATGCATGTTGTAAAATGTGTGACTACATGTGATTGTGACTGGGGCTGGTAACCTAGGGATCTTGTCGCCCACTTGACCAAAACTGAGGTCTCAAACAAGGAGTCTCTAACATGTCATCAGTATCTGCTATGGAATGTTACCAAAGAAAGAAATGATCTCTTGTATTGTATTAAAGAAATCAGTGAATGTAAATGAATGGATAATGTCTTTGAAATTACATTTGAATACAAAATGTAGAGAGGAAAAAGACAATGAATGTTTGTATGGTCGCATAGGCAATGGTACCCATAGCGTCACGTGACAATACCATGTCCAAGTTGGGCTGTCACTGAGTTTGTTGAATGAGGTCCCTACTAGCCGGAGGCCAGATACTCTGGGACAGGGTCGTGAAGGATGGTTAATCGATGTGCGAGTCCATGGCCTGTGTGAATATTTCCAAGACGCACCAAAATTGACACTTCAGCAAACGTGGCGAAGGTCTGCATTCTCTAGTTCAGCTGTGTGCACCATGCCATGGAAATGCAATACAGCATAACCAAAGTAGCTGATGACTTTGCCAGGATATTTAGAGAGAAAAACACCACAAATTGAACAAATTTATTCACGTGCAAAACCACACCTTTCCATGGACACAAGTGCATGTCGTCGACTAGTGTAATGCATGTATTAGAAATTGATAACAATATATTCAGCAACATGTAATGTATAGATCTGTCTCAGAAAGGTAGTTAGTGGGAGCATTATGATTCACTCAAGAGAAGTGTTTGGCCAATAGGTTTGAATGTTCGTCTTATGCCCACTAGGAAATGTGTTCAAAAGGTAAGGCATAGTTTTTTTTTCTGTTGTAGGTAAATAAAAGCTAAGCTGGTGCAGTGCTAAACGTCTGCATGGGCAAGTAGCCTTTATTCCTCAACCCTGTAAATTCTTCAGGTATATCTCAGCAATGGAATAAATTATGTCATAAAAGTTATGACTTTCAAATGCTCTTCTGCGTTCATCCTGAAAAGGATGCTGTGTCATAGTTCACAGCAAGACTGCAATATCTGTACCTTTTGGCCCAACACATCCGATTTTACCTGGGGACTCTCAAATGAGCGCACAAAAAGTCAGTATTTATGGCGGTTGGTGTAAGTTTGGAAGCAGCAAATACTGTTTGGTTGAATTGAAGACATGTCATAGCTGGGAGTAGATATGAGGTTAGCTTTAAGTGCCCTAAAGGTATGCACAGCACATGTAGCCTCTGACATCAAAGGTGCAGTTCCTGGCCATTTTGTGGTTGGACTGGGTCACTGTGTAGATTAAGCCATCGGTAATAATTCACATGGAGCCAAAACTTTCCTTCAAACCACCTAAATTTTAACATGTCAGTAATGTCTTAAGAGGGGGTTAATGAGGGTTTTGCATGGGGTCAACAACCCCTACATGTAGAACTAAGACCCCAAAAAAATGACCTACACCTCAAAGGAGAAGAGAAAAGACAAAACCAAAGGTATGCAATTGATGTTACATTAAAAACAATGTGTTTTGTCTTAGAAGTTAAATGCCTATAATAATTTTTGTCAGTTTCATGTAAGTACCGTACAGCCATGTTCTGTTCTTAAGAATCAACTTACCGCACTCGAGCATACCCAAAGTGTTCAGTCACTTTCAGCAAATAACAGGGTGTAGAAACTGATGGTTCCTGTAACTCGTTGGTTGAAAACACTTCTATTCCCGTCATCTCATGCACCCGTCCGTTCAACATTTCCAATGAAAATTTTCTGCAGTGTGAATTGCTGATTCATCTATTGTAGTGTCATCCAACAGGCTGTCATTGATAAGACTTCACAATGTCACCCCTATACATCTCTAATGGGTGCTTGCGTGGCCAAGTTGTCAGCTCTTTCATTGCCCAGAACCCTGGCATGTCCAGCACAGTAGATTCACATCAAGCCCTGGAAGTTCGAGGCCTCTAGCCGTAGCCTCCCTAAGTAAGGTTTTGGGAGTCATAGCCCCTGTAGTAGTTACCATTGCTAAAGAAGTCTCAGATAGCCAACCCACAGTTCAGCACTAATATGACAAAATGCCATTTTAGTACTGCTCAGAATGCTGAAATCGGATGCACTGGGCTGACAGGCGCAAATTAAAAACTTTAGTGCAATGCCCTGCCTTGGGAAATAGAGAAATAAAGCAAACGTGCGCAAAAAAAAAAGGACTGCTCAGAGATTTAGGCATAGAAGTCAACTATTTTTGTATGGTCTCTACATCAAAATATTACAAAAGAGACTTGATCCAACAAAAACAATTAATTTATTTGTACAATTATTCTCACAGGTATCATCATCCTTCAACAATTCACATTCGTTGTATAGCTCAGGTATGTGATGAACACAATTACTGTTTGTTGTTGACTGTCTACTGTGCTTCCTGTCTTATTTCCATATCAGTCATGGCATAGCTGGGTGGTGTCTGGTACGGGGAAGATGACAATGTAATCACTGCCGTGTTGTAAAAGGCAACAGTGAGGCCTAACCCATCTAGGGTATAATTCAGCCCTCATTGTACAAGCAGTCTGTGATATTTGACTTTATAGCAGAGTGCTGTGTATTGGCCATGTTGATTTGAAAGTTCTAGAAACATTACCTAACATATACTAAGATTACTGTTATAAACAAGCTGTGGCCTTGTACAGTATAGTCTCTAACACTTCATCCCTGGCAACGGTGTCTATTATGGGACTACTTTTGCTTACCCTAATAAATGATGCAGAAATAAAAAAGTGAATTACTTGTTTTCAGAGGATATGAAGAAGAAGAAAAGACAAGTTGATGCTCAAAGCATGAAAAGCTTTTAAAAGAATATCAACACATTTCTACTCATGTACAAATTCTTTCCCTTTATTTAGAGGGTCTCTGGTGAAATGGTCATGCCGCTTGCCTTGTGTTGACGGCGGGTCGAATTTGAGCTGCAGCTGTTGGTTCATGATGGCAATTTTTTCAGAATCCTTGGGCTGTAGATACAGAGTTTGTACTTTGTGGGATATTCTCAGCAGGCTTCGTGCTGTTCTGCGGAGAGGTCAAGCCCTCGCCTTTAACCTCTTGTGCCACTTTTGCTCCTGGCAAAGCATATATGGCCATCACTTCACTTCTAGCTGGCCCTCTCTGACAAAAAGCCTGTACTTAATGCACTCATAGCTGTAGTTTATATAGCATATATGTTTTACATGATGAGGAACACGCTAGTTCTGTGTTGTGTCAACCTTTATGACATGTTTGGAAATTTATAGTAGTGTAGTCCTATTATTTGCTCCCCAGTATCCACATGGGGCATATAGTATCTATTTTATTTTAAGTGCAGGTAGTTCTCCATGTCTTGTTGAATGACCTTTCTCTTATTTCCATTGATCCTCTGAACTGCAGTGTTTACTTAAATCCATAGTAATATACTAACAGAAATGGCTAACAAATGAAAGGTCTGTAGAATTTGTCAATGTCCTTCTCCGGACTGTCCGCTGCTCGTGTGTAAATCTACAGCTTATACTTTTAAAAAGGGGTGAATGCGATTATTACTTAACAGCAGATGAAACCTGTCTTTATCGCAGTTATTATTATTTAAATTGTGTTTTGTTCTCACTGCAAATATTTTTTGAATTTTGAGTTCAAGTGATCATTTATTTTCTCATTGCAAGCACAAGGCACCTCATCTCATGACAATGGCCATGTGAGCAGTTCGGATGCCAGAGAACCAGCCCAGCCCGTCATTCAGCCATCAAAGTTTTCTGGAGGCCCTCAAGGGTTTTGGGGTGAGTGTCAATTTTGCTGACAAATTCCAAGACCACAAAAGTTAACACCAATTAACACATTAACTACCGGGAGATGCTCACAGCATCAGATAAGTTTACTCACTTTGACACAGAGCCACCTCCAGCACCAAAACTAATGTAGTGATACAATGAATGAAACATTTATCAAAATACATTCTGATCTGGTCCAAGATTTTAATTTACCAGAGCTTCATTTGTATACTATCCTCAGGGAGAAAAAGATTAAAGAAATGTATTACACCACATCATGTTTTTTAATACAATATTTAATGTGTCATGGGGATGTATCAACACATGAACTTTAGGCATTGTGAAAAGAAAATATGGAGTTACGAATGGAAGAGAAATAATAGAGTGTTTACCAAAACTACAATTATTATTTGATTTCACTCTTCAAGTACAGTAAGGCCCCACTTGTATGGCGGTGTAGGTTCACGACACAACCGAAAGGCAAAAATTTAAGAGAAGCACAATATAGCATTTTCTAACTTCAAATCTCATATAAACTTAATAATGTGGTTATACTATCATATATTATGTGCGCGATAGAGCTAGGCCTAAAAGGTGATGGGGAAAGAACCATTAATTTGCGGTACATTCAGTTGCTGGCCAATGTAAACTTGAAAAAGTTGGTATGTTTTGTTTGGGATAACAAGTGAGTGATACAGTTTAGTCATCTTACTCTTCACCAAATCTTAACATTTTGATAATGGAAATTGAATTACAGATAATAGGATGGTGCATTGGGGCTCAGCTCCTGTGTGTGTCTTCACAATTTTATCATCTTATTGTTCAACTGATCTTAACATTTTGATAATGGAAACTGAATTACAGATAATAGGATGGTGCCCTGGGAGCATATCATGCTCTAAAGTATTAAACGAGCACATAACTTAACTCTTAACCAAATATTTGTGTGTGTGTGTAAATAGCCCATTTTTCAGCATGATGCACGAACCATTATATTGAGGAGTACTTTGTGCTATACTGCTTGGATTTGCGCCATAATATAGTGGCGTCTTTGTGCTATACTGCTTGGATTTGAGCCATAATATAGTAACGTCAACACAGTGCACACATTTTCAGAATTGATAAAAAATGGCTGCACATGCATTGAAACACATTTGACGATATTTACATCTATTTTTGTGATGGAAGGGCGTTTACAAAAGTTGGGAGATGGTTGTTCTAAAAGGATAACAACAGAACAAACTGTTGAAAAGTATCTCAAGGATTTGGAGACTGATAGATTGGATCTACGTGGTGGTTATTCTGAAAAAATACAGTTGATCTGTTCATCATTTGAATGATGAAATGTCTGAATCAGATTATGTTCCTGTCCCTTGACGATTAGACCACGGTCTGGGGTGGTAATATATCAGGTAAATTTGATACAGGATGAATTCAATAAATATATTCCACAAGCTACTGGCATAACAAGCAGGAACATTGGAGATGATAAAATTAGTCAATTTTATAAAGAATAAGTAAAGTAGAGCACACAGTTTTCTTCTTCTTCTGCGTTCGCTGTCAATCTCTCACTACCAAACCCTGAACAGGGCTTTGCAAGTAGCAGGATGTAGTCCAGAGAACGGATAAGTTGTGTTGCCAGTTTACAGCTTGACTGCAATATTTGCACTTTTCAGTCCAACACATTCGTCTTTGGCAGCATGAGCTTACAGTTATGTCAGAGTAACTCACTTTCCTCATATATCTTATGCGTATTTTATCAAGAGTACACATGAATGGGATTTTATGGATTGATTGGCCAGGGTTCGATGGGTTAACGGATATAAAAGTACAATTGGCAGCACAAAAGCCGGGCCTTACTGTACACAGTATTCATGTTAAGTTGAAATATTACATATAGTTTATGTGATATAATTAATGCCAGAACATTTGCTAAGACTCATAAATATTTTCCAGGAGCACTTTGTCATTAACATACTATTTAAAGAAATAATATTTGCTTATAATTTCCATAACTTTGTGACACCTCTTCTTTCACTGGTGTATTCACTTTCTTTCCTCCAGCTTTTGGCTCACCACACAACCCAGGTAAAAATAACATTGGAAGAATAATGTAGAAAAGAAGAAAAAAAAACATGAGTGATTTTCTCTGTGCCGATAGTTATAATAACCATCTTAAATGCATTATAATGTAATATCAGTACTAATGTATGTATGGCTATGAAAAATGTCATGTTACTAAAAGTATGACATCAATGCTGCAGACCTTCACCAATATACGTCACTGTCGCCTATTTTGTGTTAGAGGGACAGGTGTAATAACAAACACAAATCTGTCATAAAGAACATGATGACCACTGCATCTGTAGTTTGTAGATAGAGAGTGAAGATGGGTAGGACATACCCTCAGAAAGAAACTTAGCAGTATAACCAGACAAGCGCTATAATGGAACCTACAGGGAAAAAGAAAAGTGTTTACTAACGAGCAAATTAAACGGCACCTAGGGCAGCTGGTCTCATCAGTGGAACTCAAGAAGGCATCCACATTAGGAATCAGTAGAGATCGTCTGTTGCAGCCCCATGTTTCAAAATGATCATTGTATTCTTAAAGTTACTTGACAATAATATGGTTTGTTCTGTAGTTTGTAAAGACTTTAGTGACTTTATTATTTCATTGGTTTCTAGGTTGACATATTTTGAGTATTCTATTTTTAGAATTAATATGAGTTAGCGAGTTATTTATAAATAGAAATAGATACATATGAATCTCATGTGCATAGATGTCAACTTCATCTGATGAAAACCCAAACACAAGACCAACAAAATCCTGTACAATTTGGGAAAAGCTTACATTAAAATAGACATGCCTGTAATAGAAATGATTTTTGATGAAATAGTCAGAAAATTTCTATAGGTTGTACCAATTAGTTGTAACTCACAAATACACAAATTTCTGAAATACCAGTGCTTAAGAGTTGGTTTTTTGAAATTTGGGAGCTTGATCAGGTTACACAACTCGCTGCTACCTATTTTTGGTAGCAAAACAATCTGCAAACATATTTTCTATTACTTTGAGAAATAGATTATTTGAAAGTACATTTTGGATTGATTTGAATGATTGTTTTAATAGATTGTTTAAATATATATATATATATAAATTCATGCCCCTTGTCATTATTTAAAATACAATATTAAATACTGTGGTCTTTAAATAAAACTCTTTCAGGGGAAAACCAACAAACAAATTGTATAACCACACTGATGAAGAAAATATAGGGGAAGAAAAAAATGCAAATTATGGGCAGTCAATACAAGTTGGCATGCATGCATTTGGGGTAGCCCAAACAAGTTGACATGTATGCATATGGCAGTTATTTTAACATGTGTTAAATAGTCATCACTTGGTGTTTGAAAGTGACAGGAAATGTGAATGTCATGCAGCAATTATTTTCAGTTATAGTATGTATATGGCAAGATCGTGTCACTGATATCGAGGTACTCTCGAGGGCTAACATGCACTGCTAGAGAAAGCACGACTAGGATTGGCCAGACACCTCGTCCGTATGTCAAGACGAGTGGCTCTCAAAAAAGCTTCTCTACGTCGAGCTGAGAGAGGGATGGCGCGAGATAGGGCGCCCAAAGAAACGTTTTAAAGATGGCCTGAAGGACTTTCTGAAAAGTTGCCAGATAGACATCGACACCTGGGAATGTCTTGTGCAAAACAGATCTGACTGGAGAAGCGCAGTCAAATCGGGTGTAGCTGCCGGTGAAGACGACCGTGTTGTGAAAGCCCAGAGCAGACGGGAGACGCGGAAATCCCGAGCAGCGAGAACACCATCCCCTTCTACAAACCTCGTGTGCCCGATATGTAGCAGATGTTTTCGTGCCTGCATTGGCCTGTTCAGCCACATGCGCACCCACACCCAACAGGGAAATCTGTGACAAGGATGATGTGGTGGTCCTCATCGACAACGATGGACAGCTATTATTATTATAGTATGTGTATGTCTTTTAAATCATAATTTGGCACGGAGGGAGATAAAAATTAGTGATAATTGTTGTCAATTATAATAATTGTTTAGTGTGGCAATGGCTTGAAATAAAAAATTGAAAGGTTTACTGAAGTCACATTGGTTTTTGAAAACTTAAAAAGCTAGGAAACATGAATGACACGTGGAAATAAAAAAAAGTAATAATAGTTTCTCACAATCCATTTTTTTAGGAGTATACTCAAATCCATTTGTCCCCCGAGCGCCACTCAGGACAGATGTTGTATCGACAGCTTCTACAGCTGGTGAGGAGCGAGAAAGTAAGTGCATATGGGGGTACTAACCGGTTTCTGTAGTTGATGGCTTGAGCTAGAATGTGTTAGCCATGGACACAGAAATAATTTCTTTGAATCTACAAACCATCCAAAATATTTGTCAGATTATACTGGACAACAGATTTGGAATATTTGTGTGTATCTGAGATTAAATCATGTTTCCTTTACGTTGTTTGAGCTGCTGAAAATGAATATGGCCAATGAAATTCCAGATTAACTCTATTTTTTGTTAAATACCAATCAAACAAGTATTACACGATTGCATATACATACCATATGTTAATAATGCTTGTAGTTGAAATGATTTACACCGCCCCTTTTTGTTTGTCGCTTAAAATGCGTTTCTGGAGCATCTCTCACAAGGATCAAAGAAAAGTTTGCTAGCATTGCTGCGTTTAATTTCCCTTGGTATCTCTTTCGAGGGTAGTAATATCCTGAAAGTAAAATCCACATGAAAGTGTAACAAGAGTAATTTCAGGGATCAAGATGCTGAGCAGCGCATGAGCTGCAGTGGTCAGCGACCCATAGCTGACTGCTAGCGTCAGGGTCAGCGAACCAAAGCTGCCAAGACCCTTCTACACCTGGATAATAGGCTGCAGCAGGGCAGACTGGGTAAGGAGAAGGGAATGCTAACCCGGCACTAAAAAAATGCTTGCTGAAGCCCGATGTGTTGGACCGAAAGGTGCAAATATCGCAGTCAAGCTGTAAACTACGACACAGCGCATTCCGTTCTCTGGACTACATTCTGCTACTTAAGCCCTTTCAGGGTTTGGTAGCGGGAGATTTAGAACGAACGAAGAAGAAGAATAATAATTCACTCTGGATAATTTATGTGGCCGTGCAGACTGTTCTTCTTCGTACGCAGTCAGACAGTAACTATTATTTTTTCGAAAAAAGCGGCGCTCATCCTGAGGCTGTCGACACTGCCATAGAGCTTGTTTTGTGGTTCCACTGGTGATGGCCACATCTGCTCTCTCTGATCCTCGTATGTCGGGCAGTTCTGCAGCAGATGTTCAGCGGTCATTTTCCCGGTACCACACGGGCATTCGTCGGTTCCACCTATCTTCAATTTGTTGAATAGGTGGTACCTCAGTCTATTGTGGGCAGACTGTTCAACGGGCACAAAATCAGCATCTCTTGGTGTAGATGCTTTCACAGGAGATGGATGTCCACTGGCAGTATCTTCATCATCCAGGGAAAAAAGATTCTGGTAGGGGTCCTTCCCCGTGAGAAACTGGCTGCATATAGAGGGAATATTTTGATAGGTCACATCTCGTTTTTAATTCTTAGAAATGCCATTTCCAATTGGAGGAGTCATGGAATAGTAACAATCAAGATGTTTTGTCGGTTCACCTCACAGCACTGTAACTGCATAATCATCCTTATCGGTTCAACTAGCTACACAGATTCATTGCACAGGATTGACAACATATGCACTGACACCGATCTCACAACTGAAATAAAATCTCTTAGCTTTCTTTATCATTTGTATAATGGGTCGTCTTTGTGATAGCAAAGTTATTTGTTCACAAATATAGTGAAGTGGTCTGCACTGTTCACGTATTCATGGGGCATCTGGAATGACACGTCTTCACTCACAGAATCCACAACATAACTACTACAGATTGCGTCATCCAATTGGCGCTCAAGACTATCTGTATCATGGGAAATCGCGTGCCAGGGCTATATAAAAGAGGACTGGGTCATTTGCTCCGGGAAGGTGAAGCGATCAGGCTACTAGACCAAGGTCTTGAAAACTGGAGCAGATTTGAGATTATGATGTTCATATTCTTGATCAGTGTGTCCAAATTAGTTAAAATGAACTACTTTTGTCTCGGCTACATATTTGATCTTATCCAGTGCTACAGACGCCGATTTTGTGTTTTATTATCCATATTTATGGCTTCAGAAATGCTACATCTACTTATCTGTTTGGGTCTTGGGGAACAGTTTGGGGGAGGCAAAGAATAGAACTTAAAGGGTAACAGGTTTAGGTTTAGGAATTAAAGAGTAAATAACTTGTTTTCTCAGAAAAAGAAGTGCATTGTGATGTACATGTTAAGTACAATTGGTTGTGCACACAGCTATTAGCATCATCGTGAAAAAAGCTTAAACGTTGCAGGATCTTTAATGTATGGTTCCTACCAGAAGGAACTGACTGTTGACTCAGTTTAAAAGTGCTTATGTAGCTTTAGTTTGTTACTAAATCACCCGAATGCATCCAGAGTACGTGGGGGTGATTTGATGTGGCTGGTCTAATCATGTGATTCTCGATTATGGTGCGAGAATGTTCGGGATTCAAATCCTGATCAAGTCTTAATGTTTTTTCCCTTCTAATTTTTTTGGTTAAAAATCTGATCAATACATCACATTTTATTATGGCATCAATAAATTAGTTGAGATCGGGAAACAGCTGCAGTTTCCTAATGTCCCAGCTGTACGCACCATCAAATTTACATAAAGCTCATTTTGTGTAAATAATAAAGCAGTCATTTTTGTACGTTGCGAATCATGTTTCTGTCAACCCATACCAACACTACATACTTTCTTTGCAAAACTATTTTCATGCGGCATGGTGGTCTAGGGGTGTAATACTTCATCTAGGGTGCTAGTGTACTGCGGTTTAAATCCTAGATAATCTTTTCTTCATATTTTCTGTCCAAAATCTGATTTCAGCTGTGATCAATAGTACAGTTTCACTGGTGGGCAGATGTTCTGCACACATCTGCTAGTTCCTTCACAATGGTTAAAAATGGGGTGATAAATGTTGTTGCCATTGATGACTTTCCCGTCGCTGTTTCAGGTATCATTGCTCCAAGTCGGCTGAGTGCTGCAGTGAACAGAGATCCTGGTAATTGCTCTCTTTTGTTATGATGTTTCTTAACACCATTAGCTACTAAATTTAAATTTAAAAAAATGTGCTGTTACATAATTACTTTTTGTTCACTTTTTAATCCATGTGGCCAGTGTGTAGCTTAACTAAAGTTAACATATTTGTGTCACTGGTTGCCATGGTAAACAGCTTTACACAGTTAAGTAACTAACTTTGTAAATAGAAAAATATTACTATAATGTGTTTTTTCAAACATTGGAATTTGTGCAGCAGTGAATGAGCCGACAGCAGACAGCGACTCATATCTGGCTGCTTGCATCAAGGTTAGCAACCCATAGCTGGCCAAGACCCTATTCCACCTCCAGGTGGTGGTCCTAGAAATAGGCTTGTGTAGTCTAAGAGAATAGGGATTGAAGAGAAAGGCATACCCCATAAAAAAAATGGCATGTTAAAACTGGTGTGCCGGACCAAAAGACGCAGATATCGCAGTCTCTCAGTAAACTTCATCACAGCGTCACATCCTTTTCAGGACAAACCTCTGGAAAAAAAAAGAAAACAAAAAACCTTGGTGATAAATTTAAAAACTTGGACCAGGTTGAAAAATAGTACAGATCTTAGCCCTATGGATTATGGGATTTGGTTTGTTTTGTAGGAGAATGTTTATCGAAAGAAAATTGGCAATGTGGATGAGATAAGAGAGCGCATACAGAAAGCAAAGATTGAGCTAGAACAGCACACAATTGACATATTCACGTGTTGCAGGTGACGGGTCATGTTAGGCCAAGTTGTACTTCAAATTATACTGTAAAGCATATTGGTAGATGCCTCAATATCTTCTAAAATAGCTTCAGCTACCTGTCCTGCTGCTTTTTCATTCTTTGGAAGATTTGTTGCTTTCTTGATCTTTATTTGGCTTATCACTGGTAACATTGAAGTCTTCTTCAACAGGGAAAATATTAGGTGAGTTGGCTGGTGGTGGTCTATTTAGGTTGCCTTTAACATATTCACATATTCCGTTCCATCTTTTCTTCTGTTGCACAAGGTTTGTTATCCTTATAACCGCGTTGTCTTTTCTTGGTCTGTTTTGTTGTTGGTATTTTCCTGAAAGTTTTCTGATAATGTTACACAGACCTTTCAATTTTTTCTAGTTGCAGCCTCTTCAGCTTCTGTGGCCAGACTATTCATGAAACTTTTCTTGTATACCACAAAGCTCTTATTGAATTCTTTAATTACACCTGCGTAGTCTTTCTGTGCTTTAGTTTTGGTAGCTCTAGGTTACATGTTAGACCCGCTCCTCTATACACAAGCATTCTGCAAAGATTGTCAAAATTTCCCATTTATGCAGATGCAGTCAATTTAAAAAATTTGGAGACATCATTGTAGCCATATGATTTTTCATTGTGTCAGACTATGCTTCCTCCAATGACCAGTTGCCCAAAATCTACAAATATCTCACCATTTTCATGACTGCAAGACCATTGTTACCCATACCTTCTTTGTAGCATTCATTGTCCTCTTCTGTTTTGACATTAAAGTTTCCATCACACATGTTACTTACCTTGAACTTGTCTTATCCAATAGATTTAGCAGTTTGTTGCAACTTTCTTTCATCTATTATTCTTCTTTTTTGTTAGTTAGAGAGGAACATTGTATGATGTTTAGTTTTATATTTTTATTTTGTGGTCCTAAAGGATGCCATGAGGCTGCATAGCCAAGGAGCGAAGCGTCCGTTTCACAATCCCAATGCACCTGGTTCAAATCAAGCTTGTGTCAAGTTTGGCAGATATGGGTTAATTTGCTCCTCCACATACAAAAAGTAATGTTAACCTACTGTACTGCACACTTGCGAAGAAACTTATAACGACTAAATAGGTTGGCTTATAACAACCAAATAGGTTGGCGGTTGTAAAAAGCGATGTTCTGTAAAGAACATGCTTCCCTTTTTTGATTTAAATAAAGGATGTCATAATCAGTCTTAATTCACATGCATGTCACTCAAAATTAGCATTCTGGGCTTCTGATGTTAGCATAAGTGCTACGCCTTCACTGTATGGTGCATTCTCTGCTTTGGAACCTGAATATATAATTTGTTTCGTCTGAAGTTAGCTGTAATTTACCTGCTTATGTCCCTTCTCCTTCAAAGTCGGCTCGTTAGATATGTTGGTTGATGTTTTTGTAGCAAGATGGGTTTTATGGGTTAGGGGACTCATACCCTTTCTCATCCTGGCATTAATGTAGGAGTTTTGTTGGTAGGGTGGGGTGGGGGGGGGGGGGGTGTGTGTATGTGGTGGTTGATATTGCAATTAGTTTGTGGTGTTACACTATTAAATTTCAAATTGTTGTTTCTGTTCTTAGCTGCAGAAGGGAGCCAATCTCCTTATCTTAGACCTTCACTTTTGTCAGCCTCTAGACTAGGAGGTATGTACCACCTGAATCTTTCATTTCAACCACATTGCTCATGTAGATTGAAAGTATCTTAGTGCTTCTGTCAAAAAGCAGACTAGACCCCAGATGAACAGCTATATTACCTTTGTTTATCACTTGCCAGTGCATTTTAAAACTTACATTATATCATATAGTTCCGGGAACAAGAAGGAAAAAGGCACAGGATGGGATAGACTGATTATGTTCAGAAATGGATTGTAGGGAACCTTAAAAGAGGCAGCAACACTGGCAATGAACACACAGAGGCACTGGAGATAGATAGAACAACACTGGAGATGGGCCAGATAGCGCAACACTGCTGATGGACACATAAACAATAGCAAAGGACAAATAAAAACACTGCTAATGGACACATAAAAACACTGGAGATGGAACAGATAGAAACACTGCTAATGGACACATAAAAACACTGGAGATGGAACAGATAGAAACACTGGAGATGGAACAGATAGAAACACTGGATATGGAACAGATAGAAACACTGGAGATGGAACAGATAGAAACACTGGAGAGGGAACAGATAGAAACACTGGCCAGGATTTGCAACAGGTGGAAAAACATTATTGCTGGGCACACCGACAATTATCATCACCTTAAATGACACCACTTATCTATAAAATACCTCAAAATTCCTGAGCTTAGCATTGTCTGATAAAGAGCAAACCAACTCTGCAGATCTACCTAATCAATAAAAAAAATGAGGTTGCTAGTCCTATGTACAGCCCTATTTAGTTATGTATGACATGCTTGAAAAGTAATGGTAGTTCCACGCTTTCCTCCGGTGCTGCATCTAGGACTCAGGTGACTAGTGCATCATGAAATGTGCAGAAAGAGCGAGACAAACGCTATACATAATGAATATTGCATAACTGACAAAACACTAAATTATCTGAACACATAACAGGGTCTTCCTGTACTGAAAGTTGTGAAGATAGTGGTTTTCTGTACTTTGAATAACAAGATGATGTGGTACCTGAAAATTGAGACTTAAGAGAATAGAGCGCTAAAAAATATCCCCTTTTCTTTTAAAAAGCATTGTATCATCACTGTAGCTGTCCTCCTTCAGTGGAAGCTGTGCTAAAGCATTTATGTGCACTTCTGGTCGTGTTCAGTGACAATTACATTGTTTTATTTCCCACCAGAGTTGACACTCTTTTTTAACAAATAAATATTTTGTCTCCTTGGTTTTGTAGGGATATTGTGATATTTGTATTTTTTCACAATAGGTCAAGGTTTTGGAAGTGTTGGCTCCTCACGACAGGACATACTAAGCTCAACTTCCAGCTCAGGGAACTCGTTTCACATTAGACCGTCTGTGTTTTCAGGTCAGTTGTCGTCACCATCATCACCTTTTTGTTTTTTTTATTAAAAACTCCCGAAAATAAATCATGAGATTTCATGTAGGGTAACAGCAGGGTGGCTCAGCTTCAATCGTATCAAACCCATACTTCAACAGATGAGAAATGACAAGGCATAAACTCACACCCTGATTATTCCAGTCATAATTAATGATTCCAACCATGGTATATGGCCGCTAAGTATGGAACATACAAAAAGCAAATGCAGAGAAGCTTCAAGTTGCTCAGTGAACATTGGGGCAAAGAACAGAACAGAAATTGTGTGCAGAACGACCTTCAATGATGTAGATACTGCATTGTTAACCTTTACAGCGCTGCAGTCTGTTATTATAGCTGACAAAAAAAAAACCTGTTTGCACACCAGAGGCTGAAAATTGACAAATATTGACAAGTGGCGATATTATCAAATATAACACAAACAGTGCGCCATAGAAAAATAAAAAAATGCGGCTGATTTGATAGTAAACTACCGTTATTTCCATCTTTACCCATTTCAGCCGTGGAAGTGTAGATCGACATTGATAAACAGAGTTTTGAAAGGATATATTCTTCTATTTCAATCAGTGTTGACTCTGCCAATTATTGGGGATGGTTAAGTAAGTTGTTGTAGAAGATCTTTGTGAGGTAATTCTGTTGAGTTAGTTCATAAAGATGTAATAAATACATTTGAAGTGAAAACTAACAGATAGGCCTATCCTAACAAGAACAGTAACAGTGTTTTGTTGTGATTTCAATGGATTATATGAGGAGCGACGTTCCCTAATTGGCGAGTCTAAATGTTTGTTTTTATACATTTTTACCTTCATCTTCTTGCATTGCTGAAACTAATACACACACACATAAAAAACAATAACACCAAGTTCTTTTTTCATTTATTTCTCTACATACAACAAAATCATATCTATTTAATATATTGGCCAACTAATAAAAGGTTACACGATCTCAAAGTCAACAACCATAGTAAAATATGATGCTGCTGAAATTGAGTGCAACTGTCTGGGAAGTTACATCAATTTTGCAGCCTGGTAAAGGTTAAGAAAATTCAGATGGACCTGGTGTGGGGTGTGTATGCCTGACAACAGATTGGCATGAAAAGTAATGTCGTGGTGGTGCTACAACTTTAAATGCCCCCTTGGACATGAATTTAAACATTTGACTACCTGGTATCAGACAATTCTTATGCCTGATTTAATACCAATGACAGCACAGTGCACGAGCTGTAGCGGTCAGCGACCCATAGCTGACTGCTAGCGTCAAGGCCAGCGAACCAGAGCTGCCAAGACCCTTCTACACCTCTGTGCGGTGATCCTGGATAACAGGCTGCAACAGAGCAGACTGGCTAAGAAGAAGGGATCGAAGAGGGAATGCTAACCCGGTACTAAAAAAATGCTTCCTGAAGTCAGATGTGTTGGACCGAAAGGTGCAAATATCGCAGTCGAGCTGTAAACTACAACACAACGCATTCCGTTCTCTGGACTACATTCTGCTACTTAAGCCCTTTTAGGGTTCGGTAGCGGGAGATTGAGAACCAACAAAGCCAGAGGAGCATGGAATATGAAGTCGTCGTTGCAGTTGGCATTCTTTGTGTCAAGAGCATTTATGTGTTGTGGTAGTTTCTGTAATACTTTTGTTTTTCTGATGAGGTTGCCAGTCTTATTACAAACAACCTATCTTAGTCATGCAGTAGAGTAAGATCAAGTTAGTTCTATAGCATATGCTGTCATTGGTATGAAATATTTGAGACTTGAATGCCTGAGGTCTCAGTTTGTTTGATGAAGAGTGATCAGTGTCATGTACCCTTGTGCAGCTGGGTAGATGAGTGTACACAACTAGGCTATATAACAATGTCCATTTTTCTTTGGGTAGAGACAGGTGTGTAAACCACTCAGGAGCTCACCTTATTAATGTGATGTGGCCCAATTATTTCTTCTCCAATTAGGGATCAGCATTGAGTTAATGGTGTATGATCTATTTTTTAAATTTGATTATGTAATGTACTTGTTTGAATGTATAAGTACACTGTTTTATTTTGGTCATTTCTACAGTGAATTCCATGTCAACTCCGGACGAGACAATTAAAGGTTAGTTTTGTGTTCCTCTTGACGTTTGCTTAATTATTTTACCTAGGTGTTCTAAAAGAGGAGACTAACGTACAGTCAGGTGAAACATGCTGATCAGACCTTCCGAGCAAAAATCTTCCTGGAAATAGACAATCTGGCTTATGAAATGCGGATCGGCACTGTGATCCTCATGTTGTGAGCCTACTGAGGAGCCCTGCATTGTACTACAAAATCAGCTCTGACTGTATTAAAGAAATGAAAGTCTAGTCTTATTGTCTTGACCTAGCATGCTGACTATATTTATTTGATATGGAACAGTGACGGTATGGCCTAGTGGTTAAGTGACACAGCTCACAATCTGAAGGTGCTGGGTTCGATCCCCATCACAGCACCTGCCGTTACCCCGGGGAAGCAAACCCTTAGAAAATGCAGGAGGAAGCAGAACCTTACATAAAATGGATGCCTAAGTTGGATGCACTGGGCCGACAGGTGAAAAATAAAAACACAGTGCAACCACACACCGTCTTGGTGAATAGAGAAATGAGGTGAACGCAAAAAAAAAAAAAAATTATATGAAACACTAAATCGGACATGGACCAGAACAGGCCTTAGTCCTTCGGATATCTGTTTTCTATATACTGTGTTACTACAGCCATCCCTACCAAACACTATACAAGATATCTACATTATTTTTGTTTCCTATATGTTGGTTCGAGTTGAAAAGTTTTTATTTTCTAATAAAATAATTTTGAAACGAGTCTAAGAATGACTGGATACATTTAAGATATTTTATTTCCTCTGAACTTGATAAAAATAAAAATCCTATGTATAATTGATTTGTTGTTTCAGGGGGAAATGCATATTAGAAATACTACCAGTCTAATATTTTGGTCTCGTCTGTGGCATTGTGCGGTTCTCAAACGTAGACAATAAAAGAGAGTAGAAATACTTGGAGAATTTTGAGATGTGGTGTTACTGAAAGATGAATAAAATGAGCGGGACAAAGAGAAAATCAAATAAAATTGTGCTGGCGGAAGTGGGACAAGAAAGAAAAAGAATCTACAGAAGATACAAAAACAATGATTGGCCTGACCACAACCTTCTTCATGAGGGCCCAGTGAAGAAAGTCTTGGAAGACAGAACACAGGGAAAGAGAGGAAGTGGGCAGATCAAGAAATACCTTTGTGACACAGGCATACTGAGATGGGGCATGAAGACTTATGCTGAGCTGGAGATAAGCAGAAATGGAAATACAGAATCCTGAACTTGCACACCAGTTCCATTTGGTTACAGTGTTGTTAAGTTGTGTGAGTGTGAAATATGTCCTTTGTTATAATGCATGTGGTTTTTTTTTTTTTTTTTTTTTTTTTTGCAGCACCGATCTTAAAACCAGCGAAGTTGCCAGACCCTACAAAAGCTTGTGAAGGAAAAGGTAAGTCAATCGGATTAGGTTTTGTTGGCAATTATCACATAGAGTTAATATATCATCATACTTCCTTTTCCGCTCCAGTAAAAGCATGATGTCACATCTGTAATTGATCTAGAAGCACAAAGTAAAAGAAATTACAATAATTAGACTTATGCTCAGTTATCAATACACTATATATTCTATGTCATGAGAGCATGAGAAAAGTTGATATGGTAGTTACTTAACCCGTTGTACCTTAGCGAACCCAAAGATCTGCCAACTTTCCATTTGCCCACACTCAAAAGTGCTTGAAATCATGTGTTTAAATGGCTGTGAGAAATTGTATTCTAACATTTTTGGGCAAGAAGGTAAGACATTTTCTAAAATGTTACACCTGTATGATTAACCATTAGCTTTTGCATAGGACAGATGTGCTAAATAGTGATCAAATGTACAGTACTAATAGAGAAATTGAAACTTAATCGGGCACAGGTGTTTTTTTAAAACAATTTTAATGGGGGAAAGAAGCTCACAATGTAAGCCATATGGCTGCTGACACAAACTGTGGTCACTTCTACAGAAACATTTCAACAATTGACAATAAAATGAGTGAATATTTGGTTGTTCACTTTCTGTCAAAGGTGTTAACGAATATTCATTTTGTTCTGTCCATATGGGCAAGGGACAATGACACTTGACAATTCAGGTATAGAAGAAGGCAGTTAATTTTAATAAAATGCGAAAAAATGTAACACAAACTAAATGAAATCTTCAGAAAGAAAGTAATTGACATGTTTAATATTTGTTATCATGATGATAATAATACATTGGAAAGTGATTTCAAGTAATAATTTTTCATTAAGCTTTGACCATTTTGCTATTCACTGCAATTTTTTATTTTAATTTAAAATGACTTGAATAAATTTTAACAAATTACTTTTAAATGTACGTGTGAGGGGACGGCGTGGCCTAGTGGTTAAGTGGCACGGCTCACGATCCGAAGGTGCTGGGTTTGATCCCCATCACAGCACCGGCCGTTACCCCGGGGAAGCAAACCCTTAAAAAATGCAGGAGGAAGCAGACCCTTACATAAAATGCGTGCTGAAGTCGGATGCACTGGGCTGACAGGCGCAAAATAAAAACACAGTCCAACGCACACGGCCTTAGGGATTAGAGAAAAATAAGGCGAATGCAAAAAAAAAAAAGAAGAGTTATATTCCTTCCTTTAGAAGTGCAGAACATATTTTCTGTTCAATGCTTGGAGTGTAACAGGTTGACGTCAAGTTAGTTAAAAGTTAATTTTATCCTAGTATTCCAACCCCTTGCAGAAATGATTGTAAGCGGAAATTGGAGCAGCACCAATAGTAGTGGTCTCTTAGAAACTAAGACTTACACAGGACAGACTTTGTGTACTTGTGAATTTATTATTGTTCCTTTTGTTTAGTACACTTGCCGTTTGATCCCTGCATTTTGTTTGCCTTCCCTCTTCAAACCATATTCCTTCAGCCAGGCAGCAGTCTGTTTCTAAGGTAATCACATGAAGGTGGAATAGGGTCTTGAACAGCTCTGATGTACTGGCCTTACATTAGCAACCAACTTTGAGTTGATGGCTGCTGTTAAGCTCATTTGAAACATTGGTCAATGTGTTATTTATCTTTAGTTAAACTGCATTTAAACCTTTCGAGTGTCTCACTTACCATTAGTGTAGAGTTTTACTGTCTTCATATTAATATTAAGTTTGTTTGTTTGCATAACAACGTTAAATAATTGTTGACTGTATTCTTATGGCTAATGTGTAGTTGACTTGGCCGGAGAAAGTGACACCTCATCGACTCTGGAGAGAGCTAGCGAAGCTTCCACAGTGAGTGAGAGACTGGAAGGAGCAGAAGGTGGAACAGGGGGTAATGAGGTCTCTTCCTCTTCCTCAACCTCATCAACATCCTCACCACATCAACCCCAACAGCAGGAGACAGAAGGAGCCACTGCTGCTGAGGCTTCATCGTACAACCAAGATATAGTTGCAGATATTAGTAAAAATAACAGGTAGGTAATGCTGGCACTGGTTCTATGGGATCATGTCCTAACCACTAGCTGTCCAACCTGTTACTAGTTTTTTGCTACTGCTGGCATCTTTTGGGGCAGCATTGAACCTCATCCGTGTCTCTTGGTCTGTGGCCATCTTTCAAATAGTGTCCTAGCTCTCTGGTTCATGATTTTCAATTAGGTTTCCATAATTAAAATTATTCTCTTGTTTATAAAAAACCTATTAAGAATATAGACATATTAAAATCCAATGAAAACAACAAACAGCCAACAAATGATTATAACATATATGGGGTTACTAAAAGCTCTGTTCAGTGCTAACATATATGGGGTTACTAAAAGCTCTGTTCAGTGCTAACATATATGGGGTTACTAAAAGCTCTGTTCAGTGCTAACATATATGGGGTTACTAAAAGCTCTGTTCAGTGCTAACATATATGGGGTTACTAAAAGCTCTGTTCAGTGCTAACATATATGGGGTTACTAAAAGCTCTGTTCAGTGCTATAATATATGGGGTTACTAAAAGCTCTGTTCAGTGCTTGGTAGCGGGAGATTGAGAACGAAAGAACAAGAACAACAAAAATATTGTTTTAATATATTATTTATACACAAAATGAGTGTTTATTCTATTTGCTACAGCACTGACAGCAGGTATATGGTGTGGTTTAAACAAGACATATTTTTCTTAGTTTCTAGATAAGTTTAGTAAATAAGTTAACAACACATTGTTCATGAAGTCGTTTAACTCTGCAGGTTGAAAGATTCCTCTGGAGTATCCAGCAGTTCTCAGTCAGATTTTGTGTTTGGGAAAAACCTTTCACAGAGGGTGACGGTAAGTTATAAGATGTTGAGGAGGGACTCTTTCCACAGGGTTGCTGACTGTAAGTTATGTATAAGGATTTAGAGAAAAACTGTTACAGAAATATCGTTATTCTCAACAAAAATGATCCAGGTCTCTAAAAACTAGATGTGAAGAACTAAAGAAGTAGGCCATTTTTAGAATATGTTTGAGATCAAGATGCTGAGCAGCGCATGAGCTGCAGTGGTCAACGACCCATAGCTGACTGCTAGCGTCAGGGCCAGCGAACCATAGCTGCCAAGACCCTTCTACACCTCCACGCGGTGATCCTGGATAACAGGCCGCAGCATGGCAGACTGGCTAAGGAGAAGGGATCGAAGAGAGAATGCTAACCCGGTACTTAAAAAAATGCTTGCTGAAGTTGGATGTGTTGGACCGAAAGGTGCAAATATTGCAGCCAAGCTGTAAACTACGACACAACGCATTCCGTTCTCTGTACTACACCCTGCTACATAAGCCATTTCAGGGCTTGGTAGTGGGAGATTGAGAACGAAAGAAGAAGAAGAATATGTTTATTTAGTTAACCCTTTCCAGCTTGAATAATTTTGCTGATGTGCATCTTTCCATCCGGGTCAAGAGCCGGAATTGCGTTTGTTTTGAACAAAGTAAGCTAAAATTAAGATCTGAACATCGTAAGACACAATTAAACTATCTATCTGCCGAAGACGGATGTGTCGGACCGAAAGGTGCAAATATCTCAGTCAAGCTGTAAACTAGCGACACAACGCATTTCGTTCTCCGGACTACATCCTGCTACTTGCAAAGCCCTCTCCGGGACTTGGTAGCGGGAGATTGAGAACGAAGAAGAAGAAGAAACTTGTATGCCATGGAAGTATTCATAATAAAGATATTTTAGCATGCAGCATTATATGACATAAATACTTAGTTGGAAACTGCAGAGAAAAAATATTTCTACTAACCATACCGTCTGTCCATCAATTCCACTACACATAACTTTCTTATTATGTATCCCAGTCAAAGTTAGAATTTGGCGTATGTTGAATATCCACGAGTAATCCAGTTGCGTGATCATTGGCCTGTCTTCATCTGTGTTTGTCCTGAAAAGGACGTCATGATGAGGCAGTGCCATTTGGCCTGACACACCCGGTTTCAGCCGGCTTTTTTTGGTACCAGGTTTGCTTTCTCACTGCAACCTCTATTCTAGCTAGACTACACTAGTTTCTAGGGGTGGAATAGGATCTTGGTCAGCTGTGGTTTTCTGACCCTGATACAAACAGCCAGTTATGAGTCGCTGGCTTGTGTCAGCTCATTCACTGTGCTGCATCTTATCGCTGATCATTGGTCTCATCAAATATTAAAAAATTTCTTGGGTTTTGATGGCCACCTTTTTCTCGTTACAAAATCTGTTGACTTTGAAGCATAGCAACGTTCTCTTAAGTGTACCCATTTGAAATTGCATGAATGAAGAATTAACATGCTGTAGTGCCGTTAAAAAAATGTAATTCCACAAACTAAATGACAAAACTGAAACACATGTTTCAAAAGTAGGTGTTTGTTGTAGTGGGCTACAATTTGCACTATTACAGCAGTCGGGGACTGTGCCCATGAACTGGAAAAGGTTTGGAGGTAGTAAGAAACAAAAAAATAAGATAGGACAAAGGGGAGGGAGAGAGAAAAGTAAACATGATGACCTCAGGAATAAGTATTGTAATTTTTCAATCTTGATAAAAATAGAAGGTCCACAGCCAGACAATGCACAATGAACTTGAAAACTCAACCCCTGCATACTAGTGAACTACAGTGGTTTGGACATTGGATCCACTTGATCAATAAGAAGTGGCAACTTTCTAGGAATAGATTTTATCAGTAGAGGGAGTGGCTGTAAGATCATCAAGAAACTAGACTTGATCAGCCCACTTGATTAGAATCAAACAGTTGTTGAGCTTCTACAAGGAACTGGATGGACAAAAGCTAAGTTCTTCTCATTTTTATACATTTCAAACAAAATGTCAGCAACCTCAAACTGAGTTTGCAAATCAGTCCACTGCGTTCAATGGATAACCCACCTGGAATTTGAATCACTGAGAATTTTCAATGGTACAACACCATCGTTGGTTAGGTCAGGTAACCCTGCAACCGCTGAGGTCGTTGGGAGGACCCATGAAGACAACCCCACACCACCCCTCTCTGTCAGAGGCATGTGCCTCCTCTGCCCGGAGATTGATCCATTCTTTTCTGTTGTCCTCCCACCTCTTTTTAGGGATGACATCTTTGTCGTCCGCTTTGCACCCTGTGCTATAGGATCATATTTGCTAAACTGATCTCGATATGTAGCCGTACCATCGTTGATAGCCTTTATAAAAAAACAAACAGTACCAGGACCACTACTTCAAACTTCGTAGTCTACTCAGAAAATATGGTAGCAAAACTAGACTTCTTAGACCTAGCTAAGACCCTGCTTTGATGTATCATTTGTACGTTGTACATTGGCCAGCAGTTAAAAATACCAAAACAGATTTTTGTCACTAATATGTTGTTGCCATCTCAGTTAACCTTTAGCACTCCAATGTCCGATCCCTTCTAACCAGCTCGGCCTGCAAAAACGGTGTGCGGAAAAAAAATTTTTTTGTTTGAACGGAGTCACTCCTGACAGCCATTTTTTACTGCTGAGTACGTCCTCCATATATACACAATATTTTGCCGGTTAAAGTATCGTATGTGCGATTACAAATGGCTTTTGAACAGTTTTAATTTTGTATACGCTGTTTGGAGCAAGCCGACTTTTTGCGAAAGGGGAAGTAGGTTGTTGAGAAAGATTTTTATCGCGTAGATCTGTTTATTTTGTTTGTTTAAATGAAAGAACTACGTTTGAATTGAAACTAACAGTTGTGGCGATATTGTAAACACAGTATCGATACGTTGTTGTGGTTTCCATGGTTTTCTATCGAAGCGACTAGGCCTAGTGGTCGAGTCCAAATTTTTCCCGAGATTTTCATAAATTTTCAACTTCATCTTCTTCAACTTCATCAACTTCAAAAACTAACAAACATACAACAAAAACAATAACACCCACATGTTCGTTATGCTATTGTGTATCTACACGCCAGAAAATCACATTTATTGACAAACAAACATAAAAGTTACAAATTTTGACAACTACCACAGCGACTAATTAAGAAAATTAATTAGGTCAAATTTTTTTCATAAATTATGTAGCGTGCCTAAGGTTAAATATGACAGCTTTTAGATTTTACTAATGTCAACATATTTGTAAAAAAAAAATAAAAAAGATGAAATAATTATTGTAAACAGATTTTTATGTAATAAAAATATCTTTTTTAGGCATAAAATTAAATGAAATAAGCTGAAGTGTTAAAAAAAAAAAGACTAGATTTTTAGCTAACATACAAAGCAGTTTCTTTTGGGGGAAAATCTGTCATATCTTGCAGGAAAGACTAAGTTGGCAATACAGAGTGGTAACAGGATAAGGCAATCACTGAAAGACAAGGACCAGACTGGAGTCAGGCCAGAAGGAGGACAGTGAGAAAAATAGTCTGGCATTTGTTTGGACAAACCTCAACACCCCATGGTAGAAGAGGAATGATTGAGTGTATAAGTTTCTGTCAGTAATAGAACAATTCCTAATGTGAAATAGCACACAATAACTAATTGATCTTTCTATTCCTCAGGGTGTTACCTCTCCAAGTGAGAGTTTGGGTGAAGCCTCTGCATCTTCTGACTTTGTGTTTGGTGAGTCTCTGGCATCTAGAGCCGTGGCAGAAGCTAATGGATCTAGTGAGTCTTCACATAAAGATGACAGTGACTCAGACTCAGGTATGCAGGCATTGCTAGTTTGTCTTTTATAACAATTCTTGTTGGTTTGCTGTTGTAGGTGGTTATACTTGCTAATGGGGCCGAAGATGCAGCTCAGTGAATGAGCTGACAGCAGCCAGCGACTCATAGCTGACTGCTTGCATCAGGGTCAGCAAACCAGAGCTGACCAAGACTCTGTTCTGTCTCCAAGTGGTGGTCTGGAAACAAGCCTCACTAGTGTAGTCTGGCTAAAAGAGTAGGGGTCACAGTGAGACGGCAAACTTGTTACTAAAAAAAACCAGATTGAAATTGGATGTCAATGGTACATGAGCTGCAGCGGTCACATACGAGGACCAGAGAAAGCACATGTAGCCATCACCAGTGCCAACACTGGACAAGCTCTATGGCAGTGTCGACAGCCTCAGGATGACAGCTGCTTTCTTCGAACAAATACAAGTTGACGTCTGACAGCGTATGAAGAAGCTACACAGAGCAGCCAAGACCCTTATACACCTCCATGCTGTGATCTTGGCTAACCTTTACTATGCAGCACAATTTTTCCAAACTTCATATATCACTGTGGTTCGCTTGAGAGTCTGTAAACTTTCTGTTTGTTGGTCAATAAATATGATGTTGTTGTGTGTAGAGTCATAAATGAATAATGAAATTGTTGGTGTTTTTGTTGTGTGCTTGTTAGTTTCTGAGATACAAGAAGATGAAGGTGAAAATTTGTTAAATAAAGCACACAAATTTGGGCTTACCTGTTAGGGAACATAAATCAATTGAAATCACAACAAAATATTGATACTGTGTTTATAATATCTGCACAACTATTAGTTTCCACTTCAAACGTATTTGCTACATCGAAATAAACAGATCTACCCCATAAAGATCTTTCTAAAAAAATAAATGGGCCGACTCCAATCAGCTTAATAAGAAGATAAATAATTTCAATTCCATTTGTAATCTAACATTTAATATTTTTAAAGGCAAGAAGCCTGTGTATATGAATGTGACATCAGCATAAAAAATTTCTTATTTCTAAGGTCTCCGTGCTTGCTCATTCATGAATAAAAAAAATGGCCTAGTACAGCGGAATCCATACACAGAGAGTGCGGTGAATGTTAACATGCCTGCGTTTTGGTTTAGGGTACATTTACTGCTTGTTCTGTTTTAACTTCATTATTTTAATTTTTCTTTGTTTTTGGCACAATTGGTGGCTGCAATTTCAAGTTCCTGTAACTGTGATCCTTGATGTGCTGTTGGCACTGACAATAGAATTGTGTCAGTGCAGGGCAGTTGTACATATATGGAAATTAGAAGGATATTATTTGGCTTGGCTTGGCCACGTTCGTTCTCAATCTCCCGCTACCAAACCCTGAAAGGGCTTAAGTAGCAGAATGTAGTCTAGAGAACGGAGTGCGTTGTGTCATAGTTTACAGCTTGACTGCGATATTTGCACCTTTCTGTCCAACACATCCGACTTCAGCAATCATTTTTTGGGTACCGGGTTAGCATTCCCTCTTCGATCCCTTCTTCTTAGCCAGTCTGCTCTGCTGCAGCCTGTTATCCAGGATCACCGCGTGGAGGTGTAGAAGGGTCTTGGCAGCTCTGGTTCGCTGGCCTTGACGCTGCTCGGCATCTTGATCCCAGTGTATTATAATGTGAAGTGTTGCATCTGATTTCAGGCAGATTAAACCGGACGTTGGAGGAATCAGCCAGAGAGTACCAAGCCAAGCATGAGAACAAAACTGAGCTGAAAGAGGTCAAGAGGGTCACTGGAGAGGAAGAAGAATCAAATGTCTTGCAGGTAATAGTTACCTCTCTCATATGTTATCAGTTCTAATATGGGTCGCTGTGGTGGAGAGGTAATGCACTCGCCTATCAAAGCATTGAACGGAAATGACATAGGTTCGAGCTCTGCAGTTATCAAGCTACCCCAGGTTTCAAAGAGACGAGACCAGAGTACCTGCATACTGAATTATCTCCAGTTGTCTTGCCGCTGGTCCAAGGTAGTTCGGCATCAGAGAGTGATTTTGATGACCAAAAGCAGCTTCTTCCTCACTATAATCCAAATACAGCACAAGTTACATCATCAAAAACCGTCTGATAATGTCAATATCATCGCTTGTGAGTGCAACTAACTAGTATGGACAGACATCTTTCTCTGTGGTGTTTACTTTGTAATAAATTGATTCATGTTTGTTTTCTATGTCTATTTTTTTATTCTAGGGGGTCTCTGTAGCGAAGTGGTCAAGCCGTATGGCTCGTGTTCAGACGGTCGGGGTTTGAGTTCACTATGATGATCGGTCCATGATGTAAATTTTTTTTCAGAGATCCCTGGGTTCATCGCTGGAGCTACGGAGTTCGTGCTTTATGCGATGCTCTTGACCGATGGGGTACCCATCTGCCGAGAAAAACCGAGCTAAATGGGGGAAACCTGAGGCAATGAAGTCAAGCCTTCGCTTAAAAGTTTAAAAAAAAAAAAAAAAATCGAGAGCTATATATAGTACAAACATTTAGATTGCTTTTATGAAATTTCAAAAATGTATCCAAAACATGTAAGGCAAACATTCTTGTCCTTTTGTAATCCCACCAGCCACTATAAAAGGACATTTTGTCGTTTTGAATTAACTGGGGAGAGATGGTCTGGATGGGCAAAGAAATTTTTAAGAGAATCAATGAAACAGGCAATGAATCTTATGAGCAATATAAATTGGCAGCATATAACTTTCTATGGGATAAAAAAAGATGGATGATAATTCTAAAGTTTAGCATTGACATTGGATTATGCAGAAAATTACTTTTGCATATCCTCACCTAAGTTCATTAAACTTAACTCTATCCAATCCTGGATAATTTTACAAATTTGAGTCTTCTGCCCGTGGCCAAGTGCTGAATTCCGTGCATCAAAGTTGTATTCAAAATACAAAAAATGAATATGTAACATAAAATTAAAATCTCAACATTGTAAGACACATAATTAAAGCCAGACTTTCCTTACAATAAATGTGTTGACTTTGAAACATAACAACGCTCATATAGGAAATAACGCTACAGTTAAATGCCAATATTTTTTGCATGGACGTAGCATCTGCAGTTAAAGTAGTGAAATTCAACAAACTAAATCATGAAACGGAAACACATGTTGGTCATATCTGATTACAATTTTCATTTTTGCAGCAATTGAGGACAGTACTTACAAGCTAGAAAGAGTTAACCTTTGAAAGCACTTTTATAATGAGCACAATTTTGTTAGAAGGATGTGTCCCATTTATACTTTTATTCTGTGTGTGAGTACATGTTCTATGTACAGCTCAGGAGATTCACACCCATGCAGAGTATGAAGTAGCCAACTGCTTTGAGTTCTAGAAAGAACTCCCCAAATAAAATCGTCTTCTTCGTTTGTTCTCAATCTCCCGCTTCGAAGCCCTGAACAGGGCTTTGCAAGTAGCAGGATGTAGAACGGAGAACAGAATGTGCTTGTCGCTAGTTTACAGCTTGACTGCGATAGTTGCTCATTTTGGTCAGACACATCTGTCTTCTGCAGCCCCAGATATAATGAGATGAAAAATAAAAGATTGAATAACTTGTTTTCTATGGGGTTCAGCAGAAGAATGTTGATTATTTTAATGTAGAGTAGTTTAAATATTTGCTAATGGTTCGTATATTGATGATTCGCCTATCAGCTCCAAGTAAAGCATACGGCTACCACTATAGCATGTGGTTCAGCAGAAGAATTTAGAGTATTTTAATGTCCAGTAGTTTAAATATTTGCTACTGGTCTGTATATTGATGATTTGCCTATCAGCTCCAAGTAAAGCATACGGCCACCACTATAGCGGGTCCATTTACATGAAGAGTATGCAAGCATTTGCAATGTCGGTTTCAATAGTATTGGTTTGACACGATAAGGTTGCTAGCCCCATGCACAACCATTTTTACAACGTGCTTGGAAGCTTACACTGACCCTACTCTTTCCAACTCTGGTGTTGCGGCATGTTACCTTTGAATATTTGACATTTGTAGCAATGCTCTTTGCTGAATACTCACTGTACTGATTGTTCCAGGCCAACGCCAAGTTGTTTCTGTTTGATGCATCCACCCAGACCTGGGTTGAGAGGGGTCGTGGTGTCATCAGACTCAATGACATGTCAACAGAGGATACACGCTCATTTAAATCTCGTCTGGGTAAGCACTGATATGTGTTTAAGTTTGAATCGAGAAAGAAACATCTAATTATTGTAACTGTTCAATGTTTTACAGTTACGGCCAGTTTGATGTTATAGTACAGATAAAAGTACCCATGTTTCTGTTATTTTTGGTCAGCATCAATTATTGAATACATTCTCCATGTTAGTTTTCTATGTTATGTTGGTTTTTTATGTAATGTTATGTTTCAATTTTATGTTAGTTTTCTATGTTATGTTAGTTTTCTATGTCATTTTAGTTTTCAATTTTATGTTAGTTTTCTATGTGATCTTAGTTTTCTATGTCATATCAGTTTTCAAATGTTATGTTGGTTTTATATGTTATGTTAGTTTTCTATGTCATATTAGTTTTCAATGTTAAGTTAGTATTTATCTACTGATTTGCATACATTTTGAAGCATTTCTGGTGCCTTTGATCTAGTTTTAATTACATTATTACTTGAATGCATGGAGGTGTAATATTCTTTTGTGGGCTGTTACTTGAATGCAGGGAGGTGTAATATTCTTTTGTGGGCTGTTACTTCAATTCAAGGAGGTGTAATATTCTTTTTGTGGGCTGTTAATTCAATGTGGGGATATGTAATATTCTTTTGTGGGCTGTTGTTTGAATGCTGGGAGGTGTAATATTCTTTTGTGGGCTGTTGTTTGAATATTGGGAGGTTAAATATTATTTTGTGGGCTGTTACTTGAATGCAGGGAGGTGTAATATTCTTTTGTGGGCTGTTTATTCAATGTGGGGAGGTGTAATATTCTTTTGTGGGCTGTTACTTGAATGCAGGGAGGTGTAATATTCTTTTGTGGGCTGTTACTTGAATGCAGGGAGGGGTAATATTCTTTTGTGGGCTGTTACTTGAATGCAGGGAGGTGTAATATTCTTTTGTGGGCTGTTACTTCAATTCAAGGAGGTGTAATATTCTTTTTGTGGGCTGTTAATTCAATGTGGGGAGGTGTAATATTCTTTTGTGGGCTGTTGTTTGAATGCTGGGAGGTGTAATATTCTTTTGTGGGCTGTTGTTTGAATACTGGGAGGTTAAATATTCTTTTGTGGGCTGTTACTTGAATGCAGGGAGGTGTAATATTCTTTTGTGGGCTGTTAATTCAATGTGGGGAGGTGTAATATTCTTTTGTGGGCTGTTACTTGAATGCAGGGAGGTGTAATATTCTTTTGTGGGCTGTTACTTGAATGCAGGGAGGGGTAATATTCTTTTGTGGGCTGTTACTTGAATGCAGGGAGGTGTAATATTCTTTTGTGGGCTGTTACTTCAATTCAAGGAGGTGTAATATTCTTTTTGTGGGCTGTTAATTCAATGTGGGGAGGTGTAATATTCTTTTGTGGGCTGTTGTTTGAATGCTGGGAGGTGTAATATTCTTTTGTGGGCTGTTGTTTGAATACTGGGAGGTTAAATATTATTTTGTGGGCTGTTACTTGAATGCAGGGAGGTGTAATATTCTTTTGTGGGCTGTTAATTCAATGTGGGGAGGTGTAATATTCTTTTGTGGGCTGTTACTTGAATGCAGGGGTGTGTAATATTCTTTTGTGGACTGTTACTTCAATGTGGGGGAAGTGTAAAAGGGGCTCCCTTTTTGGCCATTATCTTCAATCTCTGTATTTAAAAAAAACCAAAAACTCTTCTCTGTCTGAAAACTGCACATACTCTAGATGTCTATCATTTGATAAGGTCTCTCTTAGAAAAACTAACTTGATTGCTATGCAACATTACACAACAAAGCGGTTGAGACATGATTCTGGCTGTACAATATTTAGTGGAAATTACAGCACAATATGTAAAATGATGAAATCCTTGAGTTCAAGGACCAATGTAGAATTATTTGAATACCAATTTCAGTAATGCGAACTCAAGGTAGTTTGAGAGTTGTGCTGAACACAAAAATCTGGCCAGGGATGACTATCGAGAGGGCATCTGTCAAGTCGGTTAGAATCACAGCTATGGACACTGACGAGACCATAAAGGTCTTCCTAATAATGGTGAGATAACTGTGTGTGTCTTATATGTCAGACCTTGCATCGCTTCCTTTTTCTATTCGTAAGATACTTTTCTGATATTATCTTACCAATGTTAACAAATAAAAACTCGTTACTTTGCTTTCCCATTTATGAAGTCTTACCAGGGGAGATTTATAAGGGGTGAGAAATAACAGTTTGCTTGTCCTGGCCTTTGCTGCACAGTGCTTGGCTAGGTTTTTATTTTGCCCCTGAAAAAACATACTCGTCATAACCTGTAGTCCTTCAAGGTTGAAGACGTACATCCTAATTGCTGAGTCACAGGCTCCTCTCTTTCCTATCATTACGGCTAAATAATTGAAGAGTGGCAAATATCATGCTCTACCAGCTGCAGGTCTACATTGTGTTTTAGTACATTATGGATGCCACCAGGCCACGGATTTGACTGAAATTTACACTAGTCAACGACTTATATTTGTGTTCATGGAAACGTGTTCTTTTCCATTTGGACTGGTTAATTCTTTAATTTTTTGTTTTCTCTTCCCTTTGATTATCCTGGCCTTGACATCGTCTATGTGAATTAGCACTACGCTTAAACCTTTGTCATATTTCAGTCTAGTTCACCTAGCTGAAAGCTGTACTTCACGAGATTACCGTCCTTTGCCCTAGCTGCATTTAGCGCCGGTTTTGGTGTGACTAATTTAGACACGCCTATAATGGACTGGAACATGGCCCAGGAGAAATGCACCACTCACGCTGAGTGATGTCCCTACGACCTCTTGTGGTTATAAAAAAGGCTCAACGCACAAGGATAGATGTCATCTCCCTCCGCTGCTTTGCAGGATACCTGTTTACAGGAAAAGCTTCGGGAGTATACCCTAAGGAAAAATCCGCATCCTGTGCTATCTTCAGTCGTCTCGATAAAATCTTGCCACTGGCCAAAGGTAATTCAAGACCAGATATTGAGGTTAACAAAAGGCACAGTTTCTTCCTCATTTTAATCCAAATCACCGCACAAGTCACCCATTTCAGTGGGCACAGCAAGAGAAAAGACTGTCCACATGGCTGAAGAGAGAGAGTGCTATTCATGTGATGGATGAACATCATTCATAATTACTGCTTTAATGAAACAAAGGTATAGGGATAATTCTCAATGTATGAAAAAGAGTATTAAAAAAAACCTTACTATTTTTTTGTTATGATGGAACATGTACAATTAAGGTTGCTTTTTGACACTCACCTAATATAATGAGTTATATAAATAATTGAATGTGAAATAATGATGTACACCCATTGTGGACCATACGGCCTGTGCTTGGAAAGAAGACAATAGAACCACTGACTTCTACTATGTATGACATAAAAGGTGAATAAGGAGGGTGTTCATGGGTCTGGGAACTGCCACAGCAAGAGCAATTAAATGCTGTATTCATGCAAGAAGACCACTTTCTAATATAACCAAAAAGGGCATTTTATCTTGTTAAAAGCGATGTAGCTTTGCTGAAAGAAAATACACCCTTTTTTATTTAAGGCCACTAAAGAAAGTTGTGCTTGGTGCTAGCAATCTCATGTAAAAATGTAATCAGCTGTCACAAAAGCTTGGATACAGGCTTCCAGTTAAGGAGCATAAAAAGCCTCCAGCAATGGCTTGTACAGATTATAAAACAATCAGCCTAATGAGTCACATGACCAAAAGACTCATCAAGATAACACAGGAATGAATTACAAATAGAATAGACGGTGAAGTGGGTGAACAGTCTGGGTTTCGAGTGAATGAGCTGACAGCCAACAACTCATAGCTGGCTGATTGCAATTAGGGTCAGTGACCTAAAACCGACCAAGACCCTATTCCGCCTTCAAGTGGTGGGCCTGGAAATAGACTACAACCGTGCAGATGGCTATGGTATTATGGATTGAAAGCCCCGCCCCCAAAATGCCATGCTGAAATCAGATGTGCCAGGATAAAAGGCGTAGATATCGCGATAAAAGGCGTAGATATTGTGACTACGTCACAAAACTTTTTTTCTCAAGCCGAGCGCAGAAGAAAACGAAATTTGGGTTTCAAAAGAATAATGGAACTAAAGAAGCAATACTTTGTGTTATGAGAATATTGGCAGAAAAGGATATAAAGGTACAGAAGAGTATCTATAGATGTTTCATAGGGATCAAGATACTGAGCAGTGCTTGAGTTGCATTGGTTAGCGACCCAAAGCTGACTGCTGGGGCCAGCGAACTAGAGCTGCCATGCTACTTTTACACCTCCTCGTGGTGATCCTGGATAACCAGCTGGGTAGAATGGCTAAGGAGAAGGGATTGAAGAGGGAAGGCTAACCTGGCACTCAAAAGTAGCGAATGTGTTGGACTGAAAGGTACAAATATCAGTCAACCTGTAAACTACGACACAACGCATTCTGTTCTCCGGACTACATCCTGCTACTTGCAAAGCCCTTTTCAGGACTTGGTAGCGGGAGTCTGAGAACGAACAAAGGAGAAGAAGAGATGTTTCATGGACTACAGTATTAAGCATTTGACAGAGTTCAGCATGAAAAGTTGAGTGTCTCCAAGAAAAACATCTAGATGGAAAAGACATAAAACTACTCAAGTAACCTGGATTAGGAACACAAAGCCACAGTAAGATCGGGTAAGAATTACTCAACCATATATTGAAATAAAAAGAGGTGTGAGACAGGGGTGTGTGTTGTCACCTTGTCTAACATCTACACAAGAGACAAAGATTGAAGGGATGCCAGGGCATCACACCAATGGAAAATAATCAACAACCTTAGATATGCTAATGGCACAGTGTTGTTGGCTGAAAGTGAGCAAGAGTTGTTGGAACTGGTTGAGACAATCAACAGAAGAAGGGGACGGTATTGTATAATGGTTACATGACACAGCTCACAACTAGAAGGTGCTGCGTTCGCTCCCCAATCACAACACCGGCCACTACCCCATGGAAGCAAACCCTTTGAAAAAGCAGGAGGAAGCAGACCCTTACATAAAATGTATGCTGAAGTCGGATGCACTGGGCCAAAAGGCGCAAAATAAAAACTGGGAAAATATAGAAAATAAGGCGAACGCAAAAAAAAAATACCCCCAAAAAAAACAACTAAAGTAAAGAATATGTATTGAGTACTAACATTAGCAAAAATAAAAAACAAAACCCAAACTATTATGATAATTAGCAAAACAAATGTGAAGCCAACAGTAAACGCTGAGATACTGGAACAAGTAAACAGTTATTTGTACCTAGGACAGATAATAAAATGATGGTTGATGTGAAAAGGAAGTGATGGCCAAATACACATTTAACAAGAGAAATATATTGTCATCCAGGAAAATAAGAAATAAACTAAAGATGAGAATCATCAGGTGTTATGTATATTCATCATTACTAAACAGTGAGGAAACATGGACGATGAGCAAACAGCTAGAGGACAAAATAGAGGCCTATGAAATGTGGATATACAGAAGAATGGGTTGCATTTCATGGAAAGAATAGTAAACATAAACTTCTTGCGAAATTATGAATGAGAAGGGATAGATATGCATATTAGGTAAATAGATTATTTTGGACATGTAAAGAGATAAAAAGCACTGCTGAAAAGAATACTGGAGAAAAAAGTTAAAGCAGGCAGACAAGAGAAAGACAGCGCTTTAATTGGGAAAGCAATATTTAGAGATGGAATTAATAACAGTCTGTCGGAGTGTACCATCAAGGCAAGAAACGGAATGTTGGAAGTCCATTGTGAACTTAAGAGCAGTACTCTGTCAACTATGCCAGCAGTCCGCACCAAAAAGGGTAGTGGTACAGTGGGTTCCATCCCACTGCAACATCCAAGGCAACGAGGAGGCAAGACAGACTGGCAAAAGAAGGTGCAAGACTACCACAACCAGATACCAGTATAACATACGAAGAGTCAAAATGACTTATTAGAGCTAGATACATGACCAAATGGGAAACAGAACATACTGGCTACACAAAAAACGATGCCTATTACCAGTTGAACAGAATAGAGCAGGTCGTGGTCTTCAGACTTCGCTCTGGCCACAATAGACTGAGGTACCGCCAATTCAACAAATTGAAGATAGGTGGCACTGACGAATGCCCGTGTGGTACCGGGAAAATGACCGCTGAACATTTGCTGCATAACTGCCCGAAAAAAGAGGATCAGAGAGAGCAGATGTGACCATCACCAGTGGCAACACGAGACAAGCTCTACGGCAGTGTCGACAGCCTCAGGATGGCCGCTGCTTTTTTCGAAAAAATAAAGGTCGACGTCTGACAGCGTAAGAAGAAGAAGAAGGAAGTCCATTGCAAACCAACCTTCCATGTTGGTTGGTTGATAATGCCCACAATGGGTTGGTAACCCTTTTGTGCACCCTGAAAAGGCTTGAACTTTTGGCAGAATGTTGTAGCTTTCTTGACATCCCGAGCGTGCTGATGTAGTGGACTGGGGTCCTTCATGCGGTTGTGCAATGCTTGGCTTCATCTGCATGTCACTCACTACTATGGGGATCACATCGAACCTCACCTTGTTAGCCAGATTGTTGTCCTCCACAACAGTCCGTTTCCAGGACGACCAACGAGTCAGGTGAGGGTCTTGGTCAGTATATTTCTCCTGACTCTGGCTAACATTGTGTGATCAGTGTATTTTGCCTGACCAGACGTTAGCCTCATCGTCCCATGTGAAGACAGCTCTTGACATCATCAAAAGAACATGCAGTTAAAACATGTAGCGAAAAAGAAGGAATGATTGCATATGTTTGAAAACAAGCTTTCTCTGTTATGAATGTGAATGACTGAATCACCACTACCACTCTTCCACAAAAGATGCACTCTTTCCACTAAGCATGTGTCAAAATATCTATATACCACTGTAAAGGTGGTTTCTGTAGATATTTGTTTTACTTGATGAAGCTGTCAGGACCATGTTTACTTTACTTAGTCACCTTTTACAGTATATATAGTAGAGTGTGGGGATTCCGTGTCGAAGTGGTTAAGCCGTCGGTCTCATGATCAGGTGGTGTGGGTTCGACTCTGGACTCCACCTTCTTTTTCACGAGTGCTTGATGCGGAGTGCCCTGCATCTCGTCGCCCCCCTAGTCGTCTTGTCCTTGACTTACCACTGGGGTCGGCGGGTTGAGACGAGAGAGTGAGGATAAAAAGTAGCGCAGTTAATCCTTACTAAAAATAGCGCTAGCCATAATAAATTATGCCATCATCGTCTACGATGGACTTCGGCCTTTGCAGTAGGGTGTATTGATTTTATTTTACCATATTTGGTAAAGCTCCTGTTGAAATATATGGTAGTTATAATTGTGATGTATAACCATTGTTAGAATTTTACAATTCTACAATTTTTACAATTAGAATTTGCTAGAATTGACATTTAAAAAATATAAATTGTTCGAATTTAATTTGTTTAAAAGGAAATTGCTGGAATTTACATTTTGGGATTTTGAAATTACTTGAATATAAATATTTTAAATTATTGAAATTGAATATCTAAGAATTGAAACTGTTTGAATATAAATGATTATAATAAAAATTGTGTTATACCAGCCTTACTTTCGTTATTTCCGTTGAATGTTTTCACAGACAAACACAAAAGACTCTGAAAATTTGTTGCGAGCCATAGATTGGCGGATTCAGCAACTGAAGATACAAGAGGAACCCACACGCCCTCACTCTGATCTACGCACTGGGGACAAGCGCAAAGCTGATTCTGATTTTGAATTCCCCCACAAGAGCAAGTAAGCCACTGATCGTGAATACATCTCTTCTTTTTATCTGCAAACGATTGTGGGGGCATCTTTCATATTGTGTATTGGTTATATATTGATATGATAGCACAATTTAACACATTTTTAATCTGCGTCTGTCTACTCAACAAAAAATACTTACAGCAAAATCAAAAGCTATACCAAGTCTTTGTTGACTTGAAAATAGCTTTGACATGGTCTGACATGAGGCCCTATGGGCAACTATGCGAAAATAAAGATGGGGTGTCGGCTTCCCTATGTCAAACTTTACTCCAAAATCACCAGTGCAGTCTTTCTTAACCCTTAGCACGCCACATCTTTTTTTACGAAAAAATAGCATCTTGCTTTCGTAATTGACTTTCAAAATTTGTAACTTTTCTGTTTGTTTGTCAATAAATATGATTTTCTTGTGTGTAGAGACACAATTGAATAAAGAACTTGTGGGTGTTATTGTTTTTGTTGTGTGTTTGTTAGTTACTGAGATACAAAAAGATGAAGTTTAAAATTTATGAAAATCTCAGAAAAAATTTGGAGTCGCTCCGATAGAAAACCATGGAAACCACAACATATGTACTGTGTTTACAATATCAACACAACTGTTAGTTTCCAATTCAAACGTAGTTCTTTCATCTAAACAAACAAAATAAACAGATCTACTCGATAAAGATCTTTCCCAACAACCTACTTCACCTTTTGCAAAATATCTGCTTGTTCCAAACGGCGTATACAAAATTAAAACTGTTCAAAAGCCATTTAAATCTAACATACAATACTTTAACCAGCAAAACATCGTGACGTATTCAGTATTAAAAAAAATTTTTATTTTTCCGAACACCGTTTTTGAATGGAGCGTGAGTCTAGACATTCTTGACCAGTGCGCGCTAAAGGTTAACGGGAAAATTTGAGAATGGTTCCACATGTCAAAAGGTGTACAACAAGGATGTATTCTTTTGTCGACCTTATTCAGCATTTCTCTTGTACGTATCATGTCCGAAGCTCTGGAGGATTACGTGGGTACTGTCAGCATAGGTGGTCGTACACTCACCAATCTCCGGTTTGCTGATGACATTATCGAGCTGGCTGGAGCAGAGCTAGAACTTGCGAGTTTAATCTCAAACCTTGAAAATGCCGCTCAAAAGTTTGGAATAGAAATTAGTGCAGAGAAGAGTTAAATCATGGTCAACTTCCCAGAGGGCCTATTGACTCTACCAGACCTGAGGCCCTATTAACCCTACCAGACCTGAGGCCCTGAACCTAACTGTCCCCTATACCTGGGCTCCTGAGCATTAAAGAGAAAAAACGAACATGATATAGAAAAACAGTTATATGCAAACAAGTGGTTAGAATAAGATGGAACTTGGAGACATTGTAGAAAATAGGTCTACCTTTCATCTAGTGCCAATATTCCACCTTTGTGTGCCAATCCACCCAGCAGGATGAACCTTCATCACCACCTAGATCTCCCCCATCAGCTGTTTCTCTTACGATCGATCTAGCTCTAGATCTATAAGATTCAAGATTCTTCTCATCACTCGAGCTCTCACTGTCTGTGTCACTTTAACTGGAAATGTATTCTTGATGAAATTCTGACTCCTCAGAGTCTGAATCAACCAAAGTATTGATCACCTGTTGGACTGTCATAAGCCTAGACCTACTTCGCTTTCCTGTTGAAGTGCTTGGTTCATCAGCCGCTCGTTTCATTGTGAATTTTCAGAATTTTTACATGTTAAACCACACTAAGTCAATTCAAACATGGGGGCAGACATTTGCAATGGCTAACCATGAAGTTTGACCACGATTGGTTGGTTATTTTTAGATTGTGACGCATTTTTGCACGTACTACCCAAAGTACCGAAAATTAGGTCCAGCTGTATAGCGGCAGATTTGGAAATTACTGAAAATGGGTACAGTGGTCTGGTAGGGTTAAGTCTGATTGTGATCAGGCGAACCATTGCAAATTATTAAACAGTTTAAATACCTGGGAGCACTAATGGATGCGGAAGGTTCCAGAACTGAGATTCAGGCAACAACAGCAATGACCGTGGCTGCTCTGACTAAACTGAGGTCGCTATGGAGGGACAAAAGCATCAACCTGAAATCCAAGTTGAGTTTAAGGTATGCACTTGTCACTTCCGTGTACCTTTTCACGTGCGAAACTTGGACTCTGACGGCAGTTCTAGAACGAAGAATTTCTGCTATGGAGATGAGATGTCTGTGTCGAATCCTCAGAATTTTGTATCTAGACCATGTCACAAATAAGGCAGTTGAGGACACCGTTAAGAGAGAGGTCAGCCAATATAAAAACCTAATGAGTATGGTAAAAGCATGCAAGTCACATGGCATGGGCATCTTTCAAGATCGCCTGGGTTGACCAAAACGATCCTGCAAGGTACTGTATCTGGGAAGCTGAAGAGATGGAGGCAGAAAAAGAGATGGGAAGACATCATCAGAGAGTAGATGGGAAGGTCCATAGCTACAACAAATATCCTGGCACAAAACTGAGTGGATTGGCAGGAACTGGTCTAACAATCTACATTATTGGTGCTACAATGACCTTACAGGTTACGGGACTGATGATGATGATAGAACGTTTGAGAATTTGTTGATGAACTTTACCACTCAAGAAAACTATAGTGTGTAATGAGCTAAATATATAGAAATGTAAAGGTGGCTCCATAACAGACATTGCCATTGTGGATGATGTGTTAAAGACTATATTGTAACTTTTTTTCCTTTCTCTGCTTTTTTGTTTTGTTTTTTAAAGTGGAATGGCCAGTTCCCTTCCTCGCTGCCTTGTCTTACCAAACCGTAGTACCCATTTGCACCCAGGTAGACTAGAGAGTAGCAAGTCTGGGATTTTAACCCAGTATCTTTGCAGTGAGATACAAGTGCTTTAGCCCCTCTGCTAGCCAGACACTCAATTATCTTTGTCGTTCATCCTGAAAATAACGATCTTTATTCTCTCAGCCATGCTGCAAGGATGCCACCGGTGTCCAGTTTTCAGGACCACCATTTGGAAGCGGAAAAGAGTCTTGGACAACTCTGGTTCACTGACCCTGACGCAAGCAGCGAGCTGCTCACTCCTGTCAACTCATTAACTGCGCTTCTTCTGTTGTTCTCATTCATTACAATGCAGGTTACAAAATGTCAACAAATTACTTCCATTGGGACGGAAAAATACACTTGTATTGTTGCTAATATATTGTTAGTTAGCGCAGTGGTAGAGCACTCGCTTTTCACATCGGCACATTGTTCAACTCCTACAGCCGTTAGACTCATGTCGATCCAGCTGTAAACGGGTACCTGACTTAAGGTTAGGTAAGGAGAAGGCAGCGAGGAAGGGAACTGGCCCCAAAAATCACACACAAGCTGAGGCTTAGTATACTCAAGAATCTCATTCCTGATCAGTGATTAACCTGCTGAAGGACTACGTTTACATTTTTATACAACCATAGATGTTTGTGTTGTCCGTTTTCCTACATCAAACTAAAAATGATAGTGCCCAGGGCAGGTACCCTACTTGCCTCACCCTAGAACATCACTGATATTAGGTTGAATAACATCTAGTGGTATCTGACATTATTGTTGTAGAAACTCCTCTTACTGAGTAACTCCTCTACATTGATGGTGCCCAGGGCATGCGCCTTACCCCAGATGCACCACTGATCTACTTGGAATCAGGCATGTTGTTAATGTCTGTTGCCAGGTAGTTGAAAGCTATCCTTCTTCGTTCGTTCTCAATCTCCCACTACCAAACCCTAAAAGGACTTAAGTAGCAGAATGTAGTCCAGAGAACGGAATATGTTGTGTCATAGTTTACAGCTTGGCTTTGATATTTGCACCTTTCGGTCCAACACATTCGACTTCCGCAAGCATTTTTTGAGAACCGGGTTAGCATTCCCTCTCCGATCCCTTCTCCTTAGCCAGTCTGCCCTGCTGCAGCCTGTTATCCAGGATCACCGCGTGGAGGTGTAGAAGGGTCTTGGCAGCTATGGTTCGCTGGCCCTGACGCTAGCAGTCAGCTATGGGTCGCTGACCACTGCAGCTCCTGCGCTGCTCAGCATCTTGATCCCTGAAGGCTATCCGCAGAAGGTATTTTAAACTTCCCACGGCTTACTAGGCCTGGTACAAATAATTTGGGTAGATTTGTAACTGGAGTTTTGAGTTTTGTTCAGTTAGTGGCAGTTAAGCCTACTCTTTTTGATTTCTAACTACCAACAGATTATTTAAACTTGTCGATACTGAACACGGTAGTCCGATCTCACTGCCCAGATATCAGGGTCATTTTTACCAGAAGAAAAAATCCCGCTCTCCACAGTGATTCAAACTCACCTCCGGCACTAAGGCGGACACCTTACCTTGAGATGAAACCCCCCCCCCCCCCCCCCCCCCCCGCCATCCCCATACTCACCAATCATAGATTGTATAACATCTAGTGGTGGTATTTGATGTTATTGTAGAAACTACCAGTATCTGAATTCTTCACTCTTGATGAATTATCTATGGGAGCAGTTTGTAGTGGAAGAAGAAGGTGAACCTGGGTCTTCCTTTCTGTAGTGCAATGCAAGGCTTCTCAGCAGACTCGCCACTAGGGGATTATAGTGTTGATCCATACCTCATTGACCTGGCTGCTGTAGCACAGTCTGTTTCTATGTGCATGGCATAGATATTAGGGGAGGTTTTGATCAGTGTTTTTCACTTGCGACTCATCACCTGTATTATCTGATGACTCACTAACCTGGTTGTTGGTTGCTGTCTCATGAAACAGAAAACTGAATAGTCCATCTGAGTCTGGGGCATTCACTTTGAAGAAGGATGAGTCTGATAGCAGTGTACAGGATCCTGAGACTGAAGGTAGGAAACATTTGCCTGTCTTGTGTGTACATTCATATGTCTTGTGTGTACATTCACCTGTCTTTGTGTATATTTCACATGTCTTTGTGTGTACACTCAGCTGTTTTGTGTGTGCATTCACCTGTCTTGTGTGTGCATTCACCTGTCTTGTGTGTACATTCATTCACCTATCTTGTGTGTACATTAATTCACCCGTCTTGTGTGTACATTCATTCACCCGTCTTGTGTGTACATTCATTTACCCGTTGTGTGTGTACATTCACCCGTCTTGTATGTGCATTCATTCACCCATCTTGTGTGTACATTAATCATTGATGAGCTCTCAAAGTAGTTTAGCATTCTCTTATTTCTCTCCTATCATTTTAAGGTAACAAAATGCCCCAGTATTATTTCCATTGACCTTATGTTTAATTGTATTTTGTGTTTCATTCTTTGATATTATGGTTAATAACTCATATAATCTTGTCTGTCCACTTATGTCATTAGTGTTTATAGAGAAGTGCAAGCTTCCTTTGCATGTGCGCCCTTTTTTATTCACTCTGGGGGTTGCTAAGTGGAAAGTGACAAACTAAAATATATCTTTCGATCCAGCAAGGTAACGCTCCTATCAGAAGTAAACTTATTTTTTTTTAATGTGCCAAGTCGGACGCACTGAACTGTAAGGTGCAAAAACACAGTACAATGCACTTTATCGTAGAAAACAAAAATTCACAATTTTTCTTGTACTAGCTGTTACTCCGCTCTGAACATGCTTCACAGATATCTGAATTCTCTCTTTAGCTTGATGATATTCTATACTTCTGACTTGGAAAGTAGTGACCTTTCTGTTTTTCTTAGTTACATTACCACTGGTTGTTTATATAAGGGTTCTTTCAATGAAGACCTGAAAAGTGAGATAGAAATGAGAAAAACCATACCTTTGTATCGCAACTTGTTAATATGCTTGCTAAGGATGCCAAGAGTGTCCTGCACATGCCATCACAGTGCATACGTACAACATGATGCCATAATTGCAGTCAAACGATGGTCGCTCCACTATTGACATGCACCAAAGAGGCGCAGCGTTCTGTTATGTTTATTAGTAGCAAAACGCATGTTTCAGAGGTCCATTTTGGTCGTGGTAGGCAGCAATTTTTGTAGGTTTTGGTTTCTAATTTTGGTGCATACGAGCTGTAAAGGGTTAATCCACTTTGGATGCCTTACCAGTAAAACAATTCATCTTCTATTTCAGCTGCTGTCGTGGCATCCTGTAATATTTTTGTCATCCGATTCTTCCACAGCATCTTGCGAAAGCCATTCATCATCTCTCACCATCAAATCGGAATCAGACTAATAGCAGTCTCTGATGTACATCATTATCTCCAGCATCGACGTAACCACCTCCACCACTGCCCAGTTCTAAGTCTAATGTCATATATATAAACCTATGTAACCAGTATCAGGAAGAACAAGGTATTGTGTCTTGAATGCAAGACTGTCTGTCACTGCAACGACTGCCACAAGGATAGCACATGCACCTGTGCAATGGTTGTGCTATGTGCTTGAAATGTTTGTCTCCCGGAGATTATGAAACACTTGACTGGCATTATATTTGATACGAATAAAGGTCTTCCATACAACAAAGGGTAAGCCCGCAGCGTGTCCGAAGGCTTGTTTATTCTCCCCTCAATTATTCACTACAGAGTTTCTCAACTCTCGAGTTCTGTGAATGCCCTTTAGGGGTTTCCCAATGTTCTTAAATAAAGTAAAAGTTGTGTTTAAAAAAAACTTAGATTGTAGTTATATGCCATTAACATGCTATACTTTCTATTCCTACTGTTTGGAGCTATGGTTATTAGTTGTACTGTTCACAACATTTTTTATGTTGAATACATAAAGCAGTAAAATAAATAAGAGCCATTTTATTAGATTATGTTTACGATTGGTTTCGATGACAGACTTTGTACCAAGGGCACGTGAGTTCAAATACAACAGGTTTTTTTATATTGGAGATAAAATAACTATCTAGTCTGTACACTGCATGGTAACTGAAATTGCAAACAGCCTTTATTCCTCATCCCTATAAATCCTCCTGGTTGACCCCAGCAATGGAAATAAACGCTGTAATAAAAATAGATTTTTACGTTGACAACTTACTGATCACACGAACGTGTGTTGGAGCTATAGATCTGTTTCCGAGGGCTTCCCTGGGACCATTGTAGAAAATTTGAGAAAGTCTGCTTATGTATTTGAGCTCTTCTTCAACTATAGTAACTTATCTCAGCGACACTGACTCGCCCTAATCGTTTTAATTTTCATGGCATTTTGCCCTCTTCATTAATGGCATTTAAAGCTTCATATGTATGTTAATTGTGAGTTCTTCATGCCATAGATAGTTTAATTATGTGTTTTAAAATCCTTAAATTGCAATTTCAGCTCAATTTGTTTAACCCTATTTCAGTCCGGGCTAATTTTGCCGATTTGAGCTTTTCGGTATGCAAGTCAAAGTTTTATTCAAAATATAGAACACTAATGATGATCTGAACAACACATAATTAAACTATCTGTTATATGAAGCTTTCATTATAGGAATTATATATTAGATTGAAGTGTTAAATGGTATTAATGCGCAGATGGAAATTGGAGAGAACAACATTTATTTCGCCAATATTTCCGTCAATTCCTTCACACGTACTTTTCCTATTATGTCTCCCAGTCAAAGTCTGAATTGACCGTGTATTGAATATTTGAGAGTAATGCAGATGTGTGGTCATTGGACTGATCAAATAATTCATTTCTCAGGTTTTGAAACTCAACTTTTGTCACGACAAATGTGTTGACTTTCAAAGAACATAACACCCGCAAATGTCGACGTACTGGAAATAACTTTACAGTTAAACTTCAATTATGCATGTGTGGACATCATGTAGAGACTTAAAAAAATGGAATTCCCTAAACTTCTTCTTCTTCTTCGTTCGTTCTCAATCTCCCGCTACCAAACCCTGAAAGGGCTCAAGTAGCAGAATGTAGTCCAGAGAACGGAATGCGTTGTGTCGTAGTTTACAGCTTGGCTGCAATATTTGCACCTTTCGGTCCAACACATCCGACTTCAGCAAGCATTTTTTTAGTACCGGGTTAGCATTCCCTCTTCGATCTCTTCTCCTTAGCCAGTCTGCCCTGCTGCAGACTGTTATCCAGGATCACCGCGTTTAGGTGTAGAAGGGTCTTGGCAGCTCTGGTTCGCTGGACGTGACGCTAGCAGTCAGCTGTGGGTCGCTAACCACTGTAGCTCATGTGCTGCTCAGCATCTTGATCCCAAATTCCCTAAACTAAATCATGAAACATAAACACATGCTTCAGAGATCAGTTTTGAGCATAGTGGGTGGTCATTTTTAGGTTTTTGGCAGCTCATTTAGTCACAAGTTGAAAAAGGTTAATATTAATTTTAAAAAAAATATGTAATATAAATTTCCAGCTCTTGCTGCTGACTGAAAGACACAAACAGAAAAATAGGCTAATTTTGCCAATTTGTGTTTTCAGTCCAGGGCAAGTGCCGCAAATTCGTATGTCAAATAGTTTTATTTAAAATACAAATCACCAATATTAAACTAATTGAGCTAAAATTGTGATTTAAACATTGTAAAACACATAAAAATTAAACCTCTATGACATAAAGTATTCATAATAAAGATTATATATTAGTAAAAAAGGTAAATGGTGTCCTTCAGCAGACTTAATCGCTAGTCAGATATGAAGTGTTAGAGACTTCAGTATACTAAGCTACAGCTTGTGTGAGGTGGGGTGGCCAGTTCCCTTCCTTGCTGCCTTTTCCTTTCCTAACCGTAGCTCCGGAACCCATTTACACCTGGTTCACCTGAGTGTGACGGTTGCGTGTGTTGAACCCCATACCTTTGAAAAGCAAGTGTTCTACCACTACACTATTAGTATGAAGTGTTAAATAGCATTAATGTGGAGGTGGAAATGTGAGAAAAAAAAACCCATTTTGGTACGCACTCTGCCTTATGTATTTCACTCAATACCTTTGAGGAAGTCCCTTTCCTCTATGTCCCTGTCAAAGTTTTAATCAGACATGTATTGAATATGCGTGTGTAATCCAAATGCGTGATCATTGGTCTGATCAAATAATAAATAATTTCTCGAAGTTCAACTTTCCTAGCGCTAAATGTATCAACTTTGAAACTTCACTCCTGTGGTAAACGACAGCTTACACATGCTCAAATCATGAACCCTCTTGTGGGTGACGTCAAAAAGTAAAACTCCTCAAACTAATGTGTTCAAAATTCAGAATTGGACGGAAATGTATGTGTTCAGAGCGGCCAGTTCTGGGCAATACAAGCTGCCAAGTTTTATCTGATGTTTTGGGTGCTGATTATCGTTGAATGGGCCTGGAAATATATGTATATACTAGCAATGTCTGTTATGTTGGGCTTGCCGTCGTTGTATGGGAGACCTCAATTAGTAGTATTGTAAAATTAAATAGGGTGCATGTAACAGACACAACGGTATGTAAAGGTTGAGAGACTGGCCATGAAGATACTGCTGTCAGTGATCAAGTGTTAAGAAACTTCGTTGTACTACGATTCGGCTTTTTTTTTTTTGAGGTGCCCATTTACAAATGGGTTGACTGGAGTATGTTAATAAGAAAAGCAATTGATGCATCACTGCTACTCAAACACTCCATTGTTTTACATGTACCAAAGCAGTGGATGTTTATGGTGCTAATGTGCGTACATACTGTTGTCTTCTCCTTCAATTCACCCCTAATATAACAAAGTACCCACCACAGCTGTTAGTGACTCACCTTACACAAAGCATTTGCCACGGAACTTTGGGTGCTTTTAAAATGTTGTCTCTTCTAGCAATTTCTTTTACATGATGAGGTTGCTAACGCCACATACAACTAAATTTAGTCATCTTTTTTGAGATGCATAAGAGTGCAGTGGTCCTATTCTTTTCTCCCTAGGATACACATAGATACATGCCGTGGTGCCTCTGACATTGTCTTAGGTATAGTGTAATTTAGGCATTCAAGAATAGATTAAATGTGCTTAGTTTTTAGATCAAGGAAATGTAAATGAAACAGGTTGTATACAGACTGCAGACTCTTCAAAACCAGTATAAAGAAGTTAAGTAAGTAAGCAAAGAAAATATTGCACCTGTTTAAAAGTGGCCTTACTTTGACCAGCTGGTTCCCATTATTTAGTTATGTGTCTCAGAAACCTTTTCTTGTGTGTCTGAAACCATGAAGTGGAAAGAGAATTTATAACATTGTAATTTTTAGCACTTTTTTCTTGCATGGCAAAACTTGTCCAGAGATTATTTGATGTTCAGAGTTTATAGAAATGAGTGACACAGCAGTTAGTCGAGATGACACATGTTTATACCCTAATAAGGATCAAAAGATTGCTCTGCCGTCGCTGCACTCCAGGGAAATCCATAAGTGCCCAGACTTTGACAAATGACAAGAGTCCGGTTACTGTTGGTTCCAATAGTGCTCAGTTTGCTTTGACAAATGACGAAGAGTGCGGATACTGATGGTTCTAGCAGCCTGCTAGATATACATACTCCTGCCCTACATTCTCAAACACCACATTCGCAGGTGCCACACTCTGATCAACCGATGATTAGTAAGATTCTGCAGAGATAAAATAGAGAAAATCCAACCTGCATATTGCCTTGAAACTTCTGGAACAACCTACTTTTATTCACTAGCACTTGAAATCTTCGCTCCTCTTCCACTTAATATAAAACTGCAAAGAATCAAATAAATATTGCAGAGCTAGGAGAAATACAGTGATATAGTTCTTGCTAGTTATTTGTCTACTTGGGCATTGTGGGAAGCCTAAGTCGTCTCTCGTGGATCAGATATCTCACATCTGACATTGTCTATAGTCACCAGCCCATCGGAAGCCGAACCGCCAGTAACTGTGAGCTCACAAGGGTAAATGATCCTGGAGCATTTTCATGAATTCACCAAACCTTCTTACCTTCTGTCTGGACATGTATTTGACACGGGATGAAGCTAACTATTTTGCGAATGCTCTCATTTATCAATCTAGCTCTCCTGGCTGTGAGGATGTCTGACCAGCGGCATCAGTTAAATCAGTACTGCTGCTATCTGGTGGCTTCAATTTATCTAAGAAAACATTGCTCATGCACCGAACCACGTGAGCCTGCTGGATAGCAACGTTGTGAGGACCAGTAAGCTGCCTCTGTGTTCTGGCTGGCGATGGTATCACAAGTGACTAGAGCTTTAGACTCTATCCGCAGAAACTGGCTACATAAGCTAAGCGCATCAAACTGGTCTACCCAGCTATTAAAGGGGTACCAAATTGTCCAGTATTATGGAAAGTACCTACTAGAGCAGAGATATTCCCAGTGGTAGTATCAGCTATAGGAACTGGTTGTCCCACCTGACTGAAGGCGAGGCATCATACAATAAAGTCCAAAATACTTCATCACTGATGACAATATCTGCTAAATGAAGTCTTGAACACTTCATTATTATAGCGGTGTCTGCTTTGGGGGGGGGGGGGGGGGCGCACTTAAATTAATGATGGCACAGGAGGTTTTTTTTCAATGCTGTAGTTATTTGGTAAACCGAACACTTTGTTCATATTTGCCATCTCAGAATGTGTGGTTCAGGTTTGGCTTTCATGTTCAAATCAGTATTCCTTCATTGTCACCATTGACAGTTTCAAAATATTGTTAGTCCATACAATTTATATTGTCATCTGACATGTCATTTACCAAGTCATGAATTATTTTATTGGTTCATCTACACATTTGTTAAGTCTATCGTTTTCTGATATCATCAAATACCTTTGTAAAGCATTCAACTCTCAGATTTAAAATGCTTACTGACACAGCCACTTAAACTGCCATTGGTTCTGTCAGCGTGTCGCAAGTACTTTAACCAAGTGTGGCTAAACGAGAGAACTGGCAGTTGTTCATGACATTTGTAAATGCTACCATTAATTCATTCACAAAACATTAAAAGATTCATTTGTTTCTGTGGGTAAGCCTTGATATTTAAACACCAAAGAAGCAGATCAGGCGTTTAGTATCTTGTGTCTAGTGAGTTCCTCGTGTCTTGTCTTCCAGAGACTTGCACTGCATGAATACACTTTTATTTGTATGATTGAGAGTATTTCTAGAATTACTTATTGGGCTGAAAGTTATAGGAAAGATGTGGTAGAATTACTTTTTGGACTGAAAGTTATAGGAAAGATGTGGAAGAATTACTTTTTGGACTGAAAGTTACAGGAAAGATGTGGAAGAATTACTTTTTGGACTGAAAGTTACAGGAAAGATGGTGTGTGCGTGGGCAAATCAGTTTTGATATCTGTAAAACAGTTGAAATCATGACATATTGTCTGGTTGTGTACTTTGTCCCATGAGCCACCTTTCTTATAAATCTTTTGTGAGGCTTGGAGTTTCATTGCCCATGACACGTTCATTAGTTAAGTCCTGGTACATAAGTAGAGCAGAATCTTTGTTTTCTGACCTCCTTTTCTTTTGCTGAGGAATCCTTTTTTTTATGGCCTGGTAAACTTTAGCAGTTGCTGCTCTTTGGGTGGTCAACTCTTCTTAGATTCCTCCGTTCTGGTCGTTACAACATGCAGGTATTTGACCTGTTCCATGTGCTACTTCTCCAGCGATATATCATGTCTCTCTTCTTGAGACTTGCAGAAGCAACATTCACAACTGAAGAAATGATTAAATATCAGTTAAGGGTTACCAGAGACATTATTAGCCAGGGCAGTCATTGATGTCTTTTAACACTCCAGAAGGCACATAGGGGATGGCTACGACATGAGTGGATAACAGACATCAGGCTTCAAACCTTCAAGGACCTGATCAACTGTCATGTGGTAAGACGAAAGGCCTGGCATTTTGCTTTGAAAGCTCCCATTGTGGGGACATTAAATAATGAAAGGGAAGACAGTGAATTTCTATCAAAGTTTACAGGCTGGATGATGATACAACCATTAATGAATTAGTGGACTGCAAGAGTTGGGTGTCAAATAGGCTGAGCAGAAGGGATGCCTTAGAGGATGAAGTATGGGTGTACATAACCAGTCAGACAAGACAGATAACAAATACATGTAACAAGACTGAAGAAGTTCTGGGGTAAGGAGAACACCAAAACATAACATGGATAACAACAGAAACTGTAGCAAATAACAATTAAGCAGGCAGATTTTAAGAGAAGTCAAACCAGAAATGCTAGAGACAAGGCTCTGAAGTCAACTAAGAAGTAATAAAGAGAAAATATATTGATGAGTTGGCAAGAGAGGCTGATAAAGCTGCTTCAAAGGGAAATATGAAAGATCTGTACAACAATGCAAAGAAACAAAGAAAATATAAACAAGTAAATGGCTTTAGAGATAAGGAAGGATATTTCATTAGCAAACACAGATAAAGCGATGGACAGAATATTTCAAACAAGGCGCCCTAGGCATTCATTCAGCATAAATGAAACTGTTAGTTAATTTGTAAGAAATCAAACAAAGAAGAAATTTGGAAAACCATGTTGTTTCTGAGAGATGGAAAAACTACTGACTCGGATATTATCTCAACAGAAGTAAACAAAGCATTGATGACATATAAATTACTTGGAGATAGAGAAGAAATACTGGAAGGAAGGTGTTGCAAAAGAAGACAAATCTGCTGCAATGTATAAATTATACAGGAAAGTACTGAACAAGATCATACTAGAGAGATCAGTGGAACATGATCGGAGGAAAAGGTGTTGGATAGGACACATTAAAGAAACCAGCTGATAACATTACAAAACAGTGTCTGTTCTGGAATCCCCAAGACAAATTATTTCTAAAAAATCTACCTCAGTTATTTGTACCTTCCCCCATGCGGTTTGTTAAGCGCAGCTATAGATGGCGCCTAACTGGCTGTAGGTCTACTTAACTCTAGTGTTTGGAGTCTATTAAGATGGACTTGCACATTGGTTAAACCACCCTCCAAGAAACTGGTTGTATACAGACTAGAGTCTTCTAAACCAGTATAAATAAGTTGAGTTAAGAGAAGTAGAGGCAGACTAAAACACACAAGGAAAAGAGAGCTTGAGACGAACTACATGGGAGAGCTGGAACGGGTTGCCTAGGATAGGAGAACTTGTTTATTTGTTGAAGACCTGTGCACCACAGGCAGCTGAAAGGTTTTGATGATGATGATGCATGAGAACTTTTCTATGTTTGATGTACTTGTGGATATCATTGACTTTATCTTTGTTTTTGCGTTGACTTCATGATGTGTACAGTTTTGCCATGAATAAATACTTCGTGTCAGCATGTGGCTTTGAAGTGCTTATCATATGTAGTCTCACAATGTTTTTACAAACTAAGTGGTTTAGGAAAGTATAGAATCAGCATAACTTTTCCAAATTGCTGTTAAACCCTTCACAGTCCGGCCAAATTTGGTGGACGTGTGTCTTACTGTCTGAACCAAATGCAGCAGCTCCGTATTCCAAATAGTTTTTAAATAACGAAAAATTGAGCTAAAATAATGATCTAAAAACACATTGTTATTTAATGCCCACAGTGAGTAGGATTACTCTTATCTTGTGCGTCCTGAAAAGGATGTTAAGTGGTGGGTTGTTGTAGCTTTCTTCACATCCCGATTAAGGTGGACCGTGGTCCTCCAGACGGTTATGCTATGTTTGGCTTCATCTGCGTATCGCTCACTACTATGGGGATCATGTTGATACCTCGTTAGCCAGACTGCCATGAAAACAACCTGTTTCCAGGGACTACTACTGGGAAGTCGAGGTGACTAACATGTCTGATCAGTATGTTTTGCCTGACTAGACATTAGTCTTCCTACCCAAAAAAACACATAATTAAATTACTATCTATCGACAGGAACAATTCATAATAAAATTATTTATTAATATGAAACGTTGAATGTTGTTAATACAGGGAAAATACTACTAGCCTAAACAATGGTGTTAACAGATTTTGACCGAATCGGATTGTAACATATTTGTACTGAATGGAAAAGGGAAATTGAGACTAGGTGTCAGAAAGCATCTGCTGTGACTTATCAGCTGTCCCCACTGCTTAGACAACGAGCATTAGTTTGGCAACAGCTGATAAACAGTATAGTTATGTCGATTCTGTGCTACCAGTGTCAAACAATGGCCTCTGTCAAGGGCGCTCGTGGCAGAATTTCGACTTGTGAAATGAAGTGTTTGAGGAAAGTCATTGGTTTTGACAGAATGCAGAACGACGATATTCGAAGTATGGTTGGCACTACATCTTGTGTCGAATACATTTCTAGGCAGAAAATAAGTTGATGAGGGTGCATTTTCATGAGATGACCAAACCAACTTAATTTGGTCATCTCATGAGAATACACCCTCATCAACTTCGACTGATGGCTTACAATCCTGGTAGATCTGGCTACAGGGCAAAGGGACGGCCGCAAGGTAGGTGGATAGATGACATAGAGTGATTGTGCAACGACGCTTAACGGCACAAGTGGAAAGAAAATGAACTAACTATGGAACTATAAAGAGTTATAGGTGACTATAGAGGTAGCTGCATTGATCTAACAACCTTACTTAAAAATAAATTGCTACAGAAGCCACCATTGCAAAGGCACATGAAAGTACTTTGGCCAGGCTTCTGCAAAGAGCCAATTGAAGTGACCACCATGTGTGTGATCCATAGTGATGTGGAGACAAGAAGTCATATAGTAGATGCTGATGCCATTGGAGATGAAGTGTTATATTTTAAGGGGCTGAATATGCAGCACAATGAATAAGCTTGACAGCAACCCATAACTTACTACTTCCATCAGGGTCAGCGAATCAGAGCTGACCAAGACCCTATTCCGTCTCCAAGGTGGCCCTGGAAGCAGGCTGGACTAGTGTAGTCTGGCTAAGAGAGATTAGTGATCACAGTGGGAAGACAAACAAGGTACGCAAAAAAGCCAGCTGAAACTGGACGTGTCAGGCTGAAAAGCATAGATATCGCAGCCCGCACTGTGTTTTCTGCATTTTGGGCTGGTCCATCAGACTTCACACGCATATTAAAAATGGGTTTGTACTGGTTCAGAAGACTGTACAGAGTCTGTATACCACAAGTTACTTGAGGGTGGTTTAACCGATGGGAGAGTCCATCTTAGTAGACTCAAAAACTAGAGCTCAGTAGATCCGCAGCCAGTTGGGCGCCATTTATAGGTGCTGTTAACAAACCACCTGGGAATGGTACAAATAACTAAGATAGGTTTTTAATTTGAATTGCGGCCGTGAAGCCTACTCTTTTGGATTTCGAACTGCCAAGGAATTTGTAACATGCTCGACACTGAACATAGTGGTCAGATCTCACTACCCATAATAGATCAGGGCCATTTTTATCATAAAATTCATGTGAAGAAAAAAAATCATATTTTTCTTGACCTACGGCACACTATGTGGTCAATATCACGCCAACTACCTTACCTTTCTCCACATTATTTTGGTATTAAATTTTTCAGGCTGGGGCGACTTCAGGAAACATTTTGCGATTGAAAAAATCCAGCACCAACTGGGGACTAAACCTGAAGCTCTCGGCTGGGAAACCAGTGCATTAACAACTGCATAACCTTAGCTTCCCCTGTGGAAATACTTCAAGAAAAACAGCATTTAAAAATGATTTGAACGCTTTCAGCTTGTATTTTATTCATAAATTGCCAAATTAAGATGTAATTTCACACATATATAATGTAGCTGCCCAAATTCAGTTGTCAGTGGTTATCTGCCATTTAGGAACGCCTTAATGAGAGACTGCCACACCATATGACTTTTTTTTATGGGGATACGTTAAAGACGTTGCCTACAAACCACCACTCCCCCAAGATGTACGTGAACTGCATTACCGCTGCAGCGCAAACCATCAATGAAAGCATGCTGCAACGTGTCTGGAAGATTAGATTGTTTGATTGGAAGATGAGTTAGATTATCGCATTGACATTTATAGAGTAATATAAGGCGCTCGAATTGAACACTTGTGAGGTAACTTTGGGATAGCTATTGAACTTGGACAGCTTACATTATATGACAATTCATGAATAAAATATAGCAAGCTCAAATCGTTCAAATCATTTTGAAATGTCCTGTACATGCCAAGTATTTGTGGCATATAGACTTCTACAATATGATGCAACTAGTCCCTATGCCCAACCCTCGTTAGTCCGAGTTGGTCCTCATTTTCTTTACTTCTTTTTGTTGCTTATAGTTTTTACAACATCAAGTCCCAATCCCCTTAGCCACCTTTTACAACATGCCTGGCAGGTTACAGTCTCACCATTATCTGCTCTCGGGCCAAGGCCACGGGTGGGCACTGACCTCATTTACTCAATTATATTAATGTCGGAGAAGTAACTGTTTTATTTGTTTTAAAATTCAATAGTAAAAACAAATTTAGATCAAATATGATTGAGAAGTAACTTGTATTTGTTTTAAAATTCAATAATAAAAACAAATTGAGAAAAAATATTATGATTATCAATGTTAAATGCACAGAATTTAATTATCTATCACTGAAACTGTTCCATATTAAAATAGAATGCACGTTTGAAACTATTCCAAATTAAAATAGAGTGCACGTTGAGAATTTTTGCAAATTAAAAATAGAATGCACGTTTGAAACTTTTCAAAATTAGAATGAAAGTTTAAAACTATTCCAAATTTTAAAAATAGAATGCATGGTTTGAAACTATTCCAAATTAAAATAGAGTGCACGTACAAAAATGTACTTTATTCTTACATTTTAACTTTTCAGCTACCCATCCCAAAGACCCTCGTCTTTAACAACTACATGTAAAATTCTTCTGTCCTGTGCTGCTGTCTTATTCTTCATCGATCAACTGAAGCTATGGTCTAGTCTGGTGAGGTTCACGAAGGAGACTGCCTTTCAGGTATTTGCCAGTCCCCCACAGCTTTTCGAGCATGGTCACTCCCCTAGGCCAGAAAGCCTCTTTTTGGTCGGCATATGTAGGGCAGTCCTGCAGGATATGTTCTGGTGTTTGCTTGGGTGCTCCACAATCATACGTGGCGATGTCTCTGACACCCATTCTGTGGAGGTGGGTCTTGAGTCTACAATACCCTGTTCTGAGTCTGAAGATCTTTGTCTGCCTATCTCTGCAAAGTTTGTCTATGTTGTCATTTTCTGGCTTGTATTCTTTGCAAGACGCCACTTCCGGCTTTTGCGAGTTCATCTGCTTTCTCATTTCTAGGGATCCCCCAGTGGGCCGGAATTCACAGTAGGACTAAATCTGTTTTTTTGAGACAGCAATCCTATGTCGTATTTTATTTCATGTGAGAGTTTATCTTGTTTGGGACATGAGATGGCTTGGAGTACACTACTGGAGTCTGTTAGAATGACAGTTTTCCTTGTAGTTATGTTTTGGCATGTGCTGTCCATTCTAGTTCTCTCCATGTCTTTTGTATCCTTTTTATGTCTGTAAGATGTGTTTTTAACTTGTTGTTGACCTTCCCATATCTGTTGGAAGTTTTTGTAGCTTATAGTTTCTTTATAATGGCAGTCATCCACATGCCCAGCCATCTTTAGTTGGCTCTTATGACGTAGCCTGGCAGGTTGCAGTGTTACTATTCTTTTCTTCCCATTCCAGGACCTGGTATCACACAGAAAATAATTTTGTGTTTGTTTCTACGCATTTTTTTCTCTCCACATTTTAAAATGTTATCCCAGTAGATATAAAAATATATATAGGTAATGACTCAGTGCACTAAGACAAAAACATATATAGGCAATGGCTGAATTACTGCACCAAGACAAAAACATATAGGTATTGGCTCAATTACTGCACCAAGACAAAAACATATATAGGTAATGGCTCAGTTACTGCACCAAGACAAAAACATATGTAGGTAATGGCTCAGTTACTGCACCAAGATAAAAACATATATAAGTAATGGCTCAGTTACTGCACCAAGACAAAAACATATATAGGTAATGGCTCAGTTACTGCACCAAGACAAAAACATATATAGGTAATGGCTCAGTTACTGCACCAAGACAAGAACATATATAGGTAATGGCTCAGTTACTGCACCAAAAACAAAACGATACCTGTGTACTGGAAATTCTGATATTCAAACAGGCATGTTAATGTCTGTTGTCAGGTAGCCGAAGGCTATCTGCAGTAGGTATTTTTAAACTTCCTTTGAAAGTTACAAATAATGTGGGTAGATTCCACAATACCTTCGTCAGTAGCAACGAACTAACAAAAACAACTAGATATGACGTAGTAAAATAGTGGTTCAAGTTAGCAGCCATGTGTGAAAGTGACCAGGAATGTGTGCGTCTTGGTATGCCAGTTGTGGACCAAACAAGAAATGGTCGATATGATTACATGCAGACAAGCCAAACACTCTTCTTTCTTTGTGTTCAGGATCTTTTTGGTCATGCTATATCTGTAGGCCAGTCGCCATGATGAAGTCTGTAGTCTTCACCAGGTCTGAGCGGCTGCCCCACAGCTTTTGTCTCAGCTCCGCACTCTCTAGCCAGGACTGGCATCTCATTTCCCTATAAATTGGGCATTCTTGTAGAATATGCTCAGGGTTCTGGCATCCTGTTCCACATGGGCACTCATCAGTGTGTGAGATCTTCAGTCGGTACAGATGTTCTAGTAGTCTGCAGTGTCCAGTTCTCAGGCGAAATAAGGTAGTTTGTTGATTTCTTTTGAGATAGTGAATTGGGTCTGGTGTACTGCTTATGTTTCTCTCTTCTCTCCATTGGTGTGTATACTGATTATGTTCTTGATTTCTCTGTATGGTACTCGATGATTAAATTGTGCCTTTTTGCTGCCATCTTTTGCCAGAGCATCAGTTCTCTCGTTTCCCGTGATTCCGCAATGGGAGGGTAGCCACTGGAGCACTATTGTTGAGGATCTCTGGAGTTTTCCCAGTTCTGATCTGATCTTCGATAACAGTGGTTCGTTGTTTGTTTTTTGTATTGTCTCTAATAGTTCTCTGCAGTCCGTAAATACAGCTATTTTTGTTGGAGGTTGCCTTTCTGTTTGAAGTATTCTCAGTGCTCGCAGGAGGGCCATTGATTCTGCTCTGAGGTTTGTGGACAACTTTCCTGTTGGGAGGGCCTCTTCTGTTATATTTCCTCTTTTGTGTCTTACGAATATGCCCCTCTGCTGAACCATCTGTGTACACCTGTGTCCATTCCTTGGTATTATATTTCTCCTCAATCATTGTTTGTGCTAAAATTGTCAACTCGTGGACACTGTGTTGGTCTTTTCTTCTTATTCATGGGATCTCTGTACTTATTTCGATGTTGTTTATGTTGCAGCTTGGCTCTTCATAGTTAATAAGCATTTCTATTTCTGTAAGTTGGTTGGGAATTAGTTCTCCATATTTTTGGTGTAGGTGGTTTGATATATGAATGAATCTGGTTCTCTTTAGCCTATTTTTAACTGGGTGTTTTAGTTTGATATGTATGGGATGATCAGACATGCGTTGCATCTTTTCACTATGTGTCAGCACTCTTTCCTCTCGTCTAGTATTTAGGGGTCTTATATTTGTATATGTTGCCATTTTCTGGATTGGTGTAGTCTTCATTCCTCCTGTTATTATCCTTAAGCCTGAATTTTGGTTAGGCGTTCTATGTTTGTTTTCGATGATGTGGTCCAGGCTGTCATGCCGAATTCAAGTACTGGCCTGACTGTGCCAGTGTATTCATTTTTGAGGATGTTGCTATTTGCACCCTAGCTTGTTCCGGCCAGCTTCTTCATGAGGGATAGTTTTTTGGTTGCTTTTTGTTCTAGCTCCTGTATGTGTTCCCTCCATGTGAGTCTCTTGTCCATTTTAACTCCGAGATACACAGGGGTATAAGCTCTTTGCCATTTAGAATAAGTTTTGTTACTTCCTTGGTGTTGGACAGTGAGAAGCATGTTGTAACTGTCTTTGAGATGTTAATCTGCAATCCCCAATCTGTAACCCATTTTCCAACAGTGTCCAGTGCTGTCTGCATTCTATTTTTAGCTGTTGGTAGTTTTTCTGCAGCAATCCACATTGCGAAGTCGTCAGCGTGTAGGGCACTGGATACTTTCTTTGGGAGTTTTCCCGCTATGTCATTTATGAACAGGATAAAGAGGGTAGGAGAGATGACGCCTCCCTGGGGTACGCCTTGTTGGAGAGTTATTCTATGGCTCAGTGATCCATCTAATTTGACTCTTGCTGTTCTGTATCGAAGGAAGTCTTGTATCCAGCTGTACATTCTCCCTTCTATTTTGTTGTTTAATAGTTTTAGGAGGAGTCCTCTCCATACCTTGTCAAAAGCTTTTGCCATATCCACAAAGACCGCAAGTACTTTTTCCTTACCTTGGAATGCATTTTCTATTTCTTGGGTTAGGTACACTAGTTGGTCTTCTGTGTTGCGGTTTTTCCTAAAGGCTGACTGTGAATTGAGTAGGAGATGGTTTTTTTTCTAGATGTTTTATTAGTCTTGCGTTTACCATTTTTTCCATGACTTTTCCAACACAGCTGAGCAGGCTTATTGGCCTATAACTTTCCTTGCTTGTCTTGTCCTTTTTTTGGTTTTCTGATGGGGATAATGATAGCCTCCAGCCACTGGTCTGGGATCTTACCCTTGCTCCATGATTGATTTAAAATTTTCAGGAGTTTTCTTCTTGGCCCTTAGTCTAGGTTTTTAATCATTTCATTTGTGATGCCATCTTTTCCTGGAGCTTTCTTGTTTTTCAGTTTATGAATAGCAGTGTTTAACTCATATCATTTTGAATGATGACTCGCTGGAAGAGTGAGCGAACTCATGGCTGGTAAAAATAAATGAGGAGAAAACCACATGTACAATATTCTCGCTCTCAATCAAACCCCAAAACACCAAATTAAGTCTAAATGGCAAATTCCTGCAGCCAAACGACAACCCAAACTATCTGGGAGTCACATTTGATCGGCGCATGACATGGAAAAGTCAGATCGAGAGAAACCGAATGAGAGCCAGAGAAAGTATGGCAATCATGAGGAAACTTGCTGGCACAAGCTGGGGAGCAGACGAAAGTATACTAAAGAAACTGTACACTGGAAGAGTGAGACCAGTTCTCGAGTATGGCATTGCGGCATGGACAACAGCAGTAAAGGCGAACTTCGATAAAGTTAGCAAACTTCAAAACCAAGCCATGAGAATTATAACAGGTGGCATGAAGTCAACGCCAATTGTAGAACTTGAAAAGATTACAAAACTGCAATTCATGACCGATAGAAGAGACTGCAGAGCCCAGCTGCAGTCAGAGAACCTCCGAAGACTGACTGACCATCCAATGCACCAGAGACTAAACAATTTGGGAAATGGGAAACTAAAGCGGAGAAACTTTGCAGAAATAGCCAAAGCAAAGATGCACGAAGATCCCATAAACGCACTAACAACACCAAAGCCCATCACTACTGTACGAAAACCTACCTGTAGGCAGGATATATTTCCAGAGGTGGTAGAAAATATACCAGGTATTGGAAACAAAAACTGCCAGACTGAAAAAGAAAGGAGAGATACTACCCTAAGCTTTATATCGAAAAGCTACCCAAGCATGGACTGGACCCATGCATACACCGACGGTTCTGTAACAAACACTACACAGAACGGAGGGGCAGGAGCATTCCTGAACCTACCAAATGGCAGAAAAATAACACTGTCATTCGCTACTGGTAAGTACACAAGCAATTTCAGAGCAGAGGCACTGAGGGCGGCAGTGGAAGAAATGCTGACACATAAAGAAAATGAAAGCCATACAGTCCTGCTTACAGATGCTCTGGCCGTAGTCACAGCGCTAAAAAGCCAGAAAAACACTGAGCTTAATGACTTAAGAGCAGTACTCTGTCAACTATGCCAGCAGTCCGCACCAAAAAGGGTAGTGGTACAGTGGGTCCCATCACACTGCAACATCCAAGGCAACGAGGAGGCAGACAGACTGGCAAAAGAAGGTGCAAGACTACCACAAACAGATACTAGTATGACGTACGAAGAGTCAAAACGGCTTATTAAAGCCAGATACATGACCAAATGGGAAACTGAACATACTGGCTACACCAAAAACGATGCCTATTACCAGTTGAACAGAAGAGAGCAGGTCGTTGTCTTCAGACTTCGCACTGGCCACAATAGACTGAGGTACCACCTATTCAACAAATTGAAGATAGGTGGTACCCACGAATGCCCGTGTGGTACCGGGGAAAATGACCGCTGAGCATCTGCTGCAGAACTGCCCGACATACGAGGATCAGAGAGAGCAGATGTGGCCATCACCAGTGGAACCACAAGACAAGCTCTATGGCAGTGTCGACAGCCTCAGGATGACCGCCGCTTTTTTCGAAAAAATAAAGGTTACTGTCTGACTGCGTACGATGAAGACGAAGAAGAATGATGACTTCATGCAGGGATCCGTATTCTGTATCTTAAGCCAAACACCATATTGTGTTATCTCGTCAATACTACTTATGTTACCAGGGCATGAATGGCAAGCAAAGAGTACAAACATATCATAAGAGATGACAAAGGAAGGTTGGACATGGGGGCTGGTTGCCCTATCCTGCAGAAAATATGGACCATACGTTGTTACTCATGCAGAGTTAACTCATTTTTGGTAGCAGGTTACAGTGGCTCTTCTTACATAAACTCATTTTTGGTAGCAGGTTACAGTGGCTCTTCTTACACACCAAGGTGTACTTGAGATAGTGGGTCTTCTTGCCTGTAGTCTAATTGGAGCCTCCTCAGTAAGCTAATCACTATAGGCATTACAGTGCATAGATTGCCACCTCATTGGGCAGACTGCTGCGACACAGCTTGTTTCCAGGGAGACTGGCAGGAACATGATGGAGTTTTGATCAGTATGTTCCAATCTGGCCCTAACGCTAGTTTGTTCTCTCCAAACCATAAGGAAAAAGAAATAAGACTTTACTTCTCATAATTCGAGGCGTGTTCAAATGAAACCAGACCTAACTGCACCAAGTGAACATGTGTACGATGCGCATGATGACATCACTTCTGGTGTAAACAGCACATACCAACCATCAAGTTTGCAAAATTTAATTATCCTCATAGTTACCACAGCAGATCGTTGAAAACGGTGGGTGTAATACGGAATCCGTCTAAAGTTGATGCAGCGAGTGGTGATTCGGTTTCTAATAGCTGAAGGAAGTCGACCGAGGCGTGTTCACCTGCCACTATGCGCAAAAGAAACGAATCACCCTTCTCCTCGTATCACAGCAAGTGGTTCAAACTCCCATCCCATGCATTCTTCCTTATGGTGGTTGGTCAGCAACTGAGGTATTCATTGTGAACACACCTTCAGTTTCTTGCTAACCACCATTTCAACAGTCCCTAGTGACACAGCGAATTCCGAGGATAATGAAATTGTGTAAACTTGACGGTTGGTATGTGCTGTATATACCAGAAGTGACATCATCATGCGTATGTTCACTTGGTGCAGTTAGGTCTGGTTTTATTTGAACATGCCTCGTAGAATAGGGGTAACTAAGCGTAGGAAGTTTATGAAAGTTTCTGACGAGAATGTATTTCTTACATGGAAACATACTCTGCATAAGATGGGCTGCCGACCATCCTTTGAATGTCGTCATTTCGCAGTTTTGTCTTTTCTGGCAACAATAATCTTCCTCAAACACTTCATTTCAATTTCATCAACTCGGAGTCTAAATCTGGCTTGTATTCAATATTCACATCTAATTCAACAGTAACATCATCATCCAAATCATATACCAGTATGGGGACGGCGTGGCCTAGTGGCACGGCTCACAACCAGAAGGTGCTGGGTTCGATCCCCAACACAGTACCGGCCGTTACCCCGGGGAAGCAAACCCTTAGAAAATGCAGGAAGCAGAGCCTTGCGTAAAATGCATGCTGAAGTCGGATGCACTGGGCCGACAGGCGCAAAATAACAACCACAGTGCAACGCACACCGCCTTGGGGATTAGAGAAAAAAGGCGAACACAAAAAACAAAACAATATACCAGTATCACTTCTCTTTTTACTTATTAAAGCAAAGACTCCCTCTCCTGAAAAGTCATTGGTTTTCAGAAAATGGATCCCACCAAAGACAGATGTGTCGGACCGAAAGGTGCAAATATCGCAGTCAAGATGTAAACTAGTGACACAATGCATTCCGTTCTCCTGACTACATCCTGCCACTTTCGAAGCCCTGTTCAGGGCTTGGTATCGGGAGATTGAGAACGAACGCAGCAGAATAAGAAAATGGTTTACATGTATGGGAAATCTGTTTATAATAACTATATTTCAGTATGTAGGTCTGCACATGTCAAACTTATTGATACAACAATGAATGATACAGGCCGGATAGTCACTAGATGTCTAAGACCTACACCAACTGAGAAAATGTACCCCATAATTGGCGTAGCGCCACCTGAGAAACAAAGAACTGTCACGCCAAAAATAGAGAGAAAGAGGTCTGGATGTCAGGTGCAGCGCACACGACTAACATCAAGATGAAGATTCTTACAGTCAACTCAGCCCCTACAGATTAGTCCTGGAAAACACTGCATCTAAAGATGGAAAGTGATGCCGGCCCCTTGGATCGAGTTACAGGAGGAACCTGCACCTGGACATCCCCTGCCCTACACAACATGGAAGTCATGAAATAGACTTCAAACTGGCGTGTCATGATGCAGGAAAACTTAAAAAGATGGGGATACAGGGATGATGAGACATGCGAATGTGGAGCAACACGAGACCACCGGCTGATCTGCCCAAACCTCCCGGAGACTTGCCGTATGGACGACCTACTGAGTGACAATGACAGGGTAATCTATATGGGTGAATACTGGAGGAAGAATTTGTGACATAGTGCCTGGGACAAGGAAAGTAAGCAATTAATATATAAATTAAAAGAACATTGCTAGCTAAAAATGAAAAGGCAGGCAAGGTTAACTGGACAGTCTTGAGACAACAGGATTAATGGATGACAAGAAAGGTAGAAGCAGACAGAGGAATAAGAAAAGATGTATGACATGGAAAAACTGCATCGGAAAAAAGCTTTGGAATTGCTCGAAGGACAGAAGGGTGATGAAGGATTTGATGTCAATGTTGGGTGATTATGTCTCATATTTGGGCTGGTCTTGTGCCTCATGTGGCTGGTCTTGTTTCTTATATTTGGGTTGGTCTTATGTCTCATGTGGCTGGTCTTGTGTCTCATATTTGGGCTGGTCTTGTGTCTCATGTGGCTGGTCTTATGTCTCATGTGGCTGGTCTTGTGGCTGGTCTTGTGTCTTATATTTGGGCTGGTCTTGTGCCTCATGTGGCTGGTCTTGTGTCTCATATTTGGGCTGGTCTTGTGTCTCATATTTGGGTTGGTCTTGTGTCTCATGTGGCTGGTCTTGTGTCTCTTATTTGGGTTGGTCTTGTGTCTCATGTGGCTGGTCTTGTGTCTCATATTTGGGCTGTTCTTGTGTCTCATGTGGCTGGTCTTGTGTCTCATATTTGGACTGGTCTTGTGTCTCATGTGGCTGGTCTTGTGTCTCATATTTGGGTTGGTCTTGTGTCTCATGTGGCTGGTCTTGTGTCTCATATTTGGGTTGGTCTTGTGTCTCATGTGGCTGGTCTTGTGTCTCATATTTGGGTTGGTCTTGTGTCTCATGTGGCTGGTCTTGTGTCTCATATTTGGGTTTGTCTTGTGTCTCATGTGGCTGGTCTTGTGTCTCTTATTTGGGTTGGTCTTGTGTCTCATGTGGCTGGTCGAGTGTCTCATATTTGGGTTGGTCTTGTGTCTCATGTGGCTGGTCTTGTGTCTCATATTTGGGTTTGTCTTGTGTCTCATGTGGCTGGTCTTGTGTCTCATATTTGGGTTGGTCTTGTGTCTCATGTGGCTGGTCCTGTGTCTCATATTTGGACTGGTCTTGTGTCTCATGTGGCTGGTCTTGTGTCTCATATTTGGACTGGTCTTGTGTCTCATGTGGCTGGTCTTGTGTCTCATATTTGGGTTGGTCTTGTGTCTCATGTGGCTGGTCCTGTGTCTCATATTTGGACTGGTCTTGTGTCTCATGTGGCTGGTCTTGTGTCTCATGTGGCTGGTCTTGTGTCTCATGTGGCTGGTCTTGTGTCTCATGTGGCTGGTCCTGTGTCTCATGTGGCTGGTCTTGTGTCTCATGTGGCTGGTCTTGTGTCTCATGTGGCTGGTCTTGTGTCTCATGTGGCTGGTCCTGTGTCTCATGTGGCTGGTCTTGTGTCTCATGTGGCTGGTCTTGTGTCTCATGTGGCTGGTCTTGTGTCTCATGTGGCTGGTCCTGTGTCTCATGTGGTTGGTCTTGTGTCTCATGTGGCTGGTCGAGTGTCTCATATTTGGGTTGGTCTTGTGTCTCATGTGGCTGGTCCTGTGTCTCATATTTGGACTGGTCTTGTGTCTCATGTGGCTGGTCTTGTGTCTCATGTGGCTGGTCTTGTGTCTCATATTTGGACTGGTCTTGTGTCTCATGTGGCTGGTCTTGTGTCTCATGTGGCTGGTCTTGTGTCTCATGTGGCTGGTCTTGTGTCTCATGTGGCTGGTCTTGTGTCTCATGTGGCTGGTCCTGTGTCTCATGTGGCTGGTCGAGTGTCTCATATATGGACTGGTCTTGTGCCTTCATCTTCTACTAGAACAAGGTGTCTCTCATAATGTTCCTGTACTTTTGTTGGTCTCCCAACATCTCCAGAAAAACTTGGAATTTCTTCTTGTGAAAACTGAAATATATAAAGAACATTTCAAATTGATAATTGACATCTTTGGGCGTGATAAGGAAGTCGTATTTTGGTCCACCTCGGTGTAGTACAACACACTGCTTCTCAGTAGACTCACCATTATGGAGATACAGTGTTGATCCTCACCTCGTTTGTCAGAATGTTGCAACGTGGTCTGTTTTAAATGGGTGTGAGGTGGGATCATGGTCAGTTTGTTGTACCCGACTGATGCGAGACTTGGCAACTACTCTTCTAGTTTTGTGTTGTTGGATGGCTACAATTAGTAGGTTACTCTTTTGTGCGCCCTAAAAAGGCCATTAAGTGACGGGTTGTAGCTTTCCTCACATCCTGGGCGTGCTGATGAAAGTGGACAGGGGTCCTCCAGGCGGTTGTGCTATGCTTGGCTTCATCTGCATATCGCTCACTGATACGAGGATCACATCGATCCCTCACCTCATTAGTCAGGCTGCCATGAAAACACCCCGTTTCCAGGGAGAGCTACTAGGAATTTTTTTTTTTTTTTTGCTTAGATGTTTGCCTCACTAGTTTCTACTGGCGGAGGCGCGCCATTTTCCACCCCAGACCGTAGTCAATTGGGCGATATCAGGACGCATAAACCAGTGCTTGGATGCATGTGTGCATCTGTATGTACCTATGCTAGGTTCGTGCGCACTCAGAAGCTAGCCCAACCAAAGTGCAATGGAAGGGCTTTATCACGAGGGAGCGTGTGAAAGTTGTGCAAGAGTGTGACTGTGGGACAGAGTCAAATGAAACAGAGTGAGGTGAGAAAAGAGAGAGGAGGGAAAGAGTTGCCCCCAGGGTGAGGTGAGAAGAGAGAGAAGGGGAAGAGCTGTCTGAGCTACTAGGAAGTCAAGGTGAGGGTCTTGTCCAGTATATTTTGCCTGAACCTGACTAACATGCCTGATCAGTATGTTTTGCCTGACCAGATGTAGTTGAAATTATGTTACTCCAAACTAGGGCATAATATAATAATATTGCGGCACCATTAACATAGACCAAAATTCTTGAATTCTGAATTTGATAAAAGTTAAATAAATAATACCACTGGTATGATACAAGAATACATGAATGAATGAATTAACTTGTATTTTCAGATCAATCAAATGAAGAAGATTTGCACATTAAAACTTCTTTTATTAATCTGTATATTTTTGGCGCAAACTTACATTACTGAAGGAGTTATTGTTTGAAACTGCATATGCTGTCGTGTATACTCTATGTTTCAATCAATCAAAGTCCATCACTTGTTTTGGTATATAGATCAATGACCACACCTAGCCAGCATACACAGTCTGGGCTACTCTTTCTGCCTCTCCAGGTGTAACCATTTAATCGTAGTTCCTTCGCACATTCTCTTCACTATGTATTTTTAGGTCTATATATATCTTTCTCTTTCCTTGAGGATTCCATGTGAGAACCTGTCTGTCTATGTTGGACAGTGCCTTTCTCAGCATATGCTCTATCCAGCTCCATTTTCTTCTATTAACGTTGTTTCAGTGGCTGTTGTTGACTCCTTTGCTACTGGTCTTCATTTCCTCACCATGTCCTGCCACTTTATGGTCATTATTCTTCATAGACATCTGTTAACATTCTGAATACATTGTTGTATCGTCTCCGTCGCTATCCACATTTGGGCAGGTCGCTCATCTTTGTTTTGCCTTGTCTGCATAGATTACCGCATCATTCACCAAGGACTATTGTCATTATGTCAGAATTGTGAAGATTTTGCATACGTTGATACCGGAGAGTGAGTCCGACCAAGTGTCTCTCAAGAGGGGCCTGGGTCACTCTCAATTTGTCCTCCAGTGATTTTGTTAGTCTCCATGTTTCATCACCGTAGCACATCGCAGGAAGCACAGTGAAACTGAAAAGAGAGGCTCCTAGGTTCTGGTCTTGGCAATCGTCCAGGACTGTGTTAATGGATGGGAATGCTGCTCAGCCTGTGTGACGACGTCTTGTCAATTCAGGTTCCAAGTCATTCTTAATATTGAGGAGGCGCCCAAGATAGATGAACATTGTTGACATCTAATTACACCCAGGCAAGGAAGACTGGATGACTATTGGCGAAATGATTGCGCAATACATTGGTCTTCGAGACATTCCATCTCGTCTTTATGTCTCAGCTATAGCTAACCCCCCTGTGCTCTTGTCAAATTGCTCTTTAGACTATTGTGTTTCAGTCACCATTGATCACTAACTTTCCTGCATTCCTTCTTAATATTTATATTTAAACAAATCCAGCTTCTCTTGCTTATTGAGTTGACTTAAACATAAATTTATAAATTATTTAATTATTGGAAAACCAAATCATGTTTAAGATAATTTCTCACCTCCCTTTAGAGAGACAGGAAAAGCAATTGAATTGTAAACTGACCTTGAGAGAGCTGAATCAGGCTCAACAACTGATCCTTGGCCACCCATCTCTAGCATCACAGACTTAAGGAAGTAACATGAAGAATTTATGAGAGAAACTCATGTTTAGGCCAAGTAACTTTACATAAATTATATAGTAAAATTAAATCAATGAAAACATTTTCATCTTCCTATGGAGCATATGTCTTCAATAAATACACACAAAGCCATCAAAAGTTGACCTGTTCATTGCTGTTCAAGCTTAAAGTTTCTACAGGATCGGGTAACCAGTCCCATGCCTTACATTCCTTAGTTGCTTTTTACGACATGCATGGCAGGTTGCAGTGTTACTATTCTTTGCTACTCTTTCGGACCACAGTAACACTTGGGTGATGAAACTATATTGTGTTAATATCTAAATGTGAATTTCTGGAACTGATTCGATAAAAAGTATGTGATACAAAATATGAGAACTTTCACTCGATATAATCATAGGTCTCATTGTTTGCAAGCAACACAGGCTATCTCCCTCAAGCAACACAGGCTATCTCCCTTAAACAACACAGGCTATCTCCCTCAAGCAACACAGGCTATCTCCCTCAAGCAACACAGGCTATCTCCCTTAAGCAACACAGGCTATCTCCCTCAAGCAACACAGGCTATCTCCCTTAAACAACACAGGCTATCTCCCTTAAACAACACAAACAGCATTTCTCAAACAACACAAACAGCCTTTCTCAAACAACACAAACAGCCTTTCTCAAACAACACAAACAGCCTTTCTCAAACAACACAAACAGCCTTTCTCAAACAACACAAACAGCCTTTCTCAAACAACACAAACAGCATTTCTCAAACAACACAAACATCCTTTCTCAAACAATGCAAAGAGCATTTCTCAAACAACACAAACAGCCTTTCTCAAACAACACAAACAGCCTTTCTCAAACAACACAAACAGCATTTCTCAAACAACACAAACATCCTTTCTCAAACAATGCAAAGAGCCTTTCTCAAACAACACAAACAGCCTTTCTCAAACAACACAGCCTTTCTCAAACAATGCAAACAGCCTTTCTCAAACAATACAGCTTTTCTCAAACAACACAAACAGCCTTTCTTAAACAATGCAAACAGCCTTTCTCAAACAACACAGCCTTTTTCAAACAATACAGCTTTTCTAAAACAACACAAACAGCCTTTCTTTAACAATGCAAACAGCCTTTCTCAAACAATGCAAACAGCCTTTCTCAAACAATGCAAACAGCCTTTCTCAAACAATGCAAACAGCCTTTCTCAAATAATACAAACTGTCTCCCTCAAACAATTCAAACATCTTTTCTCGAACAACACAAACAGCCTTTCTCAAACAACACAGCCTTCCTCAAATGAGTATTTTTCAAACAACACACATGGCTTTTCTCAAACAACAAAAATGGCTTTACTCAAACAACACAAATGGCTTTCCTCAAACAACACAAATGGCTTTACTCAAACAACACAAATGGCTTTACTCAAACAACAAAAATGGCTTTACTCAAACAACACAAATGGCTTTCCTCAAACAACACAAATGGCTTTTCTCAAACAACAAAAATGGCTTTACTCAAACAACACAAATGGCTTTTCTCAAACAACAAAAATGGCTTTACTCAAACAATACAAATGGCTTTACTCAAACACAAATGGCTTTACTCAAACAACACAAATGGCTTTACACAAACAACACAAATGGCTTTCCTCAAACAACAAAAATGGCTTTACTCAAACAACACAAATGGCTTTCCTCAAACAAAACAAATGGCTTTACTCAAACAACACAAATGGCTTTACTCAAACAACACAAATGGCTTTCCTCAAACAACACAAATGGCTTTCCTCAAACAACACACATGGCTTTTCTCAAACAACACACATGGCTTTACTCAAACAACACACATGGCTTTTCTCAAACAACACAAACATTTGTCAAACAATACAGTCTTTCTCTGACAAAACCTCCTTTCTAAAACAGCTCAAACTTTTATGAAACACTATAAACAGTCTAAAACAGCTCAAACAACTTTTATAAAACACTATAAACAGCCTTTCTCTAACAACACAAACAGTTCTTGTCAAATACAAACAGCCTATCTAAAACAATATTCTTTCTAAAACAGGCTCAAACAACTGTTATAAAACATTATTATAAACAGCCTTTCTTAAACAAAGGAAGCAAAAAATACATTCCCTCATACATTTCTTCCATTTCAACAATAATTGGCATCAAAATCTACGGTAGTCTGTCATATTGGTACAGAGTCATATGGCAGTCTCTCGTATATTACGTTAGTTTATAAGATGCAAACCACATTTGCAGACTCTTTGTCTCGTAGTGTAGCAATATTTCGTATGCCATGTGTTATGAGATTTAGTAGTGGTCATCCTACATTCTCAACCTATTGGATGTCACAACCTCGTTGCTCTGCGGGATACCTGATTACGAGAAAGGCTTCAGGAGTAAAACCTGAGGAAAAATCTTCATCCTGTGCTATCTCCAGTTTCCACTGGCCAAAGCTTGCTCATGACGAGAGAGTGAGGTTGACATGTTGTACAAATCACCCTTACTTTAATCCAAAATCACAGCACAAGTCACCATGTCACAGCAAAAGGAAAAGATTGTCCACATGGCTGAACAGAGAGAGAGCGGTCTTCACATGTGATTGACGAACATCACATCAGTGTAGCAAGAAAAGGACAAGAAACACGAACGTGACCAATGAAACAAGTAACGACATCTACCTGAAGGTTGCCCAATCTTCCAGAGGCACATGCCCCCAACATGGCCGCTCCTATCAGAACCGACTGATCAGCTTCGGGCAATACTATTGGCAGTCCTGAAAAAAAAATGACAGATCATAGGACTTCATTGCTTTCTTGGTCAAGTATGAAGATGAGTAAAAAAGAAAAGTAACCATATTTGTGCATATTCTGTTACCTGTCTGCCATAGAATTCAATTGTATGGCAACTGTAGCAGCAAGAAGTCTATGTTAAAATGTGAATGAGTCTTGTAGTGGTTGTTGATATAGTTCTTTGTTGTATCTGACTGGGTGACCAACCTCATGCACAACCCTCCACAGCTGCCTTTTGATGGCAGAGTGATTAAAACACTTGGTTCTCATGACAAAGTACAGGGTTCGCTCCTTGATAGTGGTATGTAGTCTACCCAGCTGACTTACAGTTAGGGAAGGCAAGGCAGCAAGGTTGAGAGCTGGCTACCTCCCAAAAATGCTAAAACCTCATGCCCACTCCTGAAAATGCTGAAACCTCATGCCACCTCACAGAAATGCTGAAACCTCATGCTACCTTACAGAAACACTGAAACCTCATGCCACCTAACAGAAATGCTGAAACCTCATGCCACCTCACAGAAATGCTGAAACCTCATGCTATCTTACAGAAACACTGAAACCTCACAGAAATGCTGAAACCTCATGCCACCTCACAGAAATGCTGAAAACTCATGCCACCTCACAGAAATGCTGAAACCTCATGCTACCTTACAGAAACACTGAAACCTCATAAACCTCACAGAAATGCTGAAACCTCATGCCACCTCACAGAAATGCTGAAACCTCATGCCACCTCACAGAGATGCTGAAACCTCATGCCACCTCACAGAGATGCTGAAACCTCATGCTACCTCACAGAGATGCTGAAACCCCATACAACCTCACAGCAATGCTGAAGTATTTTGCCCCCTCCTGAAAATAATGATGACACTGAAATCCATCAATAGCCCACCACCTATTAGATGATGACACTGAAATCCATCAATAGCCCACCACCTATTAGATGATGACACTGAAATCCACCAATGGCCCACCACCTATTAGATGATGACACTGAGATCAATCAATGGCCCACCATCTGTTAGATGATGGCACTGAGATCAATCAATGGCCCACCATCTGTTAGATGATGACACTGAGATCTATGGCCCACCATCTGTTAGATGATGACACTGAAATCCATCAATAGCCCACAACCTATTAGATGATGGCACTGAGATCAATCAATGGCCCACCATCTGTTAGATGGTGACACTGAGATCTATGGCCCACCACCTGTTAGATGATGGCACTGAGATCAATCAATGGCCCACCATCTGTTAGATGATGACACTGAGATCTATGGCCCACCACCTGTTAGATGATGGCACTGAGATCTATGGCCCACCACCTGTTAGATGATGGCACCGAGATCAATCAATGGCCCACCATCTGTTTAATGATGACACTGAGATCTATGGCCCACCACCTGTTAGATGATGGCACTGAGATCAATCAATGGCCCACCATCTGTTAGATGATGACACTGAGATCTATGGCCCACCACCTGTTAGATGATGACACTGAGATCGATCCCTTCTCCTTAGCCAGCCTGCCCTGCTGCAGCCTGTTATCCAGGTTCACCGCGTGGAGGTGTAGAAGGGTCTTGGCAGCTCTGGTTCGCTGGCCCTGACGCTAGCAGTCAGCTATAGGTCGCTGACCACTGCAGCTCATGCCCTGCTCAGCATCTTGATCCCACTTGAATTGAGTGAAACGTTATTAAAAAATAGTTAAAGATGAACAAAATTATGCTAATATTTATATTTTAAAAAACAAAACTTATTCTGGCCACACAAAAACTGGTAAATGTTGCAGTTTAGCGGAGCAATGTAAGGTGAAAATAGATATAAACAATAAATGTCAGTAACGATGTTATAAAATGGAAAATATATGCTATTAAAAAATGACACATCAACATACAATGAATGAGTTGAATGATCATATTCGTACGTCTGCCACACAAGAAACAAAAACTAGAAATCTAAATCTGCAGGCACAGTTTCTGTTTCACTATGTTCATACATATCAGATGTAAACAGGGACAGTATTGCTGTGGTTGACTGGAAATTATTGCAACAAATGTTATTAATTTCCCGCAACTCTGAAAAAATAAGCCCAATTGGGCAGGAAAATCGCGGAATTCGCAACCCTACCCATCACTTGTTAGATGATGACACTAAGATCAATGACCCATCACCTGTTAGATGATGACACTGAGATCAATGACCCATCACCTGTTAGATGATGACACTGAGATCAATGACCCATCACCTGTTAGATGATGACACTGAGATTAATGACCCATCACTTGTTAGATGATGACACTGAGATCAATGACCCATCTCTTGTTAGATGATGACACTGAGATCAATGGCCCATCACCTGTTAGATGATGACACTGAGATCAATGGCCCATCACCTGTTAGATGATGACACTGAGATCAATGGCCCATCACTTGTTAGATGATGACACTGAGATCTATGGCCCATCACTTGTTAGATGATGACACTGAGATCAATGGCCCATCACTTGTTAGATGATGACACTGAGATCAATGGCCCATCACTTGTTAGATGATGACACTGAGATCAATGACCCATCACCTGTTAGATGATGACACTGAGATCAATGACCCATCACCTGTTAGATGATGACACTGAGATCAATGACCCATCACCTGTTAGATGATGACACTGAGATCAATGACCCATCACCTGTTAGATGATGACACTGAGATCAATGACCCATCACCTGTTAGATGATGACACTGAGATCAATGACCCATCACCTGTTAGATGATGACACTGAGATCAATGACCCATCACCTGTTAGATGATGACACTGAGATCAATGACCCATCACCTGTTAGATGATGACACTGAGATCAATGACCCATCACCTGTTAGATGATGACACTAAGATCAATGACCCATCACCTGTTAGATGATGACACTGAGATCAATGACCCATCACCTGTTAGATGATGACACTGAGATCAATGACCCATCACCTGTTAGATGATGACACTGAGATCAATGACCCATCACCTGTTAGATGATGACACTGAGATCTATGGCCCATCACTTGTTAGATGATGACACTGAGATCAATGGCCCATCACTTGTTAGATGATGACACTGAGATCAATGACCCATCACTTGTTAGATGATGACACTGAGATCAATGGCCCATCACTTGTTAGATGATGACACTGAGATCTATGGCCCATCACTTGTTAGATGATGACACTGAGATCAATGGCCCATCACCTGTTAGATGATGACACTAAGATCTATGGCCCATCACTTGTTAGATGATGACACTGAGATCAATGGCCCATCACCTGTTAGATGATGACACTGAGATCTATGGCCCATCACTTGTTAGATGATGACACTAAGATCTATGGCCTACAACCTGATTGATGATGACACAGAGATCAGTCAATGGCCCACCATCTGTTAGATGATGACACTGAGATCTATGGCCTACAACCTGATAGATGATGACACTGAGATCAATCAATAAATCAGAGACTGCAAGAGTCTGGATTCAAATATAGATCAAGAAGGTAGGGATGCCTGTTGAGGCAGAACAATCAAAAGTGTGTACAACCAGTGAGCTACAAGAATCACCAGTAGTCATTCTCTTTACCAACTACACTGAGCCCCTATATGTCTGCTTGGGGTCCTGTGAGGTCATATCTGCTTAACTTAACAAAAACATATCTCTCTACTGCAGCCCTTATAATTTAAACTACGTCTGGTCAGGCAAAATATACTGATCAGACATGTTAGTCAGGTTGTGGCAAAATATACTGATCAGACATGTTAGTCAGGTTCTGGCAAAATATACTGATCAGACATGTTAGTCAGGTTCTGGCAAAATATACTGATCAGACATGTTAGTCAGGTTCCGGCAAAACATACTGATTAGACACATTAGTCAGATTCCGGCAAAATATACCGGAGAAGACCCTCACCTTGGCTTCCTTGTAGCCCTTCCTGGACACGGGGGCTGTTTTCATGGCAGCCTGGCTAACAAGGTGAGGGATTGGCGTGATCCTCGTAGCAGTGAGCGACACGCAGATGAAGCAAAGCACAGCACAACCGCCTGGATGTCCCCGACCCACCTTCATCAGAACGCCTGAGATGTGAGGAAAGCTACAACAACCTGCCACTTAACATCCTTTTTAAGGTGCACAAAAGAGTAATTCTACTCATTGGGGGCAATCAACAACAACAACTCACCTAAGACATCCGTATGTGTTTGAACATACAGTCTGTTCTTGCGGAGACCACCACACAGGTAGACTGTGGATATCACATGACCACACCTTTCCATCTCCATGACAATGTGCCGTGTGCCGTACTGGGGATATTAAATAATATCCTACTTCAAAGACAGTTACATGGTATGGTAAATGTTAAATCAACAACATCAACGTCATTACATGTCCCTTTTCATTTCAGTTGGAGCATGGGGTCACCACTACATTTGGTTTCCTTGAAGGGAAACTAGAATATCAAATCATATCAGCTATACATATCATGTGAACAGAATAGAACAGAGTAGAGCAGAGAACTGTATTAGATATGTTTCATGAATAGAACAGAACAAAGAACTATATTAGATACGTCTCATAGACAGAACAGAACAAAGAACTGTATTAGATACGTCATGGACAGAACAGAACAAAGAACTATATTAGATACGTCTCATGGACAGAACAGAACAAAACAAAGAACTATATTAGATACATCTCATGGACAGAACAGAACAAAGAACTATATTAGATACGTCTCATGGACAGAACAGAACAAAACAAAGAATTATATTAGATACATCTCATACATAGAGCAGAGAACAATAGTATATATGTCTAATGTATAGAACAGAACAGAGAATTATATTATATATGTCTCATGTATAGGAGAGAGCAGAGAACTATATTATATATGTCTTATGAATAGAGCATTATAGAGAATTATATTAGATACACAAATGTACAGAACAGAGCAGAACTAAATTAATTTAACGTCTTTATACTGGTTTAGAAGGCTCTGCAGATTCTGTTTTCAACCAGTTTCTTTTACATTCACTTGATCTAAAAATAACTATGTGCATACAATCTAAATCAATTAAATCCAATTAAATATGTTTAATGTCATAACAGAACAGAGAACTACATTAAATATGTCCCCATCTGTAAACATACCATATAAAAAAGTAAAATCAGGAAAACTGTAATAAATAGAAAACACATGTAAACAAAACAAAACAATGTGATAACAGAAAACATGTGAAAACAAAAAACAAATGAAAACAGAAAACGCATGAAAACAGAAAACACGTTAAAACAGAAAACCTTTGCCAACAGAGCAGACTGGCTAAGGAGAAGAGATAGAAGAGGGAAAGCTAACCCTGTATTCAAAAATGCCTGCTGATGTTGGATGTGTCAGACAAAAAGGTGCAAATATTGCAGTCAAGCTGTAAACTACAAATCATTCCGTTCTCCGGACAACATCCTGTTACTTGCAAAGCCATTATCAGGGCTTGGTAGCGAGACTTTGAAAACAAATGAAGAACATGAAGATATCAGACTTGTAGACTTTGAAACAGAATTTTACAGCTGAGAGAATCACTGGAAATTGCTCAGCCACTACGGACTGCCCCTGAAATTCACGAACATAATTAAGATAATGTGTGAAGATATGAAATGTAGAGTTCTACTCGAAGGTCAGCCCTCTGAGATACAAATTGGTCTTTGGCAGGAATGTTTCTTTTCACTATTTCCATTTCTTCTGGCTACTGACTGGGTTTAAAGAAAAATTTAAAAATTATGTCATACAACATTTTTCTCATTGCTGGGGCAGTTGAGGGGTTTTGAAGGCTGAGGATTACAGACCACTTCGCCACTGCTGTCACCACGTCGTGTGCTGGCTATGTTTCTTTATTTCACCCCCAACAGAAAAACAATATATGCCATACCGGGGATTCGAACCGCTGCCTTCCACTGGGTTAAAAACCCCACATAAATGGAATTCAATGGAATTTGGGAAAACAAGTTGATGATCTGGACTTTGCCTCTACCGGGCTTTGACGTCATTCTTCTGTCCAACAACTGCAATGAATGCAAAATTAGGGATCAAAATGCTGAGCAGCGCATGAGCAACAGTAGTCAGCGACCCATAGCTGACTGCTAGTGTCAGGGCCATCGAACCACAGCTGCCAAGACCCTTCTACACCTCCACGTGATGATCCTGGATAGGCTGCAGCAGAGCAGACTGGCTAAGGAGAAGGGATCGAAGAGGGACTGCTAACCCGGTACACAAAAAATGTTTGCTGAAGTCGGATGTGTTGGACCGAAAGGTGCAAATATCGCAGTCAAGCTGTAAACAACACAACGCAATCCGTTCTCTGGACTACATTCTGCTACTTAGGCCCTTTCAGGGTTTGGTAGCAGGAGATTGAGAACGAACGAAGTCAAGTCAAGCCAAATGCAGAATTATATAAATATTCATGTTGAGAGGTCACAGACATTGACACTTAGAATACACAGAGACAAAAACAGATTGTGTTGAGAGATACACTTCTTGAGGATTCCTTCATATATCTAGGCAGCAACATAAACAAAGTACGAGGTACAGATAAAGATATGAAAATAATAATTCAAAAGATGAGAGGAGCTTTCATTGCCTTAGGGAACTTATGAACAAAGAAATTAAGTCCAACACAGAAATACAAATATTCAATCAATATAAAGTCAATTCTATTGTATGGCTCTGAAACATGGACAGCAACAATGAAGAAGCTACAGACTCTTATAAATGCATGACTGTGCAGAATAGAGAGATTGGCTTTGCTTGGCTTCGTTCGTTCTCAATACCCCGCTACCAAACCCTGAAAGCGCTTAAGTAGCAATATGTAGTCCAGAGAACGGAATGCGTTGTGTCGTAGTTTATAGCTTGACTGCGATATTTGCACCTTTCGGTCCAACACATTCGACTTCAGCAAGCATTTTTTAAGTACCGGGTTAGCCTTCCCTCTTCGATCCCTTCTCCTTAGCCAGTTTGCCCTGCTGCAGCCTGTTATCCAGGATCACCGCGTGGAGGTGTAGAAGGGTCTTGGCAGCTCTGGTGTGCCGGCCCTGATGCTAGCAGTCAGCTATGGGTCGCTGACCACTGCAGCTCATGTGATGCTCAGTATCTTGATCCCGAATAAAGAGATTGATAATGGTATGATAAAATCACTGATGTGGAACTGTCGGACAGAACTAAGCAGAATAGAGAGATTGAAATGGTAAGAGAAAATCACTGATGTGGAACTGTCGGACAGAACTAAGCAGAATAGAGAGATTGAAATGGTAAGAGAAAATCACTGATGTGGAACTGTCGGACAGAACTAAGCAGAATAGAGAGATTGAAATGGTAAGAGAAAATCACTGATGTGGAACTGTCGGACAGAACTAAGCAGAATAGAGAGATTGAAATGGTAAGAGAAAATCACTGATGTGGAACTGTCGGACAGAACTAAGCAGAATAGAGAGATTGAAATGGTAAGAGAAAATCACTGATGTAGAACTGTCGGACAGAACTAAGCAGAATAGAGAGATTGAAATGGTAAGAGAAAATCACTGATGTGGAACTGTCGGACAGAACTAAGCAGAATAGAGAGATTGAAATGGTAAGAGAAAATCACTGATGTGGAACTGTCGGACAGAACTAAGCAGAATAGAGAGATTGAAATGGTAAGAGAAAATCACTGATGTGGAACTGTCGGACAGAACTAAGCAGAATAGAGAGATTGAAATGGTAAGAGAAAATCACTGATGTGGAACTGTCGGACAGAACTAAGCAGAATAGAGAGATTGAAATGGTAAGAGAAAATCACTGATGTGGAACTGTCGGACAGAACTAAGCAGAATAGAGAGATTGAAATGGTAAGAGAAAATCACTGATGTGGAACTGTCGGACAGAACTAAGCAGAATAGAGAGATTGAAATGGTAAGAGAAAATCACTGATGTGGAACTGTCGGACAGAACTAAGCAGAATAGAGAGATTGAAATGGTAAGAGAAAATCACTGATGTGGAACTGTCGGACAGAACTAAGCAGAATAGAGAGATTGAAATGGTAAGAGAAAATCACTGATGTGGAACTGTCGGACAGAACTAAGCAGAATAGAGAGATTGAAATGGTAAGAGAAAATCACTGATGTGGAACTGTCGGACAGAACTAAGCAGAATAGAGAGATTGAAATGGTAAGAGAAAATCACTGATGTGGAACTGTCGGACAGAACTAAGCAGAATAGAGAGATTGAAATGGTAAGAGAAAATCACTGATGTGGAACTGTCGGACAGAACTAAGCAGAATAGAGAGATTGAAATGGTAAGAGAAAATCACTGATGTGGAACTGTCGGACAGAACTAAGCAGAATAGAGAGATTGAAATGGTAAGAGAAAATCACTGATGTGGAACTGTCGGACAGAACTAAGCAGAATAGAGAGATTGAAATGGTAAGAGAAAATCACTGATGTGGAACTGTCGGACAGAACTAAGCAGAATAGAGAGATTGAAATGGTAAGAGAAAATCACTGATGTGGAACTGTCGGACAGAACTAAGCAGAATAGAGAGATTGAAATGGTAAGAGAAAATCACTGATGTGGAACTGTCGGACAGAACTAAGCAGAATAGAGAGATTGAAATGGTAAGAGAAAATCACTGATGTGGAACTGTCGGACAGAACTAAGCAGAATAGAGAGATTGAAATGGTAAGAGAAAATCACTGATGTGGAACTGTCGGACAGAACTAAGCAGAATAGAGAGATTGAAATGGTAAGAGAAAATCACTGATGTGGAACTGTCGGACAGAACTAAGCAGAATAGAGAGATTGAAATGGTAAGAGAAAATCACTGATGTGGAACTGTCGGACAGAACTAAGCAGAATAGAGAGATTGAAATGGTAAGAGAAAATCACTGATGTGGAACTGTCGGACAGAACTAAGCAGAATAGAGAGATTGAAATGGTAAGAGAAAATCACTGATGTGGAACTGTCGGACAGAACTAAGCAGAATAGAGAGATTGAAATGGTAAGAGAAAATCACTGATGTGGAACTGTCGGACAGAACTAAGCAGAATAGAGAGATTGAAATGGTAAGAGAAAATCACTGATGTGGAACTGTCGGACAGAACTAAGCAGAATAGAGAGATTGAAATGGTAAGAGAAAATCACTGATGTGGAACTGTCGGACAGAACTAAGCAGAATAGAGAGATTGAAATGGTAAGAGAAAATCACTGATGTGGAACTGTCGGACAGAACTAAGCAGAATAGAGAGATTGAAATGGTAAGAGAAAATCACTGATGTGGAACTGTCGGACAGAACTAAGCAGAATAGAGAGATTGAAATGGTAAGAGAAAATCACTGATGTGGAACTGTCGGACAGAACTAAGCAGAATAGAGAGATTGAAATGGTAAGAGAAAATCACTGATGTGGAACTTGGACAGAACCAGACCAGATATCAATGGAACATGACACAAGGAGAAGGCGCTGGTGTTGGATATGACACACTTTAAGGGAACCAACTGATAGCATTACAAGGCAGCCTCTTTTCTGGAATCCTCAAGCAAAAGAAAGTAGAAACAGACCAAAACACACATGGAGAAGAAAGCTTAAGACAAACATGAAAAAGTGAAGACGTGGACAAAGCTAGGAGGGATGGCCCAGAACAAAAAGACAAGGTCTGTATTTGTAGTATGTAGCACAATTTACTCACAGCTAGAGCCTGTATGGTGGCCAGGTACAAATAAGCCAGGTCATCCTCTGTGGCTGACAGACTAAGACCACTCACCTAAGACCAAAATCAAACCACATTGTTTTTATTATTTTGAACAAAGAATACTGACATTTCATCATTATCACCATGCATGATTGAGGTTTAATTTCTTCCACAACTCTTCTTTTCCCTTTTTGTCCTGCTTATGCCTTTCAGCATTAGGTTATGAAGAGGTCTCTTGACCAGGCCCTAGTATGTGTTTCGTACACGGATAGCTTTACTGCTTCTGTTATTTCTGCTATCCATCTTGTGTGTGGTCGGCCCTTGGCTTTGTAACCATTGTATCTCTATAGCATTGCTTTTTAAGGGATACTATCTAGTGTTTGACGTGGCCGAGTCATTTGGTTTGCTGTTTCTTGATGAGGTCTAGCACACTGAAGTTGTACCTACTTGTCTCCTAATATCTTCGTTTCTGATTCTATCCATTCTTGTTACTCCAAGCATTCTGTGCAGGCCACAACTACCATCTATATATTATTATTCTTCCTATGTTCGCTCATTGATTTTTATACTGTCGGTTGGCTTGGCTTGGCTCCGTTCATTCTCAATCTCCCACTACCAAACACTGAAAGGGCTTAAGTAGCAGAATGTAGTCCAGAGAACGGAATGCGTTGTGTTGTAGTTTACAGCTTGACTGCGATATTTGCACCTTTTGGTCCAACACAAGCAAGCATTTTTTGAGTACCAGGTTAGCATTCCCTTTTCGATCCCTTCTTCTTAACCAGTCTGCCCTGCTGCAGCCTGTTATCCAGCATCCCCACGTGGAGGTGTAGAAGGGTTTTGGCAGCTCTGGTTCGCTGGCCCTGACACTAGCAGTCAGCTATGAGTCGCTGACCACTGCAGCTCATGCGCTGCTCAGCATCTTGATGCCATACTGTCGGATGATTTCCCGTGATGCACTCGAACATTGTTTTTAGCTCCATACAGCTTTGAGTTTAGTGTTGAGTCATTTGAATAGTGAGTCTTCTTCAACTACTTATACAGTCCCGTACACTGGAGGACCTGATGGTGGCAAATAAAAGAGCACTGACTGACTGGACACGGAAAGCAGGTAAGTTTCTATTTATACCGAGTGCAGTCCAGTAAAACACGCTCTGCCAGTTTGTTTGCTCAGTCTATACATACAACGTGGTGAAGTAGACAGACGAGGCTGTACATATATTTATTTAGACTGTTATGTCCTGCTCGAATACCAAATTGTTGTGTTATTCTACCATCACATTGGATGGTTCGTTGTAAAGTTACAACAGAATTTACCAATGATCAGTAATTCAGTAATTATTACATGAAACATTCCAGCATTTTGTGTAAGTTTAAAATGAATGTCCGCTCTATCTTCACAAGCAATCCCAGATATGACCTGTTTTTCTTCTTTTGCTTTTCTTTCGCCTTGATCTTTCCTGTTATCACTACATCTTCCAGATCTTAATTTTTCCAGATAATTCTGGTGAATTGTGACCATTTTATTTGAGTTCTTACTGTGTTTACTCATTAGTTTGTACACCGTCAGACGAGTTCCTGTGACGAACTTGACTGTACAGGCCGGGCACCATCCCAAGATTTATCAGACAGTGTACTCATCCCTAAAGAGTGGAACCTTTTGTGATACTGGCGTTTTCGGTACATTGTCTGGCTCTGTAACAATGTCATTAAAGTATCTTTGATGGGGGTGTGTGCTCATTCCTGCTCTAACTGGCTGGAGGAAATGATTTCACCTGAACCTTGTCTGCTGTCCCATCCAGTATCCTGCTAGGGGTTGAAATCCGAACCCTCAGCTCGATTATTGGGAATAACAGTTTACACACCTACTCCATGTTCATGTTTAGGGTGTCCTTGATGTCTTATGTGCCTTGGTCAACTTCTGCCTCATCTTCCTGGAACAATGCCCTCCAGAAATGCTCTTTCTAGTCTGTCATGGCGCTTAATGTGGCCGAAGAACCTCAGTTTCCGAGACATAACTTGCTTTATAAGCCAGTTCTCTTTGACACTCAGATCTTGCATGATGGCTTTATTTGTTATTTTCTTTACCCAAGGTATTTTTAGGATTCTCCTGTGGCATTTTATCTCAAAAACCCTGATCCTCTTCCTTAATATTTGTGTGGTGGTCCATGTCTTGCATCCGTACATTGCGACCGGAAATATGCATGTTCTTTGGATTTTCAATTTTAATTCTTTGTTAGAATTGTGCCACACATTTTGCATACCATTCAGTTCCTGCATTGTTATAGTCAATCGTCTCCATATTTCCCTTGCACAGTCGTTATCATCTGTTATCAAAGAGCCAAGGTATTCAAAGTAATAAATGTTCAATTTCTTCATTACCAATAGTTGTCTTGTTTTGATATCTGTGTGAGCCAATGGACATTAGCATAACTCATTAGGGTCCATTTATTTTAGCTAACGATCTTTTAATACTGTATTCCTGTGAAATGACCTCATCTCTAAAACTGATATCTAAATCAAAAGTCGAATGTAAATTACTCACAAGTACTGACGAACTGCACATAACTGGTACCCAGGTTGAAAATAATAGGATGACTGTAACTTTCTAAGCAGCATGTCATAAAAGTTATAATAGAGAGTTATGCATGGCGCTAGCAGCATCATCCCATAAAACTATTAACTATTGAAATCGCCTGTGAATGCTCAAATACAGGGTTTCACATACAATTGTCATCTATAGTGGTGGCCCTATGCTTCTCCTGGAACGAATAAGAGAATCAACACTCATTATAACAGATGCTTCTTTTCACACTTTGGTTTTCAATTGTGACGTCTCTGTCAAGGGACATGGTGTTCAGCTGATACTGATACAGCTCTTATGTTATATTCAGTTCATAAATTGCTACTCAACAATGTAGCGGAACTGTAAGGTCTTACATTCTTGGGGGTTCCTACTGGTGTCATAGACACTGCCCGAACTGGACTGGAGCTGGTCAGGATCAGGAGTGGAACTGGTCAGGATCAGGAGTGGAAGTGGTCAGGGCTAGGAGTGTAACTGGTCAGGATCAGGAGTGGAAGTGGTCAGGATCAGGAGTGGAACTGGTCAGGATCAGGAGTGGAAGTGGTCAGGATCAGGAGTGGAAGTGGTCAGGATCAAGAGTGGAAGTGGTCAGGTATAGGAGTGGGACTGGTCAGGGCTAGGAGTGGAACTGGTCAGGATCAGGAGTGGAACTGGTCAGGTATAGGAGTGGAACTGGTCAGGGCTAGGAGTGGAACTGGTCAGGATCAGGAGTGGAACTGGTCAGGATCAGGAGTGTAACTGGTCAGAATCAGGAGTGGGACTGGTCAGGGCTAGGAGTGGAACTAGTCAGGATCAGAAGTGAAACTGGTCAGGTATAGGAGTGGGACTGGTCAGGGCTAGGAGTGGAACTGGTCAGGGCTAGGAGTGGAACTGGTAAGGGCTAGGAGTGGAACTGGTAAGGGCTAGGAGTGGAACTTGGAGTGGAACACAGGGCTTTGTGGTAATTGCATAGATTTACAAGACATCTGGTGTACCAAAAAATGGGTTAGTCTAATTGTTTCTGACGTAATAAAACAATGTGGAAACTAGAAGGCCGAAATAAATAATAATTTTCTTCAAAATAAACATGACAAGAAATCCAAGTAAATTCTTGGAATTGTTGGCCAATGAACAAAAATATATCTGATGTCAACAGATAATGTCCAAAGGAAATGTGAAGTAGAAGAATAAGCCAACTTAAATTCATGAATTAAAATCTTTTTAGCTTCCTGTTGAGCATAGGTTTCCAGCCAATACACACCAAGTCATTAAATGTTATCTGTCCATATCTTTTGATGTTTTGTCTTAAAGTATCTTCGAGAAGTAGTAGCCAGCCCCATGCCCAACCCTCGTTAGTCACCTCCTACGACATGCTTATTTGGTTACAGTGTTACTCTTGTTTGATTCCCTTTCGGACCCAGATAACACTCGAGCGAAACTTAGGAGCTGTGAATAAAGGTTTTCGTGACAATACAACGTACGCTACCATTCCTCTCAGGCTGGCATCTGCCACAGGTGATCGGTTGCCGTGGTAATCTGGCCAGACATGAACATCACACGTGAGATGTGCAACAGTCTGGCAATTATTTTTTACTGCCATTTGTTGAAGGTAGCCATTAAGATACTCATAGACTTGCAAGCCTCTGTAAAGATAACAGTCAGAGCTCACACAAATATTTCATGGAAAAAAAAAACCTCCAAAAAACAACGTAAAATCATTGGTAGCTTTGAAAAGGTTGGTGGGGATCAAGATGCTGAGCAGAGCATGAGCTGCAGCGGTCAGCGACTCATAGCTGACTGCTAGTTTCAGGGCCAGCAAACCAGAGCTGCCAATACCCTTCTACACCTCCAAGCGGTGATCATGGATAACAGGCTGCAATAGAGCAGACTGGCTAAGGAGAAGGGATCGAAGATGGAATGCTAAAAAAATGCTTGCTGAAGTTGGATGTGTTGGACCGAAAAGTGCAAATATTGCAGTCAAGCTGTGAACTCCGACACAACGCAATTCGTTCTCTGGACTACATTCTGCTACTTGAGCCCATGTCAGGGTTTGGTAGCGGAAATTGAGAACGAGCGAACGAAGCCAAGCCAAGTTTGATGAAATTCACAATAGAGAAAAAAACTGCCATTACTTCTGTTTCTTATCGCTAGAGTCTGACATATAAGACTAAGGAATAAAGGCTTGTTGGCCCTGGATTTTAATCTCAACTTGGTTGTTATAGAAAAATCATGACTACTGGGGCTCAAACTCATGCCTCTGCAATAAGAGACCGGTATCTTAACCATGTGCTCTTAAATATTCTGTGTTTTGTTAAAGTTAATATCTCATTCATCCTCATTCTTGTTCTTTTACAAGAAAAGGACGCTGCGTTGTAGTTTACAAAAAAGGTTGTGAAATCTGCGCCTTTCAGTCTGAAATATCCGGTATCAGCATAACATTTTTTGGGTTACGAGTTTCAGTATAACATTTTTTGGGTTACGAGTTTCAGCATAACATTTTTTGGGTTACGAGTTTCAGTATAACATTTTTTGAGTTACGAGTTTCAGCATAACATTTTTTGGGTTACGAGTTTCAGTATAACATTTTTTGGGTTACGAGTTTCAGTATAACATTTTTTGGGTTACGAGTTTCAGTATAACATTTTTTGGGTTACGAGTTTCAGCATAACATTTTTTGGGTTACGAGTTTCAGCATAAAATTTTTTGGGTTACGAGTTTCAGTATAACATTTTTTGAGTTACGAGTTTCAGCATAACATTTTTTGGGTTACGAGTTTCAGCATCACATTTTTTGGATTACGAGTTTCAGCATAACATTTTTTGGGTTACGAGTTTCAGTATAACATTTTTTGGGTTACGAGTTTCAGCTTAACATTTTTTGGGTTACAAGTTTCAGCATAACATTTTTTGGGTTATGATTTTCAGCCATAACATTTTTTAGGTACCGGGTTCGCTTTGAATATGCGATCCCTATTTTCTTAGCCAGACTACACTAGTGCAGCCTGTTTCCAGGACCGACACATGGAGGTGGAATAGGGTCTTGGTCAGCTGTGGTTTGCTGACCCTGAAGCAAGCAGCGAGCTACAAGTCGCTGGGAGCTGTCAGCTCATAAACGTGCTGTATCTTCGATTCTATTTCGTGTTCTGCGAACTTAAAGTTCTTTGCTACAGTCTTCTCTTTTCCTGCAACCTGTGCCCTGTTTTCTTTCAGTTAATATCTATCTTTGACACAGATTAATATCTTTGACACAGATTAATATCTTTGACACAGATTAATATCTTTGACACAGATTTTTCTAGGTTAATATCTTTGACACAGATTTTTGTAGGTTAATATCTTTGACGCATATTTTTCTAGGTTAATATCTTTTACACATTTTTTTCTAGGTTAATATCTTTTACACATATTTTTCTTGGTTAATATCTTTTACACATATTTTTCTAGGTTAATATCTTTTACACATTTTTTCCTAGGTTAATATCTTTTACACATATTTTTCTAGGTTAATATCTTTGACACATATTTTTCTAGGTTAATATCTTTGACACATATTTTTCTATGTCAGATCTATGTTTGCCTTACCTCAGGGTATTTTATACGAAGCATGTGACAGTCCAACCTAATTTACAAGATGTTAGTTTGTCCAAGACAAGAATAGTAATTTCAAGGTTAACAATAAAAAAAAAAGCAATTAAAACTAAAGTTATGATTTTTTAATTTAAAGATACAGAATTTGTTTATAAATAACATTTTGCTAAATGACAAGATATGGTTGATATGAAACATAGGAATTAAGATAAATCGGACTATAAGGGGTGATACTCTAGTTGACTGCAATGGGTAATTTGGACTGTAAAGGGTTAAGGACCTAAATACAGACCACACACACACACAAACATATTTGTTAAATGCTGGGATCCAAATTGCCCATAATGCATAACATAAGTCACAATGTCAAGAGACATTTGAATCCCTGCTTCAGAATCTACAGACCAGATGACTGTACCGTGAGTGAATAACATATACAGAGGTCTCAAATTTTTAGTATGGTAATAATAATGCTGTGAGACATGGACAATTACAGCTTGTCTGCAGCACCTCATATCCAGGCCTACCTCACCTGCAAGTTGTAGACCTTGTTCTTTCAAGTAATCCAGCTAAAGGTTCGGGTCTTAATCCCTAGCAGGCAGCTCGATGGGACAGCAGACAAAGTTCAAACAAATATTTTTTTCCCCAGCCAGTTGGGGCAGGGGAGCGCTCACTTTCCCAATGAACAGGTGCTGAAGACAGCGATACTGGATCAGAAGGTCCACCCAGACCACATTATAACGCAACTCTCGCTCTATATGCATGAGTTGTTATTGAACAACTTTATTCCCATTGCTGGGGTAGTCTAGATGTTCTTAGACCGAGGACTACAGACCACTTCGCCACTGATGTAACCATGTTATGTACTGGCTATATTTGTTTATTTCACTTAGACTGAGGACTACAGACCACTTCGCCACTGATGTAACCATGTTATGTACTGGCTATATTTGTTTATTTCACTTAGACTGAGGACTACAGACCACTTCGCCACTGATGTAACCATGTCATGTACTGGCTATATTTGTTTATTTCACTTAGACTGAGGACTACAGACCACTTCGCCACTGATGTAACCATGTCATGTACTGGCTATATTTGTTTATTTCACTTAGACTGAGGACTACAGACCACTTCGCCACTGATGTAACCATGTTATGTACTGGCTATATTCGTTTATTTCACTTAGACTGAGGACTACAGACCACTTCGCCACTGATGTAGTCATGTTATGTACTGGCTATATTCGTTTATTTCACCAGAAAAACAACATATGCATTACCAGAGTTTTGATCTGCTGCCCTCCATGTCAACAGGCAGAAATATAAAACATTTGACCATGCACTCTCCAAATGCATGAGTACATCGTCAAAAAAAACAAAAAACAAATTATGACAATATAATTGTTAAAAATATTAATTTTCCCATTTTCCCATTAATTTTCCCACTCTTAAGTAATTTTTAACCAACTTCTAGAACATTTCCCTGGCTTACCTGTCGGCAGCTTTGCTCTTCACTTCCGGGAATGCTGGGTGGTTGGATGTCACAAAATCAATCTGAAAGCAACACACCATTTTTACAATCTTTCAATCATCCCCATCTTCTCTTGTCACCTGTAAGGAGCATGTGACAACTCTGTAATATGTAAACCAGGTATTCAGTCAGGCAAAAGAAGTGGAAATATTAGGTAGCCAATTGTTATTGAAACTCAATGTGGTCTTTTGTTCTAGAGTACCATGTTGGACCAAATGCTCTGACACCATCTCTTTTTGTGACCATCTGTTGCCAGGAACTCGCACCACACACATACCCGTCGATCTACATTTTTATAACAATACAGCATTTATAGTATCAGTGAAGGCGGTTTGATGCCTGACTTCTGTGTTGCAATAATTTTAAGGCCTACTGCTTTGCTTGCTTAGATGAGCTTATTTAGGCATTGCTCAGCCTCTCTGACACTGTGACTGACGATGACTATTTCATTAGCAAGCCTCAAGTAGTTGAGCATTTCTTCATCTATGTTGATACTTGTGTCTTACCAATTTAGTTTTCTGAATACTTCCTCAAGGGACGCTTTGAAGAGTTTTGGTATCGCCCTGACCACGCCTCACTGTATTGGTATGTTGATTGGCTGGTAGAATATGGTAATCTCTGTTAAGCAGCTCTCATTTATCTCTATTATCAGATGAACATATTTTTCTGCAATGCCCTGATTTCTCAGGTCATTTGCTACTGCAGTTATTTCAATGACCTACAATGGCAGAATAGGGTACCAGACAACGAGATTATCAAGAAGCAAAAACGCAGAGCATCCACACACTGTTGTAGAAAACCTAGATTAGGTGGGCCGGCCATGTTGTGCGCATGCCAGACAACCGCATCCCCAAACAACTAATGTATGGTGAGCTGGTTGGTGACCAAAAGACGCGCTTCAAAGACTCCCTCAAAGCATCTCTGACACACTTTAACATCGATTGCAAACTCATAGGAATGCCTTGCACAGGACCAGCAATACATGGCATGGAACCACCATCAGAAGGCACCTCCATTGCTGAGGAACGCCAGGCCTCTAAAGCACAGAAAAAACACACTTTGAGAAAAGACTAAATAATCGACACGCTCATGTCCAATTTCGACCTTATATGCTACATATGTGGGAGGGGTTTTCATGCCAGAATTGGACTATACAGTCACCTCCGGACTCACCAGCGAGGTGCAACACAACATATCTGATTGATATTGTCATCATCGCTTGTGATGGACGGCTATTTTTATTATTTCAATGCTGTCAAAGGCTTTTTCATAGTCTATCAACACAAAACACAGCGGCATATGTACTGCCTGTGCCTTCTCCATTAACTGGTTGATTGTATGGCAGCTGGTTGGTGGTTAAGTTGCCTCTCCTGAAGCCTGCCAACTCTCGTGGTTGATTTTCATCAAGTTGTTTTCGAGTCTGTTCATAATCACTCGAGTGAAAAGTTTATACATGGATAAGAGCAAACAGATCGGATGGTAGTTGGCCAGTTTTTCTGTCTCCTTATTTGTGAATCAAAATTGTTTTTGATGTTTCCCATTGGTCAGGGATTCAACCTTCACTAAGGCATTTGTTAAATAGTTCAGCTAACTATAGTGCTAGTGTTTCCCCCTACTGCCTAAATGACGTCTGTGTTGATTCCACCCAGCTCCGGTGTTTTTCAGGAATTTAAGTGTTTAATCTTAATTGCATGCAACATCTCAGCCATTTTGACATTTGGTATCAACATATTCTATATTGGGTAGCTTTTGTTAACTACAGCCCTTGATTGATGAAAAGGGAACTCTGCCAGAAATTAATCCATGCTTGTGATAAATAAATGTCAGCCATGATTTCTGTATCATGATCAATTTGCTAGGATTAAAAATAAACAATGATATAAGTGTATATAGATTTTAATTTTTTTTTTGCGTTCGCCTTATTTCTCTATTCCCCAAAGAGGTGTGCGTTGCACTACGATTTTTATTTTGCGCCTGTTGGCCCAGTGCATCCAACTTCGGCATGCATTTTATGTAAGGGTCTGCTTACTCCTGCATTTTCTAAGGGTTTGCTTCCCCGGGGTAATGGCCGGTGCTGCAATGGGGATCGAACCCAGCACCTTCGGATTGTGAGCAGTGTCACTTAAACACTAGCCCACGCCGTCCCCCTGATACAGTAAAAGCCCTCAATAACAGGAACCTGAATATAATGATACCACCTCTGCATTCTGAAAGTTAACACATAACATGTGTAATTAGCAGTCTACAAAATGATATATAATTTTGCTCCATATAAAGCATAAGGCAACCAATGCATCTGATTCCATTACAGAATACCATCATCAAAGTACTTGTTCACTTATAGGGTGCTCCAATTTGTTTTACATGATAAAGTTGCTAGCCCTGTGCACAATCTTCTTTAGTCACCTTTTACAACACACATTGAAGGCTACAGTGGTTCTATTTCTGATACTACGTGAAAATAAGCAGAATGCATACTTGCTTACTTACTTAATCCCTCATCTTCTACAATCAGGTGTAGAAGTTTGGCAGAGAGACTGCCATACTGTTCTGTCTGCTGTCTTTGTCCTTGCCTGGCTCCAGTCTAGTCCTTGGTTTCTCAGGGACTGCCATATGTTGCCTTATTCCATGTTCCGTAAATCAAGGTCTTTAGTTCTTGCCAGTTTCCTGTCGGTTTCTCAGGGACTGCCATATGTTGCCTTGTTCCATGTTCCGTAAATCAAAGTCTTTAGTTCTTGCCAGTTTCCTGTCGGTTTCTCAGGGACTGCCATATGTTGCCTTGTTCCATGTTCCGTAAATCAAAGTCTTTAGTTCTTGCCAGTTTCCTGTCGGTTTCTCAGGGACTGCCATATGTTGCCATATTCCATAAATCAAAGTCTTTAGTGCTTGCCAGTTTCACGCCTTTAAGATCAGTCTGGTTTTGTCCATATTATTTTCTTGTAATCAGTGTTTAAGTCAAAGAGGTGATTATTCAGTTGTGTCTCTGAATGGTGGAGGGGTTGGCTCCTTACAGCCTCCATGCCTGTTAGCCTGTTTTTGTCCATGGCCACATATTTAATTTTCGCACCTAGTCTCCAAATTAGGTTATTCAGTAATCCATAATCCTGCTGATGTGCCTGGTAGGAGAGTATTCTCTCCAAGGGTATATACACTGAACTATTTTTTATAATATGATATAGTATCATTAACAATGTTGATCTGGGGTTCCATAATTGGGGAAGTAATAGGATAAGTGTATCCAATTATGTATGATAAAGTGGACAAAATAGTGGGCTGTGCATGGAGCAGGCAAGAGAACATAAATAATTTGTCGCAGCCTTCCAGAAATTAGGCAGCTGCAGTGTGTGTGTCGTTGAATGCCCACAATCAGTAAGTGTACTCTTTTGTGTGGAACGCTACTGCAACCCACTACTTAACATCCTTTTCAGGGAGCAGAAAAGAGTAAACCTACTCATTGTGGGCATTCGAAACAACAACTCTTTTGTGCATTTTGAAAAGGACGTTAAGTGGCAGGTTTTAGTAGCTTTCCTCACATCCCCAATGTGCTGATGAAGGCAGACCGCTGTCCTCCAGGTGGTTGTGCTATGCTTGGCTTCATCTGCATGACGCTCACTACTTTGAGGATCACGTCGATCTACATCTTGTCAGCCGGACTGCCTTGAAAACAGCCTGTTTCCAGAGAATGCTACTTAAAAGAGAGGTTGTTTGTTTGTTTCAAATGCCCACAATGAGAAGGTTGACTCTTTTGTGCGCCCTGAAAAGGATGTTAAGTGGTGGGTTACAGTAGCTTTTCTCACATCCCAAGCGTACTGAATGTTGGGCCGGGGTCATTCCCGCCAGTTGTGCTATGCTTGGCTTCATCTGTGTGTCGCTCACTACTAAGGGGATCATGTCAATCCGTTACATCGTTAGCCAGTATGCCATGAAAGCAGCCCATTTCCACGGAGGGCTACGAGGAAGCCGAGGCGAGGGTCTTGGCCAGTATATTTTGCCTGACCCTGACTAACATGTCTGATCAGTATGTTGTGCCTGATCAGATGTTAGTCTTCCTCCCCTTGAACAGATATAGTGGTCTTGGTCAGTATGTTGTGTCTGACCGTGACGCCCTGGTCAGAATATTGTTGTGTCTGATCAGACAATCATTTCAGTTCCCTGCAAACTGCAGTAGTGGACCCATTCTCCAGCTGGAACAAAACAGAAATGATGATGATGTCACAGCTACAGACCATGGGCTAAGTGGGAAGGTCAAACCTACAAGTGGTTCAAAAAGTTGTCATTGCTGGGAGTGGAACTGAGACTCTAGGTTCAAACACAATGTACCTAATACAAACACATGGATTCTGACAGCAGTAGTGCAGCCCCTAGTGTTCCTGTGAGGGGAATGTTCTTACTGATAATAGAAAGAGTGAAGTGCAAGAGTATGGTACTCTAAAACAGAACATGCAGAGCAGATTAACCTGGCAATTTATAACTGGTAATTCACCTAGCAGAAAGATAACTGACTTCAATACAACGAGCTGCCTTGCAAATGGTCTTCTTTCGCTTCTTGACCATTCATCCTGGAAATAACGTGATGCTGTGTCATAGTTTACAGCAAGGCTGCGATATCTGCAATTTTTGGCTAACACATTCAATTTCAGCTGGTTTTTTGGACACAGGATCTGCCTCCCAACTGCAATCCCTATTCTCTTAGCACCAGTACACTAGTGAAGTCTGTTTCTTAACTTAACTTAACGTCTTTATACTGGTTTAGAAGACCCTGTAGAGTCTGTATACAACCAGTTTCCAGGTCCACCGCTTGAAGTTGGAATAGGGTCTTGGTCAGCTGTGGTTTGCTAACCCTGATGCAAGCAGTCGATGTTGGCTGCTGTCAGCCATGAGATGTTGGCTGCTGTCAGCTATGAGATGATGGCTGCTGTCAGCAATGAGAAGTTGACTGCTGTCAGCTATGAGATGTTGGCTGTTGTCAGCTATGAGATGTTGGCTGCTGTCAGCTATGATATGTTGGCTGTTGTCAGCTATGAGATGTTGGCTGCTGTCAGCTATGAGATGTTGGCTGTTGTCAGCTATGAGATGTTGGCTGCTATCAGCTATGAGATGTTGGCTGTTGTCAGCTATGAGATGTTGGCTGTTGTCAGCTATGAGATGTTGGCTGCTGTCAGCTATGAGATGTTGGCTGCTGTCAGCTATGAGATGTTGGCTGTTGTCAGCTATGAGATGTTGGCTGCTATCAGCAATGAGATGTTGGCTGTTGTCAGCTATGAGATGTTGGCTGTTGTCAGCTATGATATGTTGGCTGCTGTCAGCTATGAGATGTTGGCTGTTGTCAGCTATGAGATGTTGGCTGTTGTCAGCTATGAGATGTTGGCTGCTGTCAGCACTGATATGTTGGCTGCTGTCAGCTATGAGATGTTGGCTGTTGTCAGCTATGAGATGTTGGCTGTTGTCAGCTATGAGATGTTGGCTGCTGTCAGCACTGAGATGTTGGCTGCTGTCAGCTATGAGATGTTGGCTGCTGTCAGCACTGAGATGTTGGCTGCTGTCAGCTATGATATGTTGGATGCTGTCAGATATGAGATGTTGGATGCTGTCAGTCATGATATGTTGGCTGCTGTTAGCTATGAGATGTTGGATGCTATCAGTCATGAGAGGTTGGCTGCTGTCAGCCATGAGATGTTGGCTGCTGTCAGCTATGAGATGTTGGCTGATGTCAGCTATGATATGTTGGCTACTGTCAGCCATGATATGTTGGCTGCTGTCAGTTATGAGGTGTTGGCTGCTGTCAGCTATGAGATGTTGGCTGCTGTCAGCTATGAGATGTTGGCTGCTGTCAGCTATGAGATATTGGCTGCTGTCAGCTATGAGATGTTGGTTGCTGTCAGCCATGAGATGTTGGCTGCTGTCAGTACATTCACTATGCTGCCTCTTTGGTCCGGCAGATAGTCGAGGATACCCAAAGGTAATGGTGAGTAAACCTCCCCAAAAATTCTTGCTGAAAGCAGATGTGCTGAATTGAAGGATGTAGATATTGCAGTGCAACTGTAAAATGTGACACAATTTACTTTACGTTGAAAAGTAAAAAAAACAACTTTTTAAGCGAATGAAGAAGAACAATAAGTGTATATCAAATACACAGATCATTCAATCTGGCAACAATGAACGATGGTTACCAAGCGTCCTGCAGCACTCTGTCCACCTTCATTCACCCACATTCCTGGCACCATGGCTGAGAAGTAAGGTCCCCATACACCAGGTACAGACACAGCTTTCTGGCTGCACTGGGAACAAACAAACAAGCAGGTAATCAAACCTGCACAAAATAAGTACGAAGAGAACACTCAGAGACGACAGAATATCTTCTACTTTTACTGAATCATTGGTTAAAAAAATGTGCCCAGGGCATTGTCTCTGTATACTCACTGGTGTATTCATTGTAATAACACCGGTTTTACTATATTCCGTGGCGAAGTGGTTAAGCCGTCGGCCTCGTGATCAGGTGGTGTGGGTTTGACTCCGAACTCCGCCGTTTTATTCACGGGTGCTTGATGTGGAGTCCCCTGCATCTCATAGTCACCCCTTAGTCGTCTTGTCCTTGACTTGCCACTGGTGTCGGACGGCACGAGACGAGAGAGTGAGGATAAACGGTAGCGCAGTTAATCCTTACTAAAAATAGCGCTAGCAAAATGATTATGCCATCATTGTCTACGATGGACGGCGGCCGTTGCCTTAGAAATGACTGAATCTAAAATGAGACCACTTTCACCAGCTCCGATAAAAACAATGGCTATTTTGACTTTAGAAAATTTTAAAATTACTTTTTCTTTCATGTGGATTTGGGGTACGCGTGGGCTAGTGGTTAAGTGACACGGCTCACATCTCCAAGGTACTGGGTTCACTCCTCAATCACAGCACAGGCCGTTACCCCTGGGAAGCAAACACTTAGTGCAGGGGGAAGCAGACCTTACATAAAATGCATGCTGAAGTTGGATGCACTGGTCTGACAGGTGCAAAATAAAAACATAGTGCAACGCACACCGCCTTGGGGGAATAGAGAAATAAGGCGAACACATCTGCCAAAGACGAATGTGTCGGACCAAAAGGTGCAATTATCGTAATCAAGCTGTAAACAGGCGACACAACGCATTCCATTTGCCAGACTACATCCTGCTACTTGCAAAGTCCTAGTTCGGGCTTGGTAGCGGGAGATTGAGAACGAATGCAGAAGAAGAAGAAGGCGAACGCCCAAAAAAATGTCAAAATATGAATTTGGAAGGTTATTTCATTATTGAGGGTGATGCAGGTTAAGTTGTTGCAACGACTTGTCTGAGGTAGGTCTGTTTAGTTAGTTAGTTAGTTAGTTAGTTCTTTCTTTCTTTCTTTCTTTCGTTCTTTCTGCCTGCCTACCTACCTTCCTACATCTATCTATCTATCTATCTGTCTGTCTGTCTGTCTGTCTGTCTGTCTGTCCGTCCGTCCATCTTTCTATCTTCAGTCCACTTGTAGTGTTAGTCGTTGTGGGGAGGTGTGACCTCCTGTGTTTCATGTTTTTGGCAGGCGAAAATCTGCTGGTGACTTGCCAGATTAATCCCAGTAGTTTGTTATGTTTGTAAATATGTATGCAGTGGAAATTTAACAGATATGCTGATCTAGTCAAGAAAAAACTGTTGTGTTGCGCCTTAGAACAAGACACAACCGACTCTGCAGCCACATATGCACACAAATGAAGATTGGCAACTCAGCCATGTGTACATGCGGACAGGCACCCCAGACAGCAGAGCAAATACTAAACTGCCCCGAATATGATATACAGAGAAAATCTCACTGGCCCATAGAAACAACACTGGAAGAGAAACTTTATGGACATGTACGTGAACTACAAAAAGACAGTGAAGTTTATACAAGAGACAACATTGCAGATATCGACAATATTTTAAAGCGAAAAAGAAGAAGAAGAATAAGCTTATCTGGTTAGGAACACTACCAGTGCTTTCTGGCATGGGTAAGTCTAAATGTTTGTGATGTAATAAAAAAAATGTGGAAACTATAATGTTCTAGTAGTATTGTCAGTTGTTTCTGATTTGTATGATTTGGTTTTGCCTTTCATTGGTCTAGTGAACAAAGTACAGACAATGTTCATAATGACAAATATATTTTAAGCACTCGGAAAACATATACCCCCCAACAATGGAAAAAGTCACATGAAATAGAGTCCTGGCCACCATGTGACGAATGGCTTATGTTTAAAAAGCGTCATAAGTTAGGGGATTTGGGAGGCTCATTCATCACCAGGGTTAAATTCAAGAGTGCAGATCACTTGACTTTCTTTTCTGTTGTTGGTGTACCTGTTTTTCAGAGTACCTAAAATGTACTTGTCTTAACAACTATTCTCACAATGTTGATTAACATCTGTACCGACTGAAGATCTCACACACCGATGAGTGCCCATGTGGAACAGGATGCCAGAACCCTAAGCATATTCTACAGGAATGCCCAATCTATAGGGAAATGAGATGCCAGACTTAGCCAAAAGCTGCGAAGCTGAGACAAAAGCTGTGGGGCAGCGGCTCCGACCTGGTGAAGACTACAGACTTCATCATGGCGACTGGCCTGTAGATATAGCATGACCAAAAGATCCTGAACGCAAAGAAGAAGAAAGAAAGACAACTGACAATTGAAAAACAAAAATAGGCATATTTACAAAATCAATTGGACATCACTGTAAAACAGGACTACAACATTTAGTGGTCTGGTCAGGTAAATATAATTCTAAGCTTAATACAAAATAAGTAGATTAAAGCTGCAATGGTGCTGAAGGTTAAAATTAAATGAAAACACATATAGGTAATGTCTCAGGACACCTAACACAAAAATAAAACTTGTAGGTATTGTTTTATTGTTGTCCTAGTGAGGTCACCGAACCATCACCTATATGTGTTGTTTATACTTTTAGCTATAATACATAAAAATGTTGTAAAGTATCTCTGATTAACAATGGATTTCTTAAAATAACCTAAGTGGGTTACAAAACTGGTTGACTACCTAATTTCGATGATGATGCTGAGACAGGTTGAACTATTGAAAATTATTGTGATACATAGATCATCAGAAAGTTCATTATCGATTGAATTGATTGATTATTTGAGGAGACCATAATGTATGAAATATTGATTTCTTTTTAATGACAATGATTTGGAAACACATATTAATTAACATAATTTATAATAAGGAAATTTTGTATGGGGAAAACTTCATACTAAAAAGGGTATGTCTGGATAACACCAGGATGACTATTTGTTTTTTCTCTTCCCTGTTACATATTTAGGGTTGTTACTAGAGCTTTTGTCTCCCGTGTGGCATATTTGGGGTATTGTTTCTAGAGGTTTTTGTTTTCCTTTTGGCATTTTTGGGTTATTGTTTCTAGAGCTTTTTTCTTACCTGTGGCATATTTGGGGTATTGTTTCTAGAGGTTTTTGTTTTCCTTTTGGCATTTTTGGGTTATTGTTTCTAGAGCTTTTTTCTTACCTGTGGCATATTTGGGGTATTGTTACTAGAGCTTTTGTCTCCCGTGTGGCATATTTGGAGTATTGTTTCTAGAGGTTTTTGTTTTCCTTTTGGCAGTTTTGGGTTATTGTTTCTAGAGCTTTTGTCTTACAAGTGGCATATCCAAGGCATTGTTTATAGAGCTGTACTTGAAGCTAAGATGACCAGTCTGGGCTCAATAAGTTTTTGCCATTTGTGAATGACAAGGTTATTGTGAACTTTGAAAATTTGAAAATGTTCAGGAAAAATAAATATGATAAAATTAAATAAAGGACAATAGGAAATATGAAGGAATTGTAAATGTTAGTTTCTCACAATAATATGACAGGTTGATGTCCCAGCAATTAGCACCAGGCAGTTATCTAGGTCACTCAATGGCTTACTTTGGTTTGCAGACACTGGGGTACATCCTAGGCAGGCTGCAAAGTCAGGCAAAGTTAACCTTTAATGATGATCAGACTCATTTTGTTTATATCAGAAGGACGTTATGTGCAGTATTGAACAAATACAATATTAACAGTTCATGGACTTGATAAATACAATCTGAGCAGTATCTGGACTCAATCAATACAATCTGAGCAGTACCTGGACTTGATCAATACATATCTGAGCAGTACCTAGACTTGATAAATAAAATCTGAGCCATACCTGGACTTGATCAGTACAATCTAATCTGAGCAGTACCTGGACTTGATCAATACAATCTGAGCAGTACCTGGACTTGATAAATAAAATCTGAGCCATACCTGGACTTAATCAATACAATCTAATCTGAGCAGTACCTGGACTTGATCAATACAATCTAATCTGAGCAGTACCTGGACTTGATCAAAACAATCTAATCTGAGCAGTACCTGGACTTGATCAATACAATCTGAGCAGTACCTGGACTTGATAAATAAAATCTGAGCAATACCTGGACTTAATCAATACAATCTAATCTGAGCAGTACCTGGACTTGATCAATACAATCTAATCTGAGCAGTGCCTGGAACTGATCACTACTGACATATTATTGAAAAAAAGTACATATATGAGGGGCGTTCAAGTCAAACCAGGACTTTTTTGTGCAATGAAAATTTTTTTTCTTTCAAGTAGTAAAAATGCCATTTATTTTTGAATATAATCTCCTGCAATGTTTATGCACTTATCCTAGCGTTTAAGTAATGCTTGAAAAGGTTCAGCATAGAACGATTTGTCAGTATGTCTAAACCAATCCAGGACAGCCTGTTTCACTTTGTCATCAGTGCTGAAATGCTGTCTTTCCAGGAATTCTTTTAGGGGTCCAAACAGGTGGAAATCGCCTGGAGCAAGGTCTGGCCTGTAAAGAAGATGTGGCAATACCTCCCAGCCAAGTTACTGCAGATGGCACATAGTGTTGTGAGTCATATGAGGTCGAGCGTTATCGTGTAGAAGCAGGATGCCCTTTGTGAACAAACCAGGCTGTTTTGTCCGCATACAGTTATGCACATCACTCAAAATGTATATGTACTGTTCACTGTTTGTTCATGGGGTAGAAAATCAACATCCAGGATAAGACATTTCACAATCTGGATATTCACAGGAATGGCTGTGGTGAGTTGAGAGCCACCATGGCTGGGATCATCACTCACGGATGTTTGATCTTCTCTAAAACGTTTACACCAAATGTCTTACTGCGGCTGAGTGTCTCATCACTGCATAGTTATTGCAGTTTTCTTTAAATTTCCGCACGTTTCACGCCTTCTTTCACAAGAAACTTCATCACAACACGCTGCTCTTTGCAAGCACTAACAGTGTTGTCCACCATTTTTATTTATCTGTCACGTGACTGGCCCATGGCAAGTGGGCCACCTAGCAGTAATAGGGTACGTCCTAGCCCCTAACTAATGATAGTAGTTACAGCACATTGTAACCCATTCAGGTAGAACTAGAGCAAAAAGTCCCAGTTTGATTTGAACGTCCCTTGTACATATACAAATATAGATATACACATTTTTTTCAATAATCTGTCAGTAATGATCAGTTTCAGGCCCAGCTCAATTTATATATAGATTTTTCAGGCAGCACGCTTTCGCTGAGTCTTCACGATGGCTATACTCTCTGCGATCTGAGCACCTTAGGTGATCCTAGCGAGCCAGGTGCTACGGTCTTGTAAAAGCATCTCCCATGGATAATGTGTATGAGGCTTCACTTTGCTGGACAATGTCCCTTTTATGTTGTGTGCTAGTGCATCTGTGCACAGAAAACACAAATCTAATGCAAAGTTTATAAAGATTATAAATAAAACTATATTAATATTTCACCAGTTAGAAGTTGAGGGATGATAAAGGAAATCAGATGCAGGGCTGAAATCAAGATGCTGAGCAGCGCATGAGCTGTAGTGGTCAGCGACCCATAGCTGACTGCTAGCATCAGCGAACCACAGCTGCCAAGACCCTTCTACACCTCCACGCGGTGATCCTGGATAATAGGCTGCAGCAGGGCAGACTGGCTAAGGAGAAAGGATCGAAGAGGGAATGCTAACCCGGTACTCAAAAAATGCTTGCTGAAGTCGGTTGTGTTGGACCAAAAGGTGCAAATATCACAGTCAAGCTGTAAACTATACCACAACACATTCCGTTCTCTGGACTACATTCTGCTACTTAAGCCCTTTCAGGGTTTGGTAGCGGGAGATTGAGAACGAACGAAGCCAAGCCAAGCCAAGCCAGATGGAGGGCTTACTGAGTCACTGGAATGTCAACCTTCTAGTAGCTGTGGTACACTCTCACATCTAGAGCTTTTGTGTTTTGGAGACCATGTGCTGCTAATGAGTCTGTAGGCTGCTGTAAGATCACATGCCACTAATGAATCTGTGGGCTGCTGTAAGACCACGTGCCACTCATGAGTCTGTGGGCTGCTGTAAGACCACGTGCCACTAATGAGTCTGTGGGCTGCTGTAAGACCCTGTGCCACTCATGAGTCTCTGGGCTGATGCAACATCACGTGTCACTAATGAGTCTGTGAGCTGCTGTAAGACCACATGCTACTAATGTCTGTGGGCTGCTGTAAGACCACGTGCCACTCATGAGTCTGTGGGCTGCTGTAGGACCACATGCCACTAATGAGTCTGTGGGCTGATGCAACTTCACGTGTCACTAATGAGTCTGTGAGCTGCTGTAAGACCACATGCCACTAATGAGTCTGTGGGCTGCTGTAAGACCACATGCCACTAATGAGTCTGTGGGCTGCTGTAAGACCACGTGCTACTAATGAGTCTGTGGGCTGCTGTAAGACCACATGCCACTAATGAGTCTCTGGGCTGTGGTGTGACCATGTACCACTAATGAGTCTGTGGGCTGCTCTGAGACCACTCCATTTTTTATTTGACTACATCAGAGATGGTTAAATATTTGGCCCACACAACCCACATGCAAGCAATCTTAATGTTTAGATCATTCTCACACAAATATAAATGAATACGAGATGCTTACCAGTATATGGCTCTCCTTTGGGATGAAATAACATCCAGAAGTCTATTGTGCACAAGCAGTCGTATACACAAGTGTGGGTATAGTATTTATTTTAAGAGAGTTGTTTGAGCAAAGAGTTGTGAGTCAAGCTGTGATTCTTAGGTGGAGCTGTGAGTCTTAGGTGGAGCTGTGAGTCTTAGGTGGAGATGGGAGTCTTAGGTGGAGATGGGAGTCATAGATGGAGCTGTGATTCTTAGGTGGAGCTGTGAGTCTTAGATGGAGCTGTGATTCTTAGGTGGAGCTGTGAGTCTTAGGTGGAGCTGGGAGTCTTAGGTGGAGCTGTGAGTCTTAGGTGGAGCTGTGAGTCTTAGGTGGAGCTGTGAGTCTTAGGTGGAGCTGGGAGTCTTAGGTGGAGCTGGGAGTCTTAGGTGGAGCTGGGAGTCATATGTGGAGCTGGGAGTCTTAGGTGGAGCTGGGAGTCTTAGGTGGAGCTGGGAGTCTTATGTGGAGCTGGGAGTCATATGTGGAGCTGGGAGTCTTAGGTGGAGCTGGGAGTCTTAGGTGGAGCTGGGAGTCTTATGTGGAGCTGGGAGTCATAGTTGGAGCTGGGAATCTTAGGTGGAGCTGGGAGTCATAGGTGGAGCATGGAGTCATAGGTGGAGCTGGGAGTCTTAGGTGGAGCTGGGAGCCATAAGTCAAATTGTGAGTTATAAGTCAGGCTGAGATTCTTAGGTGGAGCTGGGAGTCATAAGTCAAACTGTGAGTTATAAGTAAGGATGAGAGTCTTAGGTGGAGCTGGGAGTCATAAGTCAAATTGTGAGTTATAAGTAAAGATGAGAGTCTTAGGTGGAGCTGGGAGTCATAAGTCAAATAAATTGTGAGTTATAAGTCAGGCTGAGATTCTTAGGTGGAGCTGGGAGTCATAAGTCAAATTGTGAGTTATAAGTAAGGATGAGAGTCTTAGGTGGAGCTGGGAGCCCTAAGTCAAATTGTGAGTTATAAGTCAGGCTGAGAGTCTTATGTGGAGCTGGGAGTCATAAGTCAAATTGTGAGTTATATGTCAGGCTGAGAGTCTTATGTGGAGCTGGGAGTCATAAGTTAAATTGTGAGTTATAAGTCAGGCTGGGAGTTTTAAGCCAAGTCATAAATCAAGCTCAGAATCATGTCAAGTTAACAGTCATAAGTGAAGTTGTGAGTCATAAGTCAAGCTAGAAGTAATTAGTCAAGTTGTGAGTAACAAGTCGACTTGAGAGTCATAAGACAAGAGTCCCATTTCTCAGAAGATTGAGACATTCCTTCAATCATGATATCAAGAACTCACCTAAAGCTCCGGCGTGTGCATCAATCATTGAGGTCCCAACCGACGTGCCTGGGACAAGGCCAAGCTCTTCAGCTGTCTGATTAGACAAACCATACCCACATGGAGTGCCCACATTTTGCAGTATGTTACCTGTGACAGCACAACATGAAAACCTAAACATACCACATTACAATACTCTGGTTATTATTAATCAATGTTGGATTATTATGGCCTGGTAATACAATATAGCAGAATTGTTTGTCTGAAGATGAAAAAAGAAATAAAGAAAGCACAATGCCTCGGAAGCATCTACTGCCAAAAGGAGGACATTAAGCTGGGAGAGGAAACCATCGAGGATGCCAACTCCTACATCTATGTAGGTCAAGAGATGAATGTCACCCACAAAATCTCTAGACAGCAAATAGCAGCTTGGTATTGCATCAACTACATTAAGTCAATACTCCGAGAGATGAGAGACACTACGGCAAGAGCACACACTTCTAATTTCATGGTCATTCCAACAGTGATTTATGAATGCAAGGTGTGGAACTCATGCAAAACAGATGCTGAGAAGCTAAGAGCTAAGATGAAAGTAACAACACGTTTTTAAAGATTTTAATAAGAGATAGGATTCAAAATGAAGAAATTTGACATCAAACCACTTATGGGGTGGCAGGATGGACTGACCAAAGACCCATGTTCACATTATTATGGCACTGCAACAGATCAGGACGCATATAGAATATTTTTGGCTTCTTCACGTTCGACATGCTTGTTGGACCGATGACGAAGATAATGTGATGTGTGTGGAATTACAATACAAGCATTACCTGAGATACAAGGTGTGTTCAAATTAAAATTGACCTAACTGCACCAAGTGAACATACATATGATGCGCATGATGACATCACTTCTAATGTAAACAGCACATGCACACCGTCAAGTTTGCAAAATATCATTATCCTCCCACTCATAGATTCCTCAGCAGACCGTTGAAAACAATGCGGGTGTGATACAGAATCCGTCCAAAGTTGTTCAGCGAGCCGTAACTTGGTTTCTAACAGATGAAGGATGTCGACCAGTTGACATTCATTGCTGAATTCATGCAGTGCATGGTGACAAAAATGTGGCAAACGTAAACTCCGGCGATGGTCTACCTGAATTGCTGCATCAATTTTGGCGATGGTATCTTCTGACACAACACTATGTGCCTGACCTGGCCTTGAAAGATCTTTATTTAACTCACGTCCTTCTTTAAACATCATTGTCCAGTTCTTCACTGTTGTCTTCGACACACTTTTTGTCACCACACACTGCCTGCATTCTGCGATGAATGTCAACTGGTCGACATCCTTCAGCTGTTAGAATCAGAATCACCGCTCATTGATCAACTCTGGACGGATTCTGTATCCCACCCGCCATGTTTTCAATGGTCTGCTGAGGAAACTATATCGCAACTCAAAAATGTCTGCAAGTTGAAACACCAGTCCTTTTTCACTTATCGATGCATGTATTGCATCACAATCATTATATGTGTGCATTGATTGATCAATTCACATTGCCGCTCCAAGTGAAACATAAGGCCACCCCTACAGCTGGTCCCATTACAAGAAGAATGTATCTGAGCACTTTCAGTGGTGGTTTCAAAGTAATGGTTTTATGTGACAAGGTTGCTAGGTCCATGCACAGTCTTCTTTAATAACCTTTTATGACATGCTTAGAAAGTTGCAGGAAAACTAAGATGGCTGAATAGATGAATGTATACTGCTTCCTCTATGTACCAGTTTTGACTTACAGGTGTGAATCATGGGCAATAACTCCAACAAAGAAAAGCCAGATTCATGCCTCTGAAATGAGGTTTCTAAGAAAGATGGTTGAGTAACAAGAAGAGACAAGGGTCACAATACAAAAATATGGCACGATTTAGCTCTTGAAGACTAGTGGAGCTATTTCAGCTTCAGTGGTTTGGTCCTGTCTCGAATACAAGAAGATTGACTACCACATCAGTCATGCGGGGACACAGATCCATAGATCCAGACCCACAGGATGACCTAAATCTGCTGGAATGACAATATAAGACATTCTATAACAGTGTTTCCCAACCTTTTTACACTCGCTGATCAGTGAAAATAGGAACAAATTGTTCGCGGACCGGTGAAAATAGGAAAAAAAAACTGTTTAAGGACCAGATAATTTTTCACTGACTTCTGAGACAGAAAAAACAATCCCATTATTCATATAGTATTTTGTGTATTAGTTGTTAAATCTCATATTATAAAATGAAAATTCTATAGCTATTTAAAATAATTCAAGTAGCAAATAGATATTGGGTTCAGCAGCAATTTCTATATTTCACGGATCGACAGAAAATTTCTGCAGACCTGCGGTTGGGAAACACTGTTCTATAACAGACATATTTATGACTACCTCCTCGGCTCAATTATAAGTAATAATGAAGATTACCTGAAGGAAGTCAGAAGGAGAATAGCTATGGCAATGCAGAGGCTGAATAAAATGAGAAACTTATGGCAGAACTCTAATAAAATGACGAAAATAAAAATTCTGCAAATTTGTATCTTCCCGGTGGCAACGTACGGATGTGAAACGGGGACTACCACACAAACACTTAAGGAAAGGATTGAATGTTTTGAACTAAAATGCTACAGGAAAGTGCTCAAAATACCATGGATAGCGAAAATAAAAATAAAAAATGCAGATATCCTTAAAGAACTCGAGATCAAGAAAAATTGGTTAGTCAACAATATCGTGTCCAGAAAACTAAAATATTTTTTATGCATCAAACGCTATAATGGTCTAGAGAGAACATAAAGGGTATGGTGCCTGGAAAGCAAGGCAGAGGTAGACCAAGGAGAATATCTACACAAGACATCACGGAGGTCCTGAAGATGACAGCGACAGAGACGGGAGTTCTGGCCAGAAATCGTGAGTCTTACAAATTGGCTGTTGTGAGAGTGACATTCTGCAAAGGACATGCTACACGATGATGATAAAAGATCACAAGCTAGACTGGACCCAGGCCATAAGAAGACAGCATATAGAATAGTTTGCTGCTCTTTCTGGTAAACCTCTACATCCCAGGGTAGAAGAGAAGTGGCTAAGTCAGTCAGTTACAGCTTCCCTATTCTCATCATCCTGAGTTCCACTCTGGAGCTGTACAAGCATAACTGAAGCAAATGAGCATTTGCTACTACAGGAAACATTGTAGGTCTTATATTACAAAACAAATGGCAGGTACTCTAACCATTAAACACTTGTTTCACCAATAAGAGTAGGAAATGTTAATGTACTAGGTTCGTTCAAAAAGTTGCAGAACCGGGCTCATCTTGAACCTTATCTCCTTCATAACAATCCCCTCATCTATTAATACATTACTTCCAACACCGTTTCCACTTCTGGAAGCAGTCTTGGTAAGCACAGGTCTGTATTTAAATTTCCCTTAATCTCTTTAATGCTCTGAAATACTGGTTCTTTCAAGTCTCCGTTAACGTCTTCCCAAGCTTGAACAGAATCTTGTGTTTATTCACTGCTAATGATATTCAGATGTATTGAGAAACCCAATGGGCATGCACTTAACTTAAACAATCAGTGATTACATAATCACAACAGGGAGACTCAGAAAACAGCAGGTTACATAAGACAGTCATCACTAGGGAGCGCCACTGACTGGAAGTTACTATGACATCTAATTGGCATGCAATTTAAAAAGATTCTGGAATCATTTCGAACAGATCTAGTACTTAACAGTCTGGCATGAGTCACTCTACTTCTACCTTGGAGAGTTGGTCTTTTTGGGAAATGCTTGCATAGAACTGTTAAACCTGGTGCACTAGCATCACACAAGGTGCTCAGATCGCAGAACCAAACTTCATAGCCAAGGCTCAGAGAAAACAAGCTTTTCTGGTTTGTGGTCATTGTCCATGTCTCACATCCAGAAATCAAGACAGTAACAAAAACAACAGAACTAACAAACCACTGCCCTTACCAAGCTTTGAATGGTTGTCTTCGGTGAGGTCATCCAAAGCTATCAAAGATAAGAAGCCATCATCCCAGCCCAGTGTGCTGCCTCCATCAGCCTGGAAGCCCCACTTACACACGACAGAGCAAAAGGACCTTCAAGTGGATATACAAGTCTATATAAACCTACAGACAGGACACTTTTCTTCACCCACATCTGATCAATACGCAGGCAGAATACTCTTTACTCAAAAGATAACTGCCATCTATGAACAAAAAATATCCAGGAATTTTGCTGGATGTATTGTTATTGCTTGGGTATTCTTAGTCTTAGTCAACCTGCACTTCTACAGGACAAATGTCCCTGTCCAGGTCCCAGCTCTGGTGTGATCTTGATGTGGCCAGGGGGAGGATTTCCTGCTTAACGGGCAAGGCTCTAGCAGCTTATTAGTTCACTGGATTGGGACAATTGCCATGTAGGGTGGTTAACCGATGGGCGAGTCCATCTTAAAAGACTCAAACACTAAGGCAAAGTAGACCCATGAGCCTGTTAAGCACCATCTGTGCTGCTCTTAACAAACCACCTAACCATGGCCACTGTTATACTTTGTCACACAGTTCGTCGCCTCGTATGACATGCTCTCTGTGGGGCAGTGGTACTATTCTCATCTTTATCATACACAACGACCCCGATGTACTACTCGGGTCGTCTGGTGGGGATTTAAAGGATTGCTGGCCCATTCAGTCACCTCACAGTGTGCAGATTAAATGTTTTTTTTCTCCATAAACAGAAACAACCTTTGACGTACAAGGGTTTTGAAACAGTGCTCCCTCGGTCAGGAGACTGGTCTCCAATGGTGTTCTGACCTTGATGTGGTCTCAGGGCTAGAGTGTCCTGACAACCTCCAGCAGGATTTTATTAGTGGAAGGTTCTACCAAGCTCGGCAGATCTGCATGGGTGGGAGTCTGACTATAGTAGATACACTTGTTTTCTAGATGGGGTGAAAGGGATTTTGCAACACAAGGCAGACATCCTAGTCTTTGTAAAATGCAACTTTTTTTATGGATACAGTAATAAATAAACAAACTTTGCTGTGGATCATTTTCCACTTGATTTAGTCACTCTACTTCTACTATGGGGAGCAGATGTCTTCTTTTCTTTTGCTTGTGACTTCTAGTTTCTATAGGGTGAGATAGTTAGTCCTGTGCCCAATCTTTCTTAGTCTGACTTGGCAGACATTTCTCTTCTATCATGAGGTGTAGAGGTATCCTCAACTTCTTATATCCTTGGTCAGTGACTATCATGGCTGGTGGTGTCTTTACGGACAGCAACAAACCCCCTCCATTCATATATCCTTGGTCAGTGACCATCATGGCTGGTGGTGTCTTTAAGGGTAGCAACAAACTCCCTCCATTTCATCCTGCCTGTAATCATCTTTCCTATGGAGCACCAGCTATGATTCATGATTTCCATTTTGGTTTCTATGGTTCCCTCTTTAATCTGACTGGACTTAGTCACTCTTCTTTTACCAATAATGCATGGAAGTACTCTTTACTTTTTCTTGGGGTATACAGTTTCTACAGGGCAGGACAGCCAGTTAAGTGCCCAATTTTCCTGAGTTGTCTGTTCTTCTACCAATGATGTATGGATGTACTCTTTACTTTTTCTTGGGGGTTTACAGTTTCTACAGGGTAGAATAGCCAGTTCAGTGCCCAATTTTCCTAAGTTGCCTCTTACGACATCCCTGGTAAGTATCAAAGTTACAATTCTTTGCTTCCCTTTGGAGCCCCAGTAGCACACGATCTGGCTAGAATGACTACAAGTAGTGAAAGCCAAAAGGAAGTCACTGGCATGGTTGAGACACATTACAAAGTGCAGGGAGTGTAGCCACTGACATGGTTGAGACACATTACAAAGTGGAGGGAGTGTAGCCACTGACAAGGATGGGACACATTACAAAGTGGAGGGAGTGTAGCCACTGACATGGATGGGACACATTACAAAGTGGAGGGAGTGTAGCCACTGACATGGTTGAGACACATTACAAAGTGGAGGGAGTGTAGCCACTGACAAGGATGGGACACATTATAAAGTGGAGGGAGTGTAGCCACTGACATGGATGGGACACATTACAAAGTGGAGGGAGTGTAGCCACTGACAAGGATGGGACACATTACAAAGTGGAGGGAGTGTAGCCACTGACAAGGATGGGACACATTACAAAGTGGAGGGAGTGTAGCCACTGACAAGGATGGGACACATTACAAAGTGGAGGGAGTTAGCCACTGACAAGGATGGGACACATTACAAAGTGGAGGGAGTGTAGCCACTGACATAGATGGGACACATTACAAAGTGGAGGGAATGTAGCCACTAACAAGGATGGGACAAATTACAAAGTGGAGGGAGTGTAGCAACTGACAAGGATGGGACACATTACAAAGTGGAGGGAGTGTAGCCACTGACATGGATGGGACACATTACAAAGTGGAGGGAGTGTAGCCACTAACAAGGATGGGACACATTACAAAGTGGAGGGAGTGTAGCCACTGACAAGGATGGGACACATTACAAAGTGGAGGGAGTGTAGCAATTGACAAGGATGGGACACATTACAAAGTGGAGGGAGTGTAGCCACTGACATAGATGGGGCACATTACAAAGTGGAGGGAGTGTAGCCACTGACAAGGATAGGACACATTACAAAGTGGAGGGCGTGTAGCCACTGACAAGGATGGGACACATTACAAAGTGGAGGGAGTGTAGCCACTGACATGGATGGGACACATTACAAAGTGGAGGGAGTGTAGCCACTGACATGGTTGAGACACATTACAAAGTGGAGGGAGTGTAGCCACTGACATGGTTGAGACACATTACAAAGTGGAGGGAGTGTAGCCACTGACATGGAGAGGAACACATTACAAAGTGGAGGGAGTGTAGCCACTGACATAGATGGGACACATTACAAAGTGGAGGGAGTGTAGCCACTGACATGGAGAGGAACACATTACAAAGTGGAGGGAGTGTAGCCACTGACATGGATGGGACACATTACAAAGTGGAGGGAGTGTAGCCACTGACATGGATGGGACACATTACAAAGTGGAGGGAGTGTAGCCACTGACATGGATGGGACACATTACAAAGTGGAGGGAGTGTAGCCACTGACAAGGATGGGACACATTACAAAGTGGAGGGAGTGTAGCCACTGACATGGATGGGACACATTACAAAGTGGAGGGAGTGTAGCCACTGACATGGATGGGACACATTACAAAGTGGAGGGAGTGTAGCCACTGACATGGATGGGACACATTACAAAGTGGAGGGAGTGTAGCCACTGACAAGGATGGGACACAAAGTGGAGGGAGTTAGCCACTGACATGGATGGGGCACATTACAAAGTGGAGGGAGTGTAGCCACTGACATGGATGGGGCACATTACAAAGTGGAGGGAGTGTAGCCACTGACATGGATGGGGCACATTACAAAGTGGAGGGAGTGTAGCCACTGACATGGATGGGGCACATTACAAAGTGGAGGGAGTGTAGCCACTGACAAGGATGGGACACAAAGTGGAGGGAGTTAGCCACTGACATGGATGGGGCACATTACAAAGTGGAGGGAGTTAGCCACTGACATGGATGGGGCACATTACAAAGTGGAGGGAGTGTAGCCACTGACAAGGATGGGACACAAAGTGGAGGGAGTTAGCCACTGACATGGATGGGGCACATTACAAAGTGGAGGGAGTTAGCCACTGACATGGATGGGACACATTACAAAGTGGAGGGAGTTAGCCACTGACATGGATGGGACACATTACAAAGTGGAGGGAGTTAGCCACTGACATGGATGGGACACATTACAAAGTGGAGGGAGTTAGCCACTGACATGGATGGGACACATTACAAAGTGGAGGGAGTTAGCCACTGACAAGGATGGGACACAAAGTGGAGGGAGTTAGCCCCTGACAAGGATGGGACACAAAGTGGAGGGAGTTAGCCACTGACAAGGATGGGACACAAAGTGGAGGGAGTTAGCCACTGACATAGATGGGGCACTATATAAAAGATGGTCACAGACCAATCAAAGTGGAGGGAGTAAAGATACTAGAATGGCTGGGACACCATATAAAGGATTGAAACAGACCAAGCAACGTGGAGGGTGTGTAGCCACTGGCATGGATGGGACAATGTATAAAGGATTGAAACAGACCAAGCAAAGTGGAGGGAGTGTGGACACTGAAGCCATTGGCATGGCTAGGGAACCATATAAAGGATGGTCACAGACCAAGCAGAGTGGAGAGAGCATGTTGCTAGCCTTAAAAACATCATCATCATGCACACAATGATAACTGACTGGTCCATTAGTTATCAGCAAAGGGTTCAAGAATAAATTACCTGCTCAGACTTCCAGTAGCTCTCCAAGTCAGGAAGTCAGACAAGTCAAATAAGTGAGCAGCTTGTTCCCAAGTCCTTGGAATGTTCTGATGATCGAAGAAATGAGAGTTATCTTTGTTTTAGTTCCAATGATGGAAGAAATGAGTTATCTCTGTTTTAGTTCTCTGATGGAAAAAATGAATTATCTCTGTTTTAGTTCTGATAATGAAAGAAATGAGTTATCTCTGTTTTAGTTCTCTGATGGAAGAAATGAGTTATCTCTGTTTTAGTTCTCTGATGGAAGAAATGAGTTATCTCTGTTTTAGTTCTCCGATGGAAGAAATGAGTTATCTCTGTTTTAGTTCTCTGATGGAAGAAATGAGAGTTATCTCAGTTTTAGTTCTCTGATGGAAGAAATAAATTATCTCTGTTTTAGTTCTGATGATGGAAGAAATGAGTTATCTTTGTTTTAGTTCTCTGATGGAAGAAATGAGTTATCTCTGTTTTAGTTCTGATGATGGAAGAAATGTTATCTCTGTTTTAGTTCTGATGATGGAAGAAATAGTTATCTCTGTTTTAGTTCTGATGATGGAAGAAATGAGTTATCTCTGTTTTAGTTCTGATGATGGAAGAAATGAGTTATCTCTGTTTTAGTTCTGATGATGGAAGAAATGAGTTATCTCTGTTTTAGTTCTGATGATGGAAGAAATGAGTTATCTCTGTTTTAGTTCTGATGATGGAAGAAATGAGTTATCTCTGTTTTAGTTCTGATGATGGAAGAAATGAGTTATCTCTGTTTTAGTTCTGATGATGGAAGAAATGAGTTATCTCTGTTTTAGTTCTGATGATGGAAGAAATGAGTTATCTCTGTTTTAGTTCTGATGATGGAAGAAATGAATTATCTGTTTTAGTTCTGATGATGGAAGAAATGAGTTATCTCTGTTTTAGTTTTGATGATGGAAGAAATGAGTTTTCTCTGTTTTAGTTCTGATGATGGAAGAAATTAATTATCTCTATTTTAGTTCTGATGATGGAAGAAATGAGTTATCTCTGTTTTAGTTCTGATGATGGAAGAAATGAGAGTGATTTCTGTCTTAGTTCTGATGTTGGAAGAAATGTTATCTCTGTTTTAGTTCTCTGATGGAAGAAATGAGTTATCTAAGTTTTAATTATGGGGCTATAACATGCAGCTACACATTTTTTATGAGTTCCTTCTGATGATCAGATTACTTCATGTTGTAATATCTCTATAATGTTTACTATCACAGCATTAACAACATTGTGAGGAACTGTAGTTGTTGTAACAGATCCAGCAGCATCCACGCTCTCGCCCTTAAGCCCAATGCCATGTAATGGTATCTGCACATGCTAGTTGTTGTTTAGTACCATTCAAAAGTGTACAATTTATCTGACCTCAGAGGAGCAAGCATTTTCCTAAAATTGTTGAGAACTGAGCACTCAAAGAGATGATGAACAACGGTGATTCGGTTTCTAACAGCTGAAGGATGTCAACCAGCTGACATCCATCGCAGAATGCAGGCAGTGTATGGTGACAGTCAGATGCCACCACAACATTTAGATTTCATCCAATAACAATTAGTTGAGGGTAATTCCAAATTAGAGTGATGGCTAATTCAGACAACCAACAGAAGTCAGACAACCAACAGAAGACAACTGGATAGCCATGTTGTTGCTTGAGACTATAAAATACTCTGCACAGATGAACTTAAACAGACCGGCTAGGTATGTGCAGGACACTTTGGGAATGATCTGTGTTCTGATTGTAGGTGTATGTACAGATCTATTGAGTATGTGACCACAAGTGAGTACATGATCCGACTAAAAGTGATGTGATTTAATTATATATGAATGTGTGTTGTATGTGTAGGACACTTGGTGAACTGATTGTATATGAATGCACAGATTGCCGGAGCATAAGTAAACCGATTGTGTGTGAATATACAGATCGCCTGATTGAAGGTGATCTGATTATATGTGAATGCACAGAACGACTGAGTACATAATCCGATCATGAGGATAAATTGGTGATTGTGCGTTGGGTGTGCAGATAAGGGGATTGCAGCGGAAAGAATCGGGTTTTGTTATTTGGGGGAACAATAAAAGCTAGTGCTTAAAAACCTCCTATGTAGCTCTCTCTCTCTCTCTCTCTATATATATATATATATATATAATGATTATTTAGTTTAGATGTACTTTGTTCTTTTTGTTAATATTGTTTTGTTGATATGCATGTTAATAAATGATAATGTTATGTTTCCATTCAAGATAACCTTTACTGGGTTTTACTGTGTGAAGTCGCGTCGTGGTGTGGATACATGTTGTAACTCTTTAGATAAGTAAACTACTCAGATAAACTTAGGCTTTTCCACATATCTTATTTTGGTCCGAGTGACCAGGTTTTCTTTGATAGGATAAGTACTACGCAACAGCTAAATGCTTCACACTACCACACAGATCTCAGACACAAAAATACTAAGAAAACAGACAGATTACAGACACACACTAAGAATGCAGACATAATACAGACACACAAACACTAAGAATGCAGACAGATTACAGACACTGAAACACTAAGAATGCAGACAGATTACAGACACAGAAACACTAAGAATGCAGACAGATTACAGACACTGAAACACTAAGAATGCAGACAGATTACAGACACACACTAAGAGTGCAGACATATTACAGACACACACTAAGAATGCAGACAGATTACAGACAGATTACAGACACATAAACACTAAGAATGCAGACAGATTACAGACACACACTAAGAATGCAGACAGATTACAGACACATACTATGAATGCAGACATATTACATACACATACTAAGAATGCAGACAGATTATAGACACACACATAGAATGCAGACAGATTACAGACACATACTAAGAATGCAGACAGATTACAGACACACACTAAGAATGCAGAAAGATTATAGACACACACTAAGAATGCAGACAGATTACAGACACACACTAAGAATGCAGACAGATTACAGACACATACTAAGAATGCAGACAGATTACAGACACATACTAAGAATGCAGACAGATTATAGACACACACTAAGAATGCAGAAAGATTATAGACACACACTAAGAATGCAGACAGATTACAGACACACACTAAGAATGCAGAAAGATTATAGGCACACACTAAGAATGCAGACAGATTAAAGACACAGAAAATGTAACAGATTTTGGCAACCTGTTTGAGCCACTTCAGTTTTGGAGGCTGCATCTCGACAGACATGATTTCTCCCACAGACCTGAGGACACTATGTTTGGTTGCATTGATCTCATTGACTTCTTTCTGAGCTCTGTGATCCATCCACATGATAATATTTTGGTTTGCTTCACCTGTTAGAATAGTTTTCCTGGCTGGTCAGAAGCTACAAATCGATGGTACCCACAATTTGAACATGCAACAAGCATTGGAGTTTGGTGTGGAAAGACTTCAACTACAAAATAATGTGATCTCAATGTGACAAAATGTCATCTCAATGTGACAAAATAATGTCATCTCAATGTGACAAGATTATGTGGTTTCAATGTGACAAAATATCATCTCAATGTGACAAAATAATATCATCACAATGTGACAAAATAATATCATCTCAGTGTGACAAAATAATGTGATCAATGTTTTTGTGTGGGCTTTATTTGTGTCAATTGCAATGTTTTCTAAGGTGTACTGTTTTGCTCCTTATTCACCAGTGCATCTGACTTCAGCACATATTTTGTAATGGGTTTACATCCCATAGGGTTACAACCTTTGCTGGTTTAATGAATCTAAACACATGCAAGTTTGATTTGTGAGCCGAGCCACTAACCACTTTGATACACTGTCTGATATTGTTTAATATGTTACACCCAATTGAGGAAATTGCCCATTTCATGAATTGGGCAAATGTCTGCCAATTCCATGAACTGACCTCTTCTCTTATTCATTTCCCAACCTGGGCAGAAATTGCGTGAATATTTCATGAACTGAACACCATATTACAAAATAAGAAACAAATGTGCATTGTTTATTTCTTGAAACAGTCAAAGACCATCACTTCTCTTTGTAAATAAGCCATTGAGCACAACTGGTCAGCATGCATGGTCCTAAGCTACTCTTTCTGTCTCTCCTCAGGTTTAGCCATTTAATTGTAGTTCACTTTACATTGTCTTCTCCGTGTATTTCTTGGGTCTACCTCTCTTTCTCTTCCCTTGAGGATTCCATATGTGAGCCTTCATAGCTATGTTAGATTGTGTCTTCCTCAGCGTATGTCCTATCCAGCCCCATTTTTTTAACTTAATTTATTATTTAAGTAGCTGTTGTTGGCTCCTTTCCCAGAGGTTTTCATTCCTCACCATGTGCTGCTACCTTACATTCATCCTTCACAGGCATCTGTTAATGAAGGATTGGAGTCTTTGTTGTATTGCCTTGGTTGATCTCCATGTTTTGGATCCATACAACAGGACCAACCTGACACTGGTGTTGAATATTCTAACTCTGGTGCGATTCTTGATTTCCAGATCCGCTGTGCCATTTTTTATTTTTTTGCGTTCGCCTTATTTCTCAAATCCCCAAGGAGGTGTGCGTTGCACTGTGGTTTTTATTTTGCGCCTGTCGGCGCAGTATATCTGACTTCAGCATGCATTTTAAGTAAGGGTCTGCTTCCTCCTGCATTTTCTAAGGGTTTGCTTCCCCGGGGTAACGGCTGGTGCTGTGATGGGGATCGAACCCAGCACCTTCGGCTTGTGTCCAGTGCCACTTAACCACTAGGCCACGCCGTCACCCACTGTGCAATTCAATTGCAACCAGTGTCCCCTAAATACCAGTTATATTTCCATCGCTTGATATCTTCATTATTCAATATATAGCCAACAAGAACAAGAAGTGTCAGAAAAGGTATCTCTGTCTGACCACTAAGCTGTGAGTCAGTGTTCCTTCATGTAGCATTCTGCTAACTGTATCTTCAAACATACGATGTATGAGGGTTATGTAGTTATCTGGTATTCAAACTGTTTATTCCTTACTTTGCTACAATGGTTGTCATTCATACATTCGAATGTCCTATCTACTTCTTGAAATGGACAAGCGAAGAAGCCAGTTAACAGAATGGGCATTGTTGTTGTTGTTGAATGCCCACAATGAGTAAGATTACTCTTTTGTGCGCCCTAAAAAGGACTTTAAGTGGCGAGTTGTCGTAGCTTTCCTCACATCCCGAGCATGCTGATGAAGGTGGACAGGGGTTCTCCTGGCAATTTTGCTATGCTAGACTTCATCTACATGTCACTCACTACTACAGGGATCACATTGATCCCTCACCTCGTTAGCCAAGCTGTTATGAAAACAGCCTGTTTCCAGGAATGGCTTCGAGGAAGCAGAGGTGAGGGTCTTGGTATATTTTGCCTGACCCTGACTAACATGTCTGATCAGCATGTTGAGCCTGACAAGACATTAGTCTTCCTTCCCCTAGAATCCGCATAAATTTGCCCAATTCATGAAATTGCCAATTTTTCTATTAGAGTTTAACATATCCTCGGTGGACCAGTTCCATTTATATACTGCTTTGCCTTCCAAAACTCTTTGTCAAATTTCTTATTTTAACAGCTGGAAAAAAAGGAAACATGCCATGATTTAGACCAAAAACGCAATCCCGTTATCTGAGCTACAACATCTACCTAGGCCGAGAGATAAGTGCTAACCCACAAAATCTCTAGACGATGAAAAGCAGCTTGGTATTGCATCAACTCCATCAAATCCGCACTCTAAGACAGGAAATACATCACGGCATGAGCACACACTTTTAATGCCATGGTCATTTCAGCAACCTCTACACCTCATGGTAGAAGAGGAGCGACTAAGTAGAAGTAGTCATTTCAGCAACCTCTACGCCTCACGGTAGAAAAGGAGCGACTAAGTAGAAGTAGTCATTTCAGCAAAGATTTATGAATGCAAAGTGTGTAACTTGTGCAAAATAGATGCTGAGAAGCTGCGAATCACTCAGAGAGCAACAGAACAACACATACTAACAATTTTGATAAGGGATGAGATCCAAAAATGAAGAAATTCGACATCTAACTTTGTTTCGAGACATCATGGAAGTAGTGTTATCACACAAACATAGATGGACTGAATGTATTGTACGCATGTCTGACAACAGATGAACATGTAGAACAACAGTATTGGTGGTCCTATGCCTGTACACGCCCACGAGATCTCCCACCTATGTGGGATGACTGATCAAAGACCTAGGTCCGCATTGGTACAACAATGCAAAGATTAGGACTCGTACAGAATATTGTTGGCTTCCTCGCATACGACATACTTGCTTGACTAACGTTGAGGATAATGTGAATATAATGAGTGTAACATACACAAAAATAATGTTAGATGCACACTGCAAATATTGATAAAACTAGAAAATGACTCCATTCCTTACTTAGTCACTTCTCTTCAATATTAGGTATCTTGGTTTACATGATGATGTTGCTAGCCCCATGGACATTCCTCCACGTCCGTCTTATACTATATGTATGGCAGGGTACAATCGATAAATTCCTTCATCCGTAAAAAGGAGCTCTGATATCCATAGGAGGGAAGATTATTCTAGTTTGCCATAAACGCAACATAACTCAACAACATGAACACACGCACAAGAGCAAGGTAATAGGTCAAGGCAGCCAGCCTCATAACAGACAATGTAGTAGGTAGCCTGTGTGGTCTCCGAAAGGACTCTATTTTTAACACAGATGTGAATAGGACAACTGCAACACTGAGAGCATGTTGTCACAGTGTAATATAACTTCTGTAGGGTAGAATGCTCACAGATTCTGGATTTGCACACCCTGTCTATTGTGCAGACCACAAATATTCAGAGTGTAGAGCAGCCTTCTGAGTTTGAATGAAAGCTCTAGAATCAATACCCCATATATAGTATAGAAACAATGAGTGAATAACACATTTTATTTGGTATTAGAAGAAGACGAAGAACTGTACCATGACACAGCTTCTTTGTGAGGTGTGGTGACCAGTACCTTTCCTTGGTGTGTTCCCTTTCCTAACATTAAATCAGGAACAAAAAACAGCTAGGAAGTCTTTTCTTTCTTTCTTTTTTTCTGACGTTTGTCCTGAAAAGAATGACGCATTGAAGATTATAGCAAGGCTGAGATATATATCCCTTTCAGCTAAACACATCAGGTTTTAACGCGCCATTTTTGGGACTAGGTCTGCTTTCTCTCTTCGATCCTTATTATCTTAGCCATACTACACAAGTGCAGCCTGTTTCCAGGGCTGCAACTTGTAAGTGGAATAGTTATGGTTTGCTGACCTTGATGCAAGCAGTCAGCTATGAGTCGCTCATTCACTGCTGCGTCTTGGGCCTCTCTGGAGAGTCTTCCTACCTGGAAACAAACCCAGCACATTTGCCACAAGCAACCACTCAAACACTGAAAGCCAAGTTTTTTAAATCTACAAACCATCAGGAGAAACTGTTAGAGGCTGGAAACCACTGCCTAACACTACTAGAGAACATGTTGCATCAAACCCCACTCCCTTGATGCTCTCTGGCTGAACTTCTGCTTCATTGACAGCATTCTGTGACAGATTAATATGAAATAGGTAACTGCAGCAGGAAAACTACAAATGCATTAAAAGATCTTCATCTTCTTCTACGTTCATCCCATAAAGGACGTTGTATCGTAGTGTATAATGAGGCTGCGATGTCTGCGCCTTTTGGCTTGACACATTCGGTTTCAGCTGGCTTTTTTGGGTTCCAGGTCTGCCTTCACACGACAATCCCAATTGTCTTAGCCAGACAACACAAGTGCAGCCTGTTTCCAAGAGGAAGAATAGAGTCTTGGTCAGCTCTGGTTCGCTGACCCTGATGAAAGCAACCAGCTACGAGTCGCTGGCTGCTCTCAGCTCATTCAATATGCTGCATCTTCGGTGCAGTATTAAGAGATCAAAGGAGTTCTGATAACGGATACTGGCATAGAAGATAAAGTGTTAGAGACTTGATTATGTCAGGTGTTAAACTTTACGAATTATCATGACCAGTTTGCTTTACATACCGCTTTGCCCTCCCTAACTCAGTGTCAGGTTTCTTGTTTTAACAGCTGGATAATTAGAAGCATTACATGATTATGCCATAAACTCAATCACGTTCACTGTGAGAGACAAGGAATCTTGTCAATAACATGTGACCAGAAGGACATTATGAAACATCAACAAGCAAAACAGCTTGGTAAACCTGTAGCACATTATTGTCAGCAATAATGGTGGGAGTTTAATGTCTGAACAAGCAAAAAATACAAATCAGACTATGTTAGTCTGTCAAGTAATACATACTGATCAAGTTCCCATCTTCCTTTCAAGAGGTTCTCCCTGGAAACAGGCTGTTTCATGGCAGTCTGGCTAATAAGGTGATCCCTATAGTGGTGAGCTTACTAAGCAGCCAGGAGGACCCCAGTCAACCTTCTCAAGTACGCCTCGGGATGTTAGGAGAACCACTATAATTCACAACTAAAGAAAATCAAGAAGAGTACCAAACTCAAGTGCTAGTGGCATTAGCAGCACCAACAACAAAATACTGGGACCTAATGAACCTTAATCATGTGTATAGCGGTGGACGGCGTGGACTAGCTCACAATCCGAAGGTGCTGGTTTCAATCCCCATCACAGCACCGGCCGTTACCCCGGGGAAGTAAATCCTTAGAAAATGCAGGAGGAAGCAGACCCTTACATAAAGTGCATGCTGAAGTCGGATGCACTGGGCCGACAGGTGCAAAATAAAAACCACAGTGCAACGCACACCACCTTGGGGATTAGAGAAATAAGGGGAACACAAAAACAAAAAAAAAAAAAAAAAAAAAAAAAAAAAAAAAAATGTGTATAGTAAGATTGTATTGTACTAAGTTGAAATTTACCTTGACTGTATGTATGACAGCATTCCAGATGTTCTCAGATGACTGTTGATAATAATCTGGCCGTGGGTTCCAAATTGATATTTCTCTAACACTGACAGACAAGATCTTCCCCTGTGTATCAACTACACAAGCTCTTACACTGGAAGTGCCTACATCCACTCCAATGTAGTAGGAATCACTCATTCTGGTAGGAGTATTAACATGACAAAGTGCTGATGGATTGGCCATACATTGAGAAAATCAACCTCCAGCATAACTCATCAAGCACTGAGACATAACTCGTAAGCAAAAATGGAGATACAGAACACACAGAGAAGATAATGAGCAGGGCTTGACAAATTTTAGGATGGCTCACCAGTCAGTCAATAATTTCACTAGTCAGCATGGTCGGACTACAGTCATGAAATTTATGTTAACAAATTTAAATAGGCACTAACTCACCTTTATTTCTAAATAACAATGCTTACCAAACCAACATATATTGTATTACTTACACAGTATTTGCCTATTTCTTCTAAAGAAAAAATACAGTGCTGTCCAAGGCATGGCGTTTGTGTCCTTGAACATGCTTGGTAGTTTTAACACTGAAGTACCATTTATCTATGATTTTAGTAGGTTTAATCTATGACAGTGGTGGTCCATTTAGATTCACCATCATAAGCTAGCTTATGTACAATCTATTTCAACCGCAATATCATTAATAATCGTGCGAGAGTCGTTGTGTAGTGATGATTAAAAACGTAATTAACAATTAGAAAACATATTTTTTTTTTACTCGTCCCCGATGATCAGACGAGCACTTTTGTCAAACCCTGTTAATGAGTTTACCAACAAAAGTAAATGAAAGAAGTAGATTGTGCTGACTCACATATGGGATTCTTACCATTACTGTATGACCCATCCTTCAGCAGCGGTTACACCGTTGCAGGTCTCAACTTCTCTTCCAACAGTCTCTACCATAGGCTGCGGTGGACCAGTGGATAATGAGTTGCCCATCTGTAGCATTGTGAATGTTGTTGTGGAATGTAAGGGAGTTGGACCACTGTGTTGGTGGCTGTTCCCGTGATCGCTTCTTGTCTCTGGAGTGCCACATTACTGTCCCTGTGCTCTATTGATCGTCTGTTTTTCACAGTAAGTGGACCGCCCAATGATGTTTGACCTTGTCCGCATAAGTAACTGCATCTTTCACTATGGGAACTGACACATGTCAAAGTTGTGTAGACCTCTTGTGTGCTGACCATAAAGTGTGAGGCTGACTATGCGTTACTTAGGGGAGACTTAGGTCACTTGAAGTTTGGATTCAATCTCTTTTGTGAGTGACCATGTTTCAATCACATAACACATTGTAAGTAGTGCTGCGGAGTGGAAGAGAAAAGTTTGCTGTTGTCTAGTACAGGCTTTATGGATGAGAAAGCCACAAGCCTATGTGACGCCTTCTTGCCAACACTTGCTTCAGGTCATTCTGCAGGTTGAGCAGGTGTCCAAGGTAGGGTGTACTCATTCCCGTCATCAAGACTCTCTGCATCCTCGATTCTTACAATTCTTCTGTAAAACCACAAATGTGGTTTCCAATTATATTTTTATTGAATGTCCAAAAATTCACTTTCAGATGACAGGGCTGGTTCTTTGTAACAATGAAGAACTTTCTTGGTCACTCCCAATGACAAATACAAGTTGGATGAGATGCAATTCATTTCTTGAAATGCTGTTGTTGTCTGAGTTATTATGATTTTAAATCTGAGCTGTATTTACCATCTGCCATTATGAGGCCAATACACTTGTTTTAATAGTACCCCAATATATTTTGATGCTGCAATCCGAAGATTTCCTTGTCTTAGCGACATCCATTACTTAAATTTTTTTTTTATGTGTTTACCTCACTAGTTTATACTGGCGGAGGCGTGCCTATTCCACCCCAGACCGTAGTCAATTTGGGCGATACTAAGACGCACAAACCAATGCTTGGATGCGTGTTTTGGTAGTTATGCTGAGATTCAATAATAATAGCTAATATAAAATCAATCGGCTGACATTAATGAGTAATAGTGGATCTAAACAATTATTTAGGTAGAGGACAACTAAGTTTCCTAAAAAGCAAAGTGCAGTGATGAGACATAATCCATCTGGTTCTCCTTAAAAAAAATGATACAACAGATGCTCTCCACCCATTCCAAATTTGGATCAGCATCTTTAGCTCCACAGATGTGACGAGATATACTGACCTCATCTTGTACAGTTCTCACCAGGTTTTCTTTGCTCACTTCATTTCTTCCCCTGTGGGTTGCAGCCTAGCACATGCTATATTGTTATGTTTCTTTTTAAGAGGCTGTCCTATCCATCTACACTTTTTATCCCCAAGTAATATGAAGTACTAGTAGTGATATAAAATGTTAAACTTGTAATTTGAAAATGTTTTAAAATTAACTTTAGATATTCATATTGTCTGAAGTACAGCTGTAATTATACTTGTCCACTACTAACAATGATATGTAGCAAACTGAATTAGAAAGTTTCCAGACCTAGAAATAATTGGTGATGTGGCAACCCTATCTGAGAAGTCGCTCAACTACAGCAGTAGAACTAGATTTGGGATCAAAGTCAAAACTTTTGACCCAAAAAAAGTTGTGCAGACAAGACACGAAGTAACAATATGATCTAAACAACATATGCAAACAAACTAACAGATGATACAATTGCATTCTCTAAAAAGTATCATATTATTATTGTTGCAAGTGACCATTTTATATAAATATTCACATTTTTATCTTGCAAAATGCAGCACAGCTGCTCTTTTTGAATCGTAAGACGACAGAGACTACAATGTTTTTGTTTTGGTCAAAGATAAGATACACAATAATAAACGACGTGGAGAAGTTATGTATGCTTCCACAGTACAAAAACGGGAAACCGGAAGTTGCTGACAGTATTTGATCTTTCTTGTCTCACGTCTGGTCAGGCAAAATATACGGATCATATGTTAGTCAAGGTCAGGCAGAATATACTGGCTAAGACCCTCACCTCAGCTTCCTAGTAACCCTTCCTGGAAACGGACTGTTTTCATGGCAGCCTGGCTAACGAGGTGAGGTATCGATGTGATCCCCGTAGTAGTGAGTGACATGCAAATAAAGCCAAGCATAGCATGACCGCCTACAAGACCTCGGTCCACCATCATCAGCACGCTCGGGATGTAAGGAAAGCTGCTGAAACCCGTCATTTAGGGCGCACAAAAGAGTAACCTACTCATTGTGGGCATTCGCAAACAACAGCCTTCACACTCAAAGCCAAAGCATATGGCGACCACGGCAGCATTACTCCTGCCAGGAAGACTTAGAGCTCTATTGTAATTGTGGCTTCTATAGTCATTTGTTTTATGTTATAATGTTGCTAGTCCCATGCACAACCCTCTTTATACGCATTAAAAAAAAGTTACATCGCTTATTCATTGGTCTCGTGGGTGGAATATGATATTCTCTTTTTCGTTCCCACAGAAAAATAGACCCAGCGTCACCGCTTCAACCGTTCCTTTACAAGAAGCATATACACTGGTACTCGATCATTTGCAGTGACGGTTTCAATAGCAAAGATTTTACATGATATTGCTTGCCCCATGCACAACATGCTTTAGTCACATTTTAAGGTAATAATAGCAAATTCGACTGCAGTCAAACCAAAATTATGTTTCTAATGTCATCAGGAAGAAACGTTTGGCGAACACCAAACACTTGCTGCGGTTGAACAAAAATAGACTCTGGCTACAGGCGATTAGATATTAGGAAATATTTTTTTAGCCAGAGAGGGGCGAATGCTTGGAATGCATTGCCGCGGGAGGTAGTGGAGGCAGGGACACTTTATGCATTTAAGAATAAATTAGATGCGCATAGCTTTTAGACCAAGGTGATGTAAATGAAACTGGTTGTATACAGACTCTGCAGAGTCTTCTAAACCAGTATAGAGACGTTAAGTTAGTTAAAAGTGTGTGGAAATCTATTGGCAAAAGAAAACTGAGTAAATCCAGAAAGACTCTATGCAAATCCAATCATGAATATAATTACAGGATGGGAGAGAACAAAATTAGGACAATAAAAACAGGAAAGAGGCCTCGGAGTTATAATAGATCATACAGGAAAGGTGTGGAAGCAAGTCCAGGTGGCAACGAAAAAGGAAAATGCAACGAAGGGCATGATAAAAAGGAACATAAGAGCAAGGAAGTGATAGTCAAGTTATATAAATCATTAGTGAGACCTAAATTAGAGTTCTATGTTCAAGTGTGGAGTCCATATAATAGAGTGGATATAAACGTGCTGGGTACAAAGGGTACAAAGAAGAGCTACAAAAATGATTGCGGGGTTACCGAATTATTGTTATGAGGAAAGACTAAACAAAACTCTAAACAGTGTCTAGAACAAAGAAGAATTCGAGGTGACTTAATAAAAGTGTATAACATAATAAATGGAAAGGATAAATTATACTACACCAAGTTTTTCAAGTACAACCGGCTTCAAGAACAATAGGGCACAGATACAAATTGTTTAAAGACAGGTCTAGATTGGATATTAGCAAAAAATTTTTTTAGTCAGAGAGTGGTTAATTCTTGGAATGCATTGCCACATGATATGATGGAAGCAGAGTCGGTTAATGCATTCAAAATTAGATTGGGCGCTCACAGTATTTTCGGTATCAGGGGAGTGAAATGAACTAGTTGTATACAGACTGTGTAGAGCCTTCTAAACAAGTATAATGAAGTTAAGTTAAGGTAAGAACAATCACCAGCGAGGGTGCAACCATGGGGCTAGGGAACATGCAAGAACTACAGAGAGTGGCGGCGGATCGATTGAAATGAATAATTTGTAGTTCTGTCTTATGTGCCATCTTTGGCGCCGAAGGACTACATGAATATACTGATAGCCCTTCATAGCGAGCAATGATGACAACATCTGTCAGACGTGATGTTGCACCACAGGTGGTTCAGGAGGTTGATGTATTGGCCGGTTCTAGCGTAAATCTGCTTCCACACATGTGACATATAAGGTCAAGAGGAGGAGGGGGGCGGGGTGTTAGTTGTTTTGTATTTCCGCACAACACGTTTTATCGTGTCTCAGAGTCACCTCTGCAATGGATGCGCCTCTGATTGTGGTTACACGTCATACCTTCCATGAGTTTATATCGACGAGAAGCAATCCGAGGCAATCTTTGAAGGGCTTCTTTTGTCCACCAATCCTCTGAGGCAGTATTTTAAGGGCTTCTTTTGTCCTGTCATCCGACCACAAGCAGGCCTGTGATCCAGTCTTTGAAGAACTTTTTTTGTCCACCGACCATAGGCAGGCCTCTGAGGCAGTCTTTGAAGGACTTTTCTTGTCCACCGACCATAAGCAGGTCTGTGATCCAGTCTTTGAAGGGTTTCTTTTGTCTTGTCCACCGACCATAGGCAGGCCTGTGATGCAGTCTTTGAAAGGTTTCTTTTGTCTTGTCCACCGACCATAGGCAGGCCTGTGATCCAGTCTTTGAAGGGTTTCTTTTGTCTTGTCCACCGACCATAAGCAGGTCTGTGATCCAGTCTTTGAAGGGTTTCTTTTGTCTTGTCCACCGACCATAGGCAGGCCTGTGATGCAGTCTTTGAAGGGTTTCTTTTGTCTTGTCCACCGACCATAGGTACGCCTCTGATGCAGTCTTTGAAGGGTTTCTTTTGTCTTGTCCACCGACCATATGCAGGCCTCTGATGCAGTCTTTGATGGGTTTCTTTTGTCTTGTCCACCGACCACAGGCAGGCCATTCTTCATCTAGCCATACATTATTTGTTTGCTGATACGATTGTCTGGATGGATGGCATGCGCACCTTGTGGTCGGTCCACGTGATCTGGGCGTTCAGTAAAAGTGTGTGAATGCTAGATATTCTGGTCGCTGATAACCTTTTCGGTCAATGTATTCTCAACATTCTACGGAGCAAGCTTGTGTGGAAGTGGTTTAATTTATTTTTGCATGCTTGTTATACACAGTCCACGTCTCACTAGCATACATAATGGTGCTGAGTACTACGGCGCGGTATACTTTATGTTTCGTATCACGGCTAAGACACTTTCGATTCCACACGCTGTCGATGAGTGACACAAACCCCTCCCTCTCCTCTCCCCAACATATCATACCCAAGTAGCACTATCCATAGCTGTTCTGTTACTGGCTTCAGGGTCAATGGTAGTTTCCACGGAAAGACTGCTAGCAAGTTAAGTGAAATTGTCTGATTGGAAGCGCTGGTTCTTGACTCTGATATCTGGGTCGCGAAATACGTCACTCTGGGCAGGCTGGGACACGACTTCAGTTTTTGTTTGTTGGTATTAGTGGCAAGACCAAACATGCCACATCCTGCAGATAACGTGTCCACACATGTCTGCATGTCTCAGTGCACGCAGTGAGAGCCTGTCATCAGCAAACAGTAGTTTGGATATGGATGTATTCTTGACCTTGGCGTGACCCTGCTACCGCGTGTGATTGAAATGCCCATCCATTCTGGTTTGTTATTCCCACTCCGTTATCAGCACAACCCCCTAGAGCTTTCCTTGAACTGGCAGCAAACATCCAGATGGAGGGTTTGGGGGGGGGGGGCAGTACATCGCCTGTTTGACTCCGTTTGAGACAGAAAAGAACTGATGTTTCCTCATTAATAATAGCTGTCCATCGTTGTCGATGAGGACTGCCGACATCATCCTTGTCACAGATTTCTTTGTTGGGTGTGGGTGCATATGTGGCTGAACAGGCCAATGCGGGCACGAAAACATCTGCTACATATCGGGCACACGAGGTTTGTAGAAGGTGATGGTGTTTCCGCTGTTCGTGACTTTCGGGTCTCGCATCTACTCTGGGCTTTAACAACAATGTGGTCTTCGCCGGTAGCTACACCCGCTTTGACTGCGCTTCTCCAGTCAGATCTGTTTTGCGCAAGACATTCCCAAATGTCGACATCTATCTGGCAACTTTTCAGTGAGTCCTTCAGACCGTCTTTAAAACGTTTCTTTTGGCGCCCTCTCTCGCGCCATCCCTCTCTCAGCTCGTCGTAGAGAAGAAAATATCAAAGAGACACACCATCTCCGTCAGCAAAAGCGGCCTTCAATACTGCTTGCGCTGCTGTCCAGACCAGGCTTAGAGAGATGCAAGACTCCTGGCTTGGCAAAAGAACTGACGAAATCGAGATCTTCGCCGAGCGTTATGACACCAAACGGTTTTACAAGGCACTGAAAGCTCTCTCCAGCCCGCAGCCCTCTGGTAACACTCCAGTTCGCAGTGCGGATGGGGCACTGCTAACAGATAAGGTTCAGATCATAGACAGATGGGCTGACCACTTCTGCGAAATACTAAACCATAAATGAGGCCATCCAGCTAATGCCAAAGGTGGAACTGGACCTGGCGCTGGATGAAGTCATTACTGATGAGGACGTCGACAGGGCAACTAGTGCACTATCTATAGAAAAAGCTCCAGGAGTGGATGCAATACCAGCAGACGTATATAAGACAATTGGCTCATCCCTCACCAGAAGGATCACCGAACTCTTCTGCAGCAGTCGTAACGGACTGCTCCTTTAAATGTTGGACGGTCTTCGCGAATCTGCGTTGGCTTCGGAATTTCCCCATGATCCATCTCTGTTGACCGTGTCAAAAATCTTTGTCAGGTCTATGAAAGTCATGTATAGACCATGCTGCTTCTCTTGACATTAGTCATCGAGCTGTCAAGTCGCGAATATCACAATTATTGTTCTGCGACCCACTCTCAAGTCACATTAGTTCTCTGGAGAAAATCCATGCTCTAGGTGATCGATCAATTGGTTGAGGAGAACTTGTGCCAGAATCTCGCCAGTAGTCGATTGAGATTAATCTATGGTTGTCACAGAATTGGCGGTTTCCCCTTTTGGTTGTAAGATGTACAATGGTGGCATTCTTCAGTTCTTGTAAGACAGTCTAAGTGGCCCATATTGTGTTGTACAACCCTGCCTCTGTGTTAGGGCATATCTGCCTGCTTTGTAAATATCAGCCGGTATCAGGTTCGCACCTGGGGCTCTCCCGTTTGATTAGTTGACTATTCGCCGCTCTGTCCTCCTCGATATTGGAAGGAACGACCAGTTTGCTGTTCGGGTGTTTCTTTCTGAGGTACGCGTCCAATGGCATCGTCGTAGTTGGAGAACGGTTAAATGAGAACAGTGCGGATGTGTTATGTCGAGCGTTCCTCCATTTTCCGTTTGTCTTTCAATGGTTCTCAACCATCTGCATTTAGGATGGGAGTTGCGTACGATGGTTAGGGGAGGCATACACACTCTTTCACCGCTCGAGTGGAGAACTGGTATCTCTCGCTCTATCATCATCATCATCATCATTGTTCTGTGTCGGTCGTTGTAATTCCGTACGTGTTGTAGCATCTATATTCTGCAAACCCTCCATCTGCTACGTGGATTATTTCGTGCATTATAAGAAGATCCGCTCGTGTTATATACGCGCAATGGTAGTCGATTTGGTTGTATTCTCATACGATGATGGAACCCTCTTATTGTCTTGTCTTTCTGTGTATTCAACACAATAAGTAGTTCTCACAATGTTTATGATCTCATCATTTCTCATCCCTATCCTGCTATCCCACACGAAGAAGAAGAATTACGGACACAGCGACATGGTATCAGAGTAGTTTTCTCCTTCTTCTTCCTTTTCTTTTTATCCTCCTCCTCCTTCTCCTCCTCCTACATTTTTTTCTTCTTTCTCCTCTTTTCTCTTTTTTTTTTCCTTCGATTTAAAAAAATATTTTTTTGTCTTTTGTTTTCTTATCTCCCCCCTTCTTTTTTTAGTGTCTTCTTCTTCTTTTACTTCTTCTTCTTCGTCTTGTTCGTCGCTTAAAAAAAAATAAAAAATACGTGTGCACACGAAGGCCAACTCTCTGGATAAAGGTTGCTGTAGTGGGGAGTACTTCATGACTTTCCTACAGCTTTGGCTGGAGGTTCGTTTCCTTGGGCCGGTACTCAGAAAGCAAATGACCAAAAACAAAGTAAGTCCTGCAGGACATGTTCGTCTGTCTGTGTTGCTACCCCGTAGATACACATGTGTGATGCAGCCAATTTGAGTCCGTGTAAGTGGCCAATCAATCTATTCTGTCTCGTTCTCATGCTGACACAAATAACTTGCTCCGCTCATTCGAGGAAGTCATAGTTGTCTCCCGTTTGGTCGATTTTCTGTAGGGCTTGAATAACTGTCTCAACTGCTGCCTTGCAGATAGGCTGGGGACAGCCAAAGGCTAATGAGGGCATCTCTACAGAAACGCCTATTGAAATCGGATGCACTGAGCCACAGGCTTAACAAAATAAAACAGTGCAACGTATATCGCTGTAAACAGCGTACGATGAAGAAGAAGAAGAAGAATAAATGTCTAACTTAATGACTTAAGAGCAGTACTCTGTCAATTATGCCAGCAGTCCACACCCAAAATAGATAGTAGTGGTACAGTGGGTTCCATCCCACTGTAACATTCAAGGCAATGAGGAGGCAGACAGACTGGCAAAAGAAGGTGCAAGGTCACTACAACCAGATTCTAGTGTGACCTACGAAGAGTCCAAAAGGGTTATTAAGGCCAGGTACATGGGACAATGGGAAACAGAGCATACTGGCTACATAACAAATGATGCTTATTACCAGTTGAACAGAAGAGAGCAGGTCGTGGTCTTCAGACTCCGCACAGGCCACAACAGACTGAGGTACAATCTATTCAATAAACTGAAGACAGGTGGCACTGACGAATGCACCTGTGGTACAGGGAAAATGACCGCTGAACATCTGCTGCAAAATTGCCCGACATACGAGGACCAGAGAAAGCACATGTGGCCATCACCAGTGGCAAAACTAGACAAGCTCTATGGCAGTGTCGACAGCCTCAGGATGACAGCTGCTTTTTTCAAAAAAATACAAGTTGACGTTTGACAGCGTACGAAGAAGAAGAACTCTTAGAGAACATTGAATTCTTAGAGAGTAATGATTTTTTTAATTCTTAGAGAGTAATGATTATTCAATTAATAGTGAATAAAAATTGAATTCTTACAAAGTAATGATTAATGAATTCATAGAGAGTAATGATTATTGCATTTTTAGAGAGTAATGATTATTGAATTCTTATAGAGTATTGATTAATGGATTCTTAGAGAGTAATGATCTTTTCATACATAGAGAGTACTTATTTTTGAATTCTTGGAGAGTTACAATTATTTCGTTCTTAGAAAGTAATAATTATTGCATTCTTAGAGAGTAATGATTATTGAATTCTTAGAGAGTAATTATTATTTAATTCTTTGAGAGTAATGGTTATTGAATTCTTAGAGAGTAATGATTATTTAATTCTTTGAGAGTAATGATTATTGAATTATTAGAGAGTAATGATTATTTAGTTCTTTGAGAGTAATGATTATTGAATTATTAGAGAGTAATGATTATTTAGTTCTTTGAGAGTAATGATTATTGAATTCTTAAAGAGTAATGATTATTTAGTTCTTTGAGAGTAATGATTATTGCATTCCTAGAGAATAATGATTATTTAGTTCTTAGGGAGTAGTGATTATTGAATTCTTAGAGAGTAGTGATTATTGAATTCTTAGAGAGTAGTGATTATTGAATTCAGCCGGGATCAAGACACTGAGCAGCGCATGAGCTGCAGTGGTCAGCGACCCATAGCTGACTGCTAGCGTCAGGGCCAGCGAACCAGAGCTGCCATGAGCCTTCTACACCTCCAAACGGTGATCATGGATAACAGGCTGCAACAGGGCAGACTGGCTAAGGAGAAGGGATCGAAGAGGGAATGCTAACCCGGTACTAAAAAAATGCGTGCTGAAGTCGGATGTGTTGGACCGAAAGGTGAAAATATCGCAGTCAAGCTGTAAACTACGACACAACGCATTCCGTTCTCTGGACTACATTCTGCTAGTTAAGCCCTTTCAGGGTTTGGTAGCGGGAGATTGAGAACGACCGAAGAAGAAGAAGAAGAAGAAAAAGAAAGAAGAAGAAGAAGAAGAAGAAAGAAGACGAATTCGGCCGAGTCTTAGAGGAGCAACGAAAGTAGTAACATTGCAAACCTGCCAAGCATATTGCAAATTATGACTTAGGACGGTTAGGTATGGGGACCTTGTCCTGTAGAAATCTGAAGCCACAAAAGCGTCAACATATATGGACGTCTACTCAAAGACATCTCAAACTCATGTCAAGGTCATGGGAATACCAGAGCTATGCGCAACCGCTTCGCAAAGCCCAACCCAATACTCTTGAGTGGAACGCGCATAGAGAACGCTGACGAATATGCCTATCTGGGAAGATTCCTCAACATGGAGAACAACATAAAACCTGAGATCGCCAGATGGAAACGGACGGGCTGGGCAGCCTTCAGTTCCATCATGACAGCAACAGACGCCACAAAGGACACCAGACTACGTTCTGACATCTTCGGCACGGTAGTCCTGTCAGCGTTCTGCTATGGTAGCGAAACCTGGTCTCTAACCAAAGTAGCAGAGAACCAACTGAGACAGCACACGCATCTCTTGAAAGACGCATCGTGGGCATAACTCTCAGACAACAGCGGCAGAGCGAACTACACAATAGCGACATCCGAAGAATGTCACACTTCAAGGATGTCCTACAGTACGTCAACCATTCGAAATACCGCTGGACTGGGTCATATATCCAGAAGACAAGATGAAAGACGGAGTACCATAACCACGATGTGGTACCCTCGGAACAGAAAGAGACCTCGGGGACGGCCCCCAACTCGCTGGCGAGATTCACTAGAAAAATACAACTTTCACGACCCCAAAACAAACAGACTACTATCACACTGGACGACACGAGCCAGCGACAGACACGACAGGATCCTGATTTGGGACCCGCTCAGGGGTGACGTCCTTGACAAAGAACGGGTCAAACTAAGAACTCAGCCATCCAATACAGAAGAATGGCATCTGTCAAGAGGGGTAATGACAGGAAAACCACAAGGGATCTACATCGCTGACAGCTTCTTTCCTAGATCATTTAGACCAGTGTTTCCCAACCGCCGGTCCCCAGACCTGTGCCGGTCTGCAGAAATTTCCTGCCGGTCCACGTAAAAGCGATTATGGCTTAAATCACAAATTGTGGAAATCGGCTTGGTGTGATATAAGCTCTGACTGGCTAATGTTTAAACTCAAATGACGTCAGCTACACAAGTATCCTTACTTTTCGAACACAAGAGCTCTTCTGTATTTGGCATGTTTATCAAAGTAAGTGAGGGGGGCAAAGTAAGTGAGGGGGGGGGGGGGGGTTTACATAAATTAGGTCAGTCGAAAATTGATAGATACGTTTTAGAAGTTAATCTGCCGAAGACGGATGTGTCCGACCGAAAGGTGCAAATATCGCAGTCAAACTGTAAACTAGCGACACAACGCAAATCCGTACTCCGGACTACATCCTGCTGCTTGCAAAGCCCTGTTCAGGGCTTGGTAGCGGGAGATTGAGAATGATCGCAGAAGAAGAAGAAGTAGTTAATTTATCTGTTAGTACTGCATTGTGGTATTATTGGAGACAATTTTTTTTTTAGTTTGTGGTATTTTGGGAGGCAATTTTTGGGGGTTTGTGGTATTTTGGGAAGATACTTTTTTTGGTGTGTGTTATTGTGTTGTCAAATTTTGATCCTATAAGATGGAGACCAAAAAATGTTAAGCAGCAACATCTTAACTTTCTTCAAATTTTTCCTATTTTCCGTGAAAAATGTTTCCCATTTTTACCGGTCCGCAGATGTACAAATGTTACTTTTTTTGGTGTGTGTTATTGTGTTGTCAAATTTTGATCCTATAAGATGGAGACCAAAAAATGTTAAGCAGCAACATCTTAACTTTCTTCAAATTTTTCCTATTTTCCGTGAAAAATGTTTCCCATTTTTACCGGTCCGCAGATGTACAAATGTTGGGAAACAATTACCCTGCTCTAGACGGATGTTTCATGCCATGAGTTTTTGGCCTGTTTTGTTGGAAACTTGTGGTCTACACAGCGAGCTGGAAGGTTTTATTACCGCACCAGCACAGACAGAAAACGAAACTTACGTTACTGCAGCTAGGCCATAGCCAGGCAAAAAGAACAAATGAAAATACATTACAAATTACAAAATAAACAGACGCAATCAGTACACATTACGCAATGCGGCAGCCATATTAGTTTTAGAATTACGTGGCAGACATTGCCCACCGGGAATGAATTTTATCGTACGAGGTCTCAGCTTTTGTTAGGCAAAGTCAACTGGCTTTCTTTTCTCGCTGCTTGACCTCCCTAACTGTCAGTCACGTACCAATTTACAGCTCAGTTCACTTAAATTAACATTTAACTCGCTTCTTCTTCAGAAAGAGGCAAGCGTTACGGCCGAGTCCACTCAGTTTTCATGTAGCCACCGTTATATTTGTCCGTCTCCATGACAACGTTTACAAAGCAAAGTACACTCTTTTTCATGCATCATGGCGGCTTGCCCATGCGATTTTATATCTTTACAACTTAATTTCCGTAGTTGGTGTATATCAACACTCATGTTGACTCTCTTCCATACCATTAAACAAAGCTTTAACAAACGTGTATGTTGTGTGACACGGGGCGTTTTACCGCAGAGCCTTTCTGGCATATTAGCCTTAACAAAAATCATCGCTACACAACAGACTGAAATGTATCAATAATGCGATAATTTCCAATCACCCAGTACTGGTATTTGTCTTCTGCTTCTTCTGCGTCCGTTCTCAATCTCCGGCTACTAAGCCCTGAACGGGGTTTTGCAAGTAGCAGGATGTAGTCCGGAGAACGGCATGCGTTGTGTCGCTAGTTTACAGTTTGACTGCGATATTTGCACCTTTCGGTCCGACACATCCGTCTTCGGCATCGGTATTTGTGTATAACAATTTAGCCTATTGTTATAGAGACGGCTAATCTTGCTTCCTCATCGATCCTTGACCTGGCCGACAACAATGAAACAATGAGTGACCAATCACACTAGATGAGATTGTGTCTTTCAAGTCACCCACAAACTTCCTCCACTTTGTTCAGCATGCGGTCATCCCCATTTTCATTTTGACTTCTATGGTCCTTCACCAAAGTTGTTGCACGTCTATTTTCTTTGGTCTTCCTTCTGGGGGACCATAACACGTCAATTCTAGAGATCATATCGGAATATCTTCTGGGTAAGTGACAGATTAATGCGTAGACTGGTCCTGTCAATATTCCTCTATGTTTGTGAGCCATGAACAGTTACAGCTGACCTTCAACGAAGGATACAGGCCTTGCAGATGAGATGTTTCCGAAGAATTTTAAACGTCACGTACAAAGATCGAGTTACAAATGAGGAATTACGAGATAGAATTACAACAGCAATAGGGTCTATTGAAGACCTCTTGACAGCTGTCAATAAAAGGAAACTCACTTTGTACGGTCACATATCGAGATCAAATGGTCTTGCAAATACAATCCTCCAAGGGAAGATGCATGGCAGACGACGTAGAGGCCGCCCTAAAAATAGATGGGAGGACAACATGAAAAAATGGACCAATCCCCGACCAGAAGAGTCACGGACAGCGGCCGCTGACAGAGTAGGGTGGCGTGATTTGTGAAGATGTCTTCATGTGTGCCCCAACGACCTCACCGGTTACGAAATGACCTGACCTGACCTGAAGTGGCTGATCAAATTCCAAAGTCGATCGGCTTTCAATCCGTGTACATTCTTTTCGTTGTACAGCTAAGAGACGTTGAAAGAAAAGAGTTTTAATAGCGTAGCTAGTATAAAAATAAACTGTCATACAACATTTTTTCCATTGATGGGGTAGTCGAGGGATTTTGAAGGCTGATGACTACAGACCGCTTCGCCACTACTGTCGCCAAGTCGTGTGCTGGCTATGTTTGTTTATTTCACCCCCAGGTTGGTATAAAACTGATTCATATAAAAAAAAACCAAAAAACAATGTTACGACAACAATTAAACCACAAAAACAAGTATATTTTAAACACATTCCATTATACAAGCTTGTTTGTGAGGTTGTTGTCGCTACACTGTGCAGTTATTAATCACGGAGTTCTCACATATTTCATTATTTTGTTAATATTTGTATAATATTCCTTCGACTAATAAGAGGCTGATAAATGCAATGTTCACCTCTACATTGTGTTACCATTACATATCTTGGTCTTTACTATAAATACATAAGAGTAAGATCCAGAGCTGTGAGATGCGCTGTGTGAGAAATGCATCATGAAAGAGAATAAGTGACAGAATCCGCAACACCAGACCTGTAATGAGCTCCTCCCACCGCTCGCTCTTTGACTCCCTAGCTAACGCGTTAAAGGAATTGGTAGCTTTGCGTTTGACCTCCTTCTTCTCGTTCTTCTTCTTCTTCTTCTTCGTACACAGTCAGACAGTAACCATTATTTTTTCGAAAAAAGCGGCGGTCATCCTGAGGCTCTCGCCACTGCCATAGAGCTTGTCTTGCAGTTCCACTGGTAATGGCCACATCTGCTCTCTCTGATCCTCGTATGTCGGGCAGTTCTGCAGCAGATGTTCAGCGGTCATTTTACCAGTACCGCACGGGCATTCGTCGGTGCACCCTATCTTCAATTTGTTGAATAGGTGGTACCTCAGTCTGTTGTGGCCAGTGCGAAGTCTGAAGACAACGACCTGCTCTATTCGGTTCAACTGGTAATAGGCATCGTTTTTGGTGTAACCAGTATGTTCGGTTTCCCATTTGGTCATGTATCTGGCCTTCTTCTTCTCGTTCAACGCGTCGACATTATTACCATCTCTATTTCTGATTTTACGCAAATCTTTTGTTGCCGCCTACTTTTCTCTCCAGGCCGTATCAACAGCTTGATTCCACCAGGGTGGTTGGACAAAACAGGATCTAGTGGTCTTGCGTCCGATCGTCTGGCGCTGCTTGTTCACTACAATCTACATTATCCTGTTTGTACATATATCTGAAAATCTGTTTGGCTTTCCTGTGTCTGGTGTTTTTTCCTCTGGGTATAACTGTGGTCGCTCTCTTGTGCCCCTAATACAGCTCAGCGTGTGGATGGAGCAATTTCACTGGATATAAGAGCCAGGTCGATAACCCCGTCCGTATCCCCCGATCGAGATACTAGTCTAGTTGAGCGTCCATCATTCACGACAATGAGGTTTGTGTGGACTAATGCCTGGCTCAAGGCGACTCCTTGCCTATTTTCAGTGGCATTTCCCCACTCCTTTGACCTATCATTAAAGTCATCTGCAATGAGGCACTTTTAAACTCTGCGACTCTGACAAGTCCGACAGAAATGCCCACCTCACGAAGAGGTGATCTACGTGAGCGTATATGTTGTAGATTCTCCATTCTTGGTAGTTGATTGTCACAACAATCTCTTGTAGCTCGACATACTCAATTTTACAGTTGCTAGTATCTATCCATGTATGGGGAAGTTCTTGCTTCACATACATAGCCAGTCCCCGCTTACCGGGCCCGCGTGGATTACTGTAGCACCTGTATCATGGACACTTGACGGTAACATTCTCCTTCAAGTTAGTCTCCTGGATCATGAAGATGTCGAAATCGTATACCAATTTTTGGAGAATGACTAGCGTTGAATAGCGCTGTGGCAATTCCAGTAGCCTATACGTACATTTTTAAACATGTATAGGTTATCTTCGACATTTTCTCGTTCCGGCTCTTCTCTTTTTCTCTCTCCTCTTGTCTCCCTTTCATCTCCTTCTTCATCTACCTTCCTTATCGCCATTTACTGGAGACATCGACGACATAGAACGATCTCCGTAGCTCCAGCAATGACTCTTATGTGTGGTTTGTCATCAGATTTTCCCTTCTCCTAGAAGATTTACCTACGGGACTAACAAGTCTCCTCTACTCGGTTTGTGGTCGGTTGTCTCCGCCATTTTTATTGCGCTGTCACATTAATGTACTGGTAACAGTGAAGAAGAGTTTGCTGCTCGCTGAACAAAAACTGGTAAACTTTTCCAGGTCATAAATAAAGGTTTCCGAAAAGACATAGAGTAAAAATTAAGTAGCATATCATTTGTAGAACGTCGTTTCTTACAACCGCCAACCTATTTAGTTGCTAGACGTTTCTTGGCAGGTGTGCAGTACGACAGGTTGTCATTGCTTTCCGTACGTGAAGAAGATATCAAACCGATAAAATCTGTGTCCGCTAAATTGGACACGGTGGGATTCAAACCGGGTGCGTTGGGATTGTAAAACGGACGTTTCACCAGACGTTTCAAGACATAGAAACGAAGCAAAAACTGATGTATGCAGCTCTATATTTGCGCATGTCTTGACTTACGAATGTGAGTCACTAACTATGATCAAAATCCAGAATAGTCAGCTCCAAACTTCAGTAATGTATCAATTAAGAAAGGTTGCCCAAGTAAAAAGACGAGACTAGACTCGCAGTCATACGATACCCAGACCCTTCAGACTCGAATGGAGCCATCTCAGCTTCATTGATTTGACCACATCTGCACAATGACAGAAGAGGAGCTGTCATGGCTTACATGTGGATACATGACCCAGCGATCCAGATCCTTGAACAACTATAAGTCGGCTGTGGTGGGAACATACGACATCTCCAGCGAGGTTAATGACTAGACTGGAATCAGGCTAAGTGGAAGGCATCCACAGAACAGTCTAACACATAGAACAGTCTGACGTTCTCTAGGGCAAACCTCTACACCCTAACACATTGGACAGTTTGACGTTATCTAATACAAACCCCTACACCCTAACACATAGAATAGTCTGTCGTTATCCTTGACACACCTCTTCACCCCGAGCCATAGAAGAGTCTGATGCTATCTAAGGCAAACCTTTACGTCTTAACACATAGAAGAGTATGATGTTATCTAAGGCAAACCTTTACGTCTTAACACATAGAAGAGTCTGATGTTATCTAAGGCAAACCTTTACGTCTTAACACATAGAAGAGTCTGATGTTATCTAAGGCAAACCTTTACGTCTCGACATATATAATAGGAGAGTCAGTTTGGTTGATTGTTCCATCTGACAGCATCACTCATGACAATCATACCTCTCACTGCTCCACCACTCACCACAATCATACCTCTCACTAGGGGACGGCGTGGCCTAGTGGATAAGTGGCACGGCTCACAATCCGAAGGTGCTGGGTTCGATCCCCATCACAGCACCGGAATTACCCCGGGGAAGCAAACCCTTAGAAATTGCAGGAGGAAGCAGACCCTTACATAAAATGCATGCTGAAGTCGGATGCATTGGGCCGACAGGCGCAAAATAAAAACCACAGTGCAACGCACACCCGCCTTGGGGATTAGAGAAATAAGGCGAACGCAAAAAAAAAAAAAAAAAAACAACCTCTCACTACTCCACCACTCACCACAATCAAACCTCTGACTCCACCACTCACCACAATCAAACCTCTCACTACTCCACCACTCACCACAATCAAACCTCTCACTACTCCACCACTCACCACAATCAAACCTCCCACTACTCCACCACTCACCACAATCAAACCTCCCACTACTCCACCACTCACCACAATCAAACCTCCCACTACTCCACCACTCACCACAATCAAACCTCTCACTACTCCACCACTCACCACAATCAAACCTCTCACTACTCCACCACTCACCACAATCAAACCTCTCACTGCTCCACCACTCACCACAATCAAACCTCTGACTACTCCACCACTCACCACATTGAATCATCTTCAAAGAAAACAACAAATATCATTAGCGGTAACAGTTCAACCAAAATTATTATTACTCAAAAGTAAAATAGTTACAAAGTCTAAACACAAACGAATTATGCATGATCAGAATTCAGCAAAACTATTTCAGTGCACACTAAGCAGAATAACAATCTTCAGCGTAGTTAAGACATCCTGAAACAGTCAAAAGATAACCCCTCGTCATTGTCCTGTTTGCATGTATTTTGAATTTGCTGTTACATAACTCCACGTAAATGGCTTCTAATATGTTGACTTTCAGAACAAGTGAATGGTATATATCACAGATGTAGGATCATTTCTGGTATCGTTCTAGGATCAGAATGAGGCCCAACCACTTGCTAGTGTGGCCTTTCTATAAATAGAGGTTACAGTCGTAGAAAAACTGTACATTATTATGAAAACTGACACATAATAAACGGCGCCGCGGACTGACAGCGTCACTAGTGTTGAATAAAGCAGGATGGCCAAGGGGAAGGGATCGATGAGGAAAGGCTAGCCATGTACACAGAAATGCCATGCTGGATTCGGAGGTGCCGGACTGAAAGGTGCAAATATCGCAGTCGAGCTGTAAACTACCCCACAAGGCATTACGTTCTCTAGACTACATTATGTAACTTACAAAGCCCTTTTCACATCTTAGTAGCAGGAGATTGAGAACGTTCAGGGCTGGGTAGTGGGAGTTTGAGAAGGTTCAGGGCTTGGTAGCGGGAGTTTGATAGCGTTCAGGGCTTGGTAGCAGGAGTTTGAGAGCGTTCAGTGCTTGGTAGCAGGAGTTTAAGAACATTCAGGGCTTGGTAGCAGGAGTTTGAGAAGGTTCAGGGCTTGGTAGCGGGAGTTTGAGAAGGTTCAGGGCTTGGTAGCAGGAGTTTGAGAAGGTTCAGGGCTTGGTAGCAGGAGTTTGAGAGTGTTCAGGGTTTAGTAGCAGGAGTTTGAGAACGTTCAGGGCTTGGTAGCGGGAGTTTGAGAAGGTTCAGGGCTTGGTAGCAGGAGTTTAAGAACATTCAGGGCTTGGTAGCAGGAGTTTGAGAAGGTTCAGGGCATGATAGCAGGAGTTTGAGAACGTTCAGGGCTTGGTAGCGGGAGTTTGAGAAGGTTCAGGGCATGGTAGCAGGAGTTTGAGATTGAACAAAGAAGCGAAGAAGTAGGGCGGTTTCAAATAGTGTTATCTGTTTTATTTGCGAAATAATGTATATCCTTTTTATTTTACAAAAATATGATTTTATTTCAAATTTAAAGAACAGCACCATCTTCTTCTTCTTTATGTTGTGAAATTATTTTGTTGAAACTCTGCTCCGTTATTTTAAAAATGGTTGTCGCATCATGATACAGATTTGAGGTTAGGAAGACCATATTGTCTTTCCCATTGCCAACTCGATTTATTTTCTTCTGATAAACTGCAATTTAAGTTTATGACAACATTTGAGATAAATTTACAAGTTTAAAATTAGTTGACATGAAAACTGTAGCAGACATTAACCGACATTTCTACCTAAAGAAGTCTTTATCAAGGACTGAACAAATAAAAACAACACATTGGATTAAGTTAAGCAAACATTAGTATAAGTGACAGATTTAGGTCGAAACGTCTGTTTACGTCTGCTTCTGTTCTATGTCAACTAATTTTAAATCTTTTTATTTGATCTCAAATGATGTCATAAACTTAAAATGCAGAAACATTACACATCGAGGTAAGGAAGTGATAGTCCTAAACTGGAGTACTGTACTGTACTCAGGTGTGGAGTCCTTATCACAGAGTGGATATAGACATGATAGAAATGATACAAAGAAGAGCTACACAAATGATCGTGGGATTCCAAAATTATAGTTATGAGGAGAGATTTAGAAAAACTGGCCTGCATTGTCTATAAAAAAAAAAAAAGAAGAATTCGAGGTAATATAGGTTTATAAATGAATCAATGGAAAGGACAAATTAGACTATAACAAGTTTTTCAAAGTTCAACGGACTACAAAAACTAGAGGCTTAACTAGTTTTAAATTATTTAAAGGCAGGTCCAGATTGTATATTAGGAAACATTTTTTCAGTCAAAGAGTGGTGAATGCTTGGAATGCATTGCCACAGGATGTGTTGGAGGCAGGGTCAGTTGATGCATTCAAGAATAGATTGGATGGCTTTGCTTGGCTTCGTTCGTTCTCAATCTCCCGCAACCAAACCCTGAAAGGGCTTAAGTAGCAGAATGTAGTCTAGAGAACGGAATGCGTTGTGTCGTAGTTTACAGCTTGACTGCGATATTTGCACCTTTCGGTCCAACACATCCGACTTCAGCAATCATTTTTTGAGTACTGGGTTAGCATTCCCTCTTCGATTCTTTCTCCTTAGCTAGTCTGCCCTGCTACAGCCTGTTATCCAGGATCACCGCGTGGAGGTGTAGAAGGGTCTTGGCAGCTCTGGTTCGCTGGCCCTGATGCTAGCAGTCAGCTATGGGCCGCTGACCGCTGCAGCTCATGCGCTGCTCAGCGTCTTGATCCCAAAACCAGTATAATGAAGTTAAGTTAAATTGCATTTGAACATTGTGTGTATCTTAGTGTTTACCAACATTTCGTTTCTTGTTTGGCCGTCCATCGCAAGCGATGAAGACAACAGCAGTCAGACATGTTGCTGTGTACCTCACCGGTGAGTCCGGAGGTGGCTATATAGTCCAACTCTGGCACAGAAGACCCTTCCACATATGCATCATTTAAGGTCCAGAGCTGGACATGTACCAGTTGTTTTGTCTTTTAGCATAGTACGTTTTCTCCGTGCCTCTGAGGTCCGGTGTTTCTCAGCAATGGACGCGCCTATGGTGGTTCTACGCCTTGTCTTCGGTTCTGTGCCAGGCATTCCCATGAGTTTACATCGATGTTGAAGCGCGTCCGAGATATTTTAAGGGACTCTTTGAAGAGCTTCTTTTGTCCACCGACCAGACGCAGACTCTCTTTCAGCTCACCATATATTAGTTGCTTGGTGATGTGGTTGTCTGGCATGCTCATTTAATAGTTCCAGCTGGAGTATGGGCGTTAAGAGCACGGGTGATAGAGCCGGCGACTCTGGGAACAAAGGTACCTGAATGTGTGCTAAGTTCACTCGCCGTCTCGACACTAGGTCGACAAAGAAAAACGGGGGTTGAGGGGAAGAATGTGTCTGGTACAAGTAGGGGTTAGGAGCTAATTCTTCTGGCGTTCCGAATTGAGTAGTAGAGGGTTAGTGACAGACATATCTTGCTGCGAGATTTTAGAGTGACATAAATTTGGAGTGATTCGTTCTAATAACAACTAGTTGGAGGTAGGTCCAAACTAGAGCGATGGCTGAGTCAGACAACCCACAGAAGCCCATTGGACAGCCCTGATACTGATTGGGACTATATAATACTAGGCAAAGTTTAACTCAAGCAGACTGGCCATGGAGATCGAATGATAGGCTGCTACTAGTTAGCAGGCTGTTTTACGAATGTGTGAGTGATGGAATCAATTGCAGGGGGACTGAACCAGCATACGCCTTTGAGTCTTGGCCAGTCGCTCTATAGGTGTGTGTTGGACATTCTGTGACTAGACGAAATCTGAATGTGTGTGTGGTGCGTGCAGGACACCGAGGGAACGATGTATGTTCCGGAGTATGTGTATACGCACATGACTGAGTGTGGGACCATATGTGAGTATACGTTGAACATATTGAATATGTAATGTAAAAATCACCTGCCCGAATGGATCTGAATGTGTAATGTAAAGATCACCTGCCTGAAGGGATCTGAGTGTGAGTGAATATACAAAATACAATGGTGAAGACGTGTTTGTGAAAGTATGTTGAGGGTGCAGATAAGGGGATGGGAGTGCAGCAGCCGGAACTTGGTTGTAAGTAGTTAGGAAGAGTTAACAAAAGATAATGCTTAAAACTGTCGCTGTAGTTAAAATTTATATTAATATATATAATAAATGATTATTTAGTTAAGATGTATTTCACAAGTTGTTTGTAGCAATATCGTTTTTGCTTGAATGTGATATTATTAAATTTGACACAAGTTTCTGGAGAGTGTTGCTGTGTTATTTGCTGGGTGTGGTTGTGTCGTGAACGATGTAGATGCATGTAGTAACATTCCAGATAGCTAACTACTGTGAAAACGTCTTACGTGGCCACACGCACGACGTGGTCGATCCACCTAATCTGGGTCTTCTGCAACAATGTGTGGTCTTCATGAGTATCTCGGTGTCTGGTAGCCTATCCTGCCACTTAATTCTCAATAATCTACGAAGGCAGCTTGTACGAAAGTGCTTTATTTTTGTAGCATGCCTGCTGTACACAGTCCACGTCTCACTGGCATACAGAAGGGTGGGGAGCACTACGGCTCGGTAGACTATAAGTTTCAAGACTAAGACCCCTCCAATCCCACACGCTGTTGCACAGCCACCCAAAGACAGCACTGGCTTTGGGGATTCTGTTGCTGACCTCTCTAGGAAACTACTTTGGCCTACTATGTCCTAAGTGGCATACGATTATTACACACATTCTAGACCAGTCTCTTGACTTAAGCATTGTATTTATTTAGTTTCGATTTGTTAAGGATTTTCGTTTGGTATTTGTCTGTGTCCTTGTGACTGTAACGCGCATTTAGTTTTATCTCTGTCCTGGTGCAGTTATTGAGCGATACAATTTCATGTTTAAAAAAATTGGCTTCTGACCTTCATTACCGCCGCATTTTCGATTTATTTTTTACCAATGAGGTTTACCGTAGTCACGAGCTAGTGTAAAGCTAGTCCCATTGACGCATAATTAGTATAGTGGCAGAGCGCAAGCGTTACACGGTACAGGGTTCAACTTCCCTTACCGGTGCGCCCCAGTTGGCCCAGCTGTACATGTGTACCTGGCTTACGACTACCCACCGCCCCTCAGAAACAAACTGTGGCTTCGTTCAATGATATCTGTAATACGTCATTCCCTGGTCAGTAGTTACTGCTGTAGGACTACCTTGACCTTTATACCGACTCCGTAGTGGCTTCTAGACTCTGTGAGAAGGAGCTAAAATTAGATAATGACACATGGATTCAGTCGTCCGTGGAAAGTGCATGGCAGACGACGAAAAAGCCGTCCCAAAAAGAGGTGGGAGGACAACATAAAAGAATAGACCAATCTCCGACAGAAGAGTCACAGGCAGCGGCATCTGACAGAGAATGGTGACGTGGCGTTGTGAGGATGTCTTCATGTGTGCCCCAACGACCTCACCGGTTACGGGATGACCTAACCTGACCTGACCTGGCCTGACCTAGAGAGAGGCAGAAAGAGCAGCCCTGGACCGTCCACGCTGGCGGGATGTTGTCAATGGCCTATGCACCGAGAGGAGCGACGGGCTTTGATTGATTGATTGATTGATTGATTGAATAAGTATAAAGACGTTAGGTTAAGTTAAGTTTTAGTCCCATTTCAGTTGCAACTTGTGCGGATGGATTGTTAGAGAATGAATTGTACGTCTCATTTTCTTGCTGCCTTGTCTTTCCTTATTATAACAAAGTTAAGTATTTATTTACAACAGCTTGTGGGGACAGCTTGGGAGGATAGCTTGGGTTGGCAGCTTCGTGGATAGCTTGGGGAGGATAGCGTGGATGGACAGCTTGGGCGGAAAGCTTGGGTAGACAACTTGGGTGGACAGCTTGGGTGGACAGCGTGTTGGCCAGCTTGGGCGGAAAGCTTGGGTAGACAACTTGGGTGGACAGCTTGGGTGGACAGCGTGTTGGCCAGCTTGGGCGGAAAGATTGGGTAGACAACTTGGGTGTACAGCTTGGGTGGACAGCGTGTTGGCCAGCTTGGGCGGAAAGATTGGGTGGACAGCTTGAGTGGACAGCGTGTTAGACAGCTTGGGTGGACAGCTTGGGTGGACAGCGTGTTAGACAGCTTGGGTGGACAGCTTGGGTGGACAGCGTGTTGGCCAGCTTGGGCGGAAAAATTGGGTGGACAGCTTCGGTGGACAGCGTGTTGGACAGCTTGGGTGTACAGCGTGTTGGACAGCTTGGGCGGAAAGCTTGAGTGGACAGCTTGGGTGGACAGCGTGTTAGACAGCTTGGGCAGAAAGTTCGGGTGGACAGCTTGGGTGGACAGCGTGTTGGACAGCTTGGGCGGAAAACTTGGGTGGACAGCTTTGGTGGACAGCCTCGGTGGACAGCTTGGGCGGAAAGCTTGGGTGGACAGCTTTGGTGGACAGCTTGGATGGACAGCGTGTTAGACAGCTTGGGTGGACAGCTTGAGTGGACAACGTGTTGGACAGCTTGGCGGAAAGCTTGGGTGGACAGCTTTGGTGGACAGCTTTGGCCGAAAGCATGGGTGGACAGCTTGGGTAGATAGCGTGTTGGACAGCTTGGGCGGAAAGCATGGGTGGACAGCTTGAATGGATAGCTTGGGTGGACAGCTTGGGTGGATAGCTTGGGTGGATAGCTTGAGTGGACAACGTGTTGGACAGCTTGGCGGAAAGCTTGGGTGGACAGCTTTGGTGGACAGCTTTGGCCGAAAGCTTGGGTGGACAGCTTGGGTAGAAAGCGTGTTGGACAGCTTGGGTGGAAAGCATGGGTGGACAGCTTGAATGGACAGCTTGGGTGGATAGCTTGGGTGGATAGCTTGGTGGATAGTTTGGGTGGGCATCAACTGAGAAACTTACACTGTCGGTTTATCAATTTAACATGGGACAGAAAACGCCGTAGCTGATCTGCCATTCAAACATTGATGGGGTCCTTGAATTGCCTGCCAGCTCCATTCACGATCTTTATACCACTTGCATAGTAGTTGCAGTGGGTTTTTTCTTTAATCCTCAATACATATTCTGACATTTACCTTGGCTGCTCATAAATACACCAATTAACACAAACGTTTGACTTAGTTTCACATGTTAGTCCGGTGGTATATGGTTTGACAATAACAAAACCAATATAACCTCAAAAGAAAGTCATAATAGGCGACTGAAGAGTGTTGTGCATGTGATTAGCTTCTTCTTTATGTACAATAATTGCTATTGAATTCACCACTGTTAATCAATGAAAACAGGTTTCACATAAAAGGTCCAGCTGTATACAATCTCACTTGAAGAGAAAATGTAGATGAGTAATGGTAACGCTCACGTGATCACACCATGAGCAAGGTGTTCAGGCTAAACGACAGAACAATGCAGATAAGTGCAGCGAAATTGGAGCAGTAGTGAGCAGACAACCTCATGAAGAAAGATGAAGCGAATCTAATGATGTTCTTCTGCTGAGCAGCGCATGAGCTGCAGTGGTCAGCAACCCATAGCTGACTGCTAGCGTCAGGGTCAGTGAACCAGAACTGCCAAGACCCTTCTACACCTCCACGCGGTGATCCTGGATAACAGGCTGCAGCAGGGCAGACTGACTAAGGAGAAGGGATCTAAGAGGGAATGCTAACCCGGTACTCAAAACATGTTGCTGAAGTCGGGTGTGTTGGACCGAAAGATGCAAATATCACAGTCAAGCTGTAAACTACGACACAACACATTCCGTTCTCTGGGCTACATTCTGCTACTTAAGCCCTTTCAGAGTTTGGTAGCGGGAGGTTGAGAACGAACGAAGCCAAGTCAAGCCAAATGATATTCTTCAAGTGTACGACCAGCAAGCTATATCCTGTGGTCTGCATAGCGACAATAAAAATGTGATAATAAAAGCATTGAAATAGACAAAGCAAAATATAAACAGTACCTACAGATAAACAATGACGATAACAAAGAAGAAACGATGGATTAAATGTGATATAAAGGTAACAGGGAAGAAATTTCAGCAACTGAATAATTCCAGCGAGGAAGGGCAAATATGTTAGTTCAAGAACAGTCTTATACAGATAAGGTAACAGAATAATTGTGTTTCTACCAAACAGTTACCGTAATTGTTCTCATATGTACCTTTGTCCAAAACGTTACTTCATGCAAACCTTGCTCTATTAGTTTCATCAAATGCAGCATTTGGTCTATTCATCTTCAGGTGAGTTAATCCTGAGACATGATGACGTGTTCTGGTCATGTCACGCCACTGCCCTCTGTTAGTCAGTCCGGAGACTGGTATTGAAGGCTTATGATCATGTCACGACACTGTCCTCTGTCAGTCCAGAGACTGATGTTGAAGTCTTCTGATTATGTCACGACACTGTCCTCTGTTAGTCAGTCCGGAGTGATGAAGTCTTCTGATCATGTCACGACATTGTCCTCTGTTAGTCAGTCCTGAGACTGATGTTGAAGTCTTCTGATTATGTCACGACACTGTCCTCTGTTAGTCAGTCCGGAGTGATGAAGTCTTCTGATCATGTCACGACATTGTCCTCTGTTAGTCAGTCCTGAGACTAGTGTTGAAGTCTTCTGATCATGTCACGCCACTGTCCTCTGTTAGTCAGTCCTGAGACTGGTGTTGAAGTCTTCTGATCATGTCACGTCACTGTCCTCTGTTAGTCAGTCCGGAGACTGGTGTTGAAGTCTTCTGATCATGTCACGCCACTGTCCTCTGTTAGTCAGTCCGAAGACTGGTGTTGAAGTCTTCTGATCATGTCACGTCACTGTCCTCTGTTAGTCAGTCCGGAGACTGGTGTTGAAGTCTTCTGATCATGTCACGAAACTGTCCTCTGTTAGTCAGTCCTGAGACTGGTGTTGAAGTCTTCTGATCAAGTCACAACACCGTCCTCTGTTAGTCAGTCCGGAGACTGGTGTTGAAGTCTTCTGATCAAGTCACAACACCGTCCTCTGTTAGTCAGTCCTGAGACTGGTGTTGAAGTCTTCTGATCATGTCACGAAACTGTCCTCTGTTAGTCAGTCCTGAGACTGGTGTTGAAGTCTTCTGATCATGTCACGCCACTGTCCTCTGTTAGTCAGTCCGGAGACTGGTGTTGAAGTCTTCTGATCATGTCTCCACTGTCCTCTGTTAGTCAGTCCGGAGACTGGTGTTGAAGTCTTCTGATCATGTCACGAAACTGTCCTCTGTTAGTCAGTCCTGAGACTGGTGTTGAAGTCTTCTGATCAAGTCACAACACCGTCCTCTGTTAGTCAGTCCGGAGACTGGTGTTGAAGTCTTCTGATCAAGTCACAACACCGTCCTCTGTTAGTCAGTCCTGAGACTGGTGTTGAAGTCTTCTGATCATGTCACGAAACTGTCCTCTGTTAGTCAGTCCTGAGACCTGTGTTGAAGTCTTCTGATCATGTCACGCCACTGTCCTCTGTTAGTCAGTCCTGAGACTGGTGTTGAAGTCTTCTGATCAAGTCACGCCACCGTCCTCAGTTGTCGACAGAACGCTTACGTTCAGTGTATATCTGCAGCCCAATGTCTCTTCACTCTGAATGTTATATTCCGGTATTTTCATAAAATACCTCCATGTTTTAAAATGTCACCAAACCAGGATAATCTGCCTGTTTGTATACTCATCATTAGTTGTCTGTGTCCCTGTACCGAGTACCTTTTTCGTTTGACCTTTTTTTTCTGTCCAGCTAATTCTTTGCATCCTGCGATAGTATCAAATCTACAAAACGAATAAAATTATTTCATCCTGCTTGTTTAGATCCCATGTTTCGGTGCCGTGTAATTGGCCAGATAATCTGCAGTGATGATTATTTTCAGCAGCTGAATATTGATGTTATTTGTTGCTAAAAGTTTTTGTTTTGCACGGCTGCCTTTTTTGTTACCGCAATTCTAGTTTTGGTTTCAAAGTCACCGTAGATATCTTCTGTAGTAATTTGGTCATAGTTGACATTTTCTGTAATAATTTGGCACAAGTGGACATCTTCTGTAACAATTTGGCCCAAATGGACATGTTCTGTAATAATTTGACCTAAGTGGACATCTTCTGTAATAATTTGGTCACCGTTGATATCTTCTGTAATAATTTAGCCTAAATGGACATGTTCTGTAATAATTTGGCCTAAGTGGACATCTTCTGTAATAATTTGGTCACAGTGGATATCTTCTGTAATAATTTTTCCTAAGTGGACATCTTCTGTAATAATTTGGTCACAGTGGATATCTTCTGTAATAATTTTTCCTAAGTGGACATCATCTGTAATAATTTAGTCGCAGTGGACATCTTCTGTAATAATTTAGCCTAAATGGACATGTTCTGTTATAATTTGGCCTAAGTGGACATCTTCTGTAATAATTTGGTCATAGTTGACATCTTCTTTAATAATTTAGCCTAAATGGACATGTTCTGTAATAATTTGGCCTAAGTGGACATCTTCTGTAATAATTTGGTCACAGTGGATATCTTCTGTAATAATTTTTCCTAAGTGGACATCCTCTGTAATAATTTAGTCGCAGTGGACATCTTCTGTAATAATTTAGCCTAAATGGACATCTTCTATAATAATTTAGCCTAAATGGACATGTTCTGTAATAATTTGGTCATAGTTGACATCTTCTTTAATAATTTAGCCTAAATGGACATGTTCTGTAATAATTTGGCCTAAGTGGACATCTTCTGTAATAATTTGGTCACAGTGGATATCTTCTGTAATAATTTTTCCTAAGTGGACATCCTCTGTAATAATTTAGTCGCAGTGGACATCTTCTGTAATAATTTAGCCTAAATGGACATCTTCTATAATAATTTAGCCTAAATGGACATGTTCTGTAATAATTTGGTCTAAGTAGACATCTTCTGTAATAATTTGATCACAGTTGACATCTTCTGTAATAATTTAACCTAAATGGACATGTTCTGTAATAATTTGGCCTAAGTGGACATCTTCTGTACTAATTTGGTCACAGTGGACATCTTCTGTAATAATTTAGCCTAAATGGACAGGTTCTGTCATAATTTTGCCTAAGTGGACATCGTCTGTAATAATTTTGCCTAAGTGGACATCTTCAAATGTTCTGTGACTTGACCCTTTCCGCTGATATTTATTATTTGGATTTGTTTGTCTATTACCACCGCTTTTTTTTTTTTTTCATTAGAAATATTCTTCATTTAAATTGCTTGGCTGTATCATTGACCTTAATGCGATGGTTTTATAATGATTTCTCTGTTCCTTCTCTGATGTCTTTGTCATCATGAAATCTTGTGCCACTTACTCTCTCCATTGACTCTAACATCGATCGTTGTTACACTTTCTGGTATCTTCTTCCGTCATGGTCCATTAGTTTCCCTTTGTTGCTCTAGGTCCATTAACTTGTCGCCAGAAGTCCATTGACCCTAACGTCCATTGACCCTAACGTCCATTGACCCTAACGTCCATTGACCCTAACGTCCATTGACCCTAACGTCCATTGACCCTAACGTCCATTGACCCTAACGTCATGCGGCTACTGATAGTTTGAGGCTACGATTCCTGAGTTACTACAGTTCGTATTGGAAAAATAAACACAGTGACATAACGTGAAAACTGATTTTTAAATGAGCATTAGGGACCACATGATAGAAGCCCTGTTGAGTGAACATAATGAAATGAGCATTAGGGGCCATTTGATAGAAGTCCTGTTGAGTGAACATAATGAAATGAGCATTAGGGGCCATATGATAGAAGTCATGTTGAGTGAACATAATGAAATGAGCATTAGGGGCCATATGATAGAAGTCCTGTTGAGTGAACATAATGAAATGAGCATTAGGGGCCATATGATAGAAGTCCTGTTGAGTGAACATAATGAAATGTAGAACATAACCGGAAGTGCCACTAAACAGTACGGGCTGTGTCTACGACAAAGACGGAAAGAATGCCAAATTAATTATAAGAACATTGATAGAGAGAGAGAGAGAGAGAGAGAGAGAGAGAGAGAGAGAGAGAGAGAGAGAGAGAGCGCACTACGGTGGAACATTACTATGACTATGCTTTATACACTATGCGGTTCATGATGTGTTACAGAATCGATATCACTTCTCTTCATGTAGACCCATAGGTGCTCAGTCTCTCTCTCTCTCACGGCACATGGTGACTGATATGGATTCTGATAATTCCTGTAATGTCTTTGTTTGAGCACATTTTAACTCCGTATAATTAAGCGTCTCTCCTTGCTCGGACCAGGTTTGATGTCAAACTCCTGCAACCGGTGGATCGTCAATTTATCGATCGCAGTGTCGTTATCCAACAGGCGGGTTCAATATCTCCCCTATATCAATATTTAATGTACCCACGATGGACGATTTCGAAGGCAACATATCTGCTCTTTCGTTGTTGTTAAATAAGCTGAACAGAACAAGAGGTGAACACAAGCCTTGAATGAGTGTAGAGACATCTATCCTTTACCATGGTAGTTTCGACTAACTTCAACTTCAGATCAGATCAGATGAGATACATTAATGTCGGGTTTAGATCAAATTCTGGATTGGTCTGAGAGTTGACAAATATAGTTTAATGTATATAAATGTACAGTCATTGTCCATTATGAGAAAATAATTACAGGATGAAAGAGAAAAATATTAAAATGATAGAAAAGGAAAGGGAACTAGGGGTTATAATAGATCGTATAGGTAAGGTGAGTGAGCAAGTACAAGTAATAGTAAAAAAGGCAAACGCATGTTAGATATGATAAAAAGGAAATATTAAACATAGTAGTAAGGAATTGATTGTCAAACTGTATAAAGCATTAGTTAGATCTAGATTGGGGTACTGTGTACAGGTGTGGAGTCCTTATCGCAAAGGAGATATAAACATGCTGGAAATTATACAAAGAAGAGCGACAAAACTGATAGTGGGATTCTGGAATCATAGTTAGAGGAAAAAACTAAAAAGAAAGTGATCTATAGTATTTAGAAAAGAGAAGAATTCGAGGTGACTTAATACAGGTTTATAAGATAATCATCGAAAGGGATACATTACTGTAAGAAGTTGTTTATTTCTCCATAATACAGTCGTCTACAAAAACATGAGAGCACAGCCACAAATTAATTAAAGAAAGGTACAGGTTAAAGACTAGGAAATATCGTTTTAGTCCAGAGAGTTGTGAGTGCTTGGAACGCATTGCCACATGAAATAGTGGAGGCAGGGTTAATTAATGCATTCAAGAATAGATTGGATGAGCATATTTATTTTTAGATGAAGTCAAAGTATAAGAAACTGGTTGAATACAGACTCTGCAGAGTCTTCTAAACCAGTATAACGACGTTAAGTTAAGTAAAAAGATAAGTTATCATGTCCCCAGTGAATGTCGGGTGCATAGATCTCCAAAGTCTTCTGTCTCCTGAATTGATGCTGAAAACTAACAGGGTTTTCCCTGTTCGTCTCTTGATGTTATCCCCCTACATTTAGTTTTCTCTCCGTTTATCACATTTGCACACCATTTTTCTTTCTAGTATGGTTTTCAGCAACGTTTAATTTTTGTTGACATTGCCAGACTATGTTAACTGTCTTACTCTTTCTAACTTCCACTTACCTAAAACCTCATTTCTCGTAAGTTCTCGTGTTTTTTCACGAGACTCGCCATATTCTTTTAATCCACATTTCAAAGTCTCAATTCCCTTTTGCAAATTTGTGTTCAGTGCCCATATCAAAATTGCCAAAACTCTAGACAGTTGAGCTATCGATATAAAAGATCTAGGAATAATTTTGTTTATTTGCAATAAATAAGGATTGATAATTAAACAGGTATTTACACACGAAATAAGACATGCAGTTATCTGAAGTTCTCCCTAGTTCAGCACAATCCACAACATAATTAGATCTGCAGGGTATTTGCCGGGAATATCATCTGACGAACACACGCAATCTATGTTTTCAGTTTCTATTTTGGTGTTTGTGCTTCTTGAATTTGTGTTCGATGATTGATAACGCATTCAGCGACAATGAGACTTGGTAGGGTCTTTCAAGGAAGCAACAAACACTTTCCTCTACACTGATGACCAGAGAAATGAACAATTCACCTCTTTGCTAACTCCATCCCTTCATGTACTGTAACATTCACTGCTAACGATGTCACATCTCTGTATCTTTACTAAACATGAATACGCTTCATATCACCCTGCATTTCTATTATCCTGTCCCTGATTGGTTTATTTCTTCATTTATTGACCGTTAAATATTGAATATATTAAATAGAGGCGTGGTTTTTTTGGGATTGACAGCCCGTCAAGTTTACAAGAGAACTATTTGGTATTATTGCCGGTGTATTGAACACTAAATTACCATTGTAATATGCATGCGCTTAGAAACTTCATCATGTAAAACATCGCTATGACATTCCACTGCACACACTTGGATGCAGGCTTCATGTAGAAGGTAAGCTGTAGTGGAGGTCTTATGGGTCAGTTAGAGCGAACGTGCGAGTTAACCATAATGGGATTTTTGAAAGTAAACAAAACAGCTTGATCGGCAGCAATCCTTCCTATAGTACCACAGCCCTGGCTCATGATTTTCTTATCGGCTTCTTTAATCTTCCGTAAAATAGCTTTAGTTCGGCCTACCTTCTATCTTACTTCTGTGGTACATAACAAGGTGGATCTAGTGATGGTATCTGTTGGTGCGAACAGGTCTAACCCGTATCATGCCATCCTATATATTAACTTCTGTTTGTCTTGGACAATAAGACAATTTACTGCTAAGACTGACACTTCGTTTCTCAGTCTCTTTACCAGCACTTTTCAAGGTATCCCAAGTGGGTCTTCGTGACTACCACTTTGGGGACATTTACTGAACTCTCTTACTGCTACATCTCCTGTGACATGGACTTAGTGATTAGGGGCAGTAAAAGGTGTCAACAAATGTTTGCCAGTCCAGTGCGCACCAAAGGTGTCTAATAATGTAAAACAGTTCAGTGCGCACCAAAGGCGTCTAAGAAGGTTTGCCAGTGCAGTGCACACCAAAGGTGTCTAAAAATGTTTGACAGTTCAGTGCGCACCAAATGTGTCTAAGAATGTAAGGCAGTCCAGTGCGCACCAAAGGTGTCTAAGAATGTAAAGCAGTCCAGTGCGCACCAAAGGTGTCTAAGAATGTAAGGCAGTCCAGTGCGCACCAAAGATGTCAACAAATGTAAGCCAATTCAGTGCGCACCAAAGGCGTCTAAGAAGGTTTGCCAGTTCAGTGCACACAAAAGGTGTCTAAAAATGTAAGCCAGTTCAGTGCGTACCAAAGGCGTCTAATAATGTAAGACAGTCCAGTGCACCCCAAAGGCGTCTAAGAAGGTTTGACAGTCCAGTGCACCCCAAAGGCGTCTAAGAAGGTTTGACAGTCCAGTGCACCCCAAAGGCGTCTAAGAAGGTTTGACAGTCCAGTGCACACTAAAGGCGTCTAAGAAGGTTTGACAGTCCAGTGCACCCCAAAGGTGTCTAAGAAGGTTTGACAGTCCAGTGCACACTAAAGGCGTCTAAGAATGTTTGACAGTCCAGTGCACACCACCTTGACGTGGGGGACTGTTTCAGTGTATTGACGATCCCGTGAGTTACACCGGCGAAAAACATGTGCTCAAGGCATGTAAAACCAAGATGAACAGGTCATCGCGCGAGAGACCGGACTATATGAAACCGCCAGTCGTCCAGGCTCGGGGATTTGAGCTACGGCTAACAACTAAAAACCAGAAAATAGTTTGTAGCTTATAATAAAAATACAAATTCTACTGATCCGACTCTAGAAGATCCCTCAAGGTAGACGCATATGACGCCATCTGATTATTGCCAGCTTATGGAAGTCAGTCCGCCTATAAGAACGCTCAAAGAGAAGGTCATGCCGGTTGGAGCCTCATGCCATGCGGACCAAATTAGGAACAAATGACCAGTATCTGTTGCATCCCTAATTTATAAGAGGGTCTAGACACAGCCTACTGTAGATAGACCCTGGTCCTGATGAATTAAGTCCAGGACATTTGAACACGAGGCCTGAAGCATCGTCATGCAGATCCCAACTACAAAAACCAACACGATATATATACACACGACGTACTTTGATACAGGCTTTTTTGCCGGGTCTCATCTGTAGTAGAACTACGTGCTCCGGGCGTAGTAATACAGAAAAAAGAAAAACGGTCCAGAAAAGAATCACATATCGGCCCCTCCCACACACTCGTATAGTCACATCAGTGCACATTTCCCCTTTAACTTGTCCCGCCTCTTCTGTGACTTTGATTTGTTGGTTTCGAGCTGTAGGCTGACTGCCCGCCTCTTTTCTAGCTGAAGCAGTTCCTGAAATAATTCCTTCACGTTATGATTGGTCTTTGCTGAAGTTTCCAAGAATGCACAGTTCCACCTCTTGGCTAACTCCACCCCTTCCTGTACTGTACATTCTCTACATGCGTCATCACATTTGTTGCCCACTAACATGACAGGAATACTCTCGATATCTCCCTTCATTTCTAATATCTCGTCTCTGATTGGTTTCAGTTCTTCCAATGATTGACGGCTAGATATTGAATACACTAAAATAAAGGCGTGGCCTTTAGAGATTGACAGGCGCTGCATGGCCGGGAATTGGTGACTTCCGGTTGTGTCTGTTATTTGAAGAGTGCACACATGTTTGTTACAGCTGATCACCTGAGGAAGAACAAAGAGAAAACAGGCGATCAGTCAAGTTAAAACCAGACACTGACGTTGAAGGTCAAGTTTTAGAGAATTTACTTTACCAGCTCCCACGTGGGGTTTTTAAAGGTAGATTAGCCAGTTTTGTTCTTGGCCTATTTATAAATGAGATACCCATTTACACCTGGATATATTGAATTGGATTTAACCCGCTATCTTTGGGGATCAAGATGCAGAGCAGCGCATAAACTGCAGTGGTCAGCGACTCATAGCTGACTGCTAGTGTCAGGGCCAGCTAACCAAAGCTGTCAATACCCTTCTACACCTCCACGCGGTGATCCTGTACAACAGGCTGCAGCAGGGCAGACTGGCTAAGGAGAAGGGATCGAAGAGGGAATGCTAACCCGGTACTCAAAATATGCTTGCTGAAGTCGGATGTGTTGGACCGAAAGGTGCAAATATCGCAGTCAAGCTGTAAACTACGACACAACGCATTCCGTTCTCTGTACTACATTCTGCTACATAAGCCCTTTCAGGGCTTGGTAGTGGGAGATTGAGAACGAAAGAAGAAGAAGAATATGTTTATTTAGTTAACCCTTTCCAGCTTGAATAATTTTGCTGATGTGCATCTTTCCATCCGGGTCAAGAGCCGGAATTGCGTTTGTTAAAGTTTTATTTAAAATTAAATAATTTTTTAACAAAGTAAGCTAAAATTAAGATCTGAACATCGTAAGACACAATTAAACTATCTATCTGCCGAAGACGGATGTGTCAGACCTAAAGGTGCAAATATCTCAGTCAAGCTGTAAATTAGCGACACAACGCATTTCGTTCTCCGGACTACATCCTGCTACTTAAGCCCTTTCAGTGTTTAGTAGTGGGAGATTGAGAATGAACGAAGCCAAGCCAACCCGCTATCTTTGTCATACAAACGCTTTGATCACTCGTGTACATAGACATCGCTCCAGTGATATGGACATATTCACAAATTTGTACTGTCATCAACTATTATTCATCCTATTCGCTCAATTAGAAGTACGATGTGACTACCGGATCCCCTTGCAGACCTGTGCACAAGGAATGAATGCACGCTCTCAGTAGTGATTTCTGTAGCACTGTATTTACAAGGTTGAGCTAAGTTAGAACTGTACTGTCATATCAGGTCCAAACTGAATTCACATGCCTGACGCTTTCGCCATCTTCCGATGGGCAACTGTTACGTTATTAAAAAGTAAGTTTGTGCAGTCGCGATTAACTTTTTGTACATCTTCAATAATAGTCTTAAAAATACAAATAAAAAACTGTAAATGTTTTTATCATTCAATTTTGAAAAGCATTGAATACCCATTGCAGGATCCATATCAGCGACCCAAAGGGTTTCTACATGTTCCAATAGAATCCTTTGCTCTGCTAAGTGCATTTTCGTTGGTCATACAAATGTTTCTTGATTTGCTGTACTCATTAAAACTGTGACCGACTTACACACGGCGACAATTATAGGAATTGATCATTACAGGGTTTATTCCCGTTGTCTTGGCCCGCGGGAGACTCTATAGGGTCGAGAGGCTACTTACCCCTGTAGTTGCCCCGCAGTGTGCATGATAGGTTGTATGTGTGCCCACGGTATAACACAAAACTTGGATACTATGTTTCCAGCGTGCGTCCCTTTTTACTACGAAGCCGATGTCTCCAAATCTTCTTCTGCTTTTGCATTCGTCTTGAAACGGACGTTCTGATACTGTGTCGTAGTTTACAGCGATCCTGCGATATCTGCGCACTTCTCGGGTCAGACACATTCGATTTCAGTTCACTGTTGTTGGATACGGGTTGCCTCCCTACTGCGATCCCCATTGCCTTTGTCAGACTACTCTAGTACAACTGGTTGCCAAGATCGCTGATTGGATGCGGAATAGGGTCTTGGTCAGCTCTGATAGGCTGGCTGTTGAAATATATATATATATATATATATATATATATATATATATATATATATATATATATATATATATATATATATATATATATGTATATATAGGCTGTCAAGACTTGAGAGCCTGTGTTTTTCCTGTGGCAGCTTATGGCTGCGAATCATGGACGATTACAAAAATTTCCAGACAAAGAATCGAGTCCTTTGAGTCCAAATGTTACAGAAAGATCCTCAGAATATCCTGGACAGAGAAAAAGACAAATGAAGGCATTCGTCAAGAGTTGAGTATAGAGGAAAACTGGTTTATCAATTCCATTTTTTCTAGAAAATGCAAATACTTTGTTCACATCAAGAGACACAACGGTCTTGAGAGAACGGTGATGGAAGGTATGGTGCCAGGCAAAAGAGGAAGGGGTAGACCAAGAAGACGATGGCACCAAGATATCCAAGAATGCCTGAGTATGACTGTAGCGGAGGCTGGAGTTTTGGCAAGGGAACGAGTTTCTTTCAGACAGACTGTGATGGGAGCGACGTTCTATAAAGAACATGCTATATGATATATATATATATATATATATATATATATATATATATATATATATATATATATATATATATATACACACACACACACTTTTAATTCACTTTATACGCGAGGAAGACTAACGGCTGGTCAGACAAAATATACTGATCAGACAGGTTAGTCAGGGTCTTATAAAACATATTCAAAGTAGCCTTTCCTGGAAGCGGGCTGTTTTCATGGTAGCCCAGCTAACGAGGTGAGGGACCAACGTGATCCGCGCAGTAGTGAGTGACACGCAGATGAAGCCAAGCATAGCACAACCGCATGGAGGACCCCGGTCCACCCTCATCAGCACGCTCAGGATGTGAGGAAAGCAATTGCAACCCGCCACTTAACGCCCTTTTCAGGGCGCACAAATGAGTAACCTACTCATTATGGGCATTCGCAAACAACAACAACAACAACAACAATAACAACAACAACAAGTCACTTTATCTAATTTTTTTGCTGCTTCTTTAAACTCAGGATTTAAACGCTCGCTCTCTACATCTTCCTAATTTGTACGGTCTTCCTGAGCTCCGTCAATGAGATTTCAGTTGCCCTTGGTTCTTCTTAAACTGCTCTTTGCCAGATGTTTTCGTGTCACCCCTATCTTCCCTTCTCATGTGGATTCAAATTCAGAGCGTGTCTATTTATATTGCTGCTGGTCTTATTGAAATTACAGGCCACTACATAACATCCCGTCAGTGTGGATCTGAAGAACACATAACAGGGCCACTGCAGTCTTCCAAAGATGTCCTTAACTGAGACTAAAGAGGGATGTACGTGGAGCTATCATCCTCATTATGAATAAGAAATTGCTGCAGAAACCACCACCGCAAGAACGCAAATGTGCTTTGACTTAACGAAAGAACGGAACTGCAGTGTTTTTCCTATTCGTGACGTGGATCATAAACAAAGCAAGAAGATGTAACAACATCCAAATGGAACACCCAAGATAAGTATGTCAGTGATATACTGCCTCGGAGCTGTTGCTCATAATGATGATGAATTCCTCTATAGCAGAAGGCTCTCTATCACGTGACATTTAAGAACCTATTCACAGAAGACAAGTCATTGCTGAACTTACAGTAACATTCTGGATCGGATAGAAAGCTGTAGAAACTATAATCCATTTATATTTTAAAAATACAGTTTTATTTTTCTTTTGTTCTCTGTTCGTCTTGAAAATTGCGTTTTCTTACATTGTGGTGTATTTACAGCGAAGCTGCAATATCTATGCCTTGCGGCCCTACAACCGCTTTCAGCAAGGGCACTTTTCTAGGACAGGATTTGTCTTCTCTCTTATCACCTTATTCTGTAAGTCACGAATGCAGCATGTTTCCAGAGCCGACACTCGAAAGTGAAATTGAACAGCCCTGGTTTGCTGGCCCTGACGCAACCAATCAGATATGAGTCGCCAACCGTTGTCTTGTAGCTTACTATTTCATAGGCCACAAATACAATATTGCAGTTTCCAAACTTTTTCGGTCCACGTCACCCTCAGTTTACAATAATTATTCCACGGCACTCCCAACTTCGTATCCTCAGCACACCAAGTGTCACGCTTACCCGAAGGTGCACACAATCCCGAGCACTCATGTGCAACATAAAGAAAGCCTGACACAAACGTTGGTTCAACACACACCCCTCGCTGCCCTCATTCCGAGACATCGGAGTACTCGGCTCCACCTAGGGAATCTGTAGGGATTTTGGTCGACACTCTACACATGAACAATCCGCAGCAGTTGGACATGGTAGTGGCCGTTCGACGCAACGGGCCTTATATACCTATGCGAATATTATTATTATTATTATTATTATTATTATTACCACCCCAGGTCAGAAAATAAGTCTTTTTAACAGTTACAGTGCACAGTTGATGACCATTTTGGAATGTTTCGCGGCACCCCAGGGGGCCGCAGCACACATTTTGGGAACCACTGCAATGATGAATAATTATTTCCTAGGGAGCGGAAGGAGACGACAAAAACGATGAATGTGATACTTGATGAATATGACGATAATGTCGATTATTCTGATGATAGATCTACTGATAAATATGATGATAATGTCGATTATTCTGATGATAGATCTACTGATAAATATGATGATAATGTCGATTATTCTGATGATGGCTCTACTAATAAACATGACGATAATGTCGATTATTCTGATGATGGCTTAACTGATAAATATGAAGATAATGTCGATTATTCTGATGATGGCTTTACCGATGAATATGACGATAATGTCGATTATTCTGATGATGGCTCTACTGATGAAGATGACGATGATGCAGTGTTATAATGTAAGTATCCAGCGAACACACCTGCCTGTACGTGTCCTCTATCGTTGGGACGTAGTTCTCCCTGAAGGTTCCCTTGACGAACCTGAGAACCAATGAGCTTTTGCCGACACCCCCTGCACCAAACACCACCACCCGGTAATCATTGGACTGTTCCGGCATGACTCTGAGGCGAACTGAGCGGTCCTTCGGGATCTGTGAGAATACAAAGTACGTGATAATTCAAGCCAGTTGTACCGGGAAGGGAAGAATATGATCACTGTAACATGAAAAGTGTGTATTTACTAACTGTCCGTGTCAGAGCACCAGGTTATACAGTATGCATCCATCAGCGACACGGATCGCCTTGTCATTTGTATTTACTAACTGTCCGTGTCAGAGCACCAGGTTATACAGTATGCATCCATCAGCGACATGGATTGCCTTGTCATTTGTATTTACTAACTGTCCGTGTCAGAGCACCAGGTTATACAGTATGCATCCATCAGCGACATGGATTGCCTTGTCATTTGTATTTACTAACTGTCCGTGTCAGAGCACCAGGTTATACAGTATGCATCCATCAGCGACATGGATCGCCCTCTCATTTGCTTCCAGAATCCCGCACCTATTGCATGTTTCCTGGAGGTTGGGGCAGGTCATCAGGTGGTCTGAGTCCTGTATTGCATCACAGTCACGTGTGTCATCATCTGTGCATCCCCATCGTTCCATATTCCTTTTGCACCGTGATGCACCAGTTCGGAGTTTGTTCAGTGACTTCCATGTTGTGTATGACTGATGTCCGGGGGCAGTTTCCTCCCAAAGTTCCATCTCTGGGGCCTGCATCAATTCATTCCATCTATCGATACAGCGACTATCAGGGTTTGTCTGTACGGGCTGTATTGATTTTAGGAAGCTATGTCTGGATTTGAGTCTTGTGCTCTGTACCTGCTGTCCAAACATTCCTGTGCTCCTGTTTTTCTAGTTCGATTTCTGCTGCGACGCATTTCAGATCTCGGTTGGGGCTATGCCAATTATGATGCATATTTTATCAATGGGGGTGAGTTTTAGGCACCCTGATACTATCCGACCAGCCTTATTTATTGCGGTGTCAACTAGTTTCGCATGGGCAGTGCTGTTTCTGACCGGTACAGCATATTCAGCTGCGGAAAAACACAAGACAAAGTGTGATTTAATGTGAGTGAAGATCTACCATGTCCTTAGTACCTCGCACTATCATCAGAGTAGCCATGCTATAGACACAAGATAGAGAACAACAGAGAGGTCGGAATAAGACACTTGGTGAGGAATAATAACAACTGAAATGGAAATAAAAAACCAGACTTAAAGCACGGTAAACAAGTTTGTCAAGTGAAGTGGAGGAAGTTTGTTGCTTCACTTTGAAACACCATCAGAGGGATTGTCAGTGGTCGCTTTGTCAGTGGTCGCTTTGTCAGTGGTCACTTATTCAGTCATTGACCAAAGATCTTAGAAGTACAAGTGAACCATGAAATAAAATACCACATAGGATTGCTGTCTAAATAAAACCCCAGATTTAGTCCTACAGTGGATTCCTGCGCACTGTGGGATCTCTAGAAACGAGAAAGCATATGAGCTCGCATAAGCCGGAAGTGGAGGCAGGCAGACTCCCCATCCACATAGCTATAAGGAAGCAAAGACACTCATCAAACGATCTATGTGGACAGAATAGGGAGACCAGCACAAAGAATACAAGCCAGAAAATGACAAAATAGACAAACTTGGCAGAGATGGGCAGGCAAAGATCTTCAGACTCAGAACGGAACATTGTAGACTCAAGGCCCACCTCCACAGAATGGGTCTCAGAGACACCGCCACGTACGATTGTGGAGCACCCAAACAAACGCCAGAACATATTCTACAAGAATGCCCTACCTATACAGACCAAAGAGAGACAATCTGACCCAGGGAGCGACCATGCTCGAAAAGCTATGAGGGATGGACGAAGATTTGAAACGCACAGTCTCCTTCGTGATCCTAATCGGACTAGAAATATTGCATCAGTTGACCGATGAAGAAGAAGAACAAGAATTGGAGGCAGGGACAATTAATGCATTCAAGAATAGATTGGATGCGCTTTACTTTTAGAGCAAGGAAATGTCAATGAAACTGGTTGTATACAGACTCTGCTGTCTTCTAAACCAGTATAAAGACGTTACGTTAAGTTAATACGTTTGTCAGTGTGAATAGCGGGTTATGCAATGTTATGAGGTGGGTAGTCTTCTGCTGTAAAGGGGTTATATCACACTACTAGTCGACACGATTCCGTTCTGAGGTCTTATCCTTGTGCCCTTTTTCTTTGGTGGCAAGTTTAGTTAAGTTTTTTCCTTATATCCTAGACTTACTGAGGAAGGTGAACCTGGATCATTCTCACTGTTCGGGTTCATGAAGAGTCGTATGGGGGTTCATGAAGAGTATTATGGGGTTCATAAAGAGTCGTATGAGGGTTCATGAAGAGTATTATGGGGGTCCATGAAGAGTATTATGGGGGTTCATGAAGAGTCGTATGGGGGTTCATGATGAGTCGTTTGGGGTTCATGATGAGTCGTATGGGGGTTCATAAAGAGTCGTATGGGGTTCATGATGAGTTTTATGGGGTTCATGATGAGTCTTATGGGGTTCATGAAGTTTTATGGGGGTTCATGAAGAGTTTTATGGGGTCCATGAAGAGTCGTATGGGGTTCATAATAAGTCTTATGGGGTTCATGAAGAGTATTATGGGGGTAATGATGAGTCTTATGGAGGTCAGGATGAGTCATGTTGTTCATGAAGAGTCCTATGGAGGTCCAGGAATCATTCATTCAGTCCACAAAGAGTCTTATCAGGGTATACGAAGAATCCTGAGGCGGTCCTCGAGGAGTCCTATAGTGGAACACGAAATGTGAATGGGGGGGGGGGGGTGTTTGATTGGGTTGGGGGTTGGGGGCTATTGGGAATGGTAAGGAGGGGGGGGGGACTATCTTTGACATCCGGGAGTCTATGATTTGAAAGTGTTTGGGAACTGTTCAATCAGGATATTGAGACAGCGGCAGCCCTGGGTCGAAGGTTGTTATGTGAAATGTAGGGAAAGGTGGCTCCAGACACTATTGTCGGGGATGAAGTGTTAAAAAAGACTTTATTGTACTTCACCTCACCGCTGGTGGAATGAGGTGGCCAGTTCCCTTCGTCGTTGCTTTTCCGTCTATGACAGTACGCTATGTAACCATGGACAGCTGGGTCGACTGCAGCGTATTGATAATGGGATTAAACCCAGTGCCTTGAACATGAGAAACGAGCGTTCTACCCCTCTGTTAATCGTACGTTCTGTGCGAAATGTGACACGGCTATAACAATTGATCACGAGGGACAGAATGCGTACACTTGCGTGTACAAGCAGTCAAAATATGTACTAACATTTTAAAGTACACAATATGAACAATCTCACGCGTATTTGCTTCTCACCTGTCCAGATGTACACACACGCAAACACACACACACACATACACACATATGTCACACACACATTCACCTGCAGATTTGCGGACGGCACATTCCAGTTCCTGCTTGACTGAACTACATTTTGTGCGTGGAAGCAGTCGAACGCAGACATATAATTGATTTTATGTAGGCATTTTGAAAGTGAAAGGATATCAGCTACTTAAAGGTATATAGATAATGGAGTCTACTGACAATACTTTTAAGGAGGTTCAGAAAAAAGTTCCACTAACGACCACCAAGAATATGCACTTTGAAAAAATGAACCCGCAAATAGCGTAGTACTATGATCCTAATAACCCGTTCCTCAGCGTAGCTTCGGGTCCCAACTTCATCTCCAGCAGGCCCTGTCTTAACTTAACTTAACTTAACGTCTTTATACTGGTTTAGAAAACCCTGCAGAGTCTGTATACAACCAGTTGCATTTACATCGCCTTGCTCTAAAAGCTATGCGCATCCAGTTTATTCTTAAATGCATTAACTGTCCCTGCCTCCACTACATCCCCTGGCAATGCATTCCAAGCAGACACCACTCTCTGACTAAAAAAATATTTCCTAATATCTAACCTGGACCTCTCTTTAGTCAGCTTGTAGCCATGCCCTCGTGTTATTGTAGGTGGCTGTATTTAAAAAAACTTGTTATAGTCTAATTTATCCATTCCTCTGATCATCTTATAAACCTGTATTAAGTCACCACGAATTCTTCTCTCTTCGAGACACTGTAGGCCGGTTTTTCTGAGTCGTTCCTCATAACTGTAATTCTGGAATCCAACTATCATCTTTGTCGCTCTTTTTTGTATTCTTTCTAGCATGTTTATGTCCCCTCTATGATAAGGACTCCACACCTGTACACAGTACTCCAATCTAGGTCTAACTAAAGCTTTATACAGTTTGACGATCACTTCCTTGCTCCTATGTTTAATATTTCTTTTTATCATACCTAACATTGCATTTGCCTTTTTCACTGCTACCTTAACTTGCTCACTCACCTTTCCTGTATGATCTATTATAACCCCTAGGTCCCTTTCCTTATCTATCTTTCTAATATTGTTTTCTCCCATTCTGTCTTGGGCTATGGAAGTCCAGTACGTGGTAAGCACTCCCCCAGAGGCGTCTAAGATGTTGTTGCGTACAGCAAGGGAGTCTGGCCAACGGTTTCTAGGTCTTCCCGTGGTCTCATACCTCGGGGGTACTAGACTGCTGTCGCCGTGCTCCATCGACCATCGTTTCGTCGTGGCATGTGACCTGCCAATCCACGTCTGCTGAGATTACCGCATCATTCACCAAAGACAATTGTCGTATGTCAGAATTGGGGGGATTTTTCAGACGTTGGTTCTTCGTTCCTAGTTCTTAGTCGACCTGTACTTCTACATGGGTAGATGCTCCTGTGCAGGTATCAGCTCTGGTATGAGCTGGATGAAGCCGAGAGAAGGGTTTCCTGTTTAGCAGGCTAGGCTCGAGCAGCTTAATACTCCGCTGCGTTGGCAGAAGCGCTTACAGAGAGTGGTTAACCGATGTGCGAGTCCATCTTAATAGTCTCAAACACTTGAGCAAAGTAGACCCGCGGCCTGTTAGATTCCATCTATGCTGCTCTAAACAAACCACCATGGCCGGTGTTATGCCATGTCACACAGTTAATCGCCTCTTACGACATGCTCTCTGTGTGGCAGTGGTGCAATTCTTGTCCTTGTCATACACAAAGACCCGGCAGACTACTCCGATCAATACGTTGGTTTCGGATAATAATTCCGACCAACCGTCTCTCAAGGGAGGCCTGGTTCACTCTCAATCTGTCCTCTAGTGATTTTGTTAGTGTCCACGTCTCGGCACCGTAGTACATCTCCGGGAGTACAGCGGAATTGAAGAGGGGGTCTCGTAGGTCCTGGTCATGCCAACCGTCCAGGACCGTGTTAATAGACGACAAGGCTGCCCAACCAGCGCGTCCACGTCTTGTGAGTTCGGTTCCAGGTTATTCTCCATAATGAAGAGGCGCCCAAGATAGATGTAATCGTTGACATCCTCTAGTTGCACCCTGCCAAGGAAGACTGGATCAAAAGTGACGAACCGATTGCAGAATACTTTGGTGTTTGAGATATTCCTCACTAGTCCCGCTTTCCTGCCCACTCCATCGAGTAGCTGCATCATTTGGATGGCTTCTGCTGCTAACTCTGTGATGAGCACTACGTCATCGGCAAATCAAATGTGAATGTGGCGTCTGCCGTCAATATGGATGCCAGATGTGTCCCAGTTGCATAGGCTGATGACTGATACCAAACATGCGGAAAAGAAGTTCCATGAGATAGGATCCCCCTGGCGGACCTCTTTCTGAACTGGATCACAATGGAACGTTGAAGGGGACGAAATGTGGTAGTGCAGTTCGTACAACTGTTGGCAAAGAATTCTGATGTAAACAAGATCGACTTCTTGTTCCAACAGTGAACGCCAGACAAAATGTGGTTCTACCGAATCAATGGCTTATTTGAAGTCAATGCAGTTAAATATAAAGTGTGTCTAGAACTCTGGGACTACTTCAATAAGGTGGCAGCAGATTAAAATATGATCCATTTTGCTGTACGGACGCTGAAAGCCTGTTTGTTCGACTGGTTTGCAGATCCTTCGAGAGTGGTGCAGAAAAATGTGTGTGACCACGAGAAGAGTAATTTATAGATCATTTCCGATGTCCTCTTTGTCTCCTTCTTCTTGTGCGAGAGGGTTGTATTCGAGTTGTGCCAAGCTGCAGGTGTTGTCCTGGAGTTGTGCCAAAATGCAGGTGTTGTCCTGGAGTTGCCCCAAGCTGCAGGTGTTGTCCTGGAGTTGCGCCAGGCTGCAGGTGTTGTCCCGGAGTTGCGCCAAGCTGCAGGTGCTGTATTCGAGTTGTGCCAAGCTGCAGGTGCTGTATTCGAGTTGTGCCAAGCTGCAGGTGTTGTATTCGAGTTGTGCCAAGCTGCACTTGTTACTCCCGAAGGAAGAGAACGTGTAAAACGTTGGACTATGGCTTGGTAAAGGGGTAGATCGCTAGACTGGAGGACTTCTGCAGTGACGCCATCTTCGTCTAGTGATTTTCCAGATGACATCGACTAGACGGCATGGCGAATTTCTGAAGGCAGGAAGTCCGGAAGAGGGGGACAAGTGGATGGGAGGGGGTTCTTACGATCTGAACATGTCGCTATTGTAGTCTTTCATGTTTGACTCCATGCCTAGCTTTGATCTTGTGCGAGACTCATCACAAACTTTCAGGCAAGGAATGGCTTGGCTTGGCTTCGTTCGTTCTCAATATCCTGCTACCAAACACTGAAAGGGCTTAAGTAGCAGAATGTAGTCCAGGGAACGGAATGCGTTGTGTCATAGTTTACAGCTTGACTGCGATATTTGCACCTTTCGATCCAACACGTCCGATTTCAGCAAGCATTTTTTAGTACCGGGTTAGCATTCCCTATTCGATCTCTTCTCCTTAGCCAGCCTGCCCTGTTGCAGCCTGTTATCCAGGATACCACGTGGAGGTGTAGAAGAATCTTCGCAGCTCTGGTTCGCTGGCCCTGATGCTAGCAGTCAGCTATGGGTCGCTGACCACTGCAGCTCATGCGTTGATCAGCATTTAGATCCCAGACAAGGAATGTTCGGCGAGGCTTCGAGTAGCTGATTTCATGCTGCGACGATTTTCTGCAGCTTTCAGGAGACGTTCGCGGGCAAAGATCTCATGATCTTCTTAAAGTTTGTGATTGCGTATCTTGATTAGAGTGGTGAAGGCTGTGTGGTTGTCTGTGGAACGAGCCATTTAACATGTAGTGTGAACGATAGATAAATAGTAGCGGAAGCTTTGGGCGGCCATATTGGATCTATAATTATAAGCGAACGCATTTATGATATTCCTGCGCTGGTGATCTGAGACCATAGTCCGACCAGACACAATATACTGAGCAGAAAGTCATGTCAGGGTCAGGTATAATATATTGACCATGTCCACTATCTTTCTTCTATGAAACGTTCTCTAGAAACTAGCTATTTTTAAAGCAGTCTAAATGACGAGATGTGGATCGACGTGATCCACGTAGTAGTGAGCGTAAAGTAGTTAAAGCCAAGCAGGAGGATAGCACTGCACCTTCAATCACAACGCTGGAGATGTGAGGAAAACTACTGCAATCCGCTACGTAACACCATTTTCAGGGCGCACAATCTTTTAATTTTGAGTGTAATGAGCACCCGTCAGGTTTTCATTCATTACGAAATGACGGAAAGAATTGAGCAGCGTGTTGCGTCAAATTTTGCCAAAATCTAGACGATACCCAAGTAAAAACCATTCGGAGATTGAACAGGCTTCCGGTGAGGATGCCTTGCGCATCACACACAATAATGAGGAGAGCAATCGCTTCAAAGATGGCAGCACATTCAGGTAGGCCCTCGAAATGATGAAGTCATTGACCGAGTACGGACTTTGGTCTTACAGAACCTTCGTGCCGCCATCTGATGTACACACAGGCGAAAATCAAGCTACACTACCTACAGGTGAAAAGTGTGCTGAAGAATAAACAGGCGAAAAGTGTGCTGAGGAACACAGGTGAAAATCAAGTTGCAATATCCACAGAGGAAAAACGTGCTGAGGAACACACAGGCGAAAAGTGTGCCGAGGAACACACAAGTGAAAAGTGTGCTGAGGAACACACAGGTGAAAAGTGTGCTGAGGAACACACAGATGAAAAGTGTGCTGAGGAACACAAAGGTGAAAAGCGTGCTTAGGTATACACAGGTGAAAAGTGTGCCGAGGAACACACAGGTGAAAAGCGTGCTTAGGTATACACAGGTGAAAAGAGTGCAGAGGAACACACAGGTGAAAAGTGTGCTTAGGTATACACAGGTGAAAAGTGTGCTGAGGAACACACAGGTGAAAAGTGTGCTTAGGTATACACAGGTGAAAAGTGTGCTGAGGAACACACAGGTGAAAAGTGTGCTGGGGAACACAAAGGTGAAAAGCGTGCTTAGGGATACGGGTGAAAAGCGTGTTGCATGCCGAGTGCCAGTTTGGCCGTTAAAGAAAGAACTGGAAACAAAACCCTGAATTCGACTCAGGTTTTTAAGAGTCAATAATTTCTTATCTTTTGGATAGTAAGGAGGAAATAACACCAGTAAACTATTAACTCTTACTGTTATCTGGCAGCAGAGGGCAAACAAACAAATAGTCAATGTTCAACAAATGTTTGTATCCAGCATGAAACACTCGAAAGTCTATGCAGTCTTTTGAAACAATTGACTAAAACGCATACTTTATCATTGCATACTTTCTGTCTATCTTCGTTACAACTTACGTTTATATGTGAATGGTTTACCAGTAGTCGTGTGTCCAGTATCTGATACAACTGCTATTGGTCGAATGATAAGTACTCGTCTGTTGTTTTAATGTTGAACGTCATTTTGGTCTGGTTAGCGAACTTGGAAATGCAACGTCAAGACTGCTCCAACATTTGTGACTAACAGAGGACGATTCACACAGTTGCTACCCCTACTTATATTTATCGCTATTTCCCCGAGGCTTATTGCACATGCCAGGATGTGAATATTCACTCAATGATTGTTTCGCAATTCGCGCGAGATGCGAGAAGGAATATCCTAATCATAGGCACACGAACTATTTTTGGCGACGATGCGAAATAAAACAGAGGCGGAGTGTTAAGAAAATCTGTCTGTGCTGGTCGTCACCGGAGACACGTCATACAGCATGGGTTTTTCTTTTTACGGTTGTTGTTGTTATGTGATGATCAGGCCACGAGCTCTCGTCCTTCGTCCCAATGTAAAGTAATGGTTCATGCATGTATTTGTTAGTTCCTGTTTAGGTTCAGACAAAGTATTCCGTTTATATAGTCATTGAGGAAGAAGCATTCGTTTGTGAGCTCCACGCAACTCAAGGAAAAGGGATCAACAGAAGAATCTGAGAGATGTAGGTGAATATGTATGTGTAAGTCCCGAGTGCTCCGTCTGGATCTTTGTGTATGACAAAGACAAGAATAGCCCCACTGCCACACATAGAGCATGTCGTAAGAGGTGACTGACTAACTATGTGACATGGCATAACATCGGCCATGGCTAGGTGGTTTGTTAAGAGCAGCATAGATGGCGTCTAACAGACTTCGAGTCTACTTTTCTCTAGTGTTTCTTCTTCTTCTTCTTCGTACGCTGTCAGACGTCAACTTGAATTTGTTCGAAGAAAGCAGCTGTCATCCTGAGGCTGTCGACACTCCCATAGAGCTTGTCTAGTGTTGTCACTGGTGATGGCCACATCTGCTTTCTTTGGTCCTCGTATGTCGGGCAATTTTGCAGCAGATGTTCAGCGGTCATTTTCCCTGTACCACAGGTGCATTCGTCAGTGCCACCTATCTTCAGTTTATTGAATAGATGGTACCTCAGTCTGCTGTGGCCTGTGCGGAGTCTGAAGACCACGACCTGCTCTCTTCTGTTCAACTGGTAATAGGCATGGTTTTTTTGTGTAGCCAGTGTGTTCTGTTTCCTATTTGGCCATGTATCTGGCCCTAATAAACCTTTTAGACTCTTCGTAGGTCACACTAGAATCTGGTTGTAGTAATCGTGGACTCTAGTGTTTGAGTTTATTAAGATGGACTCGCACACCGGTTAACCATCCTCCGCTGCACTTTTCACATAGCAGCGGAGTAATAAGCGGATCGAGCCTAGCCCTGTAAAAGTACAGTTCGACTAAGACTCAGACTACATATATATATACGAGGCGTGTTCAAATGAAACCGGACCTAACTGCAGTAAGTGAGCATACGTACGATGCACATGATGACATTACTTCTGGTGAAAACAACACATACCAACCGTCAAGTTTGCAAAATGTCATTATCCTCCGACTCATAGTTTCCTCAGCAGACCGTTGAAGACATGGCGGGTGTGATACGGAATCTGTCCAGAGTTGATCAGCGAGCGGTGATTCGGTTTCTAACAGCTGAAGGATGTCGACCAGTTGACATTCATCGCAGAATGCAGGCAGTGTATGGTGACAAAAGTGTGACAAAAGAAGGACTAGAGTTAACGCAACAATATGTGCCTGACCTGGTCTCGGAAAATCTTTCGTTAACTCACGTCCTTCTTTAAACATCGTTCTACGGTTTCTAAATCCTTTTCTCTTTCTTTGGTGACTGAGGAACGCTAATGACGGGATTCTAATTTTATTTCACAGCGTGGACAATCCTTGTGCAGTCATAACAGCCACCCCTAAACAAATGGCGAAATGATTTACAAGTTTGACCCTCAATGTTCACGTGTCTGTTGCGTGTTGACCTGATCCCTCCTTGTCAAGATACAAGTTAATCAAGACAAGACCAAGAAACTAGTTGTGCTTTGTTTTCACTGTTCAACTCATACACCATCCCTTTGGGCAACCATAAACCGAACTAACGGGATAGGGGAACTAAACAAACCCCAATTGCAACTAAAGGTCGAATTTTTCAGAATAATAACTCTTCAAAATGTTCCATCAATCTTACACATTTCTGGTTAACGTGTCTATCCTTTGTCAGACCTCTGGTAGGTAGTGACCTGTTAAGCCTATTGCGCTAGACTTTGTGTGACCCAGTGGTCTAATAATAACACTTCGTAGATTCTTCAATTCCTGTGTCCTTGACTTTGAACAAAGACAGTTATTGCTCCACTTCTTTGTTCAGACGTTATTTGTCCATGGGGTGGTTAATCCCATTTGCATGCCCCATTGACAATGGATCTGTAATATATATATATAACATCATCGTGTAGCATGTCCTTTATAGAACGTCGCTCCCATCACAGTCTGAAAGAAACTCATTCCTTTGCCAAAACTCGAGCCTCCGCCACAGTCATTCCTGGATATCTTGGTGCCATCGTCTTCTTGGTCTACCCCTTCTTCTTCTGCCTACCACCATACCTTCCATCACTGTTTTCTCTAGACCGTTGTGTCTCTTGATGTGACCAAAGTATTTGCATTTTTTTTTAACCAAAATGGAATTGGTAAACCCGTTTTCCTCTATGCTCAACTCTTGCCGAATGTCTAAATTTGTTCTTTTCTCTGTCCAGGGTATTCTGAGGATCTTTCTGTGACATTTTGACTCGAAGGATTCGATTCTTTGTCTGGAAGTTTTGGTAATCGTCCATGATTCGCAGCCATAAGCTGCAACAGGAAAAACACAGGCTCTCAAGACTTTTACTTTTATCATTGTGTTGGTACTCTACCATAATTTCTTCAGGCTGTTCAGTCTCTGCATTGCAATGGCTAGTCTTCTTCTGATATCTTTCGAGCAGGCGCTATTTTGACTATATATATATATATACATACACACACACACACACACACACATATATATATATATGCGGTCTGCAGTGTCTTCTCTTGAGATGAAACGGGTAATTTGCCTTTGTCCGTCAAAGTTATGACAGTAATCGTTTAGTTGTTTCTATGACCTTCTTATAGCCTGGGTAGCTATCTTTTTTCTCAAAGTATTGACCGTGTTGAAAGGGGCTTATTATACAAATAAAACTTATTACACAAATCTGAACATGCTATGAGAATATCAGGGTTTACGTACACTCTGTAACAAAGGGCAATATTATTTGGGAAAAGAGACACAGTACTACCGAGAGAGAAAATCTTGGACCCTTTGACCAGGGTTTCGGGACATATAGATACGGAGATCCATTATCGCTTACCCGAGTCGGCATGTCACATGATGTTGATCAATAACAACTTGTTTTCGTCTTCCCGCTACCAACCAAGTACATACCATTTTCCCTGCTGCGCCTCTGCTCACAAAAACAAAACAACATTTAACAACAAAAAATCTAACAGACATTTCATATAACATTTGAATAACCTATTGCCAGCTGCCAGCGACTCGATTATCTGCTGGCAAGCTATCAGCGACAACAGAGCTGGCCGTATAATTGGAAACACCTTATGGGAAAATCTATCAATCTAACACGTGGTCTGAAGACAAATGTTGCCTCAGAAAACCTTGGGTAAATCTAGTTACGATGTTCTGCTCATCAATGTGTTCACTGACAGTATTGACAGAGAGAAGACGAGCAAATAATAATACGTTGAAGGTCACATAATGTCTGGGCCTGGCATTTCCAAATATGTCTTCCAAACAAGAAGGATAAATACAAACACTGAATGATGGATGACCACTGCAGGGTGCAGGGGTAGCTTTCTGGGGTTCAGTGAGGAAAGAAAAGATTGACTGCATCTCCACGCAGGGCGTGAAATGTGAGTAGTTTTCATATCTGCTCGTACGGTACCGGACTTTTACTGAAACCTCTCATACACATCATACGCGAAAGTTCCAACGTTACCCCAGGTCTCCTTCGCTGTACTATAGCTGTCCGGCGTGTCGGTAGAATCTGCTCCCGTTCAAGGTAGGCCGTTATTTTCCTGGCCACTATCTTCTCGAGCACTTTGCCATTTACATTTTATATGATGATTATTCGATAGCTGCTGAGAAGCGTGGAGTCCTTACCAGGTTTAGGCAGTGGGCACAGATAGCTATGAAGCCAGTCCTCGGGCATAGCTGACTTCTCTATAGTGTGATTGAACCCCTTCACCATATTTCTTATATCTGTCTCATCGAACTGCTTGATGTGGCAATAATGTACTCCATCGGGACCTGGGGTGGGCGTTTTTGTTGGTACGTAGGCTATTTACGACCTCTGTCTCGGTGAAAAGGTCGACATAAGCCTCTCCTCTGATGGCTGCGTCTAAGATGCCTTTCCGAGTTTCCTGGCGGACATCTCTGTCGTCTTTGTCAGTCTGGGCAACATGCCTGAAAACAACTCAGGTCTTTCTCTTCGTCTGTCTTCATGAGCCTTCCTGTGGTGTCTAGAATGTTGGGGATTAGTGTTGAATGCCCCCAATGAGTAAGTTTCCCCTGGAATCAAAATTCTGAACAGTGCATGAGCTGCAGTGGTCAACGACCCATAGCTGACTGCTAGTGCCAGGAGCAGAGAACCAGATCAGATTTCTAGTGTCAGTACCAGAGAACCAGAGCTGCAAAAACCCTTCTACACCTCAGCGTGGTGATTCTTGATAACAGGCTGCAACAGAGCAGATTGGCTAAGGAGAAGGGATCGAAGAGGGAAGGTACTAAAAAAATGTTTGCTGAAGTCGGATGTGTCAGACGAAAAGGTGGAAATATCGCAGTCAAGCTGTAAACTACGACACCATGCATTCCGTTCTTCGGACAACATCCTGCTATTGGTGACAGTGGACAGTGATCCTTCAGGCAGTTGTGCGAAGTTTGTTTCATCTGCGAGGCGCTCAATACTATAGGGATCACGTCGATTCCCGTCTCGTCAGCCAGACTGCCGTAAAATCAGTCTATTTCCAGGGAACTCTACATGGAAGAGAGACAGTGGTCTTGGTCAGTATATTGTGCCTGACCCTGACGCCACATCCTGGTCAGAATGTTGTTCCTGACCGGACTAGCGTTCCAGTTCTCTTCATGTTATTTATAATTTCCGTATTTACACAGGTGACTAAAATTGGTGACTAAAGAGGGTTGTGCATGGGGTCAAGTAGCCTCTCTCTCTCATGTAGCATGTCCTTTGTAGAACGTCGCTCCCATCACAGTCTGTCTGAAAGAAACTCGTTCCCTTGCCAAAACTCCAGCTTCCGCCACAGTCATACTCAGGCATTCCTGGATATCTTGGTGCCATCGTCTTCTTGGTCTAGCCCTTCCTCTTTTGCCTGGCACCATACCTTCCATCACCGTCCTCTCAAGACCGTTGTGTCTCTTGATGTGACCAAAGTATTTGCATTTTCTAGCCAAAATGGAATTGATAAACCAGTTCTCCTCTATGCTCAACTCTTGCCGAATGTCTACATTTGTTCTTTTCTCTGTCCAGGGTATTCTGAGGATCTTTCTGTAACATTTTGACTCGAAGGATTCGATTCTTTGTCTAGAAGTTTTGGTAATCGTCCATGCTTCACAGCCATAAGCTGCCACAGGAAAAACACAGGCTCTCAAGACTTTTACTTTTATCATTTTGTTGGTGCCCTGCCATAATTTCTTCAGGCTGTTCAGTCTCTGCATTGCCATAGCTAGTCTTCTTCTGATTTCTTTCGAGCAGTCACCATTTTTGTCGATTCTGGAGCCCAGATATTCAAAATGTGTGACCTGATCTATTTCCTAACCACCCACTGTAAATGTATACTGACATTGTGTTTTATCGGTGGTCATTATCTTTGTTTTGTTTATGTTTATGAACAGATTTTGATCTTTACTATGTCCATTAACGGCTGAAAGTAGCTGCTCTAGCCCTTCCGCACTTCTTGATAGTATCACTGTGTCATCTGCATATCGTAACTCTGGAATCTCGTACCCCCCAATCATAAATGGGTCGAAACTTTCAATGTTCTCATCTTCTCGTACATTTCTCATTATACATTCCGCATATATGTTGTACAGATAAGGTGAGAGTATACATCCCTGTCGGACTCCCTTTTGTACTGCAAACCAATCTGATGTTTGCCCAGATACTCGGACAGCGGCTTGTTGATCTTGGTATAATGTTTCAATGAGATGGACTATATGCAAAGGAAACCCCATTTCCTTCATGATTCTCCACAGATTTTGATGTTTTACCGTGTCGAAGGCCTTAGTGTAATCAATGAAACATGTGTACAGGTCTACATTAAACTCTCTACATTTTTCATAGATATTCCTTAAATTGAATATGTGGTCCCGGGTCCCTCTGTCTTTCCTAAAACCTTCCTGGACTACGTGAATTTCAGATTCAAACCTTTTCTCTATCCTTCTTAATAGGATTCGCAAGAGTATCTTGCTAGCATGGCTGATCATTGCGAAAGTTCGGTAGTTCGTGCACAGCTTCAGGTTGCCTTTTTTGGGGAGGGGAATGTAAATTGATTTATTCCATGCTTCTGGCCACTCTGCACTGTGCCATATCTGTTTACACAGCTTGTGGTAGACTCGAGCACATGCCTCTCCTCCTGCTTATATTAGCTCTGCTGGGATATCATCGCATCCTGGGGACTTTCCTTTTTTTAGGCAGTTAATTGCAGAGCGTACTTCTTCCAATGTTGGTTCAGGTTCTTTCTCATCCTTTGGTAGGATTGTAACTGAGCGCTTTGTGCTGTTTCCATACATGGTTCTGCAGTACTCTCTCCATCTATTCAGTATGTCTTGGATTTTTGTTAGTGTGTTATCCTCTTCGTCATTTATGACATGTGGAGCCGGACGGAATTCCCTTGTCAGTGTAGGTACCAGCTCTTGTGCAGGTCCCAGCTCTTGTGTAGGTACCAGCTCTTGTGTAGGTACCAGCTCTTGTGTAGGTCCCAGCTCTTGTGTAGGTCCCAGCTCTTGTGTAGGTCCCAGCTCTTGTGTAGGTACCAGCTCTTGTGTAGGTACCAGCTCTTGTGTAGGTACCAGCTCTTGTGTGGGTCCCAGCTCGTGTGTGGGTCCCAGCTCTTGTGTAGGTCCCAGCTCTTGTGTAGGTCCCAGTTCTTGTGTAGGTCCCAGCTCTTGTGTAGGTCCCAGCTCTTGTGTGGGTCCCAGCTCTTGTGTGGGTCCCAGCTCTTGTGTGGGTCCCAGCTCTTGTATGAGTTTGTGGTAGCCAGTAGGTACATTTCTCTGCTTAGTTGGCTGGGTTCGAGCAGTACTGTATTTTTTTAGTTTTGTGCTGGTCCTAAATTAGTTCCCAGACGGTTTTGTCTCGGGCACGGGAGGTCTAGTGGATGGCTAACTTGTTTTTTCAGGATCGCGAGTGTTGTGCTGATCCACTTAGTTTGGGGTCTTCCACGAGGTATTTTTGTTGCGCGCGTATCACATAGTGGTTGCCGTACTCCAGCAGTCGTCTATCCATCTGACTACATAGTCAACCCAGCGGTGCTTGCAGTTGTTGGCGTGATGAATGCCATCCTTGACGCGTGACAATTCTCGGATGTCCCTTTTGTGTAGGCATATCTGGTGCTGTTGCCTAAGTGACAGACCGATAAGATGGCGCATAAGCTAGGCGCGTGTTGTCTTTTGCTGGCTCTCCGTGGTCTTTGTCAGAGACAAGGTTTAATTTCCATTGAATAGCGCTGGTAGGACCACTGATTCAAATAGGTCTGCTCGTAGTCTGGTGTCTTTCATGGCGTATGTTGCCATCTTTATCGAGTTGAAGACGGCCCAGTCAGTTCGCCGACGTCCGGCTATCTCAAGCTTAAGGTTATTTTCCATTTTGAGGAGGCGGCCGAGGTAGATGTATTCGTCGACATCCTCTAAGGGTGTTCCGTTGAGGATCACGGGGCTGGGCTCCCTAAAGAGGTTATAAATAACTTTGGTTCGTCCTATATTTAAGATGAGTCCTGCTTTCTTGCTATTCGCTTCCAGCTATTCTAGTATCTCTGTCGCTTCGGTGGGTGTCTCTGTGATAAGTGTGATATCGTCGGCAAATCTCAGGCGGTTGAGTAATCGCCCGTTTATGTCGATGCCGTACTCGCGCCAGTCGCAACGTCTTGTCGTCAACTACAGGCGTGCAGAGAAAAGGTTGGGCGATATGGGGTCGTCCTATCGTATCCAGAGAAAAGGTTGGACGAGATGGGGTCGCCCTGTCGCATTCAGAGAAAAGGTTGGGCGATATGGGGTCGTCCTGTCGCATCCAGAGAAAAGGTTGGACGAGATGGGGGTCGCCCTGTCGCATCCAGAGAAAAGGTTGGACGAGATGTGGGTCGCCCTGTCGCATCCAGAGAAAAGGTTGGACGAGATGGGGGTCGCCCTGTCGCATCCAGAGAAAAGGTTGGGGGAGATAGGGTCGTCCTGTCGCATCCAGAGAAAAGGTTGGACGAGATGTGGGTCGCCCTGTCGCATCCAGAGAAAAGGTTGGGCGAGATGGGGTCGTCCTGTCGCATTCAGAGAAAAGGTATCAAAAGACGAAAGAAACAAGAACAAATGTTTGTGTTTTCATCTTCTTCGATGTTATAACTATTATGCTTATCATATTTAGCTTTCTCACTGTTTACTTGCTTGCTTATTTAGTTTCAGTCGATCCTGATTATTCGACCACTGAAGAAGACATAATGTTGTACACTACCGGCGTTTACCCTCTGGTCCAGGCACATTCACACATAACTAGTGGTACAACGACGCACGGGCTGTGAGAGTGACTACCCCTGCTATTGTTTACCCAACTGAAACTCAGAAAACTATCTCAAGTAAGTGAGTTTTTCTAATGACCAAAATGAGTTCTTCTAATGAACAAAATGAGAAATCGGTAAACGAAAAAAGTGACAAAATATTGTTTACATAATCTGAGTAGTCGAACAGGAATCAATACAAGATGTAAAGATCAGCTGCAAGAAATCTGGAGCATGCCTATGTAGACAAGATACAAAACAAAAAAACGCAGTGGTTAATAAGCAGCTTTAAAGCTAAGTCCTAAATCGAAATAAATATTGCAATAAGCAAATGTAGACTGAGTCAACAAGTACATCTACATCGGAAATCAAAAAGAAGGATCGGCAAGGCTCACACTAATGAGGAGTAAATTAGCAAAATCAGTCTTAAATAAGAACAGCAATTTATATTCTGGGGAAATAACTTTCTAAACAAAATCCAAACTTATAAGGTGCTAAATCTGACCAAATTTCAGGTATATACTAAATAGCACAACTGGCATAACGTGTAAGCTATATAATTTGAATTTACAGAACGAACAAAGACATCTCTAAATGAACAATGTCTGCAGAATCGTACAAGGAAATGAAGAAAATAAAGACAATACTAAGTGCCAAATGTTTCTATCTTCTTCTCCGTGTCTCCGTTTCAGCCCGCATTCAGAGACCACTACAGCTGTCGCACCCTCCCCCCTCCCCAACAGAAAGCCTGAAGCTGTACCAAAGCACGTTCTTACATAGCTATTGCTGTATGAATTCGTTTTACTTGATAAAGCTTCTAGCCCCTTAATTCGTCTGCTTCACCCCCATTTTCACTTCAAGATGCATCTGACCAAAAAGGCATATTCCAACATACCTGTCCTATTCCATTTTCTTCAATTCTTTCCAGCTTTCATTGGTTTTTTAAATTCCGATTTCAAGTTCACTTTTCCATATGTTCCTAATGCCTCTTTGTTTCTTCATTCCAGAGTTTCCTCGACAGAGACTTTAGGGTGGCAGCTGCTTCACGCTTTCGCTGTGTATAACCTATCCAACTCCACCTTCTTTCTAGGTTTTCCTATTTACCCTGGGTTTACCTTGTTCTCCCACATAAGCTTGTTTTGTAACCTTACCGAACCATTGCGGGCTAATGATTTTTCTAAGGGGTTTTGAAATCATAAAACTTCTAATCCCGTGGGTACACACTTTAAAAACCTTTGCCTACATATTTCAACAGTTCGAGTCAGCCTGTTTTTCGAGCACCACTATCGGGGAATACTGTCGGGGAATGAAGTTATTACATACTTCAGTAAAGGTTTGTCCAATAGTAGTTACACTATTGTTGGGGAATTAATTTGTTTGAGATTCCAGTAAAGGTTTGTTCCACAGCAGTTACACTACTGTCGGGGAAGGAAGTTATTAGAGACTTCAGTAAAGGTTTGTCCAATAGTACTTACAGTACTGTCGGGGAATGAAATTATTAGAGACATAACGTCACATACAATACAGAAACACAGCCAGTCACATATAACACAGAAAAACAGAACGTCACATACAACACATAGACACAGAATGTCACATACAACACAGAAACACAGACCATCACATACAACACAGAAACACAGTCACATACAACACAGTAACACAGACCGTCATATTCAACACACAAACACAGACCGTCACATACAACACACAGAAACAGACCGTCACAAACAACACACAACAAAGATCTACAAAACATTTGCAATGCCTAGAATCATTCCCCAACAAACAAGAAAAAAATGCGCTGCCATTTAATCTAATTAACTAGCTGATCTAGCAGGAGAGCCCACGTATTCTCATCAAGTGCACCTCGACCGTTCCTTTCTGTTTGGGTAATAACACAGCCAGTACGCTTGCACTCACTACCCGCCATTCTCAACGCTCAGGTCAGAAATCGATACTTCTCGGTGAAATATCTCCCGGTTAGATTGAATATTTTGCTGGCACTTCACTGCCAAAAGATGCTCCATTTCATTTTTAATATTTCCCAGTTAGTTTAAGCTTTCAATATAAGAAATAATCAGTCCGCAATTCCTTGGAGTTCCTGAAGTTATTATGTTTAGTATTTGTCTGCAACTTATTTTATCGTTCAGGCTATTGATGTTAATTGTTTTTGCAGATACTGGTATTAAGCCTTTTCTGTCTTCGAATGTTATCAGGTAATGGGTGCTTAGTCGTTCATTTTACATCCTAGGGCGTACAGCAAAAGGTGGAGTTGGGTCTTCCTAGCTGTAGTGAAATACAAGGTGTCTCCAGAAGGTCTACCACTACAGGGATTACAATGCTGAATTTCCCCCTCCCTAAACCACTTCGTTGGCCAGGATGCTGTAACGCAGAAATGTTTCCATGTGCGATGTGAGGACGTGAGATGGGGGTGTTGGTGAGTGTGTTGTTTGTGACACTGATTCGATTCTTATCACATTAGTTCAAGCTGTCAATATGCGTCTGACACTGACTCGAGTCTTGCCACATTAGTTCAAGCTGTCAATATCCTTCCGACACTGACTCGAGTCTTGGCACATTAGTTCAAGCTGTCAATATCCTTCCGGCACTGACTCGAGTCTTGGCACATTAGTTCGAGCTGTCAATATCCTTCCGACACTGACTCCAATCTTGGCACATTAGTTCAAGCTGTCAATATCCTTCCGACACTGACTCGAGTCTTGGCACATTAGTTCAAGCTGTCAATACCCTTCCGACACTGACTCGAGTCTTGGCACATTAGTTCAAGCTGTCAATATCCTTCCGACACTGATTCGAGTATTGGCACATTAGTTCAAGCTGTCAATATCCTTCCGACACTGACTCGAGTCTTGTCACATTAGTTCAAGCTGTCAATATCCTTTCGACACTGACTCGAGTCTTGTCACATTAGTTCAAGATGTCAATATCCTTTCGACACTGACTCGAGTCTTGTCACATTAGTTCAATCTGTCAATATCCTTCCGACACTGATTGAGCGTCTTGGCACATTAGTTCAGGATGTAAAAATAAAGAGTAATAAGTGAGCCATTCATTTCACTTTCTGAGGATGTTCGATTTTAGGTGATATATTTCTCTGCAACTTCTGGTCTCAACCGAGTGGCACTAAGTTGAAAAGAATAGAGCAACTGTAACCTACCATTCATATTGTACTCGGCGACTAAAGAGTAGTGTGCACTGGGCTAGCAACCTCATTATGTAAATCAACTGATATAGAAATAGCCACTGCAATTGATCGGATACAGGCCAGCTGTAGGGGAGGGCGTGTACATCAACTGATCATTACCATAACCATCACTTGTTTTGTCATTATGACTATAAATGTAATACGTGATATATCAATGATTCACTTGGCGTTCTGTATTTTTTTGTTCAACTCTCTTCACCTTCAAACATTCATGTTAGAAGTGATAAATCAAGAACTTCACCCGTATTCACTACATGAATATGTGAAATCTTAGGTGAAATATTTCACAATCATTTCATGTTATCAATACAAGCGGTGACATTTCAGGATCTTCACTTCATTCACTACATCTTAGGTGAAACTTTTCACAACCCTTTCAGGCTATCAACACAAGAAGTGATATCCCAGACTCTCCCTTCACGAACATATTAGATGTAATGTTTCTAATTAACTTGTTTTCTGATTAAAGCTATCAATGCAACATGTAATATATCAGTCATTTAAGGAAGATGTTTGATGCAATATTTTTCAACCACGTACCTTGTCATTCAAGCTATCAATGTCAGAAGTGATATCATAGCCAATTAACGGTTAGGAAAAAAAGCTCACACCCAATCGTCATGTGTGCAGCCAAAAGATAGAGAACGACCAGGGCGATATACAACGACCTCACTCCTTCGTTAATAAATCCCTACGAGGAATAATAGACATAAAGTGGCAGAACAGGGTGAGGAATGAAGACATATGGGAAACGAACTACAGCAGCCACTGGAACAACAAATTAATAAAAGAAAATGGGGCTGGATTTGTTCATACGCTGAGGAAGAGACCTTCATACTGCGAGACAGGCTCTTACATGGAATTCTCAAGGGAAGAGAAAGGGGGATAAACTTTAAAATTCTTATAAAAGATCACGTGAGAGGAACCTGCGATGAAATCATTACACGGAGCAGCGCATGAGCTGCAGTGGTCAGCGACCAATAGCTGACTGCTAACGTCAGGGCCAGCGAACCAGAGCTGCCAAGACCCTTCTACACCTCCACGCGGTGATCCTGGATAACATGCTGTGGGAGGGCAGACTGGCTAAGGAGAAGGGAACGGAGAGGGAATGCTAAGCCAGTACTCAAAAAATCCTTGCTTAAGTCGGATGTGTTGGACCGAAAGGTGCAAAAATCACAGTCAAGCTGTAAACTACGACACAACGCATTCCGTTCTCTGGACTACATTCTGCTACTTAAGCCCTTTCAGGTTTTGGTAGCGAGAGATTGAGAACGAACTAAGCCAAGCCAAGCCAAGCCAAATCATTACACGGGATCAAAAGGCTGAACAGCGCATGAGCTGCAGTGGTCAGCGACCCATAGCTGACTGCTGGTGTCAAGGCCAGCGAAGTAGAGCGGCCAAAACCCTTCTATACCTCCACGCGGTCATCCTGGATAACAAGCTGTGGTAGAGCAGACTGGCTAAGGAGAAGGGATCGAAGAAGGTAGGCTAACTGTAGAGTTTTTTAAACCGGTATAACGAAGTTAAGTTAAAATAAGTTAAGTTAACCCTGTACTAAAAAATTTCTGCTGAAGTCAGATGGTGGTCATGATGATGATAGTGATGATGGTGATGATGGTGATGGTTGTGATGGTGGTGATGGTTGTGATGGTTGTGATAATGGTTGTGATGATGGTGATGGTGATGATGGTGATGGTGGTGATGGTGGTGTTGGTGAGGGTTGTGACGGTGGTTATGGTTGTGATGATGGTGATGGTTGTGATGGTGATGGTGGTGAAGGCGGTGATGGTTGTGATGATGGTGATGGTGTGATGATGGTGATGGTGATGGTGGTGATGGTGAGGGTTGTGATGGTGGTGATGGTTGTGATGATGGTGATGGTTGTGATGATGGTGATGGTTGTGATGATGGTGATGGTGGTGATGGTGATGGTGGTGAGGATTGTGATGGTGGTAATGGTTGTGATGATGGTGATGGTTGTGATGATGGTGATGGTGATGGTGGTGAGGATTGTGATGGTGGTAATGGTTGTGATGATGGTGATGGTGGTGATGGTGATGGTTGTGATGATGGTGATGGTGGTGATGGTGATGGTTGTGATGATGAGGGTTGTGATGGTGGTGATGGTGAGGGTTGTGATGGTGGTGATGGTGAGGGTTGTGATGGTGGTAATGGTTGTGATGATGGTGATGGTGGTGATGGTGAGGATTGTGATGGTGGTAATGGTTGTGATGATGGTGATGGTGGTGATGGTGATGGTTGTGATGATGGTGATGGTGATGGTGGTGATGGTGATGGTTGTGATGATGAGGGTTGTGATGGTAGTGATGGTGAGGGTTGTGATGGTGGTGATGGTGAGGGTTGTGATGGTGGTGATGGTGATGATGGTGATGGTTGTGATGGTGGTGATGGTGATGGTTGTGATGGTGGTGATGGTGATGGTGATGGTGATGGTGATGGTGGTGATGGTGATGGTTGTGATGGTGAGGGTTGTGATGGTGGTGATGGTGATGGTTGTGATGGTGGTGATGGTGATGGTTGTGATGGTGGTGATGGTTGTGGTGATGGTTGTGATGGTGGTGGTGGTGATGGTTGTGATGGTGGTGATGGTTGTGATGGTGGTGATGGTTGTGATGGTGGTGATGGTGATGATGGTGATGGTTGTGATGGTGGTGATGGTGATGATGGTGATGGTTGTGATGGTGGTGATGGTGATGGTTGTGATGGTGGTGATGGTTGTGATGGTGATGGTTGTGATGGTGGTGATGGTTGTGATGGTGGTGATGGTTGTGATGGTGATGGTTGTGATGGTGAGGGTTGTGATGATGGTGATGGTTGTGGTGATGGTGGTGATGGTGGTGATGGTGGTGATGGTGAGGGTGGTGATGGTGATGGTTGTGATGGTGAGGGTTGTGATGATGGTGATGGTTGTGGTGATGGTGATGGTTGTGATGGTGGTGATGGTGATGGTTGTGATGGTTGTGATGGTTGTGGTGATGGTGATGGTTGTGATGGTGAGGGTTGTGATGATGGTGATGGTTGTGGTGATGGTGAGGGTTGTGATGATGGTGATGGCTGTGATGGTGGTGATGGTGATGGTTGTGATTGTGGTGATGGTGATGATTGTGATGGTGGTGATGGTGAGGGTTGTGATGGTGGTGATGGTTGTGGTGATGGTGATGGTGAGGGTTGTGATGGTAGTGATGGTGGTGATGGTGATGGTTGTGATGGTGGTGATGGTGATGGTTGTGATGGGGGTGATGGTGATGATGGTGATGGTTGTGATGGTGGTGATGGTGATGATGGTGATGATTGTGATGGTGGTGATGGTGATGGTTGTGATGGTGGTGATGGTTGTGATGGTGGTGATGGTGATGGTTGTGATGGTGGTGATGGTTGTGATGGTGGTGATGGTTGTGATGGTGGTGATGGTTGTGATGGTGATGGTTGTGATGGTGAGGGTTGTGATGATGGTGATGGTTGTGGTGATGGTTGTGATGGTGGTGATGGTGAGGGTGGTGATGGTGATGGTTGTGATGGTGAGGGTTGTGATGATGGTGATGGTTGTGGTGATGGTGATGGTTGTGATGGTGGTGATGGTGATGGTTGTGATGGTTGTGATGGTTGTGGTGATGGTGATGGTTGTGATGGTGAGGGTTGTGATGATGGTGATGGTTGTGGTGATGGTGAGGGTTGTGATGATGGTGATGGCTGTGATGGTGGTGATGGTGATGGTTGTGATGGTGAGGGTTGTGATGGTGGTGATGGTTGTGGTGATGGTGATGGTGAGGGTTGTGATGGTGGTGATGGTGGTGATGGTGATGGTTGTGATGGTGGTGATGGTGATGGTTGTGATGGTGGTGATGGTGAGGGTTGTGATGGTGGTGATGGTTGTGGTGATGGTGATGGTGAGGGTTGTGATGGTGGTGATGGTTGTGGTGATGGTGATGGTTGTGATGGTGAGGGTTGTGATGGTGATGGTTGTGATGGTGATGGTTGTAATGGTGATGGTTGTGATGGTGGTGATGATAGTGATGGTGATAATGATGATGATGATGACGATGAGGGTCATGATGATGGTGCTGACAGTATAAAAGGACACAACCAACATTCCTCATTATCCTCCCCCTCGCGACCCTTAAACCCGAGAATCCTGTAAATCCCCCTCCCCCCCCCCCCCCCCCCCCCCCCCTCCTCCAGCCAAGTAAGTGTATCAGTCCTGGCATTCTCGCGGAAATGTCTAAGGAGCCGCGCACATATTCGGCCATTATCAAATTCACTGGAGATTTTTTAAACAAAAACAAGCTCCTCCCACCACCCCCTCCATAAACAGAGAAACAGAGAGACTGAGAGTAATAACAAGTGGCGATTGTAAGAGAGAAAGATCAAAGAGAGAGGGAGAGAAAGCGTAAGCGAGAGCCAGAAAAAAGCGTGCGAGGGAGAAAGCCAAATAGAGCAAGAGAGATAAGGGGAGTGAGAGCGGGGGCGAGAGCGAAAGAGAGAAGAGAGAGAGAGAGATAGAGAGAGAGAGAGAGAAAGAGAGATCGAGCCAGAGAACGGGAGAGAGCGAGAGGGACATCTCGTTTTGAAACTCGTTTTCTTTATTCCCGAGAGAGACATTCCAGCCTAACGGAGATTCAGCAGACGAAAGATATTTTTGTTTTGTTTTGTTTCTGGCGCAATTGTGAAAGCTTTCCAATCTGTTGTCATACCACTCTGTTGTTGCAGACAGAAGAGCATGAGAAACAAGTCTGACTATGTCAACATCAGACTGCAGCAACTTTTGTTCTATTCGGTTTGGAAAATAATAAATATCGATCTTCATTCCCTCTTTCCCCTACGCTTTTTCTCACGAGCCAATCTGGCATATTGTTCTCACTTTCCCGCCGTCTTCTATTGAGCGCCATATTTGATACAAACAGCATACGTCTTACATTGATTGTCTAGCGATTCCTTAACTTGCACAATTGATCAAGAGCGAAAGTGCAATTGAATTTGAGAAAAAGCCCTAGAATTGAATCCGCGAGAATGATACGGAGCCATCTACTAGCTTTCTTCAGCGTTCAGCTTTCTCCGGTGTTCAGCTTTCTCCTGCATTCAGCTTTCTTTCTCCAGCGTTCAGCTTTCTCCAGCGTTCAGCTTTCTCCAGCATTCAGCTTTCTTTCTCCAGCTTTCAGTTTTCTCCAGCGTTCAGCTTTCTCAAGCGTTCAACTTTCTCCAGCGTTCAGCTTTCTCCAGCATTCAGCTTTCTTTCTCCAGCGTTCAGCTTTCTCCAGCGTTCAGCTTTCTCCAGCATTCAGCTTACTTTCTCCAGCGTTCAGCTTTCTCCAGCGTTCATCTTTCTCCAGCGTCCAGCTTTCTCCAGCGTTAAGTTTTCTCAAGTGTTCAGCTTTCTCCGGCGTTCAGCTTTCTCCAGCGTTCAGCTTTCTCCAGCTTTCAGCTTTCTCCGGCGTTCAACTTTCTCCAGCGTTCAGTTTTCTCCAGCGTTCAGCTTTCTCCAGCGTTCAGAAGCAAAACAAGATACAGTGTCAATGATGAAAAATGTGGAAGTCATCCACATTATTAGACGGAACTGTTCAGTGAGAACTGATTAACTTTAAGAAGATTGGCACGTGGACCTTCAAGTGAGCATTTACTGTTGCAAATCATTAATTTAAAAAAAAAACATTTTACAATCGGAATGATGATGATGAAGGTCATGATAATAATAATAATAATAATAATAATGATAATAATAATAATAATAATGATAATAATAATAATAATAATGATAATAATAATAATAATAATAATGATAATAATAATAATAATAATGATAATAATAATAATAATAATAATAATGATAATAATAATAATAATGATGATAATAATAATAATAATAAAAATAATGATAATAATAATAATAATAATAATGATGATAATAATAATAATAATAATGATAATAATGATAATAATAATAATAATGATAATAATAATAATAATTACCCATCGCAAGCAAAGATGGCGAAAGCATCAGACTATTGCTGCGAAATGTGTTCTCGTATGGCTGTAAAGACCAATCCTTGCTCGGCACACCCTTCCACATTCAAGGCACACATGCTGGGAGCCGGATGTTGAATCGTTGTGAGTAATGTTATTTCGGGCAGCACGCTTTCACCGAGCCCCCGCGATAGCAGTATTCTCTGCGATCTGAGCACCATCGGTGATATTATGTCGTCAGGTAAGACGGTCTTGTGCAAGCATCTCCCAGCAGGTTACATCAATATTGAAGTATTTCTGAGACACTTTCAAGGAGTCTCAGTAGCGTCTCTTCTGCCCTCCCCGTGAGCGTCTGCCGGTTGTGAGCTTGCCGTATAACAGCTGCTTCGGGATGCGTTTATCTGGCATGCGAACAACATGTTCCGTCCATTTTAGCTGAGCCAACTTCAGAAGTGTAGTGATTGCTTAACATGTTAGTATAGCAAATCATTTCATAGTTAGGCACTTTGTCCTGCCACCTGATCCTGAACAGCATACTCAGACACCTCAGGTGAGAACAATTGAGCTGTCTGGCATACTTCTATACACTGTCCATGTCTTAAAGGCATGCAAGACAAAGGCAAAGGCTGCCGTCCATCGTAGACGATGATGGCATAATTAATTTTGCTAGCGCTATTTCTTAGTAAGGATTAACTGCGCTACTTTTTATCCTCACTCTCTCGTCTCGAGCCACCTGACCCCAGTGGCAAGTCAAGGACAAGACGACTAGGGGCGACAAAGAGATGCAGGGGACTCCGCATTAAGCACCCGTGAAAAAGACGACGTAATCCGGAGTCGAACCCACACCACCTGATGACGAGGCCAACGGATTCGCCACGGATTCCCACAGGCATGCAGTAGAGTGGATAACACTACAGAACGATACACTTGTATATTGGTGGCGACACCGACGCCTTGTCGATTCCAGACGTTTGGTTGGAGTATCCCAAACGCCGAGCTCTCCATAGCATTGACCTGACTATCCATACTTCTCTCTAGGGAGGTTACTAGGCAGCTGAAACTGGAGATGGATGCGTATTCTTTTAGCCACACTAGTGCAGTCTGTTTCCAGGGCTGCAACTTGGAGGAAGTATCTTCTTCTTCGTTCATCCTCAGATCAAGGTTCCGGTTTCTTTTACAAAGGACACCGTTGTTTGTAAGGCTGTTTCATCTCCATACAGCTTCTGTCTCATATCTGCCTCATTAGGCCAGTATTGTTCTCTCATTTCCTGCGTGAGCATGCAGCTTTGCAGGATGTGTTCCACGGTCATGATATGCTCCCCACATGGGCACCTGTCATCTGTCCCAATCCTCATTTTGTTGTAAAGATGACCCTTGAGTCTGTTATGCCCAGTTCTTAGTTTGAAGATAATGACTTGCTCTTCTCTAGTTAAGTTAAAGTAGCTGTCTTATTTTCGGAAGTCGGGGTGTTGATCAGCCCATTTTCTCCTGAAGTTGGCTTTAATTATAGTCTTGGTCTCATTATATGATTATAAGATTTGGTCTGCTCTTGCAAGTTCTTATTGTTTTTTATATGAAATGGTTTCTCTTTAATCTCCCTCTTCCCATGCGATTTATCCTGTTATATATTGGGTGATCAGGCATTCGCGTGAACTTCTCCCCCTGCTGGAGTGTTTTTTGGTCTCTACGCGTCTCCACATTTTCGATACGTGTGATATTCTCCATTGCATTTATTGGTGTTGTTCTCATAGCTCCAGTGATGATACGTATACCTTGATTTTGGGTTGTATTTATTTTATGAAAATTATTCTTTTTTGCTGTGAACCATGCTGCTATCCCGTATTCTAGCACTGGTTTCACATTACCTGTGTACAGTTTCTTTAGTGTGCCCGTGTCCGCTCCCCATGTTGAGCCTGCTATCCCGTATTCTAGCACTGGTTTCACATAACCTGTGTACAGTTTCTTCAGGGTGCCCGTGTCAGCTCCCCATGTTGAGCCTGATATCTTCAACATTATCTCCATTCTGTTCTTAGCTTTGTTGGTGGCTTTTTTTATCTAGTTTTTCCATGTCAACCTTGGGTCCATTGTTATTCCCAGATAAGTTGGACTTATGTCAAGGGGGAGAGTCTGGCCATTTACTTTCAGGATTACTTCTTGGGGCTTGGGAGATAGAGAGAAGATTGTGCACATGGTTTTGGTTTCGTGGAGGAAGTATAGGATCTTGGTCAGCTGTGGTTTGCTAACCCCGAAGCATCTTAGCTCTATAACATGTATTCAATTCTATACAACTCACGTGGCTTATTCCCACTACTGAAATACACCGGGAGATTTTCAGGTACAAGAAAGAAAAAAAGCTTGGTCCTGGAACCATCGCTTAGTTTCAAGCTGGGCTTTTATTTAACTGATATGAAACTAACTATAATTTACTGAAGTTTTGAATACATGCCCGCTTGCTCATAAAGCTAGTTCGCTAATCGTTTACTCTACAGGCTGTAAATGATCTCAGTGTTCTTTCTCTCCAAAAAGCACAGGTGCCAGGAAACTTGTAACAGCCAAATAGGTTTGATAGTTGTAGGAGCAAGGTGGTGCTAAGGACATGTCACTTTAGCACGAACACACCATTCAAACACTGATGAACGTTCTACAGTCTATTCTCCAAACACACACAAGGCAGTCGACGATAAATTTCAGCAGGTTTTTAACCTTCTTCCACCACAGATTTCATCACAACACGCTGTTTCTGTCATGTAGTCAACTTTTTCTGACGCCATTTTGAAATACAAAGCGCGGAAAACGAGCAGTTACTTGCTCCTTCCGCCACCAGATGTCGGACATTTACTGTTCACTTTGGAATAGTTACTATGTTTATTAATTTGTTTTCGAATTATTTTGACAAAAACCGGAAATTTACTAGACGCCCCTCGTAGATGCAGACCAAAATACATATTTCGACAAGACACACGTAAAGGAGGGCCATACCTGAAGCCGATGGTTCAAGGACATGGCGTGTATTTGTTGAAGATTGTACTTCGCAGGGAGCAGAAAATGTGTGATGGGGATGATAAACAGAACATAGAAGTTCAAGGTTACCGACTTATTAGGAAAACTTCACTAAAATTCATTACATTTGTCACTAAGGAAGGTCACATTAGGGCTCTCTTAAAGTTAATGATTTCAGAACGCGCTATGTCATTGTGGATGAGCTTGGGGGAAAATATGTCTCCTACAAATGCAACGTTTATATGTAAATGAGCCCAAAGCGATCTAATTTTAGTGTCGTAGAGACGCAATCATTAATAACGTTAGCAGAAATGTAAGTGGATTCATTCATATTGGCTCAATGTTTGATAAGATTACTGCTACCAACAATTTCCTAGCAAAGTCCGCTCATTTGGCATATTCAGAAAGGTCGAATAGAGTAGGATTTGGACCTCAGTGGTCTCGAGGTAAGGTGTCCGCCTCGAGTGTGGGGGCTCAGTGGTCTTGGGGTAAGGTGTCCGCCTCAGGTGGGGGACTCAGTGGTCTCGATGTAAGGTGTCAGCCTCAGGTGGGGGACTCAGTGGTCTCGAGGTGTCCGCCTCGGGTGGGGGACTCAGTGGTCTCGAGGTGTCCGCCTCGGGTGGGGGACTCAGTGGTCTCGAGGTGTCCGTCTCGGGTGGGGGACTCAGTGGTCTCGAGGTGTCCGTCTCGGGTGGGACACTCAGTGGTTTCAAGGTGTCCGCCTCAGGTGGGGGACTCAGTGGTCTCGAGGTGTCCGACTCGGGCGAGGGACTCAGTGGTCTCGAGGTAAGGTGTTCACCTCGAGTTTGGGGGCTCAGTGGTCTCGAGGTAAGGTGTCCACATCGTGTGTGGGGGCTCAGTGGTCTCGAGGTAAGGTGTCCACCTCGGGTGTGGGGGCTCAGTGGTCTCGAGGTAAGGTGTCCGCCTCGAGTGTGGGGGCTCAGTGGTCTCGAGGTAAGGTGTCCACCTCGGGTGCCGGATGTAGCGGGTTCGAATCATGGTGGAGACCGGCATTGTTTCACATGGATCTTCTGGTAAAAATACCTCTGATGTCTGGGTAGTGAGATCGGACTCTCGTGTCAGTGTCAAGCACGTTAAAAATCCATCGGCAGAAATCGAAAAGAGTAGGCTTAACGGCCGCTGCCTGGGCACAATTCAAAAATTGCAAGTTAAAAATCTACCCAAATTATTTGTACCTTCCCCCAGTAAGCTGAAGAAAGTTGTAAAATACTTACTACGTATAGCCGAAGCCATTCGGTTACCTTGGCAACAGATATTAATATGCCCGTTTGAATACAAGGCCAGGTCCGGTATCTCATTTCCCTATAGGGGATCAAGATGCTGAGCAGCTCATGAGCTGTAGTGGTCAGCGACCCATAGCTGACTGCTAGCGTCAGGGCCAGCGAACCATAGCTGCAAACACCCTTCTACGCCTCCACGTGGTGATCCTGGATAACAGGCTGCAGCAGGGCAGACTGGCTACGGAGAAGGGATCGAAGAGGGAATGCTAACCCGGTACTCAAAAAATTCTTGCTGAAGTCAGAGTGTTGGACCGAAAGGTGCAAATATCACAGCCAAGCTGTAAACTATGACACAACGCATTCCATTCTCTGGACTACATTCTGCTACTTACCCTTTCAGGGTTTGGTTGTAGGAGATTGAGAACGAACGAAGAGGAAGAAGAAGAATACAAGGATTCCAAGTTATTTCAAGTAAAACTTACACGAGCTTAATTTAAAACAAGTATAAATGTACGCAAGGAAGGCATTCTGTACAGTTTCTTTCTTGTACAATCCGTTCAGTTCTGTTCAGCTCATTAGCAACAGAGAATGAATTGGTTTGGCCACATTGTTCATGCAACCTTCTACATGAAAACATCAGGAAGAAAGGTGAGAGGTAGACCGAGGAAAAGGTGGATAGACATGGTAAACGGGTCCTGGCATAAAATGGAGATAAACGTTACTAGGGCCACGAGAGAGATGTAAAACAAATATATACCACGACAAAGGGCTACAACCCGGTGTTCTACGGTGAGACGACACTGGGATACAACCTGGTAGAAAGTGAGACGACACGGGGCTACAACCCGGTAGAAAGTGAGACGACACGGGGCTACAACCCGGTAGAAAGTGAGACGACACTGGGCTACAACCCGGTAGAAAGTGAGACGACGCGAGGCTACAACCCGGTAGAAAGTGAGACGACACTGGGCTACAACCCGGTAGAAAGTGAAACGACACTAGGCTACAACCCGGTAGAAAGTGAGACGACAATGGGCTACAACCCGGTAGAAAATGAGACGGCACTGGGCTACAACCCGGTAGAAAGTGAGACGACACTGGGCTACAACCCGGTAGGAAGCGAGACAACACAGGGCTACAAGCTGGTAGAAAGTGACACGACACAGGGCTACAACCCGGTAGAAAGTGAGACGACACAGGGCTACAACCCGGTAGAAAGGGGGACGACAAAAGAAAAAAAGCAGCCCCGGACCAGAAAGTGAGGTTATTGACCAACGCAATAACTTCCTCCCTATAATTCGAATCCAGCACATTACATGATCGAGACAAAATCGTCTGATAATGTCGCCATCCTCGCTTGCGATAGAGAACTAACTTTATTGACATATCCACGCCTGTTGTTTCCCCATTAAAGATACCCGTTATTGCTTTCCCCACTTCTGACCTGAGAATATTAGAGCCGTCATAATAAAATGTTGATGCTTTGTTGATGCGAAATGCGGTGCCTGAGAAGGTCACCAACAACACCGAAAGAAATAGAAGTGCGGTGCCTACGAAAGGTCGCCAACAACACCGAAAGACACAGAAATGCGGTGCCTACGAAAGGTCACCAACAACACCAGAAGAAACAGAAAAGCGGTGCCTACGAAAGGTCACCTACAACACCGAAAGAAACAGAAATGCAGTGTCTACTAAAGGTCACCAACAACACCAGAAGAAACAGAAATGCGGTGCCTACAAAAGGTCACCAACAACACCAGAAGAAACAGAAATGCGGTGCCTACGAAAGGTCACCAACAACACCAGAAGAAACAGAAATCCGGTGCCTACGAAAGGTCACCAACAACACCAGAAGAAACAGAAATGCGGTGCATACGAAAGGTCACCAACAACACCAGAAGAAACAGAAATCCGGTGCCTACGAAAGGTCACCAACAACACTAGAAGAATCAGAAATGCGGTGCCTACGAAAGGTCACCAACAACACCGGAAGAAACAGAATCACAAATATGAAATTGGACGTTGTCGTTAAAGGGTTCACTGATATATTCGGTCCATCTAGTTGATATTCTTCTCTTATCAAGCACGATGACGCCTGTCTTGTTCTTAGTGTTTCGCCAACCTTAGCATGGCTTGTCTTTGTGGCTTGTTGATTTATTTCCGCATGCATAATTCTTGTGCTGTTTGTTTCCAAAGACTTCTATTATCTTGCATTTTGTTTCTATCCACTCTTCTTCTGCATGAAGGCGTATCTCACTGTCTTTTTTTTTGTGCATTATTTTCTGAAGCATATTTCGCTCTCTGTATTTATTGTCATTTTGTTTGAGATGTCGTTTGATTTTCATAAAATGTTTCATGCGTAGAGTTATATTTGCTGCCTGCGTGCTTATCTTTAACAATTCTCACTTATCGATTACTATGTCTTCTGGACTTTCTCGTTCGGATTGTTCACGCCTTCTTTCAGTAGGATGCCATATTTATTTTGGACCCACTTGATATCTCCGCTTTATTTCCGAATACATTAAGGCCACTATTTCTAACCGTGTTCACACGTATCTGCTTTTTCTACATTTTCTTTTTTTAGACTACTTTGATAACTACGGGATAATGATCTGAATGTATGTTCGCACCGGGATTTAAGTTAACTGAACTCAGCGCTATGATACTGGTTTAGAAGAATGAACATAATCTACAACGTCATATTGACTCACTGAACTTACACGGTAAAAAGTGCAACAGGAATATCAACACACACAAAAAACAAGAGGCAATGAACATAAGAAGAAAGCACACCCAACTTGACATTCATTTGAATGAGGACAAAATAATAGGAAGTACAAGAGGTTAGGTATTTAAAAACTGTTACTGAATACGGCAGACTCGATAGAAAGATAGAGACGAGAGTAAAGATAGAACACCCTGCCACCTACAAGCTGTCTCCACTACTAAGGCACACATAAGATTTCCCTCCGAGTAAAAAGCAGAAAATAAATAGTATCTTCGTCCCTACTCTGTGCTACCAGTGTTAGACATGGGCATTGGATAAGGCTCAGGAACTAATGTTAGCCACATGCGAAATGCGGTCACTAACAACACTAGAAGAGACATAATCAGAATTATGAGTATTCGACAGAAGGTTGGAACAATTCCCTGCTTAAATTACAATTAGCAGCAGAGAGTGAATTGCTTCGGCCATATTGGGAAAATGCAGCCAGACCACATTGTTCAGGCCACCTTCTACATGAGAACATCATAAAGAAGGGCGTGAGGTAGGCCGAGGAAAAAGTGGATAGACAGCGTAAATCTGTTCTGCCGTAAAATGCGGATAAGTGTTACTTGGGCCACGAGAGGGGCGAAAGATAAATACATACTACAAAAGTGGGCTACAACCCGGTAGAAAGTGAGACGACACTGGGCCACAACCCTGTAGAAAGTGAGACGACACTGGGCTACAACCCGGTAGAAAGTCAGACGACACTGGGCCACAACCCGGTAGAAAGCGAGACGATACTGGGCTACAACCCGGTAGAAAGTCAGACGACGCTGGGCTACAACTCGGTAGAAAGTGAGACGACACTGGGCTACAGCACGGTAGAAAGTCAGACGATACTGGACCACAGCCCGGTAGAAAGTGAGACGACACTGGGCTACAGCACGGTAGAAAGTGAGACGACACTGGGCTACAGCACGGTAGAAAGTGAGACGATACTGGGCCACAGCCCGGTAGAAAGTGAGACGACACTGGGCTACAGCACGGTAGAAAGTGAGACGACACTGGGCTACAGCACGGTAGAAAGTCAGACGAAACTGGGCCACAACCCGGTAGAAAGTCAGACGACACTGGGCCGCAACCCAGTAGAAAGTCAGACGACGCTGGGCTACAACCCAGTAGAAAGTCAGACGACACTGGGCCACAACCCGGTAGAAAGTGAGACGACACTGGGCTACAGCACGGTAGAAAGTCAGACGACACTGGGCCACAACCCGGTAGAAAGTCAGAGAACGCTGGGCTACAACCGGGTAGAAAGTCAGACGACACTGGGCCACAACCCGGTAGAAAGTGAGACGACACTGGGCCACAACCCGGTAGAAAGTCAGACGACACTGGGCCACAACCCGGTAGAAAGTCAGACGACGCTGGGCTACAACCCGGTAGAAAGTCAGACGACACTGGGCCACAACCCGGTAGAAAGGGAGACGACACTGGGCCACAACCCGGTAGAAAGTGAGACGACACTGGGCTACAGCACGGTAGAAAGTGAGACGATACTGGGCCACAGCCCGGTAGAAAGTGAGACGACACTGGGCTACAGCACGGTAGAAAGTGAGACGACACTGGGCCACAACCCGGTAGAAAGTGAGACGAACGACACTGGGCTACAGCCCGGTAGAAAGTTAGACGACAAAAGAAGAAAACAAAGAAGAGGAAGACTCAGCAGATTCTGTAGACAATAAGTTTTTCTACTCATTGTACTGTCGTTTCCATAATTCCAAGAGGTCGTAGCGGCATCACCGAGACTATGAGCGATGTGCCATGGGGATGTTGCCAACCGGGCAGCGCCTAATATCTCACTGGCGACATATACGTCCATGATTGGCCTATGTGTACATTTCCCAGTCACACCAAAACCCGCGTAATCAGAAAACACGGCGAAGGACTTCATTCTCGTGGTTCAGATGCGGGCACTGGGCCATGGAAACATGACACAGGGTAACCGAAATACTATTTGAAATATCCGATGACCATGCCAGGATCACAAATTGGAAAACTCCACACATGTTTTAGGAACTAACTAATCTAAATGGGAAACCACAACGTTTATGTGGACACAAGTGTAAATCGACTACTAGTGAATTCCAATCAAATCTTTGACCTGGCCGCATCCATGTTGAACTCAAATACAAGAGTAAGATTAGTTCTGCGGCCTGATTTGCGCCATCTTTCCTGTTGCCATTGTGATAGTTTTTAAATCTGTCATTTATCATAATAAAGTCAAATTGTTTCCTGATTACTCGACTTTTTCATGTGTTCAATTGTTTAGGAAATTAAAGCAGTTTAAAAAAACATGTGTGCCCCTTTTCTATATCTGCCATTGCTATGATTATAAGGGGGAGTTAATTGTCTTCTTATTTTCTTTCTCTTCTTCTTCTTCTTTTTTTTCTTCTTCTTCTTTGCTGTCGACTTCGTCGTCTTCTTCTTTTTATGATTATTTTTATTATTATAATTATTCTTTTTATTCTTCGTCGTCTGTGTTTGGACGTCGAACGTTTTACTACGCTGTGTCGTAGCTTACATCGATGCTGCATCACATACTGATCTGGCTGATTGATTGCTAGGACGGGCCGAGATCGTAACTTACATCGATGCTGCATCACACACTGATCTGGCTGATTGATTGCTAGAACGGGGCCGAGATCGTAGCTTTCATCGATGCTGCATCACACACTGATCTGGCTGATTGATTGCTAGGACGGGCCGAGATCGTATCTTACATCGATGCTGCATCACACACTGATCTGGCTGATTGATTGCTAGGACGGGCCGAGATCGTATCTTACATCGATGCTGCATCACACACTGATCTGGCTGATTGATTGCTAGAACGGGGCCGAGATCGTAGCTTTCATCGATGCTGCATCACACACTGATCTGGCTGATTGATTGCTAGAACGGGGCCGAGATCGTAGCTTTCATCGATGCTGCATCACACACTGATCTGGCTGATTGATTGCTAGGACGGGCCAAGATCGTATCTTACATCGATGCTGCATCACACACTGATCTGGCTGATTGATTGCTAGAACGGGGCCGAGATCGTAGCTTTCATCGATGCTGCATCACACACTGATCTGGCTGATTGATTGCTAGGACGGGCCGAGATCGTATCTTACATCGATGCTGCATCACACACTGATCTGGCTGATTGATTGCTAGAACGGGGCCGAGATCGTAGCTTTCATCGATGCTGCATCACACACTGATCTGGCTGATTGATTGCTAGGACGGGCCAAGATCGTATCTTACATCGATGCTGCATCACACACTGATCTGGCTGATTGATTGCTAGGACGGGCCGAGATCGTATCTTACATCGATGCTGCATCACACACTGATCTGGCTGATTGATTGCTAGGACGGGATCGAGGTAATTCGCTGACAACAGCCAGTAACTCATAACTGCCTTTTCGCATCGGTCAGCTACGCATTACTGAACAAGACTATTTCGCTTCCAAGTGGAGACCTGGAAGCAGGCTGGACTAGTGTAGTCTGGCTAAAACAATACGGATCGAAGAGGAAAGATAAAACGGGTCCCCAAAAATGTCATGCTGAAACCGGATGTGTCAGGTTAGCTGGCGCATATATCGCAGCCTCGCTGTAAACTAAAACAACGTCACACCGTTCTTTTTCAAGACGAGCATCAAAGAATCAGAATACAACGATTCCAGTAGTCTCCAAACACTTCATACTTGACAGCAGTGTAGGACTAACTTGACGTTATAACTGGGGCCCATGGCTTATGGGATGGAATATCATAAATTAATTTTGAAAATGAAATCTCAAATTGACTGCAAATTGACTGATGTTATCGGAATGAAGGCCAGGAAAAGAAGTCGATTTGATTGTAATCGAGAGGGGGGAGTATACACAGAGTTGCTAAGATTCCGTGTCTAGACAAAAACATATTGTTGCATGTTGTTTGCGATTGCCCACAACGAGTGGACATTAAGTGGCAGTTTGCAGTAGCTTTCTTTACATCCCGAGCGTGCTGATGAAAGATCGTGGTCCTCCAGGTGGTTGTGCTACGCTCGGTTTCAACTGCGCGTGGCTCACTACTACGGGGATCACATTGATCCCTCACCTTGTTAGCCAGGCTGCCATGAAAACAGCCCGTTTACAGGGAGGACTGATGGGAAGTCAAGGTGAGGGTCTTAGCCAGTATATTTTGCCTGACCCTGACTAACGTGTCTAATCAGTATATTTTGCCTGACCCTGACTAACATGTCTGATCAGTATATTTTGCATACCCTGACTAACATGTCTAATCAATATATTTTGCCTGACCCTGACTAACGTGTCTAATCAGTATATTTTGACTGACCAGACGTTAGTCTTCCACCCCAGGACAAAAAAAACATAAACGAAACCTTGTTACGAGCAGAAGGTTTTCATCAGGGAAAAATGACAATACTCATTTGTAAAAAAATTTTTCGTTCGCCTTATTTCTCTAATCCACAAGGCGGTGTGCGTTGCACTGTGGTTTTTATTTTGCGCCTGTCAGCCCAGTGCATCCGCCTTTAGCATGAATTTTATGTAAGGGCCTGCTTCCTCCTGCATTTTATAAGGGTTTGCTTCCCCAGGGTAACGGCCGGTGCTGTGATGGGGATCGAACCCAACACCTTCTGGTTGTGAGCCGTGTCACTTAACCACTAGCTCACGCCGTCCCCAGAACACACATGAAAACAACTAATGAATATTGATCGTAGCAACGAACACATAAGAGACCATTAATAAAAATACTTCCATAATATTCTGACCTTTTAAAACCGTTCCCTCTCCCTTATTCACAAACGTTCACTTTCGAGTAACCCCCGACTCCCTTGTAAATGCCGACTACATATGACCTTGACCAAAATTACAAGCTTAAATGTTATAATTACGTACCTACACTTAACACTTATTTAGTTCTATAGAACAAATTGTTTCTATTCATATAAACCAATTCGTATTAGAGATTTGGAGTCTACAAACCATCGTTGTTTTTACATTATTACACTTCCGGTGGGGAACTGAGACGCTAGTTCGGTCAGGCACAATAGAGTGACCAGGAAATCGTGTCAGGGTCAGGCACAACATACTGACCAGAACATCGCCCCAAGGGCAGGCACAATATGTATGACAAGGACGTGGCGTCAGGGCCAGGCACAACATACTGGTCAGGACATGGTGTCAGGGTCAGGCACAACATACTGGTCAGGACATCGTGTCAGGGTCAGGCACAACATACTGACAAGGACCACTGTCTCTCTTCCATGCAGCGTTCCCTAGAGACAGGCTGTTTTCAAGACAGTCTGGCTTACCAGATGGAGATCGACGTGATCCCTGCAGTAGTGATCGTCACGCAGATGAAGCCAAGCATAGCACAACCGCCTGGAGGACCGCGGTCCATCTTCATCAGTATACCCCGGATGTGAGGAAAATTACTACAACCCACCATTCTTGCAGAATTCATGAAATAAAATGCATGCCTCATGAAACACACACAAACACATTATTAGACATAATTATTAATATCTTTCTTTCTCTTATATACCATAAGGAAAACGTCAAATATTTTTTTCTGATAGCTGGTTACAATTTTTTGTTTTTTTGTTTTTTTGTTTGTTTGCGTTCGCCTTATTTCTCTATTCCCCAAGGCGGGTGTGCGTTGTACTGTATTTTTTATTTTGCGCCTGTCGGCCCAGTGCATCCGACTTCAGCATGCATTTTATGTGAGGGCCTGCTTCCTCCTGCATTTTCTAAGGGTTTGCTTCCCCTGGGTAACGGCCGGTGCTGTTATGTGGATCGAACCCAGCACCTTCGTATTGTGAGCCGTGGCCCTTAACCACGAGGCCACGCCGTCCTCTGCTGGTTTAAATAAAAATATCTGACGCTTTCCTCGTTTATTGACAATAACAACAAAATTAAATATGTCTAATAAACCTAAATGTAACCCCATACATGTAAACACACACATAATAAACACAAATAATTCATATCGTATATAACGCATAAGGACAACGAAAACATACAATAACTACTACAATAACTGAATCGTTTATTGATCATGTTGAAAAGACGCCAAAGGTCAAATAAATAGGTCAAGGTAATGTTTATTTTTGAAGCCAAATTAGATCATAAAATGGACTTATCGCGTGTATCCTGTGCTTGTCTTTTGGTAAAAAAATTCGGAGTCGATTATACGTCTAAATGATTTATGTTTCTGTTTCAAAGAATTTACGTCTTTGCACTCCGGGCATACCCAAAGGTGCTCAGTATCTCTCAGCAAATGGTGCAGGGATCTGGATGATGATGATTCCTGTAGCTCGCTAGTTGTACACTCTCTTGCTTCGTCCCCGCATGCGTCCACTCCGCTCGAACCTCGTTTGCAGTCTTTGGATTGCTGCCTCATCTATTGCAGTGTCCTCATCTAACAGGCGGTCGTTGATTGATTTCAAAATGTGATTCCTATGCATCACTAACGACGATGCGGTACATGTTGGGATTGTTATAAGACATAAACTGGCAGAAGTCAAAGCCTATATGCGTGTCACCACAGACACGATGCACCCTCTGTACAGTAGTACCTCAGACATCAAGGGATCAAGAATCAAGAAAAGGGCGTCATGGATGGCACAGGCAGAGAAAACAATCTGACATGTCACCCCAGCTGAGACGATGATATAACAGGTTGAGGACTTATTATAGTAACCCATGGATTTACCAATAATATGTCGTGGGTTTATAGTAAAATGTACACAGAACTAATCGATTTATCACTATTTCTCGTGGATCAACTAGAGATTTCTCGCGGATCAACTAGCCATTTCTCGCGGAACAACTTGCGATCTCTCGCTGAACACCTAGCGATTTCTCGCGGTACTCTAATGTTCCTGTGAACACCGTATAAAAAACGCTGCAATAAAGAATGGAAGAACTAGTAAGGGGACACAATCCTAAAGTTTGTTTTGGTTAAGCTGGATAGTTCGAAGATTAGATAGTTTGTATGTTAGAGAGAAAGTTACCATGTTGACGTCACCTTTCAACTTAATTACCCCCTTCCGCTTTGTCCCTATTTGTCCATATTTTAAGTAGCCACTCTCTGCAACTCCTGTGGACGTATTTCATGGCTAGCTTATCTTAGAAGAGAATGTCTGGATGACAAAACAGTCATCTACATAGGTAGATCAAATATGGAACATAATTACAGAATGGGAGAAAACAATATTAGAAAGATAGATAAGGAAAGGGACCTAGGGTTATAATAGATCATACAGGAAAGGTGAGTGACCAAGTTAAGGTAGCAGTGAAAAAGGCAAATTCAATGTTAGGTATGATAAAAATAAATATTAAACACAGGAGCAAGGAAGTGATCGTCAAACTGTATAAAGCTTTAGTTAGACCTAGATTGGAGTACTGTGTACAGGTGTGGAGTCCTTATCATAGAGGGGATATAAACATGCTAGAAAGAATACAAAAAAGAGCGACAAAGATGATAGTGGTATTCCAGAATTACAGTTATGAGGAACGACTCAGAAAAACCGGCCTACAGTGTCTCGAAGAGAGAAGAATTTGTGGTGACTTAATACAGGTTTATAAGATGATCAGAGGAATGGATAAATTAGACTATAACAAGTTTTTTTAAAATACAGCCACCCACAATAACACGAGGACATAGCTACAAGCTGACTAAAGAGAGGTCCAGATTAGATATTAGGAAATATTTTTTTAGTCGGAGAGTGGTGTCTGCTTGGAATGCATTGCCATGAGAGGTAGTGGAGGCAGGGACAGTTAATGCATTTAAGAATAAACTGGATGCGCATAGCTTTTAGAGCAAGGTGATGTAAATGTAACTGGTTGTATATAGACTCTGCAGGGTCTTCTAAACCAGTAGCAAGACGTTAAGTTGAGTTAAAACGCACGAACAAAGGGGAAATAGTCATTCTAGCCAGGAATGTTTGCGAAATATAGTACTCACCTCAAAGGTACGGAGTTAATCTATACAATACAGTCGATCCAACTGTAATGAGTACCTAGTTTATAGTTAGGGATGGGGAAAAGTAGCCAAGAAGGGAACTGGCCACTCCACCTCAAAGGCACGTAGTTAATCTGTACAATACAGTCGATCCAACTGTAACGAGTACCTAGTTTATAGTTAGGGATGGGGAAAAGTAGCCAAGAAGGGAACTGGCCACTCCACCTCAAAAACAAGCTGTAGCCTTATATAGTGCATGCGGGACTGAGTGGTCTCGAGGTAAGACGTTGGCCTCGGGTACTGGAGTCGCGGGTTCAAATCACGACGGAGACTGATATTTTTTCAAGTAGACTTTATGGTATTCTGGTATTTTATTTCCCAGTATCTTTGGTTAGCAGATATTGGACGCCCGTGTGTAGCGTAGCGCACGTTAAAAATCCATCGAAAATCGAAAAGAGTAAGCTTAACGGCCGCTGCCCGGGTACAATTCAGATTTAAATTTTAAAAAATCTATCTAATCTATTACAGGATCATCGCCGGTGCTACGGAGTTTGTGCATTGTGCTGAAACTCTCCCAAAAATACGGAGAAGGGCAGAGCACGTATGGGTTAAAACGTGTATTTACGTTGATTCTTCGACTAAACTAAACTAAACTAACACTTCATCCCCGATAGCAGTGCATACTATAGCACTACCTTTACCTAATAGTACCGAAAGGCCGTATCTTGTGAGAAACATACGACAGAGACTAGAATGATATGGACTGAGAATCACTGTGGCCGTGTAGAGGACCTAGTAGCAGTCGGGTACAGAACATTTTGACCGAAAGACGATCTGATGTGCGCGGGCGGCCTGTTGCTATAGTTGCCACAGCCCTGGGTGTGACGTGACTGATCGGAGAGCTTGCAGATCGATATCCGGCGTGGGAGTAATCATACCGACCGTTCAGGCTAGCAGAAATCCCAATCTGGTGAGAGCTCGCCTAGAACGCGTACTGCAAACACTCCTGTACGTTCATCATCATCATCATCGTCCTCACTATCTTCATCGTCGTCCTTCTTTGTTGCAGTAGAAGCATGGAACAAAGAGTGCCTCGTACAGATATCCTTCTTTTCGCCATCTCGTTCCCTACGAAGCATAGGCGGACTACTGCATCTCATCCTTTTATAAGAAGCCTTTATCAAATTACTTGTGGATGTTTTGGCAGTGGTGATTTCTGTCTGAATTATGAGGTTGCCATTCTCATGGACAACCTTGCATGTTACATTTCATGGCACGAAAACCAGGGTACAGATTGCTATACTCGTATAGAAAACCAGACAGGGGACGGCAGAATAGGTCCACTGCCCTTCGGTACATAAAGAAATATGTGTCTTAAGAGATTTGTGTGCGAGGCTAGCAACCTCATCATGTAAAACATAGCTCTAGGGGCCACACCAAGCATAAAGCATAAAGACTATTCAAATGTAAGTTGCCTGTATGGAGTTGTTTATAATGACGGCCGTATGCTTCACAGGGAGCGGAATATAGAAGAACAAGCATGCGAATAGTCGGAGAATGGTCGATCAACAATGTGAGAGTAGTCTGAGAATAGGAGAATTGTCGGAGATTAGTCGAAGAATAATGTGAGAATAGTCGGAGAATAGGAGAACTGTCGGAGAATAGTAGAAAAATAATGTGAGAATAGTCGGAGAATAGTTGAAGAATAATGTGAAAATAATCAGAGTATAGTTGAAGAATAATGTGAGAATAGTCAGAGAAAAGTCAGAGAATAGTTGAAGAATAATGTGAGAATAGTCAGAGAAAAGTCAGAGAATAGTTGAAGAATAATGTGAGAGTAGTCAGAGAATAGTTGAAGAATAACGTGAGTATAGTCAGAGAATGATCTGAGAATAGTTAGAGTACAGGAAAATAATAGGAACAGAGTAGCAACACAATTATAGAATGGTAAGAGAATAATTAGAGAATATAATGATACAGGCAGGAAATTAGTAGGATAATAATAGAAGAATAGAAGGACGGTACTGGAGAATAATTGGAGAATGAACGGAGAATTTTCGGAGAATGGTCGTATGGTCTGAGGATAGTGGGAGAATGGTTGTAGAAGTGTAGCATCTAAGATCTTGTTTGTCATGGCTCTTTCCTTATCCAGTTTGTGCTCCCAGGGTTTTGAAGATGAAGACGATGCCTTTTACCAGTTGAACAGAAGAGAGCAGGTCGTGGTCTTCAGACTTCGCACTGGCCACAATAGACTGAGGTACCAGCTATTCAACAAATTGAAGATAGGTGGCACTGACGAATGCCCGTGTGGTACTGGGAAAATGACCGCTGAGCATTTGCTGCAAAACTGCCCGACATACGAGGATCAGAGAGAGCAGATGTGGCCATCACCAGTGGCAACACTAGACAAGCTCTACGGCAGTGTCGACAGCCTCAGGTTGACGGCTGCTTTTTTCGAAAAAATAATGGTTACTGTCTGATTGCGTACGATGAAGAAGAAGACGAAGAACAGGATTGATGGTAAGCTAGGTTTAAACGGGAACTATTTTAATGGCGATTGACATATTGTGGCAGTCAGGGGTCACGATCATGGATCCCGAACCAATAGGCCATGGAAGCCAATTCAAACTGTCTTTATTCCGATTAAAATAGGTCACTCTAAACCAGGCAGATAGGAAGCAAGGAAATCGACGAGAAGCAATGGCAAACTCAAAGTTCAGACAGAGTTTAAATGTATCTGTCACTTCGAACAAATCCTGGCCTTGTTCCTAAATGTAACTTTCCATTATCTGAAATCAGGTCAAAGGAAAGCTGACTGGGTAACGGACAGAAATTCTTGTCTTTTATTATAGACTCTTATTTTGACTGTACTGTCATACGACATTTTTCCCATTGCTGGGGTAGTCGAGGGATTTTGAAGGATGAGGACTACAGACAGCTTCGCCACTGCTGTCGGCACGTCGTGTGCTGGCTATGTTTGTTTATTCCACCCCCAACAGAAAAACAACATATGTGGATTCGAACCGCTGCCCTCCTTGTCGGCAGACAGGCCTCGAACCAAGCGCTCCTTTAGACTCTTATTATCCATAGTTTATTACGGTTGTTCTAAATGGTGGGGACGTGAATCGCGCATGTAAAGTTAGGGTCTGTTTCAAATCCACTAGTACTGTAATGGTGGGTTGTCCAAAGAAATGGGGTGAGGGTGTTTTGGAAGGACGGGTAATCTAGTGGGTTGAGCTCTGGAGTGTTAGTTGTCAGGTCACGAAAGTTGTCATTCAAATTGTCCACGCAATGGAAAAGTTTAGGACCACGTGATTAGCTCTCAGCAGCAGTCATGAAAGAAAGCGGAGCTTAATGAAGCATATAAAAAGTGGTGTTGCAGAGATTGCAGATCAGATTTAGCAGGAAGGCAGACCTAAAGTGCTTGTAGAGCTCGCTGCGTAAACTCTATGAGTGGTCATCTCTGGGGAGTCTGACAGTACTTACAGTGAGATCGAAACATCGATGAAGTTAAAGGCGTGCACTCAATTGTCGTTGGATGACACTGATTGACTGACTCCAGAGAGTATCTGTCGAACGTCAGTGTGCCTCGTTTAGGTTGTAGTCAGGCTCGGTACGTTGGCAGAAGAAGGGTGTGTAAAACTCTACGCCATAAAACGGGCGTGTAAAATCTTTATCCGAAAAAAGTGTAGACAAAACACCAGGGATGACATCCCATCGTAGATATTCGAGATGTTTTCGAAACGGGAAAGAGCAAAACTGTCAGAATGTCAGAGGTCAGACTCGCTTCAGGAAACGAGAAACAAGAAACAAGGACATTGTTAGAAATTATATGATGTTGTTAGGGAGATAAATAGATTAGAACTGATCAAGCAATTTTGGACTGGATTTAGTTCACAGAGACGACACCTGGATAGGTGCCAAAAACCTCTGGGAAGAAAGCTTTGACATCAGTCTTACAGTAATGTTCGAACACACGACATGCCAGGAAGAGTATCAAATTCAGATTGGAGACCTTCTCCAACAGATGTCTGAGTCGCGTACTTCGGGCGTGGTGACCAGAAACAATGGCAATAACAGATAAACGGCTGAGAACACTGGGCAACAGCTGATACAGTTGGAGATTGGGGAGAGATAGTGATGGCAGGACACCCTATGAGGAAGTGGGAACGGACAGGACACCCCATGAGGAAGTGGGGATGGACAGGACACCCCATGAGGAAGTGGGGATGGACAGGACACCAAATGAGGAAGTGGGGATGGATAGGACATACTCTCGGGTAGTGTAGATGGATAGGACACACTCTCAGGTAGTCGAGATGATAGGACACACTTTAAATAATTGCAAATATAACGCACATTGAAGCAGTGGATATCGACAGGACGCGCACCCTCCTGAAGTGGAGACGTACATAATTCATCCAGCGGAAGTGAAAATGGAAATGACACACCCTCAGGAAGAATCCTAACAACATAACCAGGCATATTCTGAACAATTGCCCACCGAAGAAAAGAAGAGTGGGAAAGTCGTAGCGCAATACAATAAGCAGCCTCGTCAACTGGAGTCTTACATTAACTGAGCTCATGAAGACGGTCCAAAATAGGGATCGAAGGAGAGAAACAGTTGATGTTATATGTTTCTTTAGCATTAGAACTACGAAGTGCATTCACGAGAATTTACGAGAATCCTGTATTACGTAATGTATAAACGAACTTCCGTGTCTACCCCCCCCCCCCCCCCCCCCTCCAACTCTGGAAAGCACTCCATTGTTTCCATGACTGATATTTTCTACTTGATCAGGTAGCTGGCCACATGCCAAACTCTCCATATTTCGGCTCTTATGACATGCCTAATATGTTGCATTTTTAATATTGTATGCTCAGCTAAGGGCCATCCAGAACCATGTTTTAAGGCCATAGAACGCACCGATTCCGTGATATTTGCAGAGCGCCATAAACCAATCCCACCCATAGCAGACAAGAGTATAATTTCTCCGTCATTAATGAACCAATTTGAGCTGTTCGCGTTCCACCCCGACTTTGTGGGATATGTGGAACAATCACGACACGGTTGGTGTGGTGCGTAACTTGGTGCTTGGGCAGGGCTGTTGGGAAGGAAGAGAGGGTAGGGATAGGTTCAGAGTGATTGCAGTGGGGATGCGATGGACAGGAAAGGTTTAATGCAGGGGTTCTTAAAATGCAATACTTTCACGATTAACGTTTTCGGGATATGATTTTTTGAAATATTTAGCTAGGCAACGGAGAGAAATATGAACTGTGACCCCATGACACAATTCGAAAAGCACATGTATACATCGGAGGGAGTCAGTGGGTTGAGGGAGGAAGAGATTGGCGTGGTGATGGGCTGGGTTATTGGCGGGTGGACAGTAGATGTGGGATGGAAGAGATAGGCGGGTTGAGCAGGTAAGGAGAGGTGGGCCAAGAGGACGGGCTGAGTGAAGGATGGTGGGATGTGTGTGCTGAACGGGAGATGGTCCGAGGGGGTAGGCGGGTTGAAGGGGAGATGGTCCGAGGAGGTTAGGTGGGTTGAAGGGGAGATGGTCCGAGGGGGTGGGCGGGTTGAAGGGGAGATGGTCCGAGGGGGTTAGGTGGGTTGAAGGGGAGATGGTCCGAGGGGGTGTGCGGGTTGAAGGGGAGGTGGTCCGAGGGAGTGGGTGGGTTGAAGGGGAGGTGGTCCAAGGGGGTAGGCGCGTTGAAGGGGAGATGGTCTGAGGGGGTGAGCGGGTTTAAGGCGAGATGGTCCGAGTGAGTGGGGGTTGAATGGGGAGATGGTCCGAGGGAGTTGAAGGGGAGATGGTCCGCGGGGGTGGATAGGTTGAAGGGGAGATGGTCCGAGGGGGTGGGTAGGTTGAAGGTGAGATGGTACGAGGGGGTAGGCGGGTTGAAGGGGAGGTGGTCCGAGGGAGGGGGTGGGTTGAAGGGGAGATGGTCTGAGGGGGTGGGCGGGTTGAAGGCGAGATGGTCCGAGGGAGTGGGGGTTGAATGGGGAGATGGTCCGAGGGAGTTGAAGGGGAGATGGTCCGAGGGGGTTAGGTGGGTTGAAGGGGAGATGGTCCGAGGGGGTGGGCGGGTTAAAGGGGAGATGCTCCGAGGGGGTTAGGTGGGTTGAAGGGGAGATGGTCCGAGGGGGTTGGCGGGTTGAAGGGAAGATGGTCCGAGGGGGTGGGCGGGTTGAAGGGGAGATGGTCCGAGGGGGTGGGCGGATTGAAGGGGAGATGGTCCGAGGTGGTGTGCGGGTTGAAGGGGAGGTGGTCCGAGGGAGTGGGTAGGTTGAAGGGGAGGTGGTCCAAGGGGGTGGGCGGGTTGAAGGCGAGATGGTCCGAGGGAGTGGGGGTTGAATGGGGAGATGGTCCGAGGAAGTTGAAGGGGAGATGGTCCGCGGGGGTGGATAGGTTGAAGGGGAGATGGTCCGAGGGGGTGGGTAGGTTGAAGGTGAGATGGTACGAGGGGGTAGGCGAGTTCAAGAAGAGATGGTTCGAGGGGGTGGGCGGGTTGAAGGCGAGATGGTCCAAGGGAGGGGACGGGTTGAAAGGGAGATGGTCCGAGGCGGTGGGTGGGTTGAAGGAGAGAATGTCCAAGGGAATGGACGGGTTGAAGGAGAGATGGTCCGAGGAGATGGGTGGGTTGGAGGGAGATGGTCCAAGAAGGGCATGTTGAAGAGGAGATGTTACGAGGGGGTGGGTGGGTTGAAGGGAAGATGGTCCGTGGGGGTTAGCGCGTTGAAAGGGAGATGGTCCGTTTGAAGAGGAGGAAAAATTGGGCGGGTGAAGATGAACGAGAAGGACAGGTTAGAGGATGGAGGGAGTGCAGTAGGGATGTTAGGGATGAGAGGAGTTCAAGACGCGAGTTCTAAAAATAAACAACTTCAATAATTAAGCTTGGCAATGCGAAGCACTTATGGCAGCAGCAATGTTTAAAGAAACGACATTCATGAATACATTTGTGTACACCGTACACCATACACTGTAGACCATAGGCTATACACCATAAACTGTAGACCATAGGCTATACACCATAAACTGTAGACGATAGACCATAGACCATACACCAAATTCTGTAGACCATACACCATACACCATATACTGTAGACCATACACCATACACTGTAGACCATAGGCTATACACCATAAACTGTAGACCATAGACCATACACCATACACTGTAGACCATACACCATACACCATACACTGTAGACCATAGGCTATACACCATAAACTGTAGACCATAGACCATAGACCATACACCATACACTGTAGACCATAGGCCATACACCAAACCGATCATAAATTTAATTGCAAAACTGGATAGGGACATTACCCAAAAAAAACTGCAACCCCCCCCCCTTCCCCCCCCCCCTTCCCCCCCCCCTCCTGACTGATGTTCGTCCATCACATATGATGAAGACCACTCTCTTTGTCCAGCCGAGTGGACAGTCTGTTCTCTTGCTGTGTCCGCTGAAATGGGTGACTTGCGCGGTGATTTGGATTAAAGTGAGTAAGAACTGCGGCTTTAATCAACCTCACTCTCTTGTGCTGAGCTACCTTTGATCCAGTGGCAAGATATGATCAAGACGACTGGAGCAGTAATCCGGATGCAGTAAACGACCAAGGTGAACTTCTGTGTCTAGCCTTTCTATAAACACTCCCCAGCGAGTTGCTGATAGTCGCCTTGCTGATAGTCGCCTTGCTGATAGTCGCCTTGCTGATAGTCGCCTTGCTGATAGTCGCCTTGCTGATAGTCGCATTGCTGATAGTCGCATTGCTGATAGTCGCATTGCTGATAGTCGCATTGCTGATAGTCGCCTTGCTGACAGTCGCATTGCTGATAGTCGCATTGCTGATAGTCGCCTTGCTGAGAGTCGCATTGCTGATAGTCGGATTGCTGATAGTCGCATTGCTGATAGTCGCCTTGCTGATAGTCGCCTTGCTGATAGTCACCTTGCTGATAGTCGCCTTGCTGGTAGTCGTCTCACTGGCCGTTGACCAGCCAGTGGTTCTTCCTCACAGTCCACCGAATCCAGTCGTCACATGCTTAGGTAGACAAGCCCCATATCACAGTGGGCTTACTAGACCCATCGACTACCCTCACTAGGTTTAGCTGGTCATGTCGAGACCATTGCTCAGGGTGCGACCGATGCCCCATGCTAACAGCTACGTGGAGCCACAAGTGAGAGTTGAGTGCCAGGTCGGGGAACAATAATGGACAAACTACCCAAGATAGGGCACGACATGTCCGACACTAGATGCACTATCCCTGCCTGACACACGCGCACGCACACACGCGCATACGCGCGTACGCAGGCACTCATATATATATATATATATATATATATATATATATATATATATATATATATTCTTAGTTCTTAGTCAGCCTGTACTTCTACAGGGGAAGATGTCCCTGTACAGGTCCCAGTTCTGGTATGAGCTGGATATAGCCGGGAGAAGGATTTCCTGCTTAGCGGGCTAGGCTTGAGCAGCTTAATACTCCGCTGCGTTGGGTGGTTAACCGATGTTCGAGTTCATCTTAATAGACTCAAACACTACTGCAAGTAGACCCACAGCCTGTTAGGCGCCATCTAAGCTGATCTAAACAAACCACGTATGACCGGTGTTATGCCATGTCATACAGTCGCCTCTTACGACATTCTCTCTGCGAGGCAGTGGTGCAATTCTTGTCATTCCCATACACAAAGACCGCGACAGACCACTCTGGATAGCGACAGACCACTCTGATAGCGACAGACCACTCCGGATAGCGACAGACCACTCTGGATAGCGACAGACCACTCTGGCTATATATATATATATATCACAAAACCACTCAGTTCAACTTTTAAGAGCAATCTAAAAATAAAACATCAATGCATGCATCCCTTTCCTGCAGATATTTTCCTTTTAGAAAATGTCACAAATACCTGAAAAAGTTCGTCAACAGAAATACGCCCACAGCCAGCCATATATAGACGCCATTAGTGGGGTCGAGTTCGGTCACTTCTCATTGGCTGTTATCAACTTTGAGAACATATTTGCTTTGTTCAATTATTGCGAAGTTTCACTGAAGCTATTTTGAGTAAGCTGTCCTGGTCTAATACCTTGTGTCCTGATCAACTTAATAAAGCGGGCAGGCCGTCGGTCTGTCTCTAGCATGGCTATGAAGGTGAGTCAAATGATAACCTAAAAATGGGATATTATGTTAATAAGGAAAATTAATTTCCTGGTCGTGTATTCAATTCAGCATACACGATAGTAGACATAGCCCAGGTCAGAGGTTACTGCCCATCAGTGAGGGACTGTGTGTGTTCTGATCCCAGTGTGTAGTCATGTGAGTGAACTAAGGGTCAAGTGTGTAATCAAGTACGCTCATTGTGGCCTGAGCTCATTGTGGACTGAGCTCAGTGGACTAAGCTCATTGTGGACTGAGATCATTGTGGTCTGAGCTCATTGTGGACTGAGATCATTGTGGACTGAGATCATTGTGGACTGAGATCATTGTGGACTGAGCTCAGTGGACTAAGCTCATTGTGGACTGAGATCATTTTGGTCTGATCTCATTGTGGACTGAGATCATTGTGGACTGAGATCATTGTGGACAGCTCATTGTGGACTAATCTCATTGTGGACTAAGCTCATTGTGGACTAAGCTCATTGCGGACTAATCTCATTGTGGACTAAGCTCATTGTGGACTAATCTCATTGTTGACTGAGCTCATTGTGTGAGCTCATTGTGGACTAATCTATTTGTGGACTAATCGCATTGTGGACTAAGCTCATTGTGGACTGAGCTCATTGTGGACTGAGCTCAGTGGACTAAGCTCATTGTGGACTGAGATCATTGTGGTCTGAGCTCATTGTGGACTGAGATCATTGTGGACTTAGATCATTGTGGACTGAGATCATTGTGGACTAAGCTCATTGTGGACTGAGATAATTTTGGTCTGAGCTCATTGTGGACTGAGATCATTGTGGACTGAGATCATTGTGGACTAAGCTCAGTGGACTAAGCTCATTGTGGACTGAGCTCAGTGGACTAAGCTCATTGTGGACTGAGATCATTGTGGACTGAGATCATTGTGGACTAATCTCATTGTGGACTGAGCTCACTGTGTGAGCTTATTGTGGACTAATCTCATTGTGGACTAATCTCTTTGTGGACTGAGCTCATTATGGACAGCTGATTGTGGACTAATCTCATTGTGGACTAAGCTCATTGTGGACTAAGCTCATTGCGGACTAATCTCATTGTGGACTAAGCTCATTGTGGAATAATCTCATTGTGGACTGAGCTCATTGTGTGAGCTCATTGTGGACTAATCTATTTGTGGACTAATCTCATTGTGGACTAAGCTCATTGTGGACTGAGCTCATTGTGGACAGCACATTGTGGACTAATCTCATTGTGGACTAAGCTCATTGTGGACTAATCTCATTGTGGACTAAGCTCATTGTGTGAGCTCATTGTGGACTAATCTCATTGTGGACTAAGCTCATTGTGGACTAAGTTCATTGTGTGAGCTCATTGTGGACTAATCTCATTGTGGACTAAGCTCATTGTGGACTAAGCTCATTGTGGACTAAGCTCATTGTGCGAGCTCATTCTGGACTAATCTCATTGTGGACTAAGCTCATTGTGGACTTAGTGTGTGATCACGTAAGCCAAATGCAGATCAAGTGTACAATCGTGTAAACCTGCGGAACCCTATATAAGGCACGTAAGCTAAATGTTGACCCAATGTACAATTTACACAATCTAAAATTGCGTCCAGATTGTGTCCACTTCGGCTAATTGTAGACCAAGTGTGCGCTCAGAAAATCACCGGTGCATGACGCGATAACGACTCTGCCATTAACCGACCAGCGGGAGAAAACGGCTTAACAGCAGCCGTGAAAACCGTCAAATATTCAATAAGCCATCTCTTAGGGCTACGACTCGCAATAGCATCATGCACAAACAAACTACTCAAACATCTGCGAGAACACAACATCCTCCACACAAAAAAACAACTTGTCCGCACAAAATAAAAGGACAAAGAAGCCAAAAACCAAAAGGGGAAGAGGAGGTGGAATAAGAAAGTTTAGAAAAATCCACACGGTACTCAGCACTACAAAGACAGCCACAAATATCACACCGACACATTCGAAAAGTTCTCATCAAACTCTCCCTCCTCGCGAGGCAGCGGAGTACAGGGTTACCTCTCTGGATCCCACATGGACCTTGGTCAACACACCCTCCGTCCAGTCAACACAGTTGCGCACAAAGTATGAGACTTAAGATAGGCCTACAATAGGGTGCTATAGAGGATGTAGTCAAAGGGGAGAGTTTGGGTCAGAGAAGTGGGAATTAAGTAGTGGAAAAGCAAACATTAAAATGGTGCAGCAAAAGCAAAAAGTGGAAAAACAACAAAATTGCAAACTAAAATGTTTTTATGCAAATGTGAGAAGCATTGTAAATAAAAGAGAAGAATTGGAACTGTATGTAGAGGAAGAAAAACCAGATATAATAGGGTTAACAGAATCATGGACATATGGGGAGATTGCAGATAGTGAACTTGAAATAGAGGGATATACAATGTTAAGGAAGGATAGGATAGTTGGAGACAAGGCTAAGGGGAAGGGGGGGAGGGGGGGGGGGGTGGTGTTTTATTATACTGTATAAATTCTGTTAATATAACGAGCAGATAGGATTTATCATGTGGTAACAAAAATGAAAGTGAATGGAGTGAAAAAACAGTGATTGGAGTATGACAAGAAACTTGCTCAGAGGATCAAGACAGTAAAAGCTTCTTGTCTTGTGTTAGAAATAAACAGAGACCGAAGGACAAAGTAGGCCCTCTAATAGACAGCACAGGGAAAAAAATAAGTGAGAATAGGGAGGCAGCAAATCTACTCAATCACTACTTTGGCACAGTCTACACAAAGGAGGACTGCTCCCAGATCCCATATATTTTTCAAAGAGACATGGATACAGCGGGATTAAGATCAATCTGTATTACAGAGGAAATGGTTTTTTAAAAAATGGAGGAGGTGAAAGTGGATAAATGTCCAGACCAAGATGGTATTCATCCAAAATTGCTGTTTGAAATTAGAGACCAAATAGCAAAACCATTGGCTATATTATGTTCTCAATCACTTACAAAAGGGATTGTTCCACGGGATTGGAAAGATGCAGGAGTGATCCCCTTATTCAAAAAGGGCAAAAAATCAGATCCAGCGAATTATAGACCTGTGAGCTTAACGAGCATAGTCTGTAAATTGTTAGAGTCAATAATCAAAGAAAACATTGTAATGCATTTAGACAAATTTAATCTAATTAGAAATAGTCAGCATGGGTTTACCAGAGGATGAACATGCTTAACAAATCTATTAGAATTCATGGAGGAGGTTACCAAAATGTTAGATAAGGGAGAGCCAGTGGACGTTATTTATCTGGATTTTCGAAAGTTAAAATCACATATAGGTGGGGAAGTTGCCAAATGGATTGAAAATTGGTTAACGGGATGAAGACAAAGGGTGGGTATAAATAAGGCGTACTCTGAGTGGTGTGAAGTGAAAAGTGGAGTGCCACAGGGCTCGGTTTTGGGACCAATTTTATTCTTGATATATATAAATGATTTGGACATAGGTATGGGATCCATTATTGCAAAATTTTCTGATGACACAAAACTATGCAGTAGTGTCTCATCTAAAGCAGAAGTAGATATATTGAGGTCAGATTTAGATCAAATTCGAGAATGGTCTGTAATCTGGCAAATGGAGTTTAATGTAGATAAATGTACAGTCATGCACATGGGTAGATCCAATATGGAACATAATTACAGAATGGGCGAGAACAATATTAGAAAGATAGATAAAGAAAGGGACTTAGGGGTTTTAATAGATAATACAGGAAAGGTGAGTGAGCAAGTTAAGGTAGCAGTAAAAAAGGCCAAAGCAATGTTAGTAATGATAAAAAGAAATATTAAACACAGGAGCAAGGAAGTGATAGTCCAACTGTATAAAGCATTAGTTAGACCTAGATTGGAGTACTGTGTACAGGTGTGGAGTCCTTATCAGAGAGGGGATATAGACATGCTGGAAAGAATACAAAAAAAGAGCGACAAAGTTGATAGTGGGATTCCAGAATTACAGTTATGAGGAAAGATTTTTAAAAACCGGCTTACAGTGTCTGGAAGAGAGAAGAATTCGTGGTGACTTAATACAGGTGTATAAGATGATCAGAGGAATGGATACCTTTTTAAAATACAACCACCAACAAGAACAAGAGGGCACAGCTACAAGTTGACTAAGGAGAGGTCCAGATTAGATATTAGGAAGTATTCTTTTAGCCAGAGTTGTGAATGCTTGGAATGCATTGCCAAATGAGGTGCTGGAGGCTGAGACGGTTAATGCATTTAAGAATAGATTGGATGCGTACAGCTTCTAGAGCAAGGTGATGTAAATGGAACTGGTTGTATACAGACTCTGCAGGGTCTTCTAAACCAGTATAAAGACGTTAAGTTAAGTTAAGACTGATGGATAAATGTGAACTCACTAGAGGCTAACTGTGGACCAAGTGTGCGGTCATAGACTGACTGATGGATAAATGTGAACTCACTAGAGGCTAACTGTGGACCAAGTGTGTGGTCATAGACTGACTGATGGATAAATGTGAACTCACTAGAGGCTAACTGTGGACCAAGTGTGCGGTCATAGACTGACTGATGGATAAATGTGAACTCACTAGAGGCTAACTGTGGACCAAGTGTGTGGTCATAGACTGACTGATGGATAAATGTGAACTCACTAGAGGCTAACTGTGGACCAAGTGTGCGGTCATAGACTGACTGATGGATAAATGTGAACACACTAGAGGCTAACTGTGGACCAAGTGTGTGGTCATAGACTGACTGATGGATAAATGTGAACTCACTAGAGGCTAACTGTGGACCAAGTGTGCGGTCATAGACTGACTGATGGATAAATGTGAACTCACTAGAGGCTAAATGTGGACCCTTCTTCTTCTTCTTCTTCTTCTTCTTCTTCTTCTTCTTCTTCTGCGTTCGTTCTCAAACTCCCGCTACCAAGTCTTGAACAGGGATTTGCAAGTAGCAGGATGTAGTCCGAAGAACGGAATGCGTTGTGTCGCTAGTTTACAGCTTGACTGCGATATTTGCACCTTTCGATCCCACACATCCGTCTTCAGCAGTCTGTGGACCCAAATCAATGGCAACAGGTTCCCACGCAACTCAGATCACCTGATACCTGCTGCCAGAATAGAATTTCACCACCAGTCCGTGCTGTGGTAATTAGATATTCACAGAAGGTCACAACGACGGATATGGGCCCAAACAATCTTATTCTTCCTGTTTGTTTTTTACCTTCACTTTCGCATTATCTCTCTCTCACATTCTCTCCTTCTCTCTCTCTCTCACATTCTCTCCTTCTCTTTCTCTCTCTCCTTCTCTCTCTCTCTCACATTCTCTCCTTCTCTTTCTCTCTCTCCTTCTCTCTCTCTCTCTCACACTCTCTCCTTCTCTTTCTCTCTCTCCTTCTCTCTCTCTCTCACATTTTCTCCTTCTCTTTCTCTCTCTCCTTCTCTCTCTCTCTCACACTCTCTCCTTCTCTTTCTCTCTCTCCTTCTCTCTCTCTCTCTCACATTCTCTCCTTCTCTTTCTCTCTCTCCTTCTCTCTCTCTCTCTCACATTCTCTCCTTCTCTTTCTCTCTCTCCTTCTCTCTCTCTCTCTCACATTCTCTCCTTCTCTTTCTCTCTCTCCTTCTCTCTCTCTCTCTCCCATTCTCTCCTTCTCTTTCTCTCTCTCCTTCTCTCTCTCTCTCACATTCTCTCCTTCTCTTTCTCTCTCTCCTTCTCTCTCTCTCTCTCTCTCACATTCTCTCCTTCTCTTTCTCTCTCTCCTTCTCTCTCTCTCTCTCACATTCTCTCCTTCTCTTTCTCTCTCTCCTTCTCTCTCTCTCTCTCTCACACACACACACACACACAGTTTCGTCTTTTTTATTCCATACACTGTCGCTTTCTCTCTCTCTTTCTCTCTCTCTTTCTCTCTCTCTCTCTCACCCTCCAACTTCACTCTCTCTATCCCTCTGTCAGTATGTTTCTGATATACTTATTTCCTACACTCCCGCCTTGTATCTCTCTCTCTCTCTCTCTGTCTCTCGTTCCCTCTCTCTCTCTCTCTCTCTCTTCATCTATCTGCCTGTTTGTCTCTCTCTCTCTTCCTCTATCTGCCTGTTTGTAGCTCTCTCTCTTCCTATATCTGCCTGATTGTATCTCTCTTCCTCTATCTGCCTGTTTGTATCTCTTTCTATCTCTATTCTCTCTCTACCTTTTTTCTATTAACTTATTTCCTAACCCCTCTCTCTCTCTCTCTGTCTCTCGTTCCCTCTCTCTCTCTCTCTCTTCATCTATCTGCCTGTTTGTCTCTCTCTCTCTTCCTCTATCTGCCTGTTTGTAGCTCTTTCTCTTCCTATATCTGCCTGATTGTATCTCTCTTCCTCTATCTGCCTGTTTGTATCTCTTTCTATCTCTCTTCTCTCTCTACCTTTTTTCTATTAACTTATTTCCTAACCCCTCTCTCTCTCTCTCTGTGTCTCTCGTTCCCTCTCTCTCTTTCTCTCTCTCTTCATCTATCTGCCTGTTTGTCTCTCTCTCTCTTCCTCTATCTGCCTGTTTGTAGCTCTCTCTCTTCCTATATCTGCCTGATTGTATCTCTCTTCCTCTATCTGCCTGTTTGTATCTCTTTCTATCTCTCTTCTCTCTCTACCTTTTTTCTATTAACTTATTTCCTAACCCCTCTCTCTCTCTCTCTGTCTCTCGTTCCCTCTCTCTCTCTCTCTCTCTCTTCATCTATCTGCCTGTTTGTCTCTCTCTCTCTTCCTCTATCTGCCTGTTTGTAGCTCTCTCTCTTCCTATATCTGCCTGATTGTATCTCTCTTCCTCTATCTGCCTGTTTGTATCTCTTTCTATCTCTCTTCTCTCTCTACCTTTTTTCTATTAACTTATTTCCTAACCCCTCTCTCTCTCTCTCTCTCTCTGTCTCTCGTTCCCTCTCTCTCTCTCTCTCTCTTCATCTATCTGCCTGTTTGTCTCTCTCTCTCTTCCTCTATCTGCCTGTTTGTAGCTCTCTCTCTTCCTATATCTGCCTGATTGTATCTCTCTTCCTCTATCTGCCTGTTTGTATCTCTTTCTATCTCTCTTCTTTCTCTACCTTTTTTCTATTAACTTATTTCCTAACCCCTCTCTCTCTCTCTCTCTGTCTCTCGTTCCCTCTCTCTCTCTCTCTCTCTTCATCTATCTGCCTGTTTGTCTCTCTCTCTCTTCCTCTATCTGCAAGAGCTGAACTCTCTCTCTTCCTATATCTGCCTGATTGTATCTCTCTTCCTCTATCTGCCTGTTTGTATCTCTTTCTATCTCTCTTCTCTCTCTACCTTTTTTCTATTAACTTATTTCCTAACCCCTCTCTCTCTCTCTCTCTGTCTCTCGTTCCCTCTCTCTCTCTCTCTCTCTCTTCATCTATCTGCCTGTTTGTCTCTCTCTCTCTTCCTCTATCTGCCTGTTTGTAGCTCTCTCTCTTCCTATATCTGCCTGATTGTATCTCTCTTCCTCTATCTGCCTGTTTGTATCTCTTTCTATCTCTCTTCTCTCTCTACCTTTTTTCTATTAACTTATTTCCTAACCCCTCTCTCTCTCTCTCTGTCTCTCGTTCCCTCTCTCTCTCTCTCTCTCTCTCTCTCTTCACCTATCTGCCTGTTTGTCTCTCTCTCTCTTCCTCTATCTGCCTGTTTGTAGCTCTCTCTCTTCCTATATCTGCCTGATTGTATCTCTCTTCCTCTATCTGCCTGTTTGTATCTCTTTCTATCTCTCTTCTCTCTCTACCTTTTTTCTATTAACTTATTTCCTAACCCCTCTCTCTCTCTCTCTGTCTCTCGTTCCCTCTCTCTCTCTCTCTCTTCATCTATCTGCCTGTTTGTATCTCTCTCTCTTCCTCTATCTGCCTGTTTGTAGCTCTCTCTCTTCCTATATCTGCCTGATTGTATCTCTCTTCCTCTATCTGCCTGTTTGTATCTCTTTCTATCTCTCTCTATTCCTATATCTGCCTGTTTGTATCTATCTCACTTTCACTGTCTGTTTATTTCTCCCCATTTCTTTCTCGCTGTCTGTCTCTCCTTCTTTCTGCCTATTTGTTGGTATCTCCTCCTATTTCTCCATCTCTCTCTCCGTTTTTCTATCTGTCTGTAGCACTTTCCTCTCTTTCTTTCTGTTGGCAAATCGCTCTCTCCTTCTTTCTCTCTATATTTATTTATATCTCTGTGTACCTTCTATCTCAAGCAAAGACTGAGGTAAAAGCCCATACCTCGATATACGTGCCAGCAAAGAATCAGCTACAAGCCTATTCCTCGATATACGTGCTAGCAAAGACCCAGTTAAAATCCAGACCCCGATATACGTGTTAGCATTGACTACAGCATAAGCACAAACACATATATACATATCCGTATAACACAAACTACAATATCCTTTAAAAAAACACTAACCTCGATATTCATACAAACACAGACTGTGATATCAGTACAAACATAAACAGAATATCGATATATGTACAAACACAACCTCGATATACTTACAGACACATACTTAGATATTCATACAGAGACAAATATATCCCTATACTTCGATATACGTAGTAACGTTGCCCCATAAACCAGCACAAACCTCGATATAAGTACCAACACTGAATGAGACACAAACACATACCTCGATATACGTACTAACGTTGCCTCATAAACCAGCACAAACCTCGATATACGTACTAACATTGCCCCATAAACCAACACAAACCTCGATATACGTACTAACATTGCCCCATAAACCAACACAAACCTCGATATATGTACTAACATTGCCCCATAAACCAATAGAAACCTCGATATACGTACCAACACTGAATGAGACACAAACACATACCTCGATATACGTACTAACGTTGCCTCATAAACGAGCACAAACCTCGATATACGTACTAACATTGCCCCATAAACCAACACAAACCTCGATATACGTACTAACATTGCCCCATAAACCAATACAAACCTCGATATACGTACTAACATTGCCCCATAAACCAATAGAAACCTCGATATACGTACCAACGCTGAATGAGACACAAACACATACCTCGATATACGTACTAACGTTGCCTCATAAACCAGCACAAACCTCGATATACGTACTAACTTTGCCCCATAAACCTACACAAACCTCGATATATGTACTAACATTGCCCCATAAACCAACACAAACCTCGATATACGTACTAACATTGCCCCATAAACCAATAGAAACCTCGATATACGTGCCAACACTGAATGAGACACAAACACATTCCTCGATATACGTACAAACGTTGTCCCATAAACCAGCACAAACCTCGATATATACGTACTAACACTGAATGAGACACAAACACAAACTTCGATATACGTATTAACACTGAATGACACACACACACACACACAAACCTCGATATCCGTACTTGCATTCATGCCTGTGGTTTTAGAGTTTGATCGAACGGCCCGGCCTGATGCCGCCATCTTGTGTGTCCAAATTGTATCAACTCCTAAATATATTATCCTAGTTATCTTCTCGTGGATGAAGTGTAGAGTTCTGAGCTGGAGTCGCAGCCTCGCATCTTACTGTGTCTGATCAATCAATTCTGAAGTTTATCGGTCTGTAAGTCGATCTACATTGTGACATCAGTATCGTTCAGGAAACTGGTTTACCTGGAAAGTCACACAAACAAAGAGAAGAGTATTGTATAATTGTATTGGTGTTAAGATTAAGATATACATATGATACAGTTGTTGTTTCAAAGTGCGCTTTGGGGGGGGGGGGGGGGGGGAGGTGTGATTCTTTCGTTAAAAAAACACAGCGAAGGCCAAAATCTATATCTGAATATAAGTCAAACCCAGATAATGAGCACAGACAAGACAAAGACCAAACCTAAAGTTATTCTAGACCAACAGGGGATTGAGAAACTCACAAGTTTTGAGTACCTCGGCTCAATTATAAGCAACAATGGAGATTGCCTGAAGGCTATGGCAAGGCAGAAGTTGAATAAAATGAGAAACTTATGGCAGAACTCTAATAAAATGACGAAAATAAAAATCCAGCGAACTTGCATCTTCCCGTTGGCAACACTTATGAAAAGGATTGAATCTTTTGAACTAAAATGCTACAAAAGGGTGCTCAAAATACCAAGAATAGCGATCAGAAAAAAATTCAGATATGCTAAAACAAGTGGATATGGAGAGAAATTATTTAGTAAACAATATCTTGTCTAGAAAGCTAAAATGTTTTGGCCACAACAAACGCTATAATGGCCTAGAGAGAACGATACTGGAGGGTGTGATGCTGGAAAAGCGGGGTAGACCGAGGAGAAGATGGACACAAGACATCACGGAGGTTCTGAAGATGAGAGAGACGAGAGTTCTGGCTAGAGATCGAGTCTTACAGATCGGCCGTTGTGAAAGCGACGTTCTGGCTAGAGATCGGCTGTTGTGAGAGCGACGTTCTGGCTAGAGATCGAGAGTCTTACAGATCGGCCGTTGTGAGAGCGACGTTCTGGCTAGAGATCGAGCGTCTTACAGATCGGCCGTTGTGAGAGCGACGTTCTGGCTAGAGATCGAGAGTCTTACAGATCGGCCGTTGTGAGAGCGACGTTCTGGCTAGAGATCGAAAGTCTTACAGATCAGCCGTTGTGAGAGCGACGTTCTGGCTAAAGATCGAGAGTCTTACAGATCGGCCGTTGTGAGAGAGACGTTCTGGCTAGAGATCGAGAGTCTTACAGATCGGCTGTTGTGAGAGCGACGTTCTGGTTAGAGATCGAGAGTCTTACAGATCGGCCGTTGTGTGAGCGACGTTCTGGCCAGAGATCGAGAGTCTTACAGATCGCTGTTGTGAGAGCGAAGTTCTGACTAGAGATCGAGAGTCTTACAGGTCGGCTGTTGTGAGAGCGACGTTCTGGCTAGAGATCGGCCGTTGTGAGAGCGACGTTCTGGCTAGAGATCGGCTGTTGTGAGAGCGACGTTCTGGCTAGAGATCGGCTGTTGTGAGAGCGACGTTCTGGCTAGAGATCGGCTGTTGTGAGAGCGACGTTCTGGCTAGAGATCGAGAGTCTTACAGATCGGCCGTTGTGAGAGCGACGTTCTGGCTAGAGATCGAGCGTCTTACCGATCGGCCGTTGTGAGAGCGACGTTCTGGCTAGAGATCGAGAGTCTTACAGATCGGCCGTTGTGAGAGCGACGTTCTGGCTAGAGATCGAAAGTCTTACAGATCAGCCGTTGTGAGAGCGACGTTCTGGCTAAAGATCGAGAGTCTTACAGATCGGCCGTTGTGAGAGAGACGTTCTGGCTAGAGATCGAGAGTCTTACAGATCGGCTGTTGTGAGAGCGACGTTCTGGTTAGAGATCGAGAGTCTTACAGATCGGCCGTTGTGTGAGCGACGTTCTGGCCAGAGATCGAGAGTCTTACAGATCGCTGTTGTGAGAGCGAAGTTCTGACTAGAGATCGAGAGTCTTACAGGTCGGCTGTTGTGAGAGCGACGTTCTGGCTAGAGATCGGCTGTTGTGAGAGCGACGTTCTGGCTAGAGATCGGCTGTTGTGAGAGCGACGTTCTGGCTAGAGATCGGCTGTTGTGAGAGCGACGTTCTGGCTAGAGATCGGCTGTTGTGAGAGCAACGTTCTGGCTAGAGATCGGCTGTTGTGAGAGCAACGTTCTGGCTAGAGATCGAGTCTTACAGGCCGGCTGTTGTGAGAGCGACGTTCTGGCTAGAGATCGAGTCTTACAGGTCGGCTGTTGTGAGAGCGACGTTCTGGCTAGAGATCGAGTCTGACAGATCGGCTGTTGTGAGAGCAACGTTTTGGCTAGAGATCGAGTCTTACAGGCCGGCTGTTGTGAGAGCGACGTTCTGGCTAGAGATCGAGTCTTACAGGTCGGCTGTTGTGAGAGCGACGTTCTGGCTAGAGATCGAGTCTTACAGGTCGGCTGTTGTGAGAGCGGCGTTCTGGCCAGAGATCGAGTCTTACAGGCCGGCTGTTGTGAGAGCGACGTTCTGGCTAGAGATCGAGTCTTACAGGTCGGCTGTTGTGAGAGCGACGTTCTGGCCAGAGATCGAGTCTTACAGATCGGCTGTTGTGAGAGCAACGTTCTGGCTAGAGATCGAGTCTTACAGGCCGGCTGTTGTGAGAGCGACGTTCTGGCCAGAGATCGAGTCTTACAGATCGGCTGTTGTGAGAGCGACGTTCTGGCCAGAGATCGAGTCTGACAGATCGGCTGTTGTGAGAGCGACGTTCTGGCCAGAGATCGAGTCTGACAGATCGGCTGTTGTGAGAGCGACGTTCTGGCTAGAGATCGAGTCTGACAGATCGGCTGTTGTGAGAGCGACGTTCTGGCTAGAGATTGAGTCTGACAGATCGGGGGTTGTGAGAGCGACGTTCTGGCTAGAGATCGAGACTGACTGATCGGCTGTTGTGAGAGCGACGTTCTGGCTAGAGATCGAGTCTGACAGATCGGCTGTTGTGAGAGCGACGTTCTGGTCAGAGATCGAGTCTTACAGGCCGGCTGTTGTGAGAGCGACGTTCTGGCTAGAGATCGAGTCTGACAGGCCAGCTGTTGTGAGAGCGACGTTCTGGCTAGAGATCGAGTCTGACAGATCGGCTGTTGTGAGAGCGACGTTCTGGCCAGAGATCGAGTCTGACAGATCGGCTGTTGTGAGAGCGACGTTCTGGCTAGAGATCGAGTCTTACAGGTCGGCTGTTGTGAGAGCGACGTTCTGGCTAGAGATCGAGTCTGACAGATCGGCTGTTGTGAGAGCGACGTTCTGCAAAGGATATGCTACATGATGATGATACTTGATGTTAAGTGGTTATTGACCACGACCAAGACAATCTCACGAAGGGTGTTGGAGAATATAGTGTCTTAAGACCGCCAATGATGTTGTGGAATGGTGTCTTAGGAAAACCAATGGTGTTGGAAATAGTGTCTTAGCAAATTTTTTTGAGCTGTGGAATATTATTCAAGAATAGTGTCTTAAGACAACAAATGGTGTTGAAAAAAGGTGTTGGTGAATAGTGTCTTTGTACAGATAATGGTGTTGAGGAATAGTGTTGATTAATAGTGTCTTCTGAGGTGATCGTGGCCAAATGGTTTCGAGGCCTGGCTGCCATAAGGAGAGCAGTGGTTCGAATTCCCGGTATGGCATATGTTGTTTTTCTGTTGGGGGTGAAATAAACAAACATCGCCAGCACACGACGTGGCGGCAGCAGTGAAAGTCCCCAGCCTTTAAAACCCTTTGATGGGAAAAATGTCAAATTTTCTTTTTTTTAAATAGTGTCTTTGGACCGCTAATGGTTTTGAGGAATAGTGTTGGCAAATTGTACCTTAGGACAGTCAGGGGTGTTGGTGAAGGGTATCTTAGAACAGTCAGTGGTGTTGGTGAATGGTATCTTAGGACAGTCAGGGGTGTTGGTGAATGGTATCAGGATAGTCAGGGGTGTTGGTGAATGGTATCTTAGGATAGTCAGGGGTGTTGGTGAATGGTATCTTAGGATAGTCAGGGGTGTTGGTGAATGGTATCTTAGGGCAGTCAGTAGTGTTGGTGAACGGTATCTTAGGACAGTCAGGGGTGTTGGTGAATGGTATCTTAGGATAGTCAGTGGTGTTGGTGAATGGTGTTTTAGGACAGTCAGGGGTGTTGGTGAATGGTATCTTGGGACAGTCAGGGGTGTTTGGGAATGGTAACTTAGGACAGTCAGTGGTGTTGGTGAATGGTGTCTTAGGACAGTCAGTGGTGTTGGTGAATGGTGTCTTAGGACAGTCAGTGGTGTTGGTGAATGGTGTCTTAGGACAATCAGTGGTGTTGGGGAATGGTATCTTAGGGCAGTCAGTGGTATTGGGGGAGGGCATCTTAGGATAGTCAGTGGTGTTGGTAAATGGTATTGTATCCATTGAGTTCTCTGATTTAATTTGTTTTTCACTATTTGTTAAAGATAACTATAGCAGCTTTGTCCAGTCCCACATCTCCCACATTGCGACCCTTTTCCTCATCGCTTTGAGAGTGTCCATGTTTGACAGCACCATCATGTGGTGATTGGTGGCTATTGATACATTTCGTTTATCAGCTGTGTGTGCATCCACAGAACACTGGTCTCCTGGCAAGTCAGTATCTCACCCTTTTGTGATATTTTCTTACATATCTCTGTTAAATCTATATTATATCAAAACTGTCATATTGTCTTCCATATCTCTGCCAGTTCTATATTTTATCAAACCTGTCATATTTTCTTACATATCTCTGTCAATTCTATAACTAAACATGTCATATTTTCTTACATATTTATGCTAAATCTAAAATATATCAAACCTGTCCTATTGTCTTCCATATCTCTGTCAATTCTATATTTTATCAAACCTGTCATATTTTCTTTCATATCTCTGTCAATTCTATAACTAAACATGTCATATTTTCTTACATATTTATGCTAAATCTATAATATATCAAACCTGTCATATTGTCTTCCATATCTCTGTCAATTCTATATTATATCAAACATGTCATATTTTCTTACATATGTCAATTCTATAACTAAACATGTCATATTTTCTTACATATTTATGCTAAATCTATAATATATCAAACCTGTCATATTTTCTTATATATGTCAATTCTATAACTAAACATGTCATATTTTCTTCCCTTTTTCTGTCAATTCTATTTTTAATCAAACCTGTGATATTTTGTTTCATTTCTCTACGCATTCTATATGTGATCAGTGATATTTTCTTCCAATTGAAATACAACCAAAAATCTTACCTGCACACTGTACTATGACGCCAAGTAATCTATGTTTCTCAGCCTTATAAATACCCCGATGGATCCTAACATTGTTAAGTTGATTCGTATTTTTGGATTTGTTCTAAAATTATTAAAATGTCAATGTTACGACTTGCTTCAGGAGGCGAAGACTGGGAATTTGTCACTTAGGCGGACGGCAGCTGAGATCTCGTACAATCGATTCTACACACCTCATCCTTTATGGCAATTTCTGCTGTGGATCTACTTTTAACTTATTGATCACCGAATCGGGGACCACAAAGAGAAACCTTGTAATACACTACAGCGACGAAAGCACAGGCCCACCTTCTTCAGTACCCCCTGAGATGTAAAAAAAATTCAAGAAAACACGCAAATACATTCGCCAGGAGTGGAGAATTAACAACAATAACAATCTTAAATTTATACATTTCACATTGGTCGTTCAACCTTCCGGGTGTGCATTTCGTTGATTAAAGTTCGAAATTCACTCTAAAATTGTCATTATAATCTTTACCTGAGTATGGAGTATCCAAATATTTCAAAAAGATCCCAAAAAGAACGTAGCAATACAATGCAGTAACAGACATTCAGCTCAGGCTATTCAGTTATTGGCAACACTACAATTAGCTACTCGCTCGTCTGACCTTAGATCACACCTACTTCTGGTCGAGTGTTACCTGTCCCGTCCCTGTAACCAGGTAACCAACTTGTACTCGATACAAGTGGGCTGTATTTAAGGTGTGGGAAACCACTCGTAATCAAACAAGGAAACGGCAACCCCGACAGTTTCATCACGTGATTCTTTTAACCAATTAATAATGTTTCTATAAACTGGGGTACAGGAACACCCCTTTGACGGGTGCCAAGTATTGACCTAGTTCTGTTATCAACGATTGTAAAGGCAGACGTTCCACATTTCTGAACACGCTTTTACCAGCACGGGAAGCTTGCTCATTCATTCAACCAAACTGTTATTATTAGATATGGTGCAACGATTAGAAATTAAAGTTAAATAACTCGAGTTCCACGTGTGAGGGGAATGCCGACTCCCGGAGAGCAAAGAATGGCCCACTGCACCCATTTTCTTTCAATAGATTCAAGTCTCTCGCGATGGACACAATCAATGGAGGAAGCCCCTGTTCTGATAGCTTGACAAATGATAATATTTATACAACTTGTCTCAAAGAAGACTTACTGTCAGACATGACGTGTTGGAGACCTTGTTCTTGTTCTTCCTCATGTTCTTGTTGTTCTTCTTCTTCTTCGTTCTCAATCTATGGCTACCTAGCACTTTCTTGTTCTTCTTCTTCGTTCTCAATCTATGGCTACCTAGCACTTTCTTGTTCTTCTTCTTCGTTCTCAATCTATGGCTACCTAGCACTTTCTTGTTCTTCTTCTTCGTTCTCAATCTATGGCTACCTAGCACTTTCTTGTTCTTCTTCTTCGTTCTCCATCTATGGCTACCTAGCACTTTCTTGTTCTTCTTCTTCGTTCTCAATCTATGGCTACCTAGCACTTTCTTGTTCTTCTTCTTCGTTCTCAATCTATGGCTACCTAGCACTTTCTTGTTCTTCTTCTTCGTTCTCAATCTATGGCTACCTAGCACTTTCTTGTTCTTCTTCTTCGTTCTCAATCTATGGCTACCTAGCACTTTCTTGTTCTTCTTCTTCGTTCTCAATCTATGGCTACCTAGCACTTTCTTGTTCTTCTTCTTCGTTCTCAATCTATGGCTACCTAGCACTTTCTTGTTCTTCTTCTTCGTTCTCAATCTCCCGCTACTTAGCTCCTTATTGTTCTTGTTCTTGTTCTTCTCCGTCTTCTTCTTTTTCTTCTTCGTTCTCAATCTCTCGCTACGCTACCTAGCTCCTTCTTTTTCTTCTTCTTCGTTCTCAATCTCTCGCTATCTAGCTCCTTCCTCTTCTTCTTCTTCCTCTTCTTCTTCTTCGTTCTCAATCTCTCGCTACCTAGCTCCTTCTTCTTCTTCTTCTTCTTCCTCTTCTTCTTCTTCGTTCTCAATCTCTCGCTACCTAGCTCCTTCTTCTTCTTCTTCTTCCTCTTCTTCTTCTTCGTTCTCAATCTCTCGCTACCTAGCTCCTTCTTCTTCTTCTTCTTCTTCTTCTTCTTCCTCTTCTTCTTCTTCGTTCTCAATCTCTCGCTACGCTACCTAGCTCCTTCTTTTTCTTCTTCTTCGTTCTCAATCCCCCGCTACCTAGCCACTTCTTCTTCTTCTTCTTTTTATTCTTCGCCCCCTTCTTCTTCTTCGTTCTCAATCTCCCGCTACCTAGCTCCTTCTTCTTCTTCTTCTTCTTCTTCTTCTTCTTCTTCTTCTTCTTTTTCAGCAACTTCTTCTTCTTCTTCTTCAGCAACTTCTTCTTCTTCTTCTTCTTCTTCTTCTTCTGCTTCTTCTTCTTCTTCTTCTTCGTTCTCAATCTCCCACTAGCAAGCCCTGAAAAAGGCTTCACAAACAGCATAATGTTGTCAGGAGAACAGAATACGTTGTGTCGTAGTTTACAGCTTGATTGCGATATTCAAACATTTCGGTCCGAAACATCTGACTCCAGCAGGCATTTTTGGGTACCAGGTTAGCCTTCCATTTTCGATCCCTTCTCCTTAGCCAGTCTGCCCTGTTGCAGCCTTTTATCCAGGATCACCGAGTGGAGGTGTAGAAGGGTCTTGGCAGCTCTGGATCGTTGGGTCTAACGCTAGCAGTCAGTCAGGGGTCGCTGGCCGCTATAGATCACGTATTGCTCAGCATCTTGATCCCCCTAGTGGTCGGAAAGGAGCCATAACCTGTCACATGTCTTCTGCACCAGGTGGGAAGTAAATACTATTGACCCCAAGGACTTTGTCTAGACCTCGAAGAGTCAATCGCCCAGGAGAGCTGATTAATCGAAGGAGAAGAGAAAGCAGAGGATGAAGACAAAGAAGAAGAGTTCCATTGTTTCCCATGGCACGTTTTTGACAGCTGATGACTGTAACGAGAAATTCCATTTTCGGTTAAGGGGAGGACAGGTCGATATAATTTTTAAAAAAAATAATAAGTAATAATATTAAGACTAAGATAAACATAGAAGTGTAGAAAAGATGCAAACCCTAACCCTAACCCTAGACCTAACCCTAACTCTAATTCTAACCCCAACTCTAATTCTAACACTAACCCTAATCCTAACTCTAATTCTAACACTAACCCTAATCCTAACCCTAACCCAGGAAATTCATTGCTTAGACGGAAGGAATAAGCAGAACAATCTCATCTATTCTCGCTGAATTTTTGATACCCCCGATATTTCATTAGTGGACTATTTTGTGACGTCACTAGCTCAAATCCGGTACTAACAAAATAGATTTTTTGTTGTTCGGGGTGCATTAAGACGCAAGTACCGAAGAAGTTGATGAAGAAGATCAAATGTATTATACGAGGTCTCCACTTTCATGATTTGGAGTAGGCCAGCTTCTCTCTTCGCTGTGATGTCTTCCACAGCACTATCAAAGGGAGCGAAGAGTAATCAGGGTCATATTGATCAAGATTCCACCTCGTCCTCGTTTGTACTCCTGAAAACAGGTTATGCCACGCCAGTCCGGCCAACGAGCTGGAGATTAACACTGTAATCCACTTAGCGAAAGTTTCCTAACAAGCCTCGCATTGTATTACATCGAGGTGGACCTCGTTCCACTTTTCAAATACGTCCCGAAATGTAGGGAGAGCAACTGTAACCCGTTATCAAATAAACGACTTCAAAAGTTAACTCAACTCAGGGGACGGCGTGGGCTAGTGGTTAAGTGGCGCGGCTCAGAATCTGAAGGAGCTGGGTTCGATTCCCCATCACAGCACCGGCGGTTACCCCGGGGGAAGCAAATCCTAAGAAAATGCAGGAGGAAGCAGACACTTACATAAAATGCATGCTGAAGTCGGATGCATTGGGCCGACAGACGCAAAATAAAAACCACAGTGCAACGCACACCGCCTTGGGGATTAGAGAAATAAGGCGAACGCAAAAAAACAAAAAAAACAAACAAACTCAACAACAACAACATAATCAGTTTACTCATCAACAGTCGTGAAGGCCGGAGAACAACCACATTTGTATATGTACCTGGCGGTACAGGCGAAGCAGCACCGTGGATAAGCTGACTGCAGCAAGCGACTCCTCAGTGTCAGCAAACTATAGCTGATCAAGACCATATTCCCAAGCGGCGGCCCTGGAAACAGGATGTATAGACTACAAGACTAGCGATCGCAGTGGAAAGTAAACCTCGTGCACAAAAAAAAAGCTATATGATACCGAATGTGTTGAGCCGAACGAACACTGCAGCCTCGCTTTAAACTACGACACATCGTCGTTTCAGATCGAACACAGAAGAAGCATAGGCAGCAGGGCATAAAGTCCCATTATAAATGGCGGAGAGGGGTGTGTTTGGGACTGGCAAGCTGGACATTTTCAAAAAAGTGTTACAGGAAAGCTGTTCACTCATTCGCCCATCGCAGGTAATGGTGGCGACAGCGCCAGGAAATACGAGATTGAATTAATCCAATCGCCTAGGGATGTGTCTTGTTTAATTAGATTTAAGTGAGGAAGATTTGAGGCATTCTCAATCACCACTCTCATTATGAGCTGCCCTCACTCAGTTTCAAGACATGTACGATCAGACGTCTGGAGATGGAACATGACACAAATCCTCCTACATCACTTCCCACAGGTTGTTTTTTTTTTAAATGTTACGTGTTTGCCTCACTAGTTTCTACTGGCGGAGGCGCGCCTATTCCATCCTAGACCGTAGTCAATTTGGGCGATATTAAGACGCATAAACCAGTGCTTGGATGTATGTGTGCGTCTGTATGTACCTATGCTAGGTTTGTGGGCTCTCAGAAGCCAGCACAACCAAAGTGCAATGGAAGGGTCTCGCCCTGAGGACGAGTGTGAATGTGGTGCAAGAGTGTGAATGTGGTGCAAGAGTGTGAATGTGGTGCAATAGTGTGAATGTGGTGCAAGAGTGTGAATGTGGTGCAAGAGTGTGACTGTAGGACAGAGTCCACAGTTTACTTCCCAGCACACGGCGTAGATAGGGATGCCATGAATGTCCTGTTTTTGGATGGACGTCGACTGACAGCCTGCTATTTTCTATATTCAAGTGCGAAGACTTTTTTTACACGCACAGTGTGTACATGACTTCCGCGTTTATCGTTCGTGTCCTAGGTGACTAAGCTCACGATCTTACTTTCCTAGACATCAAGGGTCGCTTGAAGCATGTAGGATTCGAACACATACTGCATCGTGCTTTCATTCGCTCTTTTCTTGAGATGCGAGCGTCTTTCTTCTTAGCTATATCAGCTACCAGCACTACAGGTCAGGTCAGGTCAGGTCATCCCGTTACCGGTGAGGTCGTTGGGGCACACATGAAGACATCCTCACAACTCCACGCCATCCCTCTCTGTCAGATGCCGCTGCCTGTGACTTCTGGTCGGAGACTGGTCCATTCTTTTATGTTGTCCTCCCATCTCTTTTTGGGCCGGCCTCTTCGTCGTCTGCCATGCACCTTCCCGTGGAGGATTGTGTTTGCAAGACCAATTGATCTCGATATGTGACCGTACCAAGTGAGTTTCCTTCTTTTGACAGTTGCCAAGAGGTCTTCGAAAGGCCCTATTGCTGTTGTAATTCTATCTCGTATTTCCTCGTCTGTAGCTTGATCTTTGTACGTGACGTTTAAACGTTTCGGAAACATCTCATCTCCAAGGCCTGTATCCTTCGTTAAAGGTCAGCTGTAACTGTCCATGTCTCACACGCATAGAGAAATATTGACAGGACCAGTGCACGCATTAATCTGATTTTCGTGCGTAGTGCTAACCGTTTATCTTGCCAGATTTTGTTAAGCCGTGCAAGCGCCGCTATTGTCTGACCAGCACTACCCGTGCACATAAATACATTTGTGCAGACCTCCCTTAGGAAGGTTAACTTTAGTCGTAGCTACTTGCCAGTCACACTCCTGCTTGTTCATTTTTTGTCACTATGTGGCTAGAGAATATGGGCATCACTACAGTTGGCCTCATTTAGGACGCCTGCGCCAACGCAGTTTGCTTGCATTTGGAGTGGAGGTTTCTGAGACCACACACAAATATATATACAAAAAAAAAGACACATTAGTATTAACTAGCCATGTTTCCCAGTCATATAGTACGACTAATGTCACATTAGTATTAACTAGCCATGTTTTCCCAGTCATATAGTACGACTAATGTCACATTAGTATTAACTAGCCATGTTTTCCCAGTCATATAATACGACTATAGATTTTCAGTCGAGCTTCCGACTCAACCAGTCGCGTAGACAGACACTATATCAGATAAGTAGACCATTTTTTCCTTATATGTTGATATGCTAGTTCAGTATTGTTGTTATTTGTTGTCCCTGATGAATACCTATTGGTCGTAACGTAGGTTTTGTTTGTGTTCTCGTCTCGGTGCGGTATCTGACCATACCCATTAAAAAATTTTGATTAAACTTAATTTTAATCAACTTTAACTATTTTTTTCATTTATTTTTTCCCATTATAGTACGACTAATGTCACATTATTATTAACTAGCCATGTTTCCCCAGTCATATAGTACAACTAATGTCACATTAGTATTAACTAGCCATGTTTCCCCAGTCAAATAGTACAACTAATGTCACATTAGTATTAACTAGCCATGTTTCTCCAGTCATATAGTACAACTATTGTCACATTCGTATTAACTAGCCATGTTTCTCCAGTCATATAGTACAACTATTGTCACATTAGTATTAACTAGCCATGTTTCTCTAGTCATATAGTACAACTATTGTCACATTCGTATTAACTAGCCATGTTTCTCCAGTCATATAGTACAACTAATGCCACATTAGTATTAACTAGCCATGTTTCTCCAGTCATATAGTACGACTAATGCCACATTAGTATTAACTAGCCTATACTTATTTTCCACGGAGAAAGCTGATGATTTTCTGATAGGGACTTGTTAGCTGGACAAAATACGACACACGAGATAACGACGTCCACATGTCCTGTTCTTCATTCATTCTGAAAAGGGAACTAAGTTACGTTGTGTCGTTATTTAGAGATAACGGGAGACACCTGCGCCTTTATGTGCAAAACAGTCCAGTTGCATCATGAACATTTTTGGAACCAGGTTTGCCTTCCCTTATCGACACTTATTCTGCCCGCCCGTCCGTATTGCCGCACCATATTACCATAATCACCACTAGGCGACAGAGTAGGGTCTTAGACAGAACCAATTCACTGACTGACGCAAAAAATCAGCAACGAGTCTCTGACTCCTGCCATCTCGTTACCTGTGTTTCCGCCCCCCAACACATTTAAAACATAAAAATAAATTATTTTTAAAAGTTGTTTGTTCTACGGTACGTACGTTTTTACATTAGACAAATATCAGCCAATAATGGTAGTAGTTGTAGTTTGTAGCGTTACTGTTAGTAGTTGTAGTTTGTAGCGTTACTGTCAGTAGTTGTGGTTTGTAGCGTTACTGTTAGTAGTTGTAGTTGTTGTATCAGCAGTAATAGGGGTACATACAACATCCCACTGTTGTTGGCTGGATACTAAAATAAAAATAGCGACTGGCTTGGCTTGCCTTCGTTCATTCTCAATCTCCCGCTACCAAACCATGAAAGGGCTTAAGTAGCAGAATGTAGTCCAGAGAACGGAATGTGTCGTAGTTTACAGGTTGACTGCGATATTTGCACCTTTCGATCCAACACATCTGACTTCAGCAGGAATTTTTTGAGGACCACGTTAGCCTTCCTTCTTCGATCCCTTCTCCTTAGCCAGTCTGCCCTGCTGCAGCCTGTTATCCAGGATCACCACGTGGAGGTTTAGAAGGGTTTTGGCAGCTCTGGTTCGCTGGCCCTGACGCTAGCAGTCAGCTATGGGTCGTTGACCACTGCAGCTCATGCGCTGCTCAGAATCTTGATCCCAAAATAGCGATTGATGACACAGAGAACACAGAGTTTGACATAACATACCAGCAATCCACCTTTTCAAGAAGAGATCAGGTAACAATATTCAGACTGCGAACAGGTCATTGCAGATACCATATGTTGACCAAATGGAACACTGAACACTTAGACATCTGCTTGTTTGGGAAGGATAGATAAAAAAGTAGAATTGTTCTAATGGTGTTGGCTCGACGAGAGGAGCAGAGTAACAGCATGGCTGTTCTGTAACACATTTGAAAGCTAAAGTGTATGGCAACGAAAGAAGCATTGGACAGGCCACCACGTTTATATGGAACATATACGGCTTGTGTATGTGTGTATATATATATATATATATATATATATATATATATATATATATATTTATGTATGCACGCACGCACATAAATACATACATACATACACACACACAACCACACACACATACATGCATACGATCGTATATTCCAGGGGCTACCAACATAACGGTTGGTAACAGATACTGAGATTGACCTGGCAAGACACCAGCGGATTTTCGCCTGCTAAAAGGGAGATACAGCTAAGGCTTAACGTTTTCACATTGCCAGTTGCCCCGTTTTAAAATATTGGTATTATTATGGTCGAGTGCTAGCCGACACACTTGGCCTACAAAAACGGTGTACGGAAATTTTTTTATTTTTTTTATACGGAGTCACTCCCAACAGCCATTTTTTACTGCTGAATACATGCTCCATATATACACGATATTTTGCCGGTTAAAGTATCGTATGTTCGATTACAAATGGCTTTTGAACAGTTTAAATTTTGTATACGCCGTTTGGAGCAAGCCGACTTTTTGCGAAAGGGGAAGTAGGTTGTTGGGAAAGATCTTTATTGAGTAGATTTTTTTATTTTGTTAGTTTAAATGAAAGAACTACGTTTGAATTGGAAACTAACAGTTGTGTCGATTTTGTAAACACAGTATCGATACGTTGTTATGGTTTCAATGGTTTTCTATCGAAGCGACTAGGCCTAGTGGTCGAGCCCAAATATTTTCTGAGATTTTCATAAATTTTCAACTTCATATTTTTGTATTTCAAAAACTAACAAACACACAACAATAACACCCACATGTTTGTTATCCTATTGTGTGTCTACACGCCAGAAAATCATATTTATTGACAAACAAACATAAAAATTAAAAATTTTTAAAAACGACTATCATAGTGACTAATTAAGAAAATTAATTAGGTCACATTTTTTTCAAAAAGAATCTGGCGTGCTAAAGGTTATGGAAATTTCCCAATCTCTTGGTATAGACTTGTGGCACCAGGGTGCCTAAGTAATCTTCACGAATAGTAGCTCCCAAGAAGTTCCCATACACTTGACCCTTTCTGGTGTTATACCATCATGTCCTGCTGCTTTTCTGACCCTAACTTTCTCAAATGATGTCTTTAGTTCTTTTATTTTGATATTCGCATCCCCCTAGCTGAATTCTTCCAGTGAGATTGGCACACGCGCTTACGGATCTTAAATTGCGCTCGTCCTAAGGAGATCTTGTAAATATTCGTTCGGTCTGTCCATTACTTATTCTGGGGCCGTCAGGGAGGCTTATCTTTCACAAGCTTCTATTGGGAAGGAAGACTAATGTCTGGTCAGGCAAAACATACTGATCAGACATGTTAGTCAGGGTCAGGCAAAACATACTGATCAGACATGTTAGTCAGGGTCAGGCAAAACATACTGATCAGACATGTTAGTCAGGGTCAGGCAAAACATACTGATCAGATATGTTAGTCAGGGTCAGGCAAAATATACTGGCCTAGACCCTTACCTTGACTTCTCCGTAGCCCGTCCTGGAAACGGGCTGTTTTCATATCAACCTGGCTAACAAGGTGAGGGATTGACGTGATCACCGTAGTAGTGAGCGACACGCAGGTGAAGCCAAGCATAGCACAACCGCCTGGAGGACCTTGGGAGACCTTTAGCACCACGCTCGGGATGACAAGAAAGCGACAACAAACCGACACTAAACGTCTTTTTTAGGGCACACAAAAGGGTAAATATACCCAGGTTGGGTATTACTTCAACAACAACAACAACAACAACAACAACAACCATCTATTTAGTGCTAAATGACCGTTGTCAGTTTGCGTGGACTTCTATTTTTCCTATTTTAACCAACTTTCCCATACCTAGAGAGCTGAAATTGTGTACACAGACTTTTCTAGCACGACCTGTTAATCTATCAAATTGTGTACACAGACTCTTCTAGCACGACCTGCCTGTTAATCTATCGAATTTGGACTCCACTAGTACCAACAACACAGAAATACAATGTCTAAGTGTAAATAGAAGATAACGTCGATAAAAACAAGGAGTTTCTTTATGTTTGCTTGTTCAAACTTCAGGAAACATTATTTTTCCATCCCCGTGTTCTTTGGGGTCCGGTGGAAGAGCTCCTGATGTCATCTTTCCCTATTTTCCAGCTTTTCTCCAAACTGCTCCCATGATTTTTTGTTTTGCCTGGAGTACTTAATTATTTTTTTTTTGTTCTTAAAGTTACATACTCTTTGTATATCTTTGTTAATCCTGCTGTATTCCTAGCATCCAGATTTGCTTCCCAGCCATTTTATTTTCTTCAGTTATCCTTTTCACTTCTGTCCACCATTATGTACTCTTTCTCTGCCCACTGGCCCTGATTTCAGCTGCAGATGCTTGAAGGATGACCTTGAATTTATCCAGATGGTTTCCATATCCACTAATTCCTCTATACCCCATTTTGCTGTCTCTTTTAGCCCCATGTTATCTCCCCTTAACATCTGGTTCTCTTAATTTGTGGGCCCTAATTTTTGTGTCTTCTATTGTGTTGTTTAGTTTCTTGCATGGTGATGGGTGTTGCCTTGGTGTGGTAGCTTTTCTTGTTGCTCTCTTTATTTCCATTAAGTGGTGGTTGTTTTCTATATCTAGTCCTCTGAACACTTTGGCGTTCTTCTCATACTTAAACGGACTTTTCCTCACTATAATAATAAATTATGGATGTTTCATTTCTCACTGGATCACATCTTGTACAGGAGTGGATATTCTGGGGTAGGAATCTTGTACAGGAGTGGATATTCTGGTGTAGCAATCTTGTACAGGAGTGGATATTCTGGGGTAGGAATCTTGTACAGGAGTGGATATTCTGGTGTAGCAATCTTGTACAGGAGTGGATATTCTGGTGTAGGAATCTTGTACAGGAGTGGATATTCTGGTGTAGCAATCTTGTACAGGAGTGGATATTCTGGGGTAGGAATCTTGTACAGGAGTGGATATTCTGGTGTAGCAATCTTGTACAGGAGTGGATATTCTGGGGTAGGAATCTTGTACAGGAGTGGATATTCTGGGGTAGCAATCTTGTACAGGAGTGAATATTCTGGGGTAGCAATCTTGTACAGGAGTGGATATTCTGGGGTAGGAATCTTGTACAGGAGTGGATATTCTGGTGTAGCAATCTTGTACAGGAGTGGATATTCTGGTGTAGGAATCTTGTACAGGAGTGGATATTCTGGTGTAGCAATCTTGTACAGGAGTGGATATTCTGGGGTAGGAATCTTGTACAGGAGTGGATATTCTGGTGTAGCAATCTTGTACAGGAGTGGATATTCTGGGGTAGGAATCTTGTACAGGAGTGGATATTCTGGGGTAGCAATCTTGTACAGGAGTGGATATTCTGGTGTAGCAATCTTGTACAGGAGTGAATATTCTGAGGTAGCAATCTTGTACAGGAGTTGATATTTTGGTGTAGCAATCTTGTACAAGAGTGGATATTCTGGGGTAGGAATCTTGTACAGGAGTGAATATTCTGGGGTAGCAATCTTGTACAGGAGTGGTTATTCTGGGGTAGCAATCTTGTACAGGAGTGCATATTCTGGTGTAGGAATCTTGTACAGGAGTGGATATTCTGGTGAAGGAATCTTGTACAGGAGTGGATATTCTGGGGTAGGAATCTTATGTTTGTAAAAATAAGGTTTTGTTCCCTGTAAAATAATATTGCTCGTATTCCCGTGTAATTTAGAGCACCTTCGCCATACCTACCTGGAAAAGCCGTTTTCAACTCTGCCGCTAATGTCTCAATTGAGGAGTATTTCGTGTTAATAATTGCAAATGTCTTTTGAGAAATTTTTGTATTCTTAATGTCAGCTCTTTCATATTCATTTAGTGCGTACACAACGACCATACCGATTTTAGTAGCTTCCCTGTGTAGGCTAAACATCATATGTTGATCTAAAAGGAATTTATATCCTGTCCTGTGGATTCCTATCCACAATATAACCCACCCCCGCCCTAGTGGTTGTGGGTAATCCGCTGTGGAACAGCGTGTCGCCATTGTAATTCAGGACATCCTGTCCATTTTTTAGGGATTTCTGTAAAGCGCCCCGACGCCAACTTTTGATCGTCTCATTTCTTCCATTCAGTTCCTCATCTTTATTATTTATTCTTCTTTATTCCCTGGTCTGTAAAAATCGTAATCCTTAATTCTGCCCGGTTTGTCATCTTTAATCCCTTCCGGTCCCATGCCTGCTTGCCTGTATTTGTCCACAGCTGTTTATATAATAATTGCAGCTAGCCTTAAAATTAGTAGTAGTTATAGCAGTCGTAGTCTTGGTAGAAGTAGTAATAGTAGAAGTCGTAGTAGTTGTAGAAGTAGTAATAGTAGTAGTCGTAGTAGTGGTAGAAGTAGTAATAGTAGAAGTCGTAGTAGTTGTAGAAGTAGTAATAGTAGTAGTCGTAGTAGTGCTAGAAGTAGTAACAGTAGTAGTCGTAGTAGTGGTAGAAGTAGTAATAGTAGTAGTCGTAGTAGTGGTAGAAGTAGTAATAGTAGTAGTCGTAGTAGTGGTAGAAGTAGTAATAGTAGTAGTCGTAGTAGTGGTAGAAGTAGTAATAGTAGTAGTCGTAGTAGTGGTAGAAGTAGTAATAGTAGTAGTCGTAGTAGTGGTAGAAGTAGTAATAGTAGTAGTAGTGGTAGAAGTAGTAATAGTAGTAGTCGTAGTAGTGGTAGAAGTAGTAGTAGTAGTAGCAATAGTAGTAGTAGTAGTTGTTGTTGAAGTAGAAGCAGTAGTATAAGGTGTAGTATTAGTGTTAGTAGTTGTTGTAATTATTGTTGTAATTGTTGTTGTTGTTATTGTTATTGTTGTAATTGCTTTTGTAATAGTAGAAATTCACATTCAAAGCAATATCAAAATATAATGGAGACCTGTCTTGACAACGCGCAGTGAGAACTAAGACTTTAACGTAAAATATGTCTACCAAGCCCCCACCCCCCCCCCCAAACCACCTAATTTCAGGGTCAGGTAAAATATGCCGACACAAGCCCCCACCTAATTTCAGGGTCAGGTAAAATATGCTGACCAAAGCTGCCACCTAATGTCTGGGACAGGTAAAATATGCTGACAAAAGCCCCCACCGCATTCCCCGGTCAGGTGATATTTGCTGATCAAGACCCCACTTAATGTGAAAGATGAGGTGGGGACCGACAATGAGATCTCCGAAGTGATGAGCATTCTAGTAAGCCTTGTATTACACTATAGCGAGAATGAACTAAGTTCAATTTCTTCAGTAATGTGAAAAAAGAGCCAACCTCCAACCCGGTAACACAGAATGAAGAGCCCAACCCTCTGTATGTTTACCTGTTTCACCCACCTGAGTCAAAGATATGTAACAACGCACAATTACCTGTAACCAGGTGTATCCCCAATCACCTGTTGGCTCTACGTGTCACCTGATGTCAACAACTGGGTCAGACACTTCCGCTTTATAAATGGGCGTAGAAAAATAATTGCGAACTTAGGAACTCCACCTCCCACGCATGACGGGAAGTTTAATTTAGCATCTTAATCAGTACGGATTGGACCTGTGATCGCCATAGCCTGGTAACCTGATATGGGGATGGTCTTCTCTTTCTTTCCCCCCCTCCCCCCCCCCCCCCACCAATCCCTGCCGCGGCTGTCTAACTAAGCTGACTTGACCTCTGTTGTTGACATTATTTTTACCAATCGGGAATTCCGCATTCTAAATCAAAACAGATACAAACACTAGTAGTCTTCTACTTTTATTTAACCTCAAATGAACGTTGTCGTTTGCATGGACTTCTATTTCTCCTATTTTAATCAACTTCCCAATAACCTAGAGAACTTGAAATGTACTAGTGCGTTATTCTGTCACATCTTGACAGTGATTACTTCTACTTCTTTTTTAAAAAGCCAATCGGGATCCAGATTCTGAGCAGCGCATGAGCTGCAGCGATCAGCGACCCATACCTGACTGCTAGTGTCAGGGCCAGCGAACCAGAGCTGCCAAGACCCTTCTACACCTCCACGCGTAGCAGGGCAGACTGGCTAAGGAGAAGGGATAGAAGAGGGAATGCTAACCCGGTACTACAAAAAATGGTTGCTGAAGTCGGATGTGTTGGACCGAAATATGCAAATATCGCAGTCAAGCTGTAAACTACAACACAACGCATTCCGTTCTCTGGACTACATTCTGCAACTTTAGTCCTTTCAGGGTTTGGTAGTGGGAGATTGAGAACGAACGAAGCCAAGCCAAGCCAAAACGTCAATCACCAAGGAAGCACCAAAATTTAAAAAAATACTCATGTACTTAAAAATAACGAAAAAACATGTCTTAGTTCGAGGAGTGTTCAAATGAAACCAGACCAAACTGAAACAAGTGAACATACGTACGATACGCATGATGACGGCACTTATGGTGTAAACAGCACATATCAACCGTGAAGTTTGCAGAATTTCATTATAATCCGACTCATTGCTAATCGGCGATCGATGATTCAGTTTCTAACAGCTGAAGGGTGTCGACCAGTTGATATTCACTACAGAATGCAGGCAGTGTGTGGTGACAAAAGTGTGTCGAAGACAACAGTGAAAAAATGGACAACGATGTTTAAAGAAGGACGTGAGTTAACGAAAGATCTTCCGAGACCAGGTCAGGCGCATATTGTTGCGTTAACTCACGTCCGAGACCAGGTCAGGCGCATATTGTTGCGTTAAATCACGTCCTTCTTTAAACATCGCTGTCCAGTTCTTCACTATTGTCTTCGATACACTTTTGTCACCATACACTGTCTGCATTCTGCGATGAATGTCACCTGGTTGAAATCCTTTAGCTGTTAGAAACTGAATCACCGCTCGCTGATCAACTCTGAATGGATTCTGTATCCCACCCCCCACCCCCCACCCCCACCCCCCACTCCCATGTTTTCAACGGTATGCTGAGAAAACTATGAGTCGGCGGATAATGACATTTTGCAAACTTGACGGTTGGTATGTCATGTTTATACCAGAAGTGACATCATTATGCGCATCGTAAGTATGTACACTTGTTGCTGTTTTAGTCGGGTTTTATTTGAATAAGCCTCGTGTTAATAAAAGTTTTTACCGAAAAAAATATTTTAAAATATTTATTATTATTTTTGTGGGAGTTTATCTCTCTGTATCTACTGGCAGAGGCACGCCCTTTCCACCCCGGGCCGCAGCCTTTTAGCTAATATCAGGACATATTTACCAGTGCTTGGGTGCATGTTTGTGTCTGTATGTATCTATGCTAGTTAGGGAGGTCTCAGGGGTCAACCCAACCGAAATGCAATGGAAGGGCCTCATCCTGAGGGCGCGTGTGAAAGTTGTGTAAGTGTCCTTGTTGGACAGAGTATATGGCTTGGCTTAGCTTGGCTTCGTTCGTTCTCAATCTCCCACTACCAAACCCTGAAAGGGCGTAAGTAGCAGAATGTAGTCCAGAGAACGGAATGCGTTGTGTCGAAGTTTGCAGCTTGACTGCGATATTTGCACCTTTTGGTCCAACACAACCGACTTCAGCAAGCACTCCCTCTTCGATCCCTTCTCCTTAACCAGTCTGCCCTGCTGAACCCTGTTATCCAGGATCACCGCGTGGAGGTGTAGAACGGTCTTTGCAGATTTGGTTCGCTGGCCTTGACGCCAGCAGTCACCTATGGGTCGCTGACCGCTGCAGCTCATTTGCTGCTCAGCATCTTGATCCCAGACAGAGTATATTATTTTACTTAGCTTAACTTCTTTAAACTGGGTTAGAATGCTCTAAAGAGTCTGTATACAATCTATTTACACCGATACTAAAAAAAACTGTGTGCATCCAATCTATTTTTAAAGCATTAATTGACCCTGCCTCAATCCTATGGCTATGCATTCCAAGCATTTACCACTCACTGACTAACAAAATAATATCTAATCTGAACTTGTCTTTAAACAATTTGAAGCCGTGCCCTCGCTTTTTTGTAGGTGGTTGTACTTTGAAAAACTTGGTATAGTCTCATTTTGATTAATTTATAAACTTGTTTCCGTCAATGTTAGCTCTCAAATAGTCATATATTTCATACATGAAATGTGTGACATGACTCCGCTTTCTGTCGTCCTATTCAACATATTTCTCAAATTATCACATACATTTCACACTAAAAGTGTGTGGTATGACTTCCGACTTCTGTCTTGCTATACAAGATATCTCTCAAATTATCATAACTATTTCACACGTTATATTGGTGGTATGACGCCCGCCCCCCTCCTAAACCAGACCTACTGGGGTGTTGGTGGTATGACGCCCGCCCCCTCCTAAACCAGATCTACTGGGGTGTTGGTGGTATGACGCCCGCCACCTCCTAAACCACATCTACTGGGGTGTTGGTGGTATGACGCCCGCCCCCTTCTAAACCAGATATACTGGGGTGTTGGTGGTATGACGCCCGCCCCCCTCCTAAACCAGACCTACTGTGGTGTTGGTGGTATGACGCCCACCCCCTCCTAAACCAGATCTACTGGGGTGTTGGGGGTATGACGCCCGCCCCTCCTAAACCACATCTACTGGGGTGTTGGTGGTATGACGCCTGCGCCCTCCTAAACCAGATCTACTGGGGTGTTGGTGGTATGACGCCCACCCCTCTCCTAAACCAGATCTACTGGGGTGTTGGTGGTATGACGCCCGCTCCTCTCCTAAACCACATCTACTGGGGTGTTGGTGGTATGACGCCCGATCCTCTCCCAAACCACATCTACTGGGGTGTTGGTGGTATGACGCCCGCTCCTCTCCTAAACCACATCTACTGGGGTGTTGGTGGAATGACGCCCGCTCCTCTCCTAAACTAGATCTACTGGGGTGTTGGTGGTATGACGCCCGCTCCTCTCCTAAACCACATCTACTGGGGTGTTGGTGGTATGACGCCCGCCCCTCTCCTAAACCAGATCTACTGGGGTGGCACAACAATCTACAGACTCACCAGCCCGACAATGCCAAAATATGGGATGTGCAAAATTTAAAAGTTTTACAAACGAGCTCGGACGACGCCTCGATCATCAAGGTTCTGGCCTGGCAGTGGGTGACCAGGCTGCAAAGGATGAAAATGGACTACTGGAAACAAACATGAACATACTAACACGAGAAAACCTAAGAGGAAGCACGTGCAAAACAAGATACCAAGCTTTCATTTAATGTTCTACAGTTAAATATTTGTGACCTGAGAAATACGAAGCTTGAGCTAGCCACGGTTTTGGACAGCCACAGGGTTCATGTCTCTCTCCTGCAAGAAACTCTACACAAAGACATTGACCTGAACTTGACAGGATACACTAGCTATACCGGTGAGTGCACCGACCTGAACTTGACAGGATACAATAGCTATACCGGTGAGTGCACCGACCTGAACTTGACAGGATGCACTAGCTATACCAGTGAGTGCACCGACCTGAACTTGACAGGATACAATAGCTATACCGGTGAGTGCACCGACCTGAACTTGACAGGATACACTAGCTATACCGGTGAGTGCACCGACCTGAACTTGACAGGATACAATAGCTATACCGGTGAGTGCACCGACCTGAACTTGACAGGATACAATAGCTATACCGGTGAGTGCACTGACCTGAACTTGACAGGATACAATAGCTATACCGGTGAGTGCATCGACCTGAACTTGACAGGGTACACTATCTATACCGGTGAGTGCACCGACCTGAACTTGACAGGATACACTAGCTATACCGGTGAGTACACCGACCTGAACTTGACAGGATACACTAGCTATACCGGTGAGTGCACCGACCTGAACTTGACAGGATACAATAGCTATACCGGTGAGTGCACCGACCTGAACTTGACAGGATGCACTAGCTATACCAGTGAGTGCACCGACCTGAACTTGACAGGATACAATAGCTATACCGGTGAGTGCACCGACCTGAACTTGACAGGATACACTAGCTATACCGGTCAGTGCACCGACCTGAACTTGACAGGATACAATAGCTATACCGGTGAGTGCACCGACCTGAACTTGACAGGATACAATAGCTATACCGGTGAGTGCACCGACCTGAACTTGACAGGATACAATAGCTATACCGGTGAGTGCATCGACCTGAACTTGACAGGGTACACTATCTATACCGGTGAGTGCACCGACCTGAACTTGACAGGATACACTAGCTATACCGGTGAGTACACCGACCTGAACTTGACAGGATACGCTAGCTATACCGGTGAGTGCATCGACCTGAACTTGACAGGATACACTATCTATACCGGTGAGTGCACCGACCTGAACTTGACAGGATACACTAGCTATACCGGTGAGTGCACCGACCTGAACTTGACAGGATACACTAGCTATACTGGTGAGTGCACCGACCTGAACTTGACAGGATACACTAGCTATGCCTGTGACTGTCGTACGGACTGTCGTAACAGGGTTAGCTATATGTGAAATGACATTCAGGTATATGTCACACATTTAACAGCCCATTCCACAGACATACAGAAAATCAATATCTGAGACACAGGATCAAAGTACACTATATACAACATTTACAGTCCTCCACAGACTGCCTTCAGCCTGTCAGATCTGCATGAAACATAATATCACAAAACAATCCGTACAGGTGACTTCAATGAACACTCGCCTCGTTGGCGTTACACTGACCATAACAGTACAGGAAAATTCATGGAGTTCTGCGATGCAACCAACTTGTCTGTATTGCAGAATGCAGACTGTACTCCAGCGTGGCTACACAGGACCCACCTCTGTTTGAGTCGACCTGATTTGACGATCTGTTCCTCTGATTTGATAGACTCTTGCAGCCTGCAAGCTCTTGATGACATTGACAGGCCAATCTTCACCACCATACCTATTCCCAATAAAGCATGCTTACTTACTTACTTAGTCGCTTTTCTTCTACCGTGAGGTGTAGAGGTTTGTCAGAGAGAACGCCACATTGCTCTATCCGCCGGCTTTTTCCTGACCTCTTTCCAATTAGCCCTCTTTCACTTAGGGACTGTCGTATGTTGTCTTTCCAACGTACTTTGGGACGTGCTGTGGGTCTGTGTCCTTGACTTTTTATCTCCCGTGACCGCTTTGGTATCCGATCTTCTTCCATTCTACAGACATGGCCAAACCACTGTAGTTGGGACTGCTCCACTCGTGTCTGCAGGAGTTGAACTTTAAGATTGCTACGTATTGTCTGGTTACGGATCTTGTCCCTTTTCGTCACCTGAACCGCCTTTCTTAGGTACCTCATTTCTGAAGTTTGTAATTGCCTTTCTTGGGCTGTAGTCATTGCCCATGACTCACTTGCATATGTCAGGACAAGCACATAGGTCGAGTGGCATACATCCATCTTTGTTTTCCTGCTTATTTCTCTTCTACTGAGGAAACCTGTTTATTGCATGGAACAGTCTACCTGCTGCTGCCCTTCGTGCAGTTAACTCCTCTTTGATTCCTCCCCTGCTGTCTATTACCACTCCTAGATATTTAAAATTGCTGACCTGCTCTAGTGCTCGTGTTCCCAGGGTTATCTGATGTCTCTTCTCATCTCTGGCGATCACCGTGGTTTTTGTTTTGGAGTTGCTGATGTGCATTCCTCTCTTCTTCAACTCTTCTTCCCAAACCTGAAAGTTTATCTGGAGATGTGCTTCGGATTTCGTGATCAGGGCCACATCATCTGCAAATGCTAGTTCCGATATGCAACTATGCTACCATTCCATCTCATTAACATCAGCAGAAGTTAGCAGACAAAATGGTAAACGCACGCCTTTACTGGTTCCTTGAGAGTGTATAAATCCTTTGCTATAAACAGGCAGGCTTCAGAAAAGGTAGTTGCACAGAAGACCAGCTTTTCAGATTAACACAGAAAATTCACGATGGGTTCCAAAATAAGAAACATACAGTAGCAATCTTCTTCGACTTACAACAGGTCTATGATCGAGTATGGAGAAAAGGTCTCTTGATGAAGATGACTGACGTATGGATGAGCAGAAAACTGTACAACTGGATAAAATATTTCCTAATTGACCGAACACTCCAGACACAGATGAACAATGCAGTCTCCTCTAAAGAAGTCTTAGAGGAAGCCTTACCACAGGGCTCTGCTTTGAGCTGCACTCTTTTTCTCATTTACATAAATGACCTGGCCAAGCACATCGAAGCTGAAAAGTCATATTTTAGCTGAAGATCTGACAATATAGCACAGCCACGAGGATGAAGAAAGTGCAGCACAACGATTAAAAGGAAACCTCAGAAGACTGCATGAGTATTGCCAAATGTGGAAACTGAAGATAAACTGTTTACACTATCTTTACGAATAGCCACAAAGTAGCCACACAAAAGTATCAGTCTGAGATTCGGCAAACAGAAATTGTCCAGAGAGGAAAAGCCTACATATCTCTGAGTCTCAGTTCAGCCTCAAAAACATGTCCAGCATGTTCAAATTAAAGCGTTATTGAAGAGGCTTGCTGTCACACCATGGGGATTAACCAAGGACACTCTGAGAGGCTTGTATCTTTGATATGTTCTCTCTGCTTTAGAATACAACAGTGCACTCCTGACAACATGCTTACAGACTAATGTAGAGTGCCTGGACAGAGTGCAGAACAATGCCCTGCGCCATATTAGTGGAGCAATAAGCCCAACGTCCGATTCGGCATGTGAAATTCATGTGAATGTGGAGCCCCTTGAGATGCGGAGAGCTGTTGTTGCTATGGACATTTATAAAAGGAGTAAAAGAATAATCAAAGACCATCCAATTGAAGGCTTGTAGAAAAATGGCAGCAAAAGCAGAGAATAAAACTAAGGTCAGTCCTACACCACAAGAAACACAGAGCAACAAGAAATTTACTACCACATACATGTTTAAAAATGCCACAAATTCAAACAAAACCAACACATAATACAACAAAAAGTGCTGATTGAGTCAGTCTCATGAGAGCATCACAGAGAACGATTGACACCTACCCAGAAGAATGGATACATGTCTATACTGATGGATCTGCATTTAAGACCGCCATTAAAGCAGTATATGGAGTCTACAAAGAGTATCCAGACAAAATAAATGATGGGGCATTTGATGCCTGTGTGGACATATGTTCAAATTATGAGGCAGAAATAACTGTAGCTCTGTGCCACTTGAGAACTGTATTTTATGCTGTCCCATCTTCTTCTTTCTTCTTCATTGCGTTCAGTACCTTTTGGTCATGCTTTATCTGCAGGCCAGTCGTCATGATGAAGTCTGTAGTCTTCCCTAGGTCGGAGCGGCTGCCCCACAGTTTTGTCTCAGCTCCGCACCCTCTGACTAAATATCCCTAGATGCCAACCAACTTCTCACATCCCTTGAAGTCAGAATAGTTATACAATGGATCTTTGGTCACTCAAATACACCTGGCAATAACAAAGCACACAGACTGGATAAGAAGGGAGCAAGCCCAGAACAACAATACACACCAAAAACCCTACAGACAACCAAACAACTACTGAAGAATGTGAACAAAGAGGACTGGCTGAATAGATGCGCAATGGGAAATACTGGGAGAGAAATCTACAAACATATGACCATCCCAAATCCCAAAGACAACTTCCTCATGAAAAGGAGAGACCAAAGCACTATTTTCCGACTTCGCACTCAACACATACAACTTAACAGCCACTTGAACAGAATCCAACCAGAAAATACTCCAGAGTGCCGGCTGTGCACGCATCCCTATGAAACTGTTGAACATCATCTTTTTGAATGTCCAGCCCTTGCCAGTGTTAGGAAAGAGCTTCTTCCTCCGAGGCCAAACAAATGGAACACTTTGTACAGAACTAAACAACAGCTTACAAACACTTGCAGATACCACTATATGGCATTGGGCCAAAGGGCAGGAGGCTTAGACCGCTGGATCAATAACAAACCATGGGCTTCGTGCATGGGACTATGTGTATGGGAATATGTGTATAGGACTACGTGAATGGGACTACGTGTATGTGACTACGTTCTTGCTAAAGTGATCTTACAAATATATTCTAGTCAAGGAGAAGCGGTTTGAGAGAATGTAACAGACAGAAGAAAACAAAGAAGAATAAGATAATAGAAGCGAGTGATAAGAGATGCTAAAGATTGGAGACGAGAATTGACTACACGGTTCCAGTAAATCGTTGTGTTCACGTAATACTGCGACATTTCTCTAACCTTTGTGTCACATTTCTTGGAGCCCTGTACCACAGTAGAAGATTCAGTGTGGCGTGTTGTGTCTACTCAGCTTTTACCATGAAGTGGGTCGATTCGAGACTGCTCTTGGGATACTGAAACACAGGATAAAACACGTTCCTCTTCTTGGTTTTGTTCTTGATCTGAAGCTTCATCTTTCTATTTTCTTTTTCTTCTTGTTCTTTGTCGTTCTTTAATTTTTATTGTTGTTCTTGATCTTTTCTTTTGTTTTTCTTTTGTTTTTTCTTTTTCGTTTCGTTCTTGTTCTTGGTGTGTTTTTGTTTCGTTTTTCTTCTTGATCTTTATCTTAAGATTGATCTGCTTTTTTTTTCCTTTTTTTTCTTGTTCTTGATCGTTCTTTTATTTTAATTCTTGTTCTTTTTCTTGTTCTTTCCTTTTTCCTTTTTCTTTTCGTTCTTGTTCTTGGTGTGTTTTTGTTTCTTTTTCTTCCTGTTCTTGATTTGTTCTTGTTTTTTTTCTTTGTCTTCTTCTTCTTCTTCTTCTTCTTCTTCTTCTTCTTCTTCTTCTTCTTCTTCTTGATCTAGATGTTTTCTTTCTTGTTCTTTTAATATTTCCGTTTTCTTCTTGTTCTTGATCTTAAGCTTCAGTATAATTTTTTTTCTTTTCCTTTTTCTTTGTTTTCTTTTTCTTCTTCTTCCTCTTTGGTGTTCTTCGTGACAAGGACGTTTGTGATGTTGTGAGGTAGTTTACAGCCAGGCTCCGACATCTGCGCTTTAAGACACCCGCCCCCCTTACCCCCCCCCCCCCCCCCCCCCCCCCCCCCCCCATCGGATTTCAGAACCGCACTTTAGGACCTGGTTTGCCTTCCCTTTTCGATCCCTTATCTCTTAACCAGACTTCATTGTTGCAGCCTGTTTCCAGGGCAATCACTAGCAGGTGGATATGGCCTTGGTTAGTTATTGGTCACTGTCTCTGATGCAAGCAGCCAGCTGTGAGCCGTTGGCTGCTGTCAATTCATTCACTGCCGCATCTTCGACCCCTTTCTCTTCGTCTTATTCTTATCTTTCTCTTTTCAGCTCTTGAAGTAACATCTTAGTTAACATGTTTAGTTTACTAGTTAGTTAACATGTTTAGTTTACTAGTTAGTTAACATGTTTAGTTTACTAGTTAGTTAACATGTTTAGTTTACTAGTTAGTTAACATGTTTAGTTTACTAGTTAGTTAACATGTTTAGTTTACTAGTTAGTTAACATGTTTAGTTTACTAGTTAGTTATCATGGTTAGTTTACTTGTTAGTTAACTAGGTCAGGTAGTTTGATATTCTATTTGTTACTTTACATGTTTAGTTTCCTTTTAATTAACTTGTCCATGTAACATGATGATTTACTTGTTAGCTAATTTGAAGAGGTAATTTGATTGGGTACTTGTTAGTTAACATGTTTAGTTTATTTGTTAGTTAACCTGTCAATTTACTGGTTAGTTCACATGTTATATACTTGCTAGTTAGCATGTTAGTGGTAAAGTTAGTTTACTTGGAGTTGTATGGAGGGACAGGGTGACAAATACAGAGGTACACTCTCGCACCTGTACCCCAAGCATGTACACTCTCCCTATGCAGCAAACACTATGCCGGCTTGGTCGTGTTCGCCGCATGGAAGATGGTCGCGTCCATAAATATACCTTAGATGGACGGTTGACGCATGGCAGAATAACGACATACCACAGCTGTGGTTCAAAGATGTGTGAAAGCGGGATATGTAGGCACTGGACATTAGTCTGACATCATGAAGAGATGAAGCTGCAGGTCGATCCAGGTGGGGTGCACTCCAAAAACCCATCTCGAAAAGAAGCTCTTGCGACAAGGAGAAATGAAACGACAGCGCCGTAAAAAGAAAGAAAACGAAAAAAACAACTCGTAAGAGTTACCACTTAAAGGTCGTATCAACCTATAGTCAGACATGACTGAAAGCGGCTACTTTAGTCAGTCATGAATGGAATGGGCCCCATAGTGGCCCATTTCAGTCATGACTGACTATAGTAGTCCATTTCAGTCATGACTGACTATAGTAGCCGCTTTCAGCCATGACTGAAATGGACTGCTATAATCAGTCATTACTGAAATGGGCCACTATGGGGACTGCGTGGACTAGTGACACCGCTTCCAACCCGAAGGTGCTGGGTTCGCTACCCATGGTAAGCAAACCCTTAGAATATGTAGGAGGAAGCAGACCCTTAGATAAAATGCATGCCAAAGTCGGATGCACTGGGCTGACAGGCGCAAAATAAAAATAAGGTGCAACGCCCACCGCCTTGGGGAATAAAGAAAATAATGCGAACGCCAATAAAATAAAACATGTAGTCACTATAGTCAGTCATGACTGAAATGAACTACTATAACCATACATGACTGAAATGGGCTACTATAACCAGACATGACTGAAATGGGCTACTATAACCAGACATGACTGAAATGGGCTACTATAACCAGACCTGACTGAAATGGGCTACTATAACCAGACATGACTGAAATGGGCTACTATAACCAGACATGACTGAAATGGGCTACTATAACCAGACATGACTGAAATGGGCTACTGAGGTCAATCATTACTGAAATGGGCTACTATAACCAGACATGACTGAAATGGCCTACTCAGGTCAATCATGACTGAAATGGGCTACTATAGTCAGTCATGAATTTTTGGTTGTTATTTTGCGTTCGCCTTATTTCTATAATCCCCAAAGAGGTGTGCGTTGCACTGTGCTTTTTATTTTGCGTCTGTCAGCCCAGTGCATCCGACTTCAGCATGCATTTTATAAAAGGGTCTGCTTCCTCCTGCATTTTCTAAGGGTTTGCTTTCCTCGAGGTAACGGTCGGGGCTGTGATGGGGATTGAACCCAGCACCTCCGGGTTGTAAGCCGTGCCACTTATCCACTTGCCCACGCCGTCCCCACAATCAGTCATGAATGAAATTGACTACTATAGTCAGTCATGACTGAAGGGGCTACTATAGTCAGTCATGACTGAAATAGGCTACTATAGTCAGTCATGACTGAAATGGGCCACTATAGTCAGTCATGACTGAAGGGGCTACTATAGTCAGTCATTACTGAAATAGGCTACTAAGTCATGACTGAAATGGGCTATTTTAGTCATTCGTGATTGAAATAGGCTACTATAGTCAGACATGACTGAAGGGACTGCTAAGTCAGTCATGGCTGAAGGGGCTACTACAAGTTCACCTGTTAGTTAACTTGTAGGTTAACTTTCTAATTAATCTGTTAGTTGTCTTTCCAGTTGTCTTGATCATTTAGTTAACTTTTTCCTGAAATAACATATTTCAAATAGTAGATTCACTTGCCCCATATAACTGAGTAGGTGAGAAGAGCAAAGAATCATCAATCACACTGTTTTCAGCCCCTTCTGGAGCCCAGGTCTTCGATAAATAAATGGCAAGTCACCAGATGCTCACCGGTCCATAACTGTTGGTTTTTCTGTGGCTTAAACTTTCAATAGGATTGGTTAGCTATCCCCATGCCCAGCCATTCGCAGCCGACTTTAAAGACATATTGGCATGCTACAGTGTTATTATTATGTGATGTCTTTCCAGGTTCTGCTAACATTCAGGCCAGAGCAGAGAATAGTACAACTGTTACTTGCTAAGCATGTAGTACGACTTAGAAGCGTTGGGCATTCGGCTCACAAGAAAAAGGAAGGACCTCTATCTTCATTGTGGAAGACTCTACACCTCATGACCAAAGTCACCTTTAGTCTAGACGATATATCTCCCAGTAGAAGACTCTCCACACCATGGCAGAAGAGGAGCGGATGTCAATTTACTACGTTTACGTGACGCACATAGGTGTGGACATTAAAACATCGATTGACACTAAAATAAAGAGAAACAGTTAGAAGAGGTAAAAAAGGGAATAGGAGATGAGTAAAATATAAACGGCAGGAGATGGAGGAATTAGGAAAGAGTGAAGGGGAGAGGTTAAAGAGGGTTAAAGCGGAGAGTTTTTGTTCTTGTTTGATGCCCACAATGAATAAATGTATGCTTATGTGCATCCTGATAAAGACGTCAAGTGGGGGGGGGGGGGGGCGGGGGGGGGGGGGGGGGGGGGGGGGTTGTGGTAGCTTTCCTAACATCCCGAGCATGCTGATGTAGGTGGACAGCGGTCCCCCAGGCGGTTGTCCTATGCTTGGCTTCATCTGCGTGACGCTCACTACTACGGGGATACCGTCGATCTACATTTTGTCAGCTATGCTGACTTGAAAGGGAACGCTACATGGAAGAGAGATTGTGGTCTTGGTCAGTGTGTTGTGCTCGACCCTGACGCGACGTCCAGGTCAGTGCCTGACCCTGAAGCAACGTCCTGGTCAGTGTGTTGTGCTCGACCCTGACGCGACGTCCTGGTCAGTGCCTGACCATGAAGCAACGTCCTGGTCAGTGTGTTGTGCTCGACCCTGACGCGACGTCCTGATCAATGCCTGACCCTGAAGCAACGTCCTGGTCAGTGTGTTGTGTCTGATCCTGACGCAACGTCCTGGTCAGTGCCTGACCCTGAAGCAACGTCCTGGTCAGTATGTTGTGTCTGATCCTGACGCGACGTCCTGGTCAGTGCCTGACCCTGAAGCAACGTCCTGGTCAGTATGTTGTGTCTGACCCTGACGCGACGTTCTGGTCAGTATGTTCTGTCTGACTGGACTAGCGTCTCAGTTCCGCAAAGCGGGGAGTTTAAATGGTATGACAAAGGACATATGTCATTCATAGAAGAAGGACAGACGATATTCTACCACGCATGTCGACAAGGATGAAGTGTTTTCATGTTCATTTTATTAGTTCCTCAGCATTTGTTTAGATGGAGTAAACAGTTCCCTACCTTGCTGTCTTTCCTTTTCTAACAGTATGTCAGGTAACAATCTACAGCTGAGTGGGCTCTAGCGTTCCATTATTGAGGTTCGAACCTGATGCGGGATCAAAATGCTGAGCAGTGCATGGGTTGTAGTGGTCAGCGACCCATAGCTGACTTGTTAGCGTCAAGGCCAGCGAACCAGAGCTGCAAAGACCCTTCTATACCTCCACGCGGTGATTCAGGACAACAGGCTGAAACAGGGGAGACTGTCTTAAGAGAAGGAATCGAAGAGGGACGGCTAACCCGGTACTCTAGAATCTCTGCTGAAGTCGGATGTGTCGGACCGGAAGGTGGAAATATCGCAGTCAAGCTGTAAACAACGACAAAACACAGTCCGTTCTTCGAACATCCTGCTACTTGCAAAGTCCTTTTCAGGGCTTGGCAGCGGGAGATTGAGAACGAAGAATAATAATAATAAGAAGAAGAAGAAGAAGAAGAAAAAGAAGAACAAGAAGAACCTGATACCTTTGCTGTAAGAAGCCAGCGGCTTTAACCACTATTCAACTCAGACGCTGAATTGATACGACAGAATGATACCATCAGCGAGGAATGCAATGCGGGACCCGGTTCTTTAACCCCTCTAAAATAGTTCATTATATATGCTGGAAGACACGACCACATTACCATATATAGTGAGAAACTGCATGTTTGCCAATATGGTTCTGTTGTAGACTGTTTCAGACATAAATGGTTGATTCATAGGCTATGGCGTCGCTGACTGGTTTGCGTTACGTTGTTGGAGCGTTGCCATGTCTGTAGAAAGGGAGATTATGTCCACAATTTCGCTTTTGTCTACGACAGGAGTGCCCAAACTTTTAGAATCGGGGAGCATATTGTCAAACTTGGAGACCAAACTTCAAACAAAAGTGTCACTTCAAATAGTAACCATAATATTACGATTAATATAGATTTATATATTTAATTTAATCAAAGAACTATGCTGTCAAGGCCTAGTCAAGTTCAGTAAATCAGTATAGAAGCAGTAATGATAGCTTTCTTGTCTGGCTTGGCTTGCCTTCGTTCATTCTCAATCTCCCAAACACTGAAAGGGCTTAAGTAGCAGAATGTAGTCCAGAGAACTGAATGTGTTGTGTTGTAGTTTACAGCTTGACTGTGATTTTTGCACCTTTCGGTCCAACACATCAGACTTCAGCAAGCATTTCTTGAGTACAGGGTTAGCATTCCCTCTTCGATCTCTTCTCCTTAGCCAGTCTGCCCTGCTGCAGCCTGTTATCCAGGATCACCGCGTGGAGTTGTAGAAGGGTCTTGGCAGCTTTGGTTCGTTGGCCCTGACGCTAGCAGTCAGCTATGAGTCGCTGACCACTGCAGCTCATGCGCTGCTCAGCATCTTGATCCTGCTTCCTTGTCTGATAGGGGAGGTGCGTAGTGGAGGGGTGTAAATCCAGCTAACTTACTTTGCAATCCCAACATCCCGATTGGGGATTTATCTTGGTATGACCACTTCTCCACGTACATGAATGATTGGTAAAACTACTGGACGGCACAAATGGAATATTGGAACACATTACAAACAGATACAAACATGCATCCATACACTGGATAAAACGTTCACATTACAAACAGATACAAACATGGATCCATACACTGGATAATACGTTCACATTACAAACAAGCATCCATACACTGGATAATACGTCCAGATATCGCTAAAGGACTACGGTCTGATGTGAAAAAGGCCGTGCTTTCGCGAGTAGAATCGAGAAAGGCAACATTTCTTTTAACTCCCAAAATCTTCTCATTTAAAAAACAACATGTGTTGCCGACCCCAAGCGATGACCGCGTCAGCGTCAGTACACACAGATTTGTGTGAAGTCTCAGTGCTGACATCGTGACTTGCGCATTAACTTGATTTAAGAGAGGAATAATTGCACTATCGGCAATTTCCCTTTTTCGGCCTGAGCTACTTTGACCCAGTGGCCAGGCGTGTTAGTCGAAGGTCTGGATAGAGCACGTCTTGTCAATTTTTGTTAAACGCATCCATGCAACTTAGGTAGACATTTTATAATTTTTTGTTTCTGCGTTCGCCTTATTTCTCTAATCCCCAAAGCGGTGTGCGTTGCACTGTGGTGTTTATTTTGCGCCTGTCGGCCCAGTGCATCCGACTTCAGCATTCATTTTATGTGAGGGTCTGCTTCCTCATGCATTTTTTAAGGGTTTGCTTCTCCGGGGTAACGGCCGGTGCTGTGATGGGGATCGAACCCAGCACCTTCGGATTGTGAGCCGTGCCACTTAACCACTAGCTCATGCCGTCCCCAGGTAGAAATTTCAGTATTTTCCGAATATTTCTTCCGGGAAACCGGCTAACGGTATGATCGTTTAGATTTCCAGCGGCCAATGATTCTGTTATGTGCACAACGTGTACACGGGACCTCCGAGTTTATAGTCCGTCTCAGACAAGACAAGACCATAGCTTTCACCTTCGTTGAGAATAAGTGTTGCTTTAAATTGGGGGATTTTAACAACTTCTGTTTCGTGATTCTGTTCGTGCGTTTCCTGAGAAGAGAGCGCCTTATTCTCTGCTATAGAAGCCTTTATAGCAAAAACTGATGTGCAGTATGAAGTGTTTGAGACTTCATTTAGTTATTATTCAGTTGTTTAAGAAGTAGGTTGGCCCGCTTCCTTCCGTGCTGTTTTTCTTTCCATAACATAAGACGTTGAAGCTAAGTACAATGAAGGCTCTAACGTTTCATTCTCTACAGTAGTTTCTGCTGTTGGACTACATTAAAGTACGAGGCGTGTTCAAATGAAACCGGACCAAACTGCAACGAGTGGAACATATGTACGATGCACATGATGACGTTACTTCTAGTGCAAACAGCACATACCAGCCGTTAAGTTTGCTAAATTTCTAAATCCTCCGACAAATAGTTTCCTCAGCAGACCGTTGAAAACATGGCGGGTGTGATACGGAATCCATCCAGAGTTGATCAGCGAGCAGTGATTCTGGTTCTAACAGCTGAAGGATGTCGACCAGTTGACATTCATCGCAGAATGCAAGCAGTGTATGGGGACAAAAGTGTGTCGAAGACAACAGTGAAGAACTGGACAATTATGTTTAAAGAAGGACGCGAGTTAACAAAAGATCTTCCGAGACCAGGTCAGGCGCATATTGTTGCGTCAACTCACGTCCGAGACCAGGTCAGGCGCATATTGTTGCGTTAACTCACGTCCTTCTTTAAACGTCGTTGTCCTGTACTTTACTGTTGTCTTCGACACACTTTTGTCACCAGACACTGCCTGCATTCTGCGATGAATGTCAACTGATCGATATCCTTCAGCTGTTAGAAACCGAATCACTGCTCGCTGATCAACTCTGGACGGATTCTGTATCACACACGCCATGTTTTCAACGGTCTGCTGAGGAAATTTGAGACGGAGAATAATTAAATTTTGCAAACTTGACAGTTGGCATGTGCTGTTTACATCAGAAGTGACGTCATCATGTGCATCGTACGTATATTTACATGGTGCAGCTCGGTTCGGTTTCATTTGAACACGGTTCGCAATTGGCAGGCCAAATTTATGATCTTGGAGGTCGTGTGCTGCAGTTTGGACACCTCTGGTCAATAGCGTCAGTCGATGCATCATTCCGACAACATCAGACTAAATGGAGGTATTGAAAGGGTTAAATCATTGAAACTATTTGATCCCATCCAGGTTTTTTGAAAACTTCGCTTTCAGAAGAGCTAAACAACAGAGTGCATTTGCAGACAACAAAGCTTAGTTATTTAGCAACAGCTGTAATGTCGATGGATATTCATTATCCACAACCCCTGCCTCTGTCAGCTATTCATTACCATTAGAAACCAGATAATGGTTGGAGTGGTAGGCAGACCGGGACACGTACAATCACAAGTTTACATATATGGAAATATAAGGTTGCACGGAAGAATAAAGAATAAGCCCACTCCAGCACACTGTCTTTGTTGTACACGAAGACAACAAATTATGGTTGTAAAGAGCATGTGAAGACTTTGACGCAGGCTTCATGACGCATGCTTCATGACGCAGGTTTCATGCAATTCTGGTAGCTCCATGCTTCTGCTGTATTGACAAAAGACATGGCGTTGCTCTACATACAAACGTGATGTTTATTGGTTGTTTATCGGCGCGTGGCCAGCATTATCAAGTGTCTATCACAGAATAGGCGGATCTATGTCACTTTGGGAGGTAACAAAAGTGGATGGCGAAACTAAAATAATGGCCTGGCACAAGGAAACGTCCTTGCACCTTCGCTGTATAACATGTATACCAAGGACCAATAGCGAAGCGTTAGGACAGACAGGATCAGCTGAGCTATCTCAAAAGTTTTGTGACGGATAACAGAAGACATCCATATGCATAAAACATGTTAGCAAACGCGCGAAGCGGCAAAGTTGATTGCGTCCAGTATAACTAAGAGAGCGAATCAGGTCAGTTGGTAGCTAGGAGACGGTGATTAGCACGCTACTTTTTTCCTCACAGCCCAATAGCCACACATTAGGCCGATCTTCCATGACTGGATTTCTATTTTTAGAACAGGTGACCGATTATGTCCCTTTATGTTCATGACTCAGCTTACCCTCAAATTATCATCCCGTTTAGCTTCTGCTTACACCTATGCATCTAAACGCATACACCATCGACCGACCTATAGATACAGATCTGACGATATTAACTTCTGCCGAGGACACAGTAGTCCCTTCCCAAGGACATGGTTTCGAAGAGGTTTAACACAAACTAACAACCACCCATGATGACCTAATTGTATATCACCAAAAAATCCCCTCAACCAAATCCCAGCAAAACCCAAATATGTGCTTTCTTCATCAGAAATAGAAAGATAAAGAGAAAACTACAGATCACATAGCACGAACGGGAACTGGAACATAATACGGATCCCACATACCTGGGTGTACAGCTGGGTCGCGTACTTTCCTACGCAACACACTGCCAATACAAAAAAGCGGTAGATACATTCAAGAGATAATATCATCTGAAAAGTGACTATCACGGCATGGGAAGCACAGCCAGACGTCATCCGAACACAGGCACTCGTCTTGTGTTTCTCCGTAGTTGAGTACGCCACACCAGATTGGAACAACTTGACCATGTCAAACTGATTGATACAGCAATACACGAGACTGGCCTGATAGTTACAGTGTGCCTAAAATCTGCTCTCTTTGACAAAAAATATACCCTATATTTGGCGTAGCACGATCCGAGATTCGAAGAAGTTTCGCGCCAGAAAATGAAAGAGAGAAACAGTCAAGCGACCCAACGTACCTCGGGAATGGACATCGGGTGTAGTGCACAGGACAGGAATCTAGGATTTTCTTATGGTAAATGGAAGCCCCCACGGACTAGTCCCGAAAACATCGCATTGAGAATAAAATGAGCCGACGCAGATCCACTGGATCGAGCTGCGACAGAAACCTGCGCCTAAACACAATTTGTCGAAGGTAACATGAAAGTTACTAAATAATAGACTCCGAACTGGAATATCACGAACCGGGAGAAACTTAAAGAGATGGAGATACAGGGATGATGAGACATGCGACTGTGAAGCAACAAAAGGCCCAGACCATATGAATAGCAGTGGTGCTATTCTTCTCCTTGTCAAACACAAAGACACCAGCAGACCACTCGGAGTATACCTTACTTACTTGGTTTCTCCCCTTCATCTTGAGGTGTAGAGTCGCCTACTTACTTAGTCCCTCCTCTTCTACGCTGGGATGTAAAGGTTTGTCACAAAAAACGCCAGACTATTCGATCTGCAAAGTTTCCTTTGGCCTTGTTCCGGTCTAATCCCCGGTCTATTATAGACTGTCTTATCATTATCTCTAAAAATCGTAGTCCGTAAATCGTGTCAGTCCGTCGTCTTGAAGGTCCGTCTGGTTTTCTGTATGTACTCGTATATAATTGTAATCGACAAACAAGCCATTGCTCTATTGTGTCTTTGCATGTATTGTGTACACTCCTTTTGGTAACCTTTTCTGATTTATAGCTGTTTATTGAGTATTGGTTTTACATACCATTAGCATATGGGTAGAGCACTCGCTTCTTATGACAAAGGTATGAATCCCGCTATCGGTATGCTCCAGTCTACCTAGTGGTAAATAAGTACCTGGTAAACGACGAAGGGAGTCAAAGACAAGGAGGAAAAGGGACTGGTCCCAGTACCTCGCACAATCTGTGGCTTAGTAAATTCCAACAGTAGTGTAACTACAATGGGACAGGCCTTGGCTTAGTATACTGAAGTCTCTAACAACTTCATTCCCCGACAGTAGTGTAGCTACAATGGGACATGCCTTGGCTTAGTATACTGAAGTCTCTAACAACTTCATTTCCTGACAAGTAGTGTAACTACAATGGGACAGGCCTTGGCTTAGTATACTGAAGTCTCTAACAACTTCATTCCCTGACAGTAGCGTAGCTACAATGGGACATGCCTTGGCTTAGTATACTGAAGTCTCTAACAACTTCATTCCCTGACAGTAGTGTAACTACAATGGGACATGCCTTGGCTTAGTATAAAGTCTCTAACAACTTCATTCCCTGACAGTAGTGTAACTTCAATGGGACAAACCTTGACTCGTTTTATTGAGTACTGTCAGCAAATCTCCACAAATGGAGGCCATTCACCAATCCACCACCCAGCTGACCTGCCAGCAAGAAGGACATACTCCATTACATACTCAAAGTGGGCAGAAAAGTACAGATTTACTTATTATCACTGGTTGCTCATGGAGCACAACGATACAATGGTTGTCTTCTCGTTCTTAATCCATGGCACTTCGCCTGTCCTAAATTCGCCTAGCAATGGTATTTACCATCTCCCAGACTTCGTCCGCGTTCCTCCAGCCCAATAATATATTGTTGTATATTTTCGAGGATTGTATACAATAATCTTCTTCTTCTTTCTCTCTTTTTTTACCTTTTCTTCTTCTTCATCTTTGTTATCGTCTTCTTCGTGTTCTTCTTCGGCGGGGGTCTTTGAAAAGGACGTTAAGAAGTTGTGTCGTAGTTAACAGCCATATTGCAATATGTGCTACTTTCGTACCGACACATCCTGTTTCGGCAGGCTTTTTTCCGGTTCCTAGTTTGCCTTCTCTCCTTGATCCATATTCTCGTTGCCAGACTGCACTAGTGCAGCCTGTTTCCAGGGTCGTCGTTCTGGTACCCTGACCATGATGCCAGCAGCCATGCTATGAGTCACTGGCTGCTGTCAGCTCATTTTCTGAGCAGGATCTTCAGCCTGTGTCCTTTCTAGCTTTGCCTCTTCTCATTAATCTTCAGTTGTATTGACTTTAATCGTTGACTGTAGTCATTGACTGTCATGCGACATTTTTCCCATTGCTCGTGCAGTTGAGGGGTTTTGAAGGCTGAGGACTACAGGCCGCTTCGCCACTGCTGCCGCCACGTCGTGTGCTGGCTATGTTTGTTAATCCCTTTCCCTCTCCCCCCCCCCCTTCCCCCTCAACAGAAAAACAACATATGCCCTACCGGGGATTCGAACCGCTGCCCTCCTTGTCGGCAGGCAGGCCTCGAAACTATTCGGCCACGCGCTCCTCTTGACAGTTATCATCGACTGTTATCGTTGACTGTTATCATTGACTGTTATCATTGACTGCATGTTATCATTGACTGTTATCGTTGACTGTTATCATCGACTGTTATCATCGACTGTTATCATCGACTGTTATCATCGACTGTTATCGTCGACTTTTATTATTGACTGTTACCATTGACTGACTGTTATCATTGACTGTTATCATTAACTGTTATCATTGATTGACTGTTATCATTGACTGACTGTTATCATTGACTGTTATTATTTACTGTTATTATTGACTGTTATCATCGATTGTTATCGTTGACTGTTATCATTGACTGTTATCATTGACTGTTATTATTGACTGTTATCATTGACTGACTGTTATCATTGAATGTTATCATTGACTGACTGTTATCATCGATTGTTATCGTTGACTGTTATCATCGACTGTTATCATTGATTGTTATCATTGACTGTTATAATTGACTGTTATCATTGACTGACTGTTATCATTGACTGTTATCATTAACTGTTATCATTGACTGACTGTTTTCGTTGACTGTTATAATTGACTGTTATCATTGACTGACTGTTATCATTGACTGTTATCATTGACTGTTATCATTGACTGTTATCATTGACTGACTGTTATCATTGACTGTTATCATCGACTGTTATCGTCGACTGTTATCATTGACTGTTATCATTGACTGTTATCATTGACTGACTGTTATCATCGACATTTATCATTGACTGTTATCATCGAATGTTATCATTGACTGTTATCATTGACTGACTGTTATCATCGACATTTATCATTGACTGTTATCATCGACTGTTATCATTGACTGTTATCATCGACTGTTATCATCGACTGTTATCATCGACTGTTATCATTGACTGTTATCATTGACTGTTATCATTGACTGTTATCATTGACTGACTGTTATCATCGACTGTTATCATTGCCTGTTATCATCGACTGTTATCATCGACTGTTATCATCGACTGTTATCATAGACTATTATCATCGACTGTTATCATCGACTGTTATCATCGACTGTTATCATTGACTGACTGTTATCATTGACTGACTGTTATCATTGACTGTTATCATTGACTGTTATCACTGACTGACTATTATCACTGACTGACTGTTATCATTGACTGTTATCATTGACTGTTATCATCGACTGTTATCATCGACTGTTATCATCGACTGTTATCATTGTTATTGCCATTGACGTGTTTAGGACTGCACATGGTCAAGACGTATGGGCGTATGCTGGTGAAAGTCTACAGTCTGTGTGTGATACTCTTGGTTACAAGTGACAGAGACATTTGTTAGTGAAGGTATACAGTCTGTAAGACTACCCATTGCAAACGTATTATCACATTGCATCTGATTTTACATTTCTTATGGCTTGGCTTGGATTGGCTTGGCTTCGTTCGTTCTCAATCTCCCCCTACCAAACACTGAAAGGGCTTAAGTAGCAGAATGTAGTCCAGAAAACGGAATGCGTTGTGTCGTAGTTTACAGCTTGACTGCGATATTTGCACCTTTCGGTCCAACACATCCGACTTCAGCGAGCATTTTTTGAGTACCGGGTTAGCATTCCCTCTTCGATCCCTTCTCCTTAGCCAGTCTGCCCTGCTGCAGCCTATTATCCAGGATCACCGCGTGGAGGTGTAGAAGGGTCTTGGCAGCTCTGGTTCGCTGGCCATGGCACTAGCAGTCATCTATGAGTCGTTGACCACTGCAGCTCATACGCTGCTCAGCATCTTGATCCCATTTCTTATGAATATAGTAATCCTCTTTTTCTAGGAGAATGCTGCGTACAAAAATCTCAAACAACTGCAAAACGTCACAGCGCATCGGCGGCACGAAAATTATTCTGCCGCGCACAAATTACTTATCCCCGTGTTTTAGAAACCAAAATTGGAACACAATTGTAACACTGTAGAAGTAGGACACTGCCATTAGTAGCGACTAAGTAGAGTTGTGAATAGGGTGAGATACCACGCCCCGTAGAAACAATGAGGCACAAGAAAAGGGAAACACGACCAATACACCATTCTGTAGAAGAGGAGCAACTAAGTGAAACTATAGAAGGTTGAGCATGGGACTGTCTACATAATCCAGTAGAAACTATTAGCTACAAGGGAGTGAGATCTTGTGCTAAGTCTTAACGGGGACAGAAGATGAACTCTGATGTACTGTGCACGCCATGCAAATTAAAAAAACTCTTGATAACAACAATTAAACTCATCATGTAGCATGTCCTTTATAGAACGTCACTACAATCACGGTCTGTGAAAGAAACTCGTTCCCTTGCCAAAACTCCACCATCCGCCACAGTCATACCCAGGCAATCCTGGATATCTCGGTGCCATCTTCTTCTTGGTTTACCCCTTCCTCTTTTACCTGGCACCATACCTTCCATCACTGTTTTCTCGAGACCGTTGTGTCTCTTGATGTGACCAAAGTATTTGCATTTTCTAGCCAAAATGGAATTGATAAACCAGTTCTCCTCTATGCTCAATCCTTCCGAATGTCTACATTTGTTTTTTTTATCTGTCCAGGGTATTCTGGGGATCTTTCTGTAACGTTTTGACTCAAAGGATTCAATTCTTTGTCCGGAAGTTTTGGTTAATCGCTATTCAGGCATAAACATTCTAACATTAATTTAATTCCTACCAAAGGCACGTGCCCAGAAGTAAATCAGTGAAAAAATACAAGCATGTATCCTCTACAATCTCCAGTCGTCTCGACTAACACGTCTTGCCACAGGGTTAAGGTATCTCAAGACAATAGAGTGCAGGTTGATGACAGGGTAAATCTTTCTTTCTTAAATCTAGCTGAAGCGCAAAAACCTCTCTATTTTGACCTTACCACCACTGTTTGCGATGAGCAGCTTTCTGTTCCAAAAAACGTCACTGCACCCCGAGCATACCCATAGGGGCTTAGTCTCTCTCAGCAAATATTGTGGGTAATGGATGCTGATGGTCCCTGTAGCTCATCGGTTGTACACTATCCTGTTTCGCCCTCTCATGCGCCGCGCGCCATTTCGCTCGGACCAAGTTTGATGTCGAAACTTTTCAGTCTGTGGATTGCTGATTCATCTATTGCGGTCTACTTATGCAACGAGGGGTAATTGATTGATTTCACTCCTATCCACCACTAACGTGATCATGATGGGAGCTTGTGAAGCCAAGATGTCAGCTCTTTCGCTGCCCTGAACCCCAGCATGACCAGGACAGAAGATCCAGAAGAACCCGCTAGAAAATAAGGCCCCAACAGCAGCTATCCACTCGTACCTTAGCCGTACCTTCTGTACCTTCTGAAGTACGGCTTGCACGTCAGTTCTTAAAGAAGTCTCAGATATCCATCTCAGCGCTGAGGTCACTGCTTCCATCTCTATTCTCAAAGCTGGAGGTTGTTGACATATATGTCCCACTCCGGTCATCTTATAAGCGCCAAGAAAACTACTCCATGGGGCTACCTACCCCAGCCTTAACTTAACGTCTTTATACTGGTTAGAAGACCCTGCAGCGTCTGTATACAACCAGTTACATTTACATCACCTTGCTCTAAAAGCTATGCGCATCCAGTTTATTCTTAAATGCATTAACTGTCCCTGCCTCCACTACCTCCCCTGGCAATGCATTCCAAGCAGACGCCACTCTCTGACTAAAAAAATATTTCCTAATATCTTCTTCTTCTTCTGCGTACACAGTCAGACAGTAACCATTATTTTCTCGAAAAAAGCGGCGGTCATCCTGAGACTCTCGCCACTACCATAGAGCTTGTCTTGCAGTTCCACTGGCAATGGCCACATCTGCTCTCTCTGATCCTCGTATGTCGGGCAGTTCTGCAGCAGATGTTCAGTGGTCATTTTACCAGTACCGCACGGGCATTCGTCGGTACACCCTATCTTCAATTTGTTGAATAGGTGGTACCTCAGTCTGTTGTGGCCAGTGCGAAGTCTGAAGACAACGACCTGCTCTCTTCGGTTCAACTGGTAATAGGCATCGTTTTTGGTGTAACCAGTATGTTCGGTTTCCCATTTGGTCATGTATCTGGCTTTGATAAGCCGTTTTGACTCTTCGTACGTCATATTGGTATCTGTTTGTGGTAGCCTTGCACCTTCTTTTGCCAGTCTGTCTGCCTCCTCGTTGCCTTGGATGTTGCAGTGTGGCGGAACCCACTCTACCACTACCCTTTTTGGTGCGGACTGCTGGCACAGTTTGCAGAGTGCTGCTCTTAAGTCATTAAGCTCAGTATTTTTCTGGCTTTTTAGCGCTGTGACTACTTCGAGAGCATCTGTCAGCAGGACTATATGGCTCTCATTTTCACTGTGTGTTACCATTTCTTCCACTGCCGCCCTCAGTGCCTCTGCCTCTGCTCTGAAATTGCTTGTGTACTTACCAGTAGCGAATGACAGTGTTATTTTTCTGCCATTTGGTAGGTTCAGGAATGCTCCTGCCCCTCCGTTCTGTGTAGTGTTTGTTACAGAACCGTCGGTGTATGCATGGGTCCAGTCCATGCTTGGGTAGCTTTTCGTTATGAAGCTTAGGGTAGTGTCTCTCCTTTCTTTTTCACTCTGGCAGTTTTTGTTTGCAATACCTGGTATATTTTCTACCACCTCTGGAAATATATCCTGCCTCCAGGTAGGTTTTCGTACAGTAGTGATGGGTTTTGGTGTTGTTAGTGCGTTTATGGGATCTTCGTGCATCTTTGCTTTGGCTATTTCTGCAAAGTTTATCCGCTTTAGTTTCCCATTTCCCAAATTGTTTAGTCTCTGGTACATTGGATGGTCCGTCAGTCTTCTGAGTTTCTCTGACTGCAGCTGGGCTCTGCAGTCTCTTCTATCGGTCATGGATTGCAATTTTGTAATCTTTTCAAGTTCTACAATTGGCGTTGACTTCATGCCACCTGTTATAATTCTCATGGCTTGGTTTTGAAGTTTGTTAACTTTATCGAAGTTCGCCTTCGCTGCGGTTGTCCATGCCGCAATGCCATACTCGAGAACTGGTCTCACTCTTCCAGTGTACAGTTTCTTTAGTATGCCTTCGTCTGCTCCCCAGCTTGTGCCAGCAAGTTTCCTCATGATCGCCATTCTTTCTCTGGCTTTCATTCGGTTTCTCTCAATCTGACTTTTCCATGTCATGCGCCGATCAAATGTGACTCCCAGATAGGTTGGGTTGTCGTTTGGCTGCAGGATTTTGCCATTCAGACTTAATTTGGTACTTTGGGGTTTTAATGAGAGCGAGAATATTGTGCACGTGGTTTTCTCCTCGTTTATTTTGACCAGCCATGAGTTCGCCCACTCTTCCAGCGATGTTAGGGCCGTCTGCATCCGATTTCTTGCTATGGTGAGATTCTTTTCAGAGGTCCACATAGCCAGATCGTCTGCAAACATTGAGCTATGGACTCTTCTTGGTATATTCTCTGTAATATCGTTTATATATACCAGGAAGAGTGTGGGTGACAATACTCCCCCTTGGGGTACTCCCTGCTCGAGTGTCACCTTTTTGCTCATCTGCCCTTGTACTTGGACTCTGGCCGTTCTTTGTTTGAGGTAGTGGTTGATCCACTTGTACATCTTCCCACAGACATCACTTCTTCTTAGCATTTCCTAATATCTAACCTGGACCTCTCTTTAGTCAGCTTGTAGCTATGCCCTCGTGTTATTGTAGGTGGCTGTATTTTTAAAAACTTGTTATAGTCTAATTTATCGATTTCTCTGATCATCTTATAAACCTGTATTAAGTCCCCACGAATTCTTCTCTCTTCGAGACACTGTAGGCCGGTTTTTCTGAGTCGTTCCTCATAACTGTAATTCTGGAATCCGACTATCATCTTTGTCGCTCTTTTTTGTATTCTTTTCAGCATGTTTATATCCCCTCTATGGTAAGGACTCCACACTTGTACACAGTACTCCAATCTAGGTCTAACTAAAGCTTTATACAGTTTGACGATCACTTCCTTGTTATAAACCACAAGAAAACTACTCCATGGAGCCTACCTACCCCAGCCTGTTGAAACTATACACTACAAGAAAACTACTTCAAGGGGCTACATACCTCAGCCAGTAGAAACTCTAATCTACAAGAAAAAAGAAGGGACGGTCTCTAGCATCCTAAAGTAGAGGTCACGTGATTAAGTCTAGTTACTAGTGAGCTGTAATGAACAGTGCACAAATTTTCTAGTAAATAACCCGTGATTGTTTGATACCATTTGTACAAACACATATTGTTGAATACTATTACTAGTAATGCACAGTTAATCTCATTCATAGGTGTCTGTATGTTATACCATTTCTTAAGAACTGCAATTCTGTTTTTATGAGAGACGTTTTTAAGGGTTTGTCTCTACGCCTCAAGGTTTCATCAAAGATTGTATGAACACAATTTTTGGTTTCAAGCAAACTTGGCCGAAAAGAATATAATTTCTAGCTTTATGCAAGCTTGGTTATTGGATTATATGAAATTAATCTCCAGCTTTATGCAAGTTTGGTCACTGGATTAAAGGAACATAATCTCTGGCTGATCGCAAGCTTGGTCATTGGATTAAAGGAACATAATCTCTGGCTGATCGCAAGCTTGGTAATTGGATTAAAGGAACATAATCTCTGGCTGATCGCAAGCGTGGTCATTGGATTAAAGGAACATGATCTCTGGTTTTATGTAAGGTTGGTCATTGGATTAAAAACATAAGGTTGGTCATTGGATTACAGACATAAGGTTGGTCATTGGATTAAAGACATAAGGTTGGTAATTGGATTAAAGAAACAAGGCTAGTCATTGGATTAAAGACATAAGGTTGGTCATTGGATTAAAGACATAAGGTTGGTCATTGGATTAAAGAAACAAGGTTGGTCATTGGATTAAAGAAGCAAGGTTGGTCATTGATTAAAGACATAAGGTTGGTCATTGGATTAAAGACATAAGGTTGGTCATTGGATTAAAGACATACGGTTGGTCATTGGATTAAAAGCGCAAAGTTGGTCATTAGATTAAAGACATAATGTTGGTCATTGGATTAAAGAAACAAGGTTGGTCATTGGATTAAAAGCGCAAAGTTGGTCATTAGATTAAAGAAACAAGGTTGGTCATTGGATTAAAGACATAAGGTTAGTCATTGGATTAAAGGCGCAAAGTTGGTCATTAGATTAAAGACATAAGGTTGGTCATCGGATTAAAGAAACAAGGTTGGTCATTGGATTAAAGACGCAAAGTTGGTCATTGGATCAAAGGAACACATTATCTCTGGCTTACGCAAGCTTGGTCATTTTATATTTTTGCACACGGACTGGAGACTATGTGCGCAAACGACCAATCCTTGGGAAGAAGATGATTATATATGTGCAGGTCCATATTGGGCAAACAATTGAACGTAAAATGATCAAATTCGCACATATGACATTATCTCTATGTATGAGAACCTGACCAGAAATAGGTCAAGTTCATGGAAAACATCAATGTTGAACTTGAGATCATACCGTTGATGCCCGACACAGTTTCTGTATCCAATAAATCAATCATGTTTTGATAAACAATTAAATTGTTTACTCATCGTTACAGAATGTCAAGAGTGGTGATTTCCAACAAGGTTCTGTGTGTGACATAAACGGTATTAGGACCACTGCTACACTGAGAACATGCCGAAAGAGATGACGAACAGTTTAATTTGGCAAAAGTAAATGACTTAACTCACGACATAGTATACCTAACCAATTGACACTTCGCTTAGTCACTCAATTTTAATGTATGTTAGTTAAAAGTTAGTTGCCCATCGTAAACGAAGATGCATACAGACAAATCTTCTAACGCCCCCCCCTGACCCCCCCCCCCCCCCCCCCCAAGCACTTTAATGACACACTAAAAATGTCTCTTAAGGCCTTCAACATAAACCTCGAAACATGGAAAGATACTGTGAAAGACTGTACAACCTGGCACACAGCTCTCCGCAGAGGTGCATCATCATCAGAGGCATCCGAAAAGGCCGCAGCAGAACAACTGAGACAGACTAGAAAAGTCTAGGAAGTATCCCCATCTGATGATACCAACTTTCCAAGCCCTCACTGCCTACGAGTATGCAGATCTCATATCGAGCTCGTCAGCCCCCGCCGCGCTTATGCACAACCCCTGACTCATAGAATGCTCATCTGAAAAGACTGGTTGAATAACAAAAGAAAAGGTCTTTATCAGTCGTGATGGAAGAACAACAAGAATTTAGAATATAGTGAGGTTGTCAACCTCACTCTCTGGTCCCAAGCTACCTTGAGCCAATGGCACGACATAAGCCAAAACTACTGGAGATAATGCAGGCACTTTGAGGTCAAGGGTGGCTTGAAAGCTACAGGGCTTGAACCCACGCCGTTTCCGTTCATCGCTTTGAGAGGCGAGTGTCTTACCTCTGGACCACAGCGACCACTAACTCGTCATTGACACTTCATTTAGTCCCCCCTTTTCTACCTCTGTTGGGGCGTAGATGTCTTGTATAAATCTGCGAGTGTATATAAAACAGGTGATTAGCCTAGTGTGCCTTTGCATGATGGAGGGGCTGTCTCCTGATGTCCATAATAACTTCATAATTATGTGGAAGTTTAGCTACCTTCAGAATTTTTACTTGGACAGCCAACAACAACCAGCTCATGACGCTTGTAAACTACCAAAGGTTATTTTTATGTGCACAAAGTGAAAACGGGACCTCCTAGTTCATCATCCGTCTCCGACAAGACTAGGTGGAGATTTCACCTCCCTTGAGACCTGGGACGCTTGAAGCTTGTAGAATTCGATCCACCCACAGTGTTGTCCTTTCGTTCGCTTCTTGCCAGAGTATAATAACCCCCCACCCCCACCCCACCACTGTACAATTGATGCAGGTTAAACACTCTACCTAGGGTGGAATAACCTTCTGGGATGAAAAAGAAGCTCTACAAACAAAACACTTAACATAATTCAGAATTCAAATCGCAAAAAGCTCGTTATTTTCGGGATCAGACACAGAAGAGAATGCGGAATAACAATAATAATAATAATAATAATAATAATAATAATAATAATAATAATAAGAAGAAGAAGAAGAAGAAGAAATACAAAAAGCGCCCGTTCACATATTATCTCACTTGAAGGTTTCAACTTCTCTCGAACAAATGTATATAGTTAAGTTTAGTTAAGTTAAGTTTAGTTTAGTTTAGTTTTAGTCAAAGAATCAACGTCCTTGCACACGGTTTAATCCATAAGTGCTTTGTTCTTCTCCATATTTGTTTAGATTCTCAACACAATGCACGAGCTCTGCAGCACCAAAGAACCTCAACACAATGCACGAGCTCTGCAGCACCAAAGAACCTCAACACAATGCACGAGCTCTGCAGCACCAAAGAACCTCAACACAATGCACGAGCTCTGCAGCACCAAAGAACCTCAACACAATGCACGAGCTCTGCAGCACCAAAGAACCTCAACACAATGCACGAGCTCTGCAGCACCAAAGAACCTCAACACAATGCAAGAACTCTGCAGCACCAAAGAACCTCAACACAATGCACGAGCTCTGCAGCACCAAAGAACCTCAACACAATGCAAGAACTCTGCAGCACCAAAGAACCTCAACACAATGCACGAGCTCTGCAGCACCAAAGAACCTCAACACAATGCACGAGCTCTGCAGCACCAAAGAACCTCAACACAATGCACGAGCTCTGCAGCACCAAAGAACCTCAACACAATGCACGAGCTCTGCAGCACCAAAGAACCTCAACACAATGCACGAGCTCTGCAGCCCCAAAGAACCTCAACACAATGCACGAGCTCTGCAGCACCAAAGAACCTCAACACAATGCACGAGCTCTGCAGCACCAAAGAACCTCAACACAATGCACGAGCTCTGCAGCACCAAAGAACCTCAACACAATGCAAGAACTCTGCAGCACCAAAGAACCTCAACACAATGCAAGAACTCTGCAGCACCAAAGAACCTCAACACAATGCACGAGCTCTGCAGCACCAAAGAACCTCAACACAATGCACGAACTCTGCAGCACCAAAGAACCTCAACACAATGCACGAGCTCTGCAGCACCAAAGAACCTCAACACAATGCACGAGCTCTGCAGCACCAAAGAACCTCAACACAATGCACGAACTCTGCAGCACCAAAGAACCTCAACACAATGCACGAGCTCTGCAGCACCAAAGAACCTCAACACAATGCACAAACTCTGCAGCACCAAAGAACCTCAACACAATGCACGAGCTCTGCAGCACCAAAGAACCTCAACACAATGCACGAGCTCTGCAGCACAGGCGAGGATACCGTAATAGATTTTTAACACAATTTTGAATTTTGTCTCGTTAGCGGTTGTTAAGCCTAAATCTTTTCGATTTCCAACTGCCAATGGATTTTTAACGTGCGCGACACTGTACACGGACGTCCGCTCTCTTGATGCACACATGAATCCAAGCACTGGTTTATGCGTCCTGATATCGCCCAATGGACTACTACGGTCTGGGGTGGAAAATGGCACGCCTCCGCCAGTAGAAACTAGTGAGGCAAACATCTAAGCAAAAAAAAAAAAAAATTACTGAATTATCTTGGTCTGTCTTAGACTGACTGAATCATCTTGGTCTGTCTTAGATTGACTAACTCATCTTGGCCTTAGACTGACTGAATCATCTTGGTCTGTCTTAGATTGACTAACTCATCTTGGTCTTAGACTGACTGAATCATCTTGGTCTGTCTTAGATTGACTAACTCATCTCGGTCTTAGACTGACTGAATCATCTTGGTCTGTCTTAGATTGACTAACTCATCTTGGCCTTAGACTGACTGAATCATCTTGGTCTGTCTTAGATTGACTAACTCATCTTGTTCTTAGACTGACTGAATCATCTTGGTCTGTCTTAGATTGACTAACTCATCTTGGCCTTAGACTGACTGAATCATCTTGGTCTGTCTTAGATTGACTAACTCATCTTGGTCTTAGACTGACTGAATCATCTTGGTCGGTCTTAGATTGACTAACTCATCTTGTTCTTAGACTGACTGAATCATCTTGGTCTGTTTTAGATTGACTAACTCATCTTGGTCTTAGACTGACTGAATCATCTTGGTCGGTCTTAGATTGACTAACTCATCTTGTTCTTAGACTGACTGAATCATCTTGGTCTGTCTTAGATTGACTAACTCATCTTGGTCTTAGACTGACTGAATCATCTTGGTCTGTCTTAGATTGACTAACTCATCTTGGTCTTAGACTGACTGAATCATCTTGGTCTGTCTTAGATTGACTAACTCATTTCGGTCTTAGACTGACTGAATCATCTTGGTCTGTCTTAGATTGACTAGCTCATCTTGGCCTTAGACTGACTGAATCATCTTGGTCTGTCTTAGATTGACTAACTCATCTTGTTCTTAGACTGACTGAATCATCTTGGTCTGTCTTAGATTGACTAACTCATTTCGGTCTTAGACTGACTGAATCATCTTGGTCTGTCTTAGATTGACTAACTCATCTTGGCCTTAGACTGACTGAATCATCTTGGTCTGTCTTAGATTGACTAACTCATCTTGGTCTTAGACTGACTGAATCATCTTGGTCTGTCTTAGATTGACTAACTCATCTCGGTATTAGACTGACTGAATCATCTTGGTCTGTCTTAGATTGACTAACTCATCTTGTTCTTAGACTGACTGAATCATCTTGGTCTGTCTTAGATTGACTAACTCATCTTGGCCTTAGACTGACTGAATCATCTTGGTCTGTCTTAGATTGACTAACTCATCTTGGTCTTAGACTGACTGAATCATCTTGGTCGGTCTTAGATTGACTAACTCATCTTGTTCTTAGACTGACTGAATCATCTTGGTCTGTCTTAGATTGACTAACTCATCTTGGTCTTAGACTGACTGAATCATCTTGGTCGGTCTTAGATTGACTAACTCATCTTATTCTTAGACTGACTGAATCATCTTGGTCTGTCTTAGATTGACTAACTCATCCTGGTCTTAGACTGACTGAATCATCTTGGTCTGTCTTAGATTGACTAACTCATCTTGGTCTTAGACTGACTGAATCATCTTGGTCTGTCTTAGATTGACTAACTCATTTCGGTCTTAGACTGACTGAATCATCTTGGTCTGTCTTAGATTGACTAGCTCATCTTGGCCTTAGACTGACTGAATCATCTTGGTCTGTCTTAGATTGACTAACTCATCTTGTTCTTAGACTGACTGAATCATCTTGGTCTGTCTTAGATTGACTAACTCATTTCGGTCTTAGACTGACTGAATCATCTTGGTCTGTCTTAGATTGACTAACTCATCTTGGCCTTAGACTGACTGAATCATCTTGGTCTGTCTTAGATTGACTAACTCATCTTGTTCTTAGACTGACTGAATCATCTTGGTCTGTCTTAGATTGACTAACTCATCTTGGCCTTAGACTGACTGAATCATCTTGGTCTGTCTTAGATTGACTAACTCATCTTGTTCTTAGACTGACTGAATCATCTTGGTCTGACCTAGATTGACTAACTCATCTTGGCCTTAGACTGACTGAATCATCTTGGTCTGTCTTAGATTGACTTACTCATCTTGTTCTTAGACTGACTGAATCATCTTGGTCTGTCTTAGATTGACTAACTCATCTTGGTCTTAGACTGACTGAATCATCTTGGTCTGTCTTAGATTGACTAACTCATCTTATTCTTAGACTGACTGAATCATCTTGGTCTGTCTTAGATTGACTAGCTCATCTTGGTCTTAGACTGACTGAATCATCTTGGTCTGTCTTAGATTGACTAACTCATCTTATTCTTAGACTGACTGAATCATCTTGGTCTGTCTTAGATTGACTAACTCATCTTGGTCTTAGACTGACTGAATCATCTTGGTCTGTCTTAGATTGACTAACTCATCTCGGTCTTAGACTGACTGAATCATCTTGGTCTGTCTTAGATTGACTAGCTCATCTTGGTCTTAGACTGACTGAATCATCTTGGTCTGTCTTAGATTGACTAACTCATCTTATTCTTAGACTGACTGAATCATCTTGGTCTGTCTTAGATTGACTAACTCATCTTGGTCTTAGACTGACTGAATCATCTTGGTCTGTCTTATATTGACTAACTCATCTTATTCTTAGACTGACTGAATCATCTTGGTCTGTCTTAGATTGACTAGCTCATCTTGGTCTTAGACTGACTGAATCATCTTGGTCTGTCTTAGATTGACTAGCTCATCTTGGTCTTAGACTGACTGAATCATCTTGGTCTGTCTTAGATTGACTAGCTCATCTTGGTCTTAGACTGACTGAATCATCTTGGTCTGTCTTAGATTGACTAGCTCATCTTGGTCTTAGACTGACTGAATCATCTTGGTCTGTCTTAGATTGACTAGCTCATCTTGGTCTTAGACTGACTGAATCATCTTGGTCTGTCTTAGATTGACTAGCTCATCTTGGTCTTAGACTGACTGAATCATCTTGGTCTGTCTTAGATTGACTAGCTCATCTTGGTCTTAGACTGACTGAATCATCTTGGTCTGTCTTAGATTGACTAGCTCATCTTGGTCTTAGACTGACTGAATCATCTTGGTCTGTCTTAGATTGACTAAGGGGCGGGGGGGGGGGGGGGTGCGACTCTTCCCCTTCTCTCTCTCCTCTCACCTCACTCTGTTTCATTTGACTCTGTCCTACAGTCACACTCTTGCACAACTTTCACACGCGCCCTCAGGGTGATGCCCTTCCATTGCACTTTGGTTGGGCTAGCTTCTGAGGGCGCACAAACCTAGCATAGGTACATACAGACGCATACATTCATCCAAGCACTGGTTTATGCGTCCTGATATCGCCCAATGGACTACGGTCTGGGGTGGAAAATGGCGCGCCTCCGCCAGTAGAAACTAGTGAGGCAAACATCTAGGCAACAACAAAAAAATCCCGTTCTCAACCGTGATTTGAACCCGCAACCTTCAGCACCCGAGACCGACGTCTTACCTCGAGCCCACTCAGTCCCCAAACAAATGTATTTGGAATTGGTTACATCAATGTTGTTGTTATGTTTTCTTTAATTCGATGTACATAAAATATGTCACAAACAAATTTTAAAAACGAAAAAAGAAAATAACAAAGAAAGTCATACTCACAACGTGAAAATACAGTATCCAGAAGTCTGACAAACTGCTACAGTCCTGGTGCCAGCAAAGTCATATCTTCTCTCAAAATATTCCTGGCAGAACTGCTTAGCAAACTGTGTCCAGCCTTAAGGCAGTTAACACAAAGCACGAAAGAACCAAGGACTCGAATCATTCTGTAGATGTCAACAAGATTTGTCCTGATTGGTGTTTATAAATACATTTCCATTCTTGGGAAAACTTTAACAATGTTATTGATGTGAAATAATTATTGCATGCAACGGTGGGAATGCGTCTTCGCGCCGAGCGAGTTAACAGTTCTAGATCTATGTTAGAAATAGTCATTTCTAGCAACGCTTTTGATGTTTTTTGTGGCGGGGAGAGGAGGGAAGCATCATAACTTATTTACTCATAGGCATTTTGTTTAATTGATATGGGTTGTAGGTGGGGAGGGGGAAGGGGGTTTGATAGCTACACGTGCAAACAGTCTGATAGGCTAGTGGTAGGCAGGCATATTGGCAGGCAAGCATACATGCAAGCACACAGAACAACAGGTACATTGACAGACAGAAGGACAGTCGGATATGTTGTAACAGGTAGCCAGGAAGACGTGCATGAACACAGACATATAAGCAGGCATATCTACATACAAACTAGGAGATTGACAGACTGATATACGTATCTGTATACATATATAGACAGACAGACAGGCAATCAGATAGGCAGACAGAAAGACAGACAGGCAGACAAACAGGCAGGCAGGCAGACAGACGGACGGACAGGCAAACAGACAGACAGGCAGACAGACAGACAGACAGACAGACAGACAGACAGACAGACAGATAGATAGATAGATAGATAGATAGATAGATAGATAGATAGATAGATAGATAGATAGATAGATAGATAGATAGATAGATAGATAGATAGATAGATAGATAGATAGATAGATAGATAGATATATAGATAGATAGATAGATAGATAGATAAATAGATGGATGAATGGATGGATGGATGGATGGATGGGTGGATGGATGGATGGGTGGGTGGGTGGGTGGGTGGATGGGTGGGTGGGTGGATGGATGGATGGGTGGATGGATGGATATATGGATATATGGATAGATAGATAGATAGATAGATAGATAGATAGATAGATAGATAGATAGATAGATAGATAGATAGATAGATAGATAGATAGATAGATAGATAGATAGATAGATAGATAGATAGATAGATAGATAGATAGATAGATAGATAGATAGATAGATAGATAGATAGATAGATAGATAGATAGATAGATAGATAGATAGATAGATAGATAGATAGATAGATAGATGGTCGTTTATATGAACTTAGTATTCTCTTACGTCATTGATTTTCAAACAGAGGACGAACGGTGTGGAGCAAGAAAAGTCTAATGCGATGATTGATTGAAAGACAATGTAAGATTTCCAGACATTTTCAAAACATTGACGAATACAAAAAGGTATAAGCTGATAATTTTCTTATTGGTTTTCTTATATGGGACATGGGATATAAGATTGAACTGGACTTACTGTACTGATCTTGGTATTAAAGTTGGTTTGTCTCAAATAAGACCTAATGTAAAATAGATTGCATGATAAAAACAAGCTGGTACATCTTATTTGTTTATTGTGTCAATGAATCATATTTTTATGTAGCTGTTCTTTGCGTTCAGGATCTTTGGTCACGCTATGTCTGCAGGCCAGTCACCATGATGAATTCTTGAAGTCTGTAGTCTTCACCAGGTCGGAGCGGCTGCCCCACAGCTTTTGTCTCAGTCCTGCACCGTCTGGCCAGGTCCGGTATCTCATTCCCCTATACGGGATCAACATGCTGAGCAGCGCATGAGCTGCTGTGGTCAGCGACCCATAGCTGACTGCTAGCGTCAGGGCCAGCGAACCAGAGCTACCAAGACCCTTCTACACCTCCACACGGTGATCCTGGATAACAGGCTGCAGCAGGGCAGACTGGCTAAGGAGAAGGGATCGAAGAGGGAATGCTAACCCGGTACTCAAAAAATGCTTACTGAAGTCGGATGTGTTGGACCGAAAGGTGCAAATATCGCAGCCAAGCTGTAAACTACGACACAACGCATTCCGTTCTCTGGACTACATTCTGCTGCTCAAGCCCTTTCAGGGTTTGGTAGTGGGAGATTGAGAACGAAAGAAGAAGAATAAGAAGATTTCACTATATAGTGGGCATTCATGTAGAATGCGCTGTGGATTCTGTTCTGTTCCACGTGGGAATTCATCGTTGTGTGGGATCTTTATTCGGTGTAAATGTTTATGTAGCTGTATTGCTGAATAAT